>JAOWCC010001679.1:26135299-26800653 GCA_030867875.1 Actinernus sp. WN-2022
GTCTGAATTTGAAGAAATGTTGGTGAGTTGGTAACAAAATTAAAGCTTTATGTTAGTATGATGATGTCGTTGTGACGTCATAAGAGATGCCTCCTTTTTTGGTGAAATTCCCCTTTTAATAAACATTACAAACAGGGCCTTCATGACACACATTCATTTGGTGCAAATTTGAACATTCTATGACGATTACAGCCAAAGTTATAGAGGAATGACTGCTGCTATGATGTCATAGTAAGTGATGTCAATAGTCATACCTAAATAAGGCTACCTATTGTTAAAAAATCAAGAAAATAAATAATGTGACTTTTGAGTGCCAGACTAGTGCATTTCATCAATAAAACTCGAAAATCACTCAAAGGCTTTTTTTAAAGGGCATGGATAAAAAAAATATGACGTCATAATGACGTTGCCGAAAATATGCAGGTTATGGACTTATGGATTTTAGCCTCCAACATGTTTTATGACTGGACAAAATGTCATGCAACAGTATATAAAACTCTAAAAGATGAATGAAGCGATATTTTCATAAATGCAAAATTCAAACTTTCATAACTTTTGATTTCCTTAACCAATCAACATCGGGTTTTCGATTCCTTCATTCTCATCACGAGGAGATTTTAACAATATTACATTCTGTTTTTAGAGGTAATGAACAGTTATAAGAAACATATTACAAATGGGTAAATGACGTCATTGTGACATCATAATTGTAGTAACATACAGAGTTGCCATTAATGCACAATCGTGCATATTTGACGCACAAAAATGGAAAAGGACGCACGACTTGGGGGCCCTGTGTGTCCCTGGGATACACAGATGCTGGGCCTACCCAGAATACATTTCACGCATCAGTTGTTGACCAGCCATTTTGAACAGCTGATAGTCGGAAGATCGAGTCCGTCAAAATGGCAACTAATTCACATTCCACTTCCAAGAAAAAAGCTCGATCTTTCAATGATAAGTGGCTGCAGGAATTCAGTTGGCTAATCTTCGAAGATGGAGGGGAAAAAGAAATGTAAAATATGCGTAGAAGCATATAGAGACAGTGAGAAGAACGCAACTGCATTCGTTGAGGGTGCAAAGAATTTCCAGCGTTCTTCGCTTGTCAGACATCAGAGTGGAAACGAACATGGGACCCTTGAAAAATAGAAAGGACCCCCATTTAACTGAAGAGGGGGTCCTAGTGACCCTTATTTTTGAAAACTAGTGGGAACTCTGACCTGAACTCTGAACTCTGACTTAAATTATCAGGTTATATTCCTTTTATGATTCCCTACCCACCTACAAAAATTCAATTGTCTGCATTGAAACCTTTTTTAAATATATAACTCATGCCGTTTTTATGGTCGTTTGTGCCCACAGTGAATAATTAATTAAAGACTGGTTCTTACATTAATAAAAGAAACAACAATAAACTAATAAGATAAATGAAGTATATCATAAGATAATTATGAGAGGAGTTTAAGTAGCTCTAAATAGTAATTGAGTAGAGTTGAAGTAAAATATTAGTGAATTTTGCTGTTCGTCTGTGTATTTGTTAAATAAATTAACATAGCAGAAATACTTTTCTTGAATAAATTTCTGTTTTTGAATCTGGTATGTTGAGAAATCATTTCCCAAATTTTGATGCCATTATGGTTAATGAATCTTTTCCTGTAATATGATAAGCTATTTTACTTTAATTTCCTGTGATACAATGTATGACAAGCTACATGTATTTAATCTAATGCATGTTATTACTATTATTTTGTAGTAGTCCTATTGCAATAATTATTTTCATCATAATAATGATGATGATGTTTCTTTCACCTCTAGCAAATGTGCTGCTTGGTACCCCTGAACAAGCAGATAAAGCCATCAATACTCTAAACAATCAGATATTCCATGACTGTACAGTGGGTATTAGCTTTGCACCTCCTGACAGCCTGCTCTTTGTCGGCAATCTCCCATTTGACTTCACTGAGGAACAATTCCGGGAGCTCATGAGCCCATTTGGATGCATCGAAAGGTTATTCCTAGTACGCAGTGAAATAACTGGTGACAGTAAGGGATATGGGTTCGTGGAATATACAGATAGAGAGAGTGCAACACAGTCAAAGCAGCACCTCATGAACACTGGCTCAAAGTACGTTGGTGGAAGGATTCTTAGAGTTGATTTTGCTGAACCAAACCTCCACACTTATGATGATCTACACTCAAGAACTCTGTTTGTGGATAGATTACCAAGAGACTTTACTAATGCTGATGTTCTTAGACAGTTATTCGGAAGAACTGGAGCCATTACGTTTGCACAGGTAGGCTCAGACATAGGTGAATATATGATAAACTTATTCTAAATCCCAAAGTTTGGATGTACAGTACATGTACCCTGGATATTTTCATGTAAATGAATACCTTTTTTTCTTTCATTGTCTACATGTAACTTCTGTCGGTAACGGCCAGGGTTAGAAGAAAAAGGAAATTGAAGCTTGCTCGAATACCTCATGTCACTAGGAAGCCTACGTTGGCTCTTTCTCCATCGGGCAAGTTGTCAAACTGATGTACTAGCCCAACATGAGAATTCACTAGCTCTGGGCTATCGGACACACTTTCTGTCATGCCCTATAGCCTGACTGGCAGTGATAGACAGAGTAGATGGCAGTATGAAAAAGAGTAGCCATCAGAGCTCCAGTAGTATGTAATCCATAATAAACACATACTTTCAATTTTGTCCTACTTGGCAGGTTGCAGTAAATCCCCAGACTGGATCATCCCGTGGCTTTGCATTTGTTGATCATGCGTCTGCAGAGGAAGCAGAGAGGGGTCAGAGGACCCATAATGGAGTTCAGATGGAGGGTTCTAATATTAGGGTTGCATATGGTACTCCTGGTAGGACAGGGGCTAGCATACTTGGCAACCAACAGAATAATTATCAGGTACATTCTCAAATATGATTCCCCTGCTAGCAGATTATCTCTTCAGAAAGGACAAAGATATATTTGTGGTTTATTAGTGCACACATTGTTGCATTATAAAATGAATTACTACGTGTTTACAATATACAATGGCAAAAATCTAAAAGAAGTACAAATTAAATTACAATGTCTAAATATTGGAAGAAACTTCAGAGGAAACTTCAGAGACTCGGCCATCACATGATAATTTTAAAGTAATAACAGTACGCATCTATACTATCCATACAATCTACTGTATAAACTATAAGCAAAGTACTAATGTTATTTAAAAGTTTTCTAAATTCAATGTAAACATTAAGAGTTGTGATCTAAAATGCGGAATCTATTCTGGGTTCAAACTACTTAACATTGTGGAGAATAAACTATATCCTTATATCTATTTGTTCTGCAAAGGAAAGTGGTTCGACCTCAGCTATTGCAAAGTTTACAACCATGTGCACATTAACTGGTCTTAGGTAACAACTGGGAGAGCCGACCACCACTTTTTGCTATCTTTTCAATAGTTTTCTTGCAAAGCTCTTCTCCTCTATCATAGAGTGTGATATACAGTACAGCCTGGATGTATGTTAACATTTACACGCGTGTAACGCGCGTGTACAAAATTAATTTACTACACGCATTATACAGTTATTGTCAAAAATCAATTCGGCATGAAATTGTTTGTAACCTGCAACTCCAGCGCCGTCTCTAGATCTTCGAGCGGTTTCAATTACCAATGGTTTCCGCCAAAACTTAATAAACTATGCTGAAGGAAACTTTTGATCATATGCTCCGCATTCACTCTGCAATTCACATAATAAACGTTCGAACAACTTGCCCTAAACATTCGAACGACTTGCCCTTACGTTCGAACAATTCAACATCACAAAGTAATGAAGTCAAAACTGCAAATGTTCGATGTGGTTCGTGTGATCTCACGCTAATTAACAGATAACAAATTAAAACTAAATGGACTCAAACCATTTTTCGCACCAGGTGGAAACTGTTCGGATACGTAAATGAAGTAAAAACTTTCAAAACGTTTGATTCTGTAAGTATCTAAAAGAAAATTTTATCCGTAGAGAATATTTGGTACGATCTCAAAGCAAAACAAACACGGAGTCATTGATTATTCAAATCAGTTCGCGGAAAATGTCACACTTCTGTGTCGCGGAATTCAAGATTCGAAACTCATTACCTTTGAAAACGGATCCACATTAAATAAAAAGAACTCCAAAATGTTCTGTTTAGTAGACGTTATCATTTGCCAGCAAAGTTGAGAAGCTTTGTGGTGATTTATAAAACTACAATGCAATAAAATCACGCTTCCCGTGAAGTTGGCGGCACTCTTGTTGTGTGAAAAACCAGACAATCAGTCTTCACGGCTGAAAGCACATGTCAACAAATTTTGATGGATTGACAGATCTGAGTTGAAACTACAGAAGCTTTTATCAGATCACAGGCTTCCCAGACTCTACGTATATTTCCCGCTTATTAGTCTGTTGGGTTACCTGTGGTTTATCGATTAGTAACGATCTCAGAAGAGTTTAAATAATTGCTTCGTGTGAATTCTCTTTTCCGATTCCTACGAAATGAATCTTCAATAATAAAAGATTGATACTAAATGAAGTTGTGTGAGTGGTTTTTTGGCGATTTGGGGCCTTCTAAAGCATTTTATTAGGATTCGAAATTTTGACCGTTGGCCTAGGCTCTAAGAAAGTTAACAAGGTAGGCAAGTCGACCTCGCCAAAGCACACACTTACCTCAAAGATCACCCAAAAATCGGCACTTTTCTTCCTCGCTCGCTATTCAGCTTTCGGCACAGGAGGGAATAGTTATCAAGCAACATCTGACCAGAGATTTAGGAAAATCCATCAAATTTATCATCGCCAAACCGCCTCCTCGAGATCCAAAAAGCGCGACCTTGCAATGATCTGTAAGAACCAGAATGACCAAAGCGGTCCAAAATTTTCCCGAGCCTATCCAAAACGATGCAAATCGCCTTTCTTCATGGGGGGACCCCCAAGCGAGAAATTATACGAAACTGGCGGTTACAGACTAATTTTGAATTTGGAACTCGCCAATCAGAGGACCAAGACAGTTGGCTGGGGTCTTCATCGAGTGTTATGACAGTTCCACGTGAGAAATTTTCGCGAGTTCCAAATTCAAAATTAGTCTGTAACCGCCAGTTTCGTTAAAAGGCCTAGTAATGGTCTCTCTGATTGGCGATATATTTGTTTCCGTTCCTCGAGCGGAAGTATAATTTCACGCTTGAGGGTCCCCCATGAAAAAAGGCGATTTGCATCGTTTTGGGTAGGGTCGGGAAAATTTTGGACCGCTTTGGTCATTCTGGTTTTTACAGATCATTGCAATGTCGCACTTTTTGGGTCTCGAGGAGGCGGTTTGGCGATGATAAATTTGATGGATTTTCCTAAATCTCTGGTCAGATGTTGCTTGATAACTATTCCCTTCTGTGCCGAAAGCTGAATAGCGAGCGAGGAAGAAAAGTGCCGATTTTTGGGTGATCTTTGAGGTAAGTGTGTGCTTTGGCGAGGTCGACTTGCCTACCTTGTTAACTTTCTTAGAGCAATAAACTGCTTTAGAAGGCCCCAAATCGCCCAAAAACCACTCACACAACTTCATTAAGTATCAATCTTTTATTATTGAAGATTCATTTCGTAGGAATCGGAAAAGAGAATTCACACGAAGCAATTATTTAAACTCTTCTGAGATCGTTACTAATCGATAAACCACAGGTAACCCAACAGACTAATAAGCGGGAAATATACGTAGAGTCTGGGAAGCCTGTGATCAGATGAACTAAAAACACCAAACCAGCGCTGGGACGGTGTTTCGTACAAATGTCAGGATTATCCGTTTATAGAACGTTTTTAGTTTTTAGTCCTTTGTGAAAGCTCCAGAGGCTTCGATTGAGTAACGGATTGAGTGCATCGTTCGAACGGTTGCTTGTATAATGTGTAGCGTTCGAATGGCCAAGTGATTGTTAGAACGGATTGAGTGGATCGTTTGTACGATTTTCACAAAACGTTTAAACGGGCTAGGAAAAATCCAAACGGCTTCGTAAAACGTTCGAACGATTTATAAAATCATTTAAATGGTTTCTCAAAACGTTCGAACGGACACCGAACGGTCTCTGAACGACTTTTTAGGCCGTTTGTTTTTCACACGAAGGTACGTTTTCCCGTGTGTGGTCACAATTAGCGTTTATGATATGACTAAAACACAGAATTAGCATTTACAATGTATTAAGCGCTTCGGTTCCTTGCTGCGAACTTATTTTTGAAAAACATGTAGGAAGAATTGTCGTAAATCTCTGCCGAAGTTTTCAGCTGAGGTTCTACACTTTAGTCCAATGCTAATTCGGCTAATTCAGTGTGGAAAACTTTAATTCGCGAACCGGTATTGTTGATCTACGGTATTCTTCTGCAGTTATTCTCTGGAGTTCAACGAGTTTAATGAGGCACTGAGGTGCGTGTAGTTCCGTGCGTGTAGTACACAAAAGTGCGTGTAATTACACTCAGTTCGTGTAGTTACACTCAGTTGAGTGTAGTACACGCGTGGAATTCCGTGCGCGTTACACGCAAAATGTGTTAACATACATCCAGGCTGTACTGTACCTTAACTCTTTACCGTCCGAGCCTGTAAATAGGAGACGTATAAGTCCGTTAATAGAAAAATTATTGCATCACATCTAGACATGCTGGAAAGACGATGTTGCGATATTATTCGAAGGGATGTATGGCTTCAAAGTCCGAGCTATAACAGGGATCACTCGACACTTTCACTATGGAGAAAAGCTGATTTGTTTTGGCGATTGTTTTGTTTCTTCGATTTTCACGAATTTTAAGGAGCTCAAAATCGGCTCAAAAAAACCTTCCCATTCGCACTTGAAATCAAGAGCAAACACAAAATAACCACTCAGTCGTTATAGTACCTTGTTTAATCTTTCCAACCAGCAGGTTTGTTTTCACAAAACACACCAAGCGACGGTGAACCACGCCGATGTTTGCACTGCATTTCACTCAACCACATTTTCGTACTCCCACCTCCAATTGCATGCTGGGTAATGGACAAAAAATCACAAGGGGTACCCCCCTCTGGGACTCCGGTAGTTTTTTTTTATTATAAGTCTTTTACCCCTACAACCAAGAGCGGTGATTTGGACTCAAGCCGTTGCTTTAAAGTGACAAAAACACATCCTAATAGGTTGAGCAGGGGTAAAAGAATGCCAACTGCAGGATTCCAAGGATTTCATTGAATATTTTTTTCCTGTGTCTCAAAGCACAAACACAATGGAAAAACCCTGTGAAATCCCCTCACAAAGCCTACTAGAAGCAAACCAAGTACTTTTCAGCCATCCTCAGACTTAATGATGTCTTCAAGCTCTCTGACAGTGGCATATTTCTCCAAAATTAGAGCACATTTCATTAGAAACCCTACCGAAGCAACCATACCTACCGTCAACGAGTGAACAGAATTCTCCCAAATGGCATTGTGGGAAAAGTTTGAGCCCTCGGCTTAAAAAGTCAGCAGTATTTAACTAGCCCGGGCTAGCTAAACTTGAACTGAGGGGGGAGGGTTGAGTTAGCACTCAGGATTTCACCAATTGAGCTCACACACGATCGGACGACAAAGAGTTATACACCACCCTACCCATAAAATGTGACCTCTTCTGTTTGCACTCAAACTTATTTTACAGGATTTTAGCATCCATTGTAGTTGAATAATGTCAATTGCATGTGAAATGACCTTATATTTTGGACAGCAGTTTTCTTTACAGGTTATCTATGGTTGGAGAGCAAATATCCTAATTATGGACAACAAGAAGGTGTGGCTGATCACATGATTGGACTCATCAGCAACATGTCTCCCAAAAATGAAGTCACAGCAACTTGAAGATACATATGTTGTGCTTAATACAAATCTTTGTAATGAACTTGAATTTTTAACCACCCACTCCAACCTTAGTGTGGTTCTGAATAGGCCTTTTGCATGAATTGATCACGTGACGATTTTCCCATAGCAACGCCTTGTGTGGAGGGCAAGCCATTCTAACATTCCTTGACAACAGAGAGAGCGTGGGAGACGCGAACGTGAAACCTCAATACTAAAAGTTCTGCCGGTTCCTTTGTTATTCGTTTTCAGCTCAAATTTATCATAACTATTTAGCTTTAAATCTTAAAGTTTAGTGTTAGAGGATTTTAAGAGCCGTAAGACGATCAGAAATAGCTTTCTGAAGCCAAAACCGAACCGGACTCTGCGAGTTACTCGCAACACGAGACAACAGCTGGCGCCGGTAAGAAGCTGACTTCGGGAATGTACTTTTCTTCCACGCTTTAAATCGTCTTTATGTTCTAGAAAAATTATGTGATGACAGGAGAATGATGTATCTGAACGCGTTACAGGCTACAGAGATATTATAAACTGATGTACGAATAACAACCTGATATTATAGGTTGTTGAGTAGCTGGTTTTCCTATGTGACAAGTTCTCTCTTTTTTTCAAATCACCAGCAACACTAGAGTCTGTAATCTTGAAATAAAGCCCCTCGTTACTTCGTATTTTGGTGATCCACTGAGACCTTAATCCCATGTCTTTACTGGGGAATTTTTGCGATGAAAGGAAAGTCCATCGTTATAGCGTGAATCACCACTGCATATTTGTGGCACACAACAGTGGTAGCGCGTTCCAGTTTATACAACACCAGCGTCTCCCAGCATCTCCTCGGCTATGGTAGAGTATTAAATAGATACATCTCCTGTCATCAGATAATTTTTCTAGACTGACATAAAAACGATTTAAAGCGTGGAAGAAAAGTACATTCCCGAAGTCAGCTCAGTTCTTACAGTCTGTTGAGGCCGCCATCATGTTGCGAGTATTCGCAGAGTCCGGTTCGGTTTTGGCTTCAGAAAGCTATTTCTGATCGTCTTACGGCTCTTAAAATCCTCTAACACTAAACTTTAAGATTTAAAGCTAAATAGTTATGATAAATTTGAGCTGAAAACGAATAACAAAGGACCGGCAGAACTTTTAGTATTGAGGTTTCACGTTCGCGTCTCCCACGCTCTCTCTGTTGTCAAGGAAAGTTAGAATGGCTTGCCCTCCACACAAGGCGTTGCTATGGGAAAATCGTCACGTGATCAATTGATGCAAAAGGCCTATTAGTGTCCATTATAAGAGAAGGCAAGGGAAGTACATTTTTGCCCTTAGCTCCTGTCTGGAAAACAATTATATCACAAAACTTGGTCAAATAATTCGTTACTTGGTGAATATCCAATACACCGATTCTGAAGGAAAAGAATGGATATTTATAGATTTTCATTTTTTTTTTTAACTCTTTACCGTCCGAGCCTGTAAATAGGAGACGTATAAGTCCGTTACTAGAAAAATTATTGCATCACATCTAGACATGCTGGAAAGACGATGTTGCGATATTAACGAAAATTAAGTTGACCTTATTTGAAAGTCCTTTCGAAATGAGGAAGGGTGACATTTTCCGTTTGTGAATAGTTCATCTCGTTCCAGAGATATTCAGGTTTTTGTAATATGTAAATTAGATTACCTGTGACGTCATGACCTTGACACAACCTGGAGACTAATCACAAAATAAAGAATATCTCTGAAAATAGTGGCTAAAAATAGTTGATACTTTGCACATGTATGGTACTAAGGAAAATACAATGTGCAAATCATGACGTTGCCAAGGAAACACTTGGCCCCAGGCTCATTTGACATTGAACATAAAATATTATCTGATTGTAATTTATGACTGTTCTACAAAACAATTTTATTTAGACCTCGGATATACAATGCCTACATTGTTTGTAATTGTCTGATGTGCCAACAGCAGTAAATTGTACATTACGAAGGAGAAATCAAGGAATTTATTTTTATCATGAAAGTGGCCTGGGGACAAGAGTGTTTCCATGGCAATGTTATGATTTGCACATTGATTGTATTTTCCTTAGTATCACATGTGCAAAGTATCAATTATGTTTAGCCACTATTTTCAGAGATTTTCTTTATTTTGTGATCTGTCTCCAGGTTGTGTCAAGGTCATGACGTCACAGGTAATCTAATTTACATATTACAAAAACCTGAATATCTCTGGAACGAGATGAGCTATTCACAAACGGAAAATGTCACCCTTCCTCATTTCGAAAGGACTTTCAAATAAGATCAACTTATTTTTCGTTTCATATACACTTTAATTACAAGGGGAAACAACTTGCCTGGCCATTGCACTAACCACACACTCAACATTGTAAACTGCGTGGCTGCCATTGGCGCCGAAATAGCAGTCCGAAAAATTCACTGACAGGATATGTCAGTAAAATGTAAAGCGCCATGAGACTGTGGTGATATGGCGCTATATAAATATGGCCTATTATTATTATTAAACTATGGCTATACATTGTACATTAAACTAGATAGATATTTTAGAAGTTGTTAAAATCGCCCAGAAAGGGAGAGAGAGAGAAGGGAGAGAGAAGGGAGAGAACTCTGCTGGTGAAGGACACTTTATTTTTTTGTGCATTGTTAGGGTTACTTACAGGGTTGCCACAGTCAAGGTCAGGGAAAAGTCAGGGAATTTTGAATCTGGTCAGGGAAATTCTAAATTTCTTGTCAAAGTCAGGGAAAAGTAAGGGAATTTATTTTCAGGTTGCCACCAGGGTGCTACAGGTTTTAATAATGACTTTTGTTTTGGATGAGGGAATGTCAAACAGTCTTATTGTGGTCAGTAAAAAAATGTTTTCTGGTCAGTGAAAAGTCAGGGAATGGGTGGCAACCATGACTTAGCAACCCTGTCATGATCCTCCACATGACTTTGAGACCAGACATCAATCAACTATATAAACGTGGGCTCTAATAGTGTAAATATCCTGTCACATTTTCCCATGTGCACCATTCATTTCCAGTAAAACACTCACTAAGGTGTTAGCATGCTAGAGAGCCTTAGAAGGAGTTTGATGATTGCAAGCAATATTCACATTATTCAATATTATTCTCTTTGCAGGGCCCTGTCCAAACACCAGCAGCTGCTCCTGGCTCTCTCAATATCAGGGGCAGCCTTCCATGGCCTGCACCAGTGTTGGGGGGACTCGTGGGTCCACAACCCCTGATGGGAACGAGGCCATTTATGAGCCCTGATACAGGTGCCATGGGACCATCTGGTACAAGATTACCAGTGCCACTAATGAGACCTGGACTGCCAATGTTGCCAATGGTACCAATGGTTAGTAATACTGTGGTACCCAGGAATGAGAATAACAGTCAAAACCCCACTTTACAGACCCAGGGCTCGAAATTAAACAAAAGTTCTAGTCGCATTTTTCAACTAGTTACAGTACCAATCAAAACTAACCTCACCTTTGTGTTTACTTTGTGTTCACCCAAAGTACACGCAAAGTAAACGCAAAGTAAACACAAAGTAAACCCTGTTTGTACTTTGCATGTACTCAGAATAGACCCTGTGTTTACTTTGCGTGAACTATAGTAAACGCAAAGTAAATGCAATGTACGTGTGCGGCCCACAAATACAAATATAGCTACATGTACGATAAGGACCAACTTGTGTTTTGTGCATTTTTTAAAACCCAAATTAGGGAGAAATTGCCACCAGATAATTCCAAAACCAGATTCTTTAACTGTTCATCCAAACCAGATAAATACGACAAACTCTGGCATGTAAATCAGATCGGGTGATCAATATGTATAAATTAGTGTCTGAGAATGAGTTTGTAAACACGCCGAAACATCTCAACATTTTCCAGCAAATATATAAACATGCTCGAGAGTTTGGCAATATTATTTCTGATGAGAGCACAATAGAAGCTGACTGCTACAAGATGAATAAATTTAGAAACGTTGTGGGAGCGAAGATCAAAACCAAAATCGACATCCTTTGAAGAAAGCCAACCTGGGAACGGAGGTTGTTTACCATTTACACAGAAATTCCGGTAGCAAATTTCGGTGTAAATGGTACACAAACTTTCCCAAACAGAATTTCCCAATCAAAAAAACGTTTACCATTTGTACACAAACCGTTCCAGATGAAAAAAGGTCAGCATAAGGCCTGGAACTGGTACGCCTGACTGGGAATCGTAAATGGTACACAATTTTTCCGGTCGGAAATTTTGGACTACCTTTTCAGACGTTCCATTAATTTCGGAAATTTTCCACGGGACGAACCGGAAAAAAAAGTTTACCAATTACATTCCACCCGGAATTTCCGTGTAAATGGTTAACAACCGGAATCAAAAAAATGGCACGAAAATTAGGCTTTCGTAGTTTCGCCTCATTTCTTGCATTTGAAGCTCGAGAAATGATGTTTTTTGTTATGAAAACATAAGACAACTTCTCTAAGTACTTAGAGGCTGCTTCAGGGTGTCAAAGCTAAGATGGGAAGCAAAAGATTTTGAGAGAGAAGAGAATGTGTGCAAAGATAAGTGTTTGTTTTGACATTATTTTGTGTTTCAGCACATGCTCGCACGTATTCTTTTCCCTGTGGGCAGAAATTACAGTAATCAGTGACGTTTTCATTACAAATAACAGATTTTTCTGAATATTTTGAGCTAGAGGAAACTATTTTCAATATCCTAAAATATTTTATACCACTGGTCCATGTTTTAGGGAAGTTATAACTCGATCTCGAGTCTTTGGTTTGTGGTATAAATATTTCTTTCGATAAATAATTTACCTTGCGTTTACTTTGGGTTTATTGTGAGCTTACTTTGTGTTTACTTTTTTGTTTGTGTGTACTTGCGTTTACTTTGCGTTCATGCAAGTACATGCAAAGTAAACGCTGCGTGTACTAGTAAATGCAAAGTAAACCCATGTGCATGCAAAGGGGAGGTTAGATTTGATTGGTACTGTATAAAAATTTGGTCACAAGTTCACAAATTTTAGTCGCAAAAAAACAGAACCAGCGGTGTTACGAGACTTGAAACTTTCAGGGTTGCACTTCAACAAAAATGGTAACAATTATGGTGTTTTAATTATATCATCTCACTATTTTTTATCATGCTGGCAATAGTGACGTACATGTCTTCCTTTAAAAAATATAGGTTGGAGGGCCAAGGATGTTCCACAGAGCAATGCTAAGAGGGCCCCCTGTTGTGATGGGTGGCATGGGACTCATGGGTCCTAGGCCCCTCATGGGAGGCCCCCTACATAGAGGACCTAGACCGCTGATGGGGGACCATGCCTTTAGAGGACTAGGTAGGATTGTATGCTTCAAATGCCTATAAGCTAGCCCAATCATTTTATTATCTGAGCAGTTTTCAATTGAGTGTCGTAAATAATAATAATGGTCGTATTTATATAGTGCCATATCACCACAATCTCATGGTGCTTTACAGGTACATACATGCAGGGATTAGGGGACAAAGCAGGTCAATTTGACCATTGTAATTTTTTCAAGGAACAAAATACCGTAAACACCCGTGTATAAGCCACACCCGTAGATAAGCCTCAACCCAAGTTTTAGGGAAAAAATACCAAAAAATAATTTTAAAATATTTTGTCCGAGTTCATAAACGCTCGTACATGATGCCAAACTTCTTCCCAAAAAAAGAATAATCTTTTGTTGGAGTTCATAAACGCTCGTACTTGAAGCAAAACTTTATCAGATTGTCGATTGTCGATTTCCAGGGGAGGGGGCTGTTAATTTCCTCTGCATTTCCATGGGAAAGGGTAAGTACTTTTCTTTGGAATTCCAAGGGGTCAAGGCCTTTTTAAAGTAAAAATATGTGGAATTCCAGGGGAGGGGGTTTATTCAAGATGAAAATTCCATGGGGGTGTGTCATAATTTACTGTATTTTCGGAAATTCCAGGGGAGTGGTAAAAAAAAGGGCAATCTGTGGTATTTTCTCACTCGTGGAGGAACTATAAACTGTTGAAGTCACTGGGAAACGCCGACACTGCAAAAGGCTTTGCATTAGAATGGAGATTACATGTCTGGTGACATTTAGTTGTTTGAGAAAAGAGACTATTGACCACTTAAAATATCTTTTAATGAAGAAAACTTAACGAAGGGATCTGGAACAAGTAACAAACAAGAAGCAGACAACACAAACGGCTCTTTTAGGAGCCACCAAGCTTGCGAAAGTGATGATTAGTGGTTCCTTTCTTTTTGTTTTGTATAGTTTTAATCAGTCTTACTTTGTTTTAAAAAAACGTTAATTTATGGAAATTTATTGAACTTTTATAGATGTTCTCGCAGATAAGCCGCACCCCCGATTTGCAACAAAGATTTTTGGTAAAAAGGTGCGGCTTATCTGCCGCTGTTTACGGTAACTGCCATGCAGTTTACAATATGCGGAGAGTGCAATGACCAGGCTGCTGTATGGGGTGATAATCCCCTGCACTATTTCGAGTTGTACAAACAGGTTCTTACACATCTCATTCAAATACTGATTAGAAGTAGGAGACAAGGCCAACAGCTTATAAATGTCCCTGCCCAAGGATGCGATCGGCATTCGAACCCCTGACCTCCCACACTCTAGACCATGCTATACCAACTGAGCTAACCTTGGTAAAACCAAAATCAAAGTAATCACTGAACCAATCACAGGAGCAAGTAAACACGGCAATCACAAACTGAGGTAATTCTTCATTGGTTTTACTTGCACCATTCACACAATCGTGGATAACTATTGCTAAAATGAAAATTGATTGCATAATTGACCAAAACAGTGTTTGGTTTAATTTCAAACTTCATTGGCTGATAATTACAAAACATTTTTCACAACCAATAGAAAAGCTAAGCAAACACAAAACCAAAGCAATCACTTATTACTTTCGACACTCAATCGAAAATGCTTAAATCAATTCTACGTTTTGTACATCAAGCGAATAGTAGAATATTTTGTGATTCTAGTGTTGTATCTATTACTTTATCATAATTATGACCCGTACAGACCCGCGCGCGCTTTCCTTTCAAAACCATTTACAAAAGTCATATGATGAGGGCCGGACGTGTATGGCGTGAGTGGGCCAGAAAAAGCTCTCTGGCCCTGCACAATTTTTTTTTCCGGTTGTGGTTTGATCTACAAAAAAATATGGTCATATGATAAAAAACCTATTGACTGAGTTACAGTACCGCCGGGAATTATAGGGACATCCGACCGCGGAAAAACCTTGTGCACCAGAAGTACGGCGCCGCGGTCACCGCACAAATGACCGCGGCCACCGCACAAATGACCGCTGTCACCGCACAAATGACCGCGGTCACCGCACAAATGACCGCGGTCACCGCACAAATGACCGCGGTCACCGCACAAATGACCGCGGTCACCGCACAAATGACCGCGGCAGTTTTTGAGGACGCCGCGGTTGCAAACTGAGGTGATAAACCGCGGTGTCGCAATGGAAATACATGTACGTTGTTAGCAGTCTTCGTACTTGAAAGCTTTGAATGTGATGGATGACAAACAGCTTATGCGTTGAGCCTAATCACCCAAAGAACGATCACCGGCATTAAACTTCTCGTAAACAATCTTCTGTTAACTTTGTTACTCGAGACAACCGTTCGCGTTCTTATTAACTAACGAAGCCAACTGCTTCAAAATAAGCATTTCTTGAGATACGGCCCGCTAACAATCTTCTGTTAACTTTCGTAAGTTATTAACTAACGAAACCAACGGCTTCAAAATAAGCATTTCTTGAGATACGGCCCGCTAACAATCTTCTGTTAACTTTCGTAAGTTGTCTTTCTTACTTGAGACCGCCGTTCGCGTTCTTATTAACTAACGAAGCCAACTGCTTCAAAATAAGCATTTCTTAATTAAGAGACGGCCCGCTAACAATCTTCTGTTAACTTTCGTAAGTTGTCTTTCTTACTTGAGACCGCCGTTCGCGTTCTTATTAACTAACGAAGCCAACTGCTTCAAAATAAGCATTTCTTAAGAGACGGCCCGCTAACAATCTTCTGTTAACTGTCGTAAATGTTGTCTTTCTTACTTGAGACCACCGTTCGCGTTCTTATTAACTAACGAAGCATAACACCAAATCAACTTTTTCTTCAGTGTAGTTTCACAATTATGGCAGATCCTTTTCTTGTTACTAGTATTAAAAGGTTTCGGCATAAATCATTGTAAATGGTTGCGTATTAAATTCTCAACTCTTCTTGGAGTCTGAATTTCGACGTGCAATCAGTCAGGCGTGAACGTGTCAGTCTGATGTTTTTACAGAACATCGACAGAGTTTTGAAGCAACGTTTGTCATATTGAAAGACGTACAAAAACTTCTATACTCTTACCAGAAAACTTCTATACTCTTACCAGAAAACTTCTACTCGGAAAGTGCAATTCCTTTTGAATTAAGGTTACCGTATACCTTCGCGGGTGTCTCTCGCAAATAAAATCGCACGCGCATCATTTTAAAGGAAAGTATAGAAACCTATATATCACTGGAAAGGTTATATAATGTGGAATGCGCTGAAATGTTTTTTTTTGCACAAATATTACATTTTCAGTAAATGCTAAGGCAACAAACGCAAAATAGACGAGTCTCACAGAAGTGAATTTATGTCCCTCCGCGTTCGCGCCTACGGACGATTCCGCTGCATAATGTCAATCAGCACATGATGGCCTGTCAAAGTGTGTGAGCGTTTTTTAATATTTTGCTTTGTTCAAATGCAATTCATCTTCAAAGTTTCAATCGAAATAGTTTCTGTGTTTCATCACGGCAAGTACTCTTATAAGAAAAATAATTAAAATATCGCTAAACGCTCACACACTTTGGTTCATATGTAGCTCCTCCAACACTAGGCCAAGTTTCATCAAGATCTGACAAGTCTTCATACCCTATAAATTCACCCAAAGACGGTGAATACGCATAAAAATCTATCGGCGTTTTTGGCTTCTGAAGGTTAGGAAACACATCACACCTCATCAAAGCAAACGTCAACACTTAAACCAACCAGCCAATTATATGTAAGGATCCCCGGAGCTTATGAATTCGCGGGAAATTAGTACGTGGCTCAAATTGCATAAGAAATATACATACTAGTGTTGTGTCACAAATATTCAAAAGAGCGTTGTGTTATGGCCAAAACTACATGTAGAGATAATGCGCAAAAGGGGAAAAAGAAAGGTAAATCAACGGGTTGTACCAAGAAGGGAGAGGGCCGGATATCGAAAACTAAATCGCGTCGAAAGGCAACGCCGCAAACAAGAGCGAAGGGAAAAGCGAGTGGCAGGCAACCTCGTGCTCCGAACGTTGATGTTGATCCTAAACCTGCTATGTTAGCTACGATGATTCCTTCAGTTCCGCAAAATCGACCGGCTGAACTTCGCTCAAGTTCACGATTTAGAACTCCTGGATTGACCACGGCCCAGGTTAGAAACTGCGAGTCACCCAAGACATCAGTTAGAATCGGAGTCGGATGCGGACTCGCTGCGTGAGGCTCTCTGAATCTTCCGTCTCTTTTCTTGTACCTCGCAAAAGTTTAAGCCTACTAGCTGAGCAGCTTTCCGTCGGAGTTGTAGCAGTACTAATAGAACTCGAAGTGGGAGCCGTCGAACATGAAGGCTGTTCGAACCACGAGCCTATGTCGCTTTCCGCGAGCATCACTTTCTTCTCCGTATTGAAACTTTGCTCCTTCTCGAGCTCATTCTCTCGAATCTTCTTGGGGCCTGTCTTCTTTTTTTACCTTTTATCCAAGGATTATTATTTTCTCTTCTGGACATATCCACGATCGATATACCGGTAAATGAAACGCTATACAATCACTGAACTCACGAGTCACGGCTCACTGTGAGTCTGAAGCTCCGTATGTAGTTTCCCGCAAAAATTAAACGTAATGGGATCAGAGAGATTTATCACGCCTAAGCGATTTATTTACTTTCCTTCAAATTACGTTTTTTTCTAATATCTCGCAAACTTTTGCATGTTTAAAACATTTTTTTTCGGAAAGATGAAGATCAATCCATCAATTTCAAAAGAATGACAAAAATTTTTTTTTAAAGAAAACATGCCGCGAAGGTATACGGTAACCTTAAGAGTTTTAATGCATCGAATCAGATCAGTCAATTCGCGTAAATGGAAATTACTTTCCCCGCGGTATTTGTGTCAGAAATGAGACAGTCGCGTCTGGCTGACAGTTCACGATTGACAGGAACTTTTATTATACTGCGCAGTAAGAATCTTGACTTTTTGATGCCTCTGGCACGCAGGGTATTTACCAAAACCATCTTACCGTACGTTTGTAAAACTGTTTGTTATGAATTCGAATTTGTCACGCGTTAATCCAAGTGAAAGAAAGGTTAAAATACGTAATTGTGCAATCAACAGACACGTTTCGGATCACGATATTTCGATAACTCGGTCCGAATTTTCGTTTGACAAATCGTCGAAATGTCGCTGAACAAAGAGCGAAATTCGTCGACTATGTTTGCATGACTTTTGCACAATACTGTAACGAAGCCAACTGCTTCTTTTTAAGCATTTCTTACAAGCCACGGCATGCTAACAATCTTCTGTTAATTTTCGTAAGTTGTCTTTCTTACTCAAGACCACCGTTCGCGTTCTTATTAACTAACGAAGCCAACTGCTTCAAAATAAGCATTTCGTAAGACACGGCGCGCTAACAATCTTTTGTTAACTTTCGTAAGTTGTCTTTCTTACTCGAGACCGCCGTTCACGCTCACGTTCTAACGAAGCCAACTGCTTCGAAGTAAAATGTATGAGATGTACATGTAGATGTTACATGCGGTCGCGGTTAGCGCCGCGGCATGACCACCGCGGCGACCTCAAAAGTGACCGCGGCGACCTCAAAAGTGATCGCGGCTATCTCAAAAGTGATCGCGGCTATCTCAAAAGTGACCGCGGCTATCTCAAAAGTGACCGCGGCGACCTCAAAAGTAACCGCGGTCACCGCAAAAATGACCTCGGTTTTTCGCGGTAAAACCGCGGGCATTGCATGCGGCACAGCCGCGGTAAATGTCCCTATAATTCCCGGCGGTACTGTAGGTCGGGCCAGACAGGAAAATATTTGGCTTTTGGTCATTTTGAACAGACCTCGCTGTGCTTGGTCCTTACGTCATGACCTCGAGCCAAATATTTTCCCGTCCGGCCCTCCCACTCAGTCAATACAGTACCGTACCAGAACTTACCTCCAGTGTGTTCGGGTTCGCTTTCGAGCAAACCCAGGGTCAGCGCTCAAGAGTTTGCTCATTGTTTGCTTGCGTTCGATCACGAGAGTTAAAACTTGCATTAAACAAGGACTAGTGTAGCTCAAAATGTTTAGAAAAACGCATTACTTAACCCTGTCATTCCTGAACCAGGCGTAACCGGCCAATATGAAGCATGTACCTGGAGAAAATTATTGCATCAAACCTAGACATGCTGGAAATACGATGTTGAGATATTATTTCAAGGGATGAATGACTTCAAAGCCACAGCTGTAACTGGCATCGCTTGACTCTCCCACTTTGGAGAAAAACTCATTTGTTTTGGAGATCGTTTTTCGTTTCTCTGATTTTTACGAATTTTGTGAAGCTGAAAATCAGCCTCCAAAATCCTTCCCATTTGCCCTTGAAATCAAAAGCAAACACAAAATCAGCACTCAGTCGTTACAGTACCTTCTTTAATCTTTCAAACCACCAGGTTTGTTTGCACAAAACACACATAGCGACTGTGAAGCGTGCTATTCTTAATGCTGCACTTCTCTCCACCATGTTTTCCTTCTCCCACCTCCAACTGCATGCTGGGTAATCAACAAAAAAATCACAAGGGGACCCCCCTCTGGGACTCCTGTACAACCAAGAGCGGTGATTTGGACTCAATCCATTGCTTTAAAGTGACAAAACACATCCTAATAGGTTGAGCAGGGGGAAAAGACAACCAACTGCAGGATTTCAAGGATTTCAGTGAAGAATTATTTCATGTGCCTCAAAGCAGAAACACAACAGAAAAATCCTGTGAAACCCCTCACAAGGCCTACTAAAAGCAAACCGAGTACTTTTAAGCCGTCATCAGACTTAATGATGTCCTCTAGCTCTCTTACAGTACTTAGCTTATTATTTTGTTCAAAATTAGAGCACATTTCATTGGAAAACCTACAGAAGAAACCATACTCACTGCTGCCGAGTCCGTAGAATTCTGCCAAATGGCATCATGGGGAAAGTTTGAGCCCTTGGTTTAAAAAGTCCGCAGTATTTAACTAGCCCGGGCTAGCCAAACTGGAACTGAGGGGGGAGGGTTGAGTTAGCACTCTGCATTTCACCCATTGAGCCCAAACACGTCCAGGAGTGAAAGGGTTAACCAAAATGTCTGGAGTTATGCCCGGGAGTTCTGCTCGGAAACGCAGTTTTGCATCCAAGCACGTGCTGAAAACACATTAAAATAAATGTCAAAACAAAGACTTAACTTTGCAAGCTTTCGCCTCTCTTTCTACATCTTTTCCTTCCCATCTTATCTTTTGACACCTTGAAGCACCTCTTATATAGACGATTTAGAGTGGTTTTATTATTGTTTTATACAGTATAAACTCAAAATAATTTACCGACCTTGCGAAGACTTTGAATGTGTCATATTCTGCCTCGCTTTCATGCCGTGATTACAACTTCCGTTCCCAAGTCGGCTTTCTTCAAAGGATTTTGTGTTCACTAAAATATACATTCGCTTTGCTCAGAATTTGCAGGGTTCGCTCAGGTTCGCTTTATCAGGGTTCACTCAGGTTTGCTTGTTTGCAGGGCAGGGTTCGCTTGAGCAACAGCTAGCGAACCCAGCAAACCCGAGCGAACCCCACTTGAAGCAAACCCTGCATTTACTTTGCATTCACTAAAGCGAACCCGAGCGAACATTTAACTGGATGTAAGTTCTGGTTAGTCCGAGGCCCTGTTTATTTAGTATGAAGAAAAGTTCACTCTGGGACCCGGGTCACCCTGCCTCCTGAGCTACCCTGGGTAAGCTACATTTCCTACATTTCTTTATAAAATGAAGTTAACCGTCTACATGAGAAACTGCAAACTTTGCTCGAGCGGGGGGGGGGGGGGACCCTTCTCCCCGAGGCACTCGGTTCACAAGGTAGGGTGACTTGGGGGGGGGGGGGGGGGGGGACTTTTTATCATATAAACACTTTGCTTGCCTACCCAGGCCAACTTGGGACACACAGAGCATGTGCTATCCAATATTACCTGCCCAGACTTGTTCAAGACAAAGTTGTCTTGGCCACCCAATGATATAATGGTTGGTAAAGTTGGCTCAGGGAGGGGTGGGTGACCCGGGTCCCCAAGCCAACTTTTCTTGATATAAACAGGACCTTAGTCTGGCAGGAGGGGGGTGTAGATTTTGTGACGATGCTATTTCATCTCTGTTGTGAAACACAATCAATATCTTCATTGTTGGCATTTACGATAGCTACATCTAGTTTATATTATAAAGCATGTTAATGTGACCTTTATATTTGCCCTTATTTTAGGTCCTAGGGATATGATGTCTCATTTTGGTCAGGCCAGGAGCATGTTTTCTCGGATTGTTTCTCCAAGACCCCTTATGGGCCATCCGGAGAATGGGCAGGAAGTTCAGCAAGGACAGGTAAAGGTTTGTATTCATAAATGGCTCACTGTTTACAAACAGTGCTCTGACAAAGGGCTAGCGCTTGAAACGTCAGCTGCTACTCGCTCCCCACAGCGGTTAGCATACCTTCATCGACTTTTATGTGATCATACCAGTGTTTATTGTCCCTGCCAACTCAGATCGACACTAGTTTTTACAGGAACTATTACCTACTATGTTTACAAACATACTACTTTGTAATGTAAATCTTTTAATTGGGACTTGTAAATATTGTCAGACATCGATAAATGAAAATTCACAAAACCCAAAAGAAATGTGGAAATTATTAAACCAACTGACATGTAAAAAATCGGGCAGCGTGGCTATTAACGAAATCAAGTCAGAAGATGGATCAGTTTTAACAGACCCTGAAGCCATAGCAACTTAAATGAATAATTACTTTGCCAAAATAGGTCCAAAGCTTGCTGACTCACAGGACTCAGAAGTCCATGGAAAAGATTCTCCACGAAAACATTTTGAGTCGTACCTTGACCAGACTGCTGATTCTACTTTAGACTAAATAAAATATCAGATAGTAGAGTTAAGAAAGTGATCAAGAACATCTGTATATCCAAAGTTGCTGGTTTAGACAGAATCTCCAACAAAATACTAAAGGATGCTTTTGAGCAAATCATCCCATCCTTAACATACATTTTTAATCTTTCTATCGAAACGGAGACTTTCCCTATGGAATGGAAGATTGCAGGGATTTCATCAATTTACAATGTACAAGGCAGGTAACAAAGACGAAGCAGGAAATTACAGACCGATTTCTGTTCTTTCTACCATTGCTAGAATCTTTGAAAAATTAGTTTACGAATAACTTTATAGTTACCTAAGTGAAAACTACCTTTTAAACTATGCATTCAACAGTCACTGCACTTTTGGACTTAAACAACGAGTGGTATATAAAAATTTATAAAGCTTGAAACGTCAGCTGCTACTCGCTCCCCACAGCGGTTAGCATACCTTCATCGACTTTTATGTGATCATACCAGTGTTTATTGTCCCTGCCAACTCAGATCGACACTAGTTTTTACAGGAACTATTACCTACTATGTTTACAAACATACTACTTTGTAATGTAAATCTTTTAATTGGGACTTGTAAATATTGTCAGACATCGATAAATGAAAATTCACAAAACCCAAAAGAAATGTGGAAATTATTAAACCAACTGACATGTAAAAAATCGGGCAGCGTGGCTATTAACGAAATCAAGTCAGAAGATGGATCAGTTTTAACAGACCCTGAAGCCATAGCAACTTAAATGAATAATTACTTTGCCAAAATAGGTCCAAAGCTTGCTGACTCACAGGACTCAGAAGTCCATGGAAAAGATTCTCCACGAAAACATTTTGAGTCGTACCTTGACCAGACTGCTGATTCTACTTTAGACTAAATAAAATATCAGATAGTAGAGTTAAGAAAGTGATCAAGAACATCTGTATATCCAAAGTTGCTGGTTTAGACAGAATCTCCAACAAAATACTAAAGGATGCTTTTGAGCAAATCATCCCATCCTTAACATACATTTTTAATCTTTCTATCGAAACGGAGACTTTCCCTATGGAATGGAAGATTGCAGGGATTTCATCAATTTACAATGTACAAGGCAGGTAACAAAGACGAAGCAGGAAATTACAGACCGATTTCTGTTCTTTCTACCATTGCTAGAATCTTTGAAAAATTAGTTTACGAATAACTTTATAGTTACCTAAGTGAAAACTACCTTTTAAACTATGCATTCAACAGTCACTGCACTTTTGGACTTAAACAACGAGTGGTATATAAAAATTTATAAAGGGGCTGTAAATGGAGTGGTGTTCTTAGACTTGAAAAAAGCCTTTGACACAGTAGATCACTCCATTCTCGTAAAAAATCTCATATTATGGTATTGACCACTCTACTATAAAATGGTTTGAGTCATACTTGTGCAACAGGAGTCAGAAGTGCAGTGTCAGTGGAAAGCTGTCATCAGAAAGTTTTATTAAAACTGGCATTCCACAAGGATCGATATTGGGTCCATTACTCTTCTTAATACATATCAACAACTTGCCAAACTCAGTTCAACATTGCAGGCCAGGACTTTACGCTGATGAAACTAGTCTTTCCTTCATGTCTGATGATGTGGAGTCACTGGAATCTGCAATGAATAACGAATTGTAGTCCATAAAGGACTGGCTGCTTGCCAACAAATTGACACTGAATATTCTCGAGACTGAATATATGGGGCAAAGCAGAGATTAGCCAATGTAGATATGGATATTGAGCTTTCAGTAAATAGCAATTCAGTTAAAAGAGTAATGGAAACCATTAACCAAAACCTTAGTTGGGGCACCCATGTAGAAAACGTAGTGTCCTCTGGTTTGGGAATATTAAGAAGGGTGAGGCCTTATGTGCCCAAAAATGCACTAATCAATGTTTACAGGGTACTTATTTTGCCTCACTTTGACTATTGCAGTGCGGTGTGGGATAAGATGCAAAATTACAAAAACTACAAAACAGAGCTGCACAATTAATTAGCAAGACTGATTACTCAATTAGATCATTGCAGATTCGTAGAGAACTGGGTTGGGATTCCTTAGCAGAATGACGGTTTAAGGCTAAGGCTATCATGATGTTTAAAATAGTCTCTGCATGACCTAGCACCATCCTATCTTTGTGAATTATTCTCAAAAGTATCCAATCACACATCATATAATTTGCGAAAGTCCAAAACAGATCTCTTCATTCCCAGACCAAAGACTGAGGCACTCAAGAAAAGCTATGGTTACGATGGGGCAAAGATATATTGGAACTTACTACCAATTGAAAATCAATCAAAGAGGCAGAGAGTATAAAAGATTTCAAAAAGAGCTCAATCATATTGATCTCTGTGGCCTGTTAAAGTGAGATCATTTTAAATATTTATGAACCAGAACTACAGTAACTAACTTTTATATTTATTTATAGTTTTTTATTATGATATTTGTATATATATATATATATATAGGCTCTCGTGGAAACCAGGATTGTTTTCTTAATATATATACATATTATATATGCCTGATGTATCCATATTCAAATAAAGATTTTTTTAAAATGCCATAGAAAGCAAATTGCAGCCATGATGTTTCTAGCAGTTTCTACAGTACAGCCGTAAAATAATGCACGCGCAAGAAGTGGCGCAAGTAACTTCTTGCGACGCAAGAACATGCAAGCTGCCGCAAGAAGGCCTAAACCAACTTTTTGCGCTTTAGACGCAAGAACTACTGAACCGCAAGAATTTCAGGCTGAAGCGCAAGAACTAAATATTTTGAGCTTATCCGCAAGAAGATGTCTTAACGAAAGAACTGCATGGTCGTTTCTTTGAGCTCGGGAAGGACGCAACTGTTTTCGTATGCTAAGATTTTTGTTTCCATCTTCAGATATCGACGTTCGACCTTTTATTTCCCTCTTGGATATAAAGGTTTTCGAGAGTACGATAATCGATGCTTGTATCTCAAGCACTCGGCTGTTTTAGCAGGCAAGTAGAATAAATATTGATCCACTCAAGGGAAGTGAAAAATTGTTTGAGATACCGCGAGTTCCAGAATATTCATACCAAGATCAGAAACCGCAAATCACGATGAGCGGCACAAATCTGGCCCGTCGGGAATGTCTCACTCTATCGCGTTGCAATGAAACGGTGGTATTAAACTAAGCTTTTGAAGCTATCTGTCATCAAATCCATATTGAATGTTCCTTGATGGTCTTGACTATCAAATGGCTACCAAAACGTTCTAATGAATTTATCTCAATGACCAAATTAATAATTATCGAAGGGTCACCAAAAGAAAGGTTGCGTGGGATTGCGTTACTAAACACCGTCCTATCGTTAGTTCGGTGTTTTTATTTCATCTGATAAACTTTATCTTTTGTAGATTAATACTTTAATAGATCCATCAATCATTCAGTATTTTTTAAAGTCATCTATTGCATATGTTTTCAATTCAAGGAGCCAGCTTTTTGGTGATACAACGATTCTCCGAGTTCACGTGTGCTTTCAGCCGTGGAGACTAATTGTCTGGTTTTTGACGTGACATGACACGAGTGCCGCGAACTTTGCGGGAAGTGTGATTTTATTGCGTTATAGTTTAAAATGCACCACAAGCTTCTCAGCTTTATTGGAAAATGATAAATTCTAACAAATAAATATTCTGGAGTTCATTTTTTTATTTAATGTGGCTCCGTTTTCGAAGTCCGAGTCTTGAATGTGTGACATTTTCCGCGAACTGATTTGAATAATCGATGAGCTCCGCAGTGTTTGTTTTGCTTTGAGATCGCACCAAAAATTGTCTTCCTACCAAACCAAATGTTTTGAAAGTTTCATTTTACTTACGGATCTGAATAGTTTCCACCTGATGTGAAAACTGGTTTGAGTCTTTTCTGTCAAATCGATACACTGGTGAATAAGTTTTTGGAAATTTTAATAATAATAATTTGTTGTCTGTTTAATAATTTGCATGAGATCGTACCGAATCTTCTGGAGTTTTGATTTCAGTTTCTTTGTGACGAGTTAATAAAACATTCACTGAAGTCTGCGGTTATCCAGCTAATCTCTACTTCTAATCAGTTTAAGATATTAAAGGAAACTTTCATGGTTCTCAAAGGTTCCATTTCCTATTAGCGACCTCACATAAAACATGGACATGTTCTCATATGCCACGTCTTGCGTGTTCTTCAGCGTTCTTGCGGGTCTTCTAAAGTTTACCTTCTTGCGGGTTGATCGTCTTGCGGAAAGAACTTCTTGCGGGTTGATCTTCTTGCGGGAAGAACTTCTTGCAGGTCTTAAGTTCTTGCGTTAGTTCAGTAATTTCAAGCGCAAGCTGCACGCAAGAACCTGTTGGCTTGCGGACGCAAAACGAAGTTCTTGCGCATGCATTATTTTACGGCTGTACTGTAAGT
This sequence comes from Actinernus sp. WN-2022, assembly GCA_030867875.1. Lineage (NCBI taxonomy): Eukaryota > Metazoa > Cnidaria > Anthozoa > Actiniaria > Actinernidae > Actinernus > Actinernus sp. WN-2022. The sequence goes on from JAOWCC010001679.1 coordinate 26,161,747, forward strand.
CCTTTGTAGAGTGATGTTATGCACCATATGTATATTAGATTAATCTGGAATTTAAGCAAATGTCAAATTGAAGCGAGCTTGTCTTTGTCTGAGACAATAATTATACTAACACAAGACCAGTGACCAGTGTGGTTAATTCTGTCCTGCCCTGCTCTTATCATTTCACTTGGTTCAAGGCATGGTTTAATTTTCAGGGCAGAACACAAGAGGCCTGATACCAAGTAAAACCTTTATAAAAAACACAAATCTTTAAACAATAATATTAATATTATTGTTACAAATGTTCCTTTGAACCTCCTCCCAAAATAAGATTGATTAGCGGTCCTATCTCTATATAAGTAACATAATTATTACTTTCGTACGAATTGTACAATTTGTACGGTGACGTCATATTCGTACAACGATAATACCTAACCCTGACTACAAACCTAACCCTAACCCTCCACCAGGGTTTAGGGTGTTTAGAGCTAATTAGTAATTCGTACAGTCGTTCGTACAATTTGTACCGATAGAATAATCCTTCATTACCGGTACTCTTAAGGCTCATTATTAATTCAGTTGTAATGAGTAATCACCTCAATGCTACATTTATTGGGATTTATTTAGAGCAGTTCTGTAGCTACATGTACATGTATATAGTCGTAATTAAACTCTGGTGTTGTTGAAGTCAGCCGGTGGTTTTCCTAGAGTAAAGCTGTCACTTTTTTCTGCTCCTATTTTCGTTGAGTCCTCACTTTGATCAGATTCAGCCAGTTGTTTGAAGTTGCATTAAAGTTGAGAGTTTTTTCAGAGTCTAGGAAATTCCCCTCTATCTTGCTGGAAACAGTTATTTAGCTGTAAATTACTGACTACTTTCATTGTTAATTGAATGTACCATCCAAATAGATTTAGGTGCTTTCATTTCCAGCATCAGGTGAAGACTGAATACATATACCACTTTCCATGTTGTTGTTCTCTTATATAAACACACAGGATATGCTGGGAGAACAAAGAAAAACTTGGAAATCGCGAGCCGCTAGGCGATATAAGGATCATGCGAAAGTAAACATTGTTTTTCAGCGGAAGTTGCTTTTGACAAGAACCCTACTCTGCTTTGTATTAAATATTTATTTTTTCTCTTTGGATAAGTAAATGAGCATAGCAAAGTACATAAAGGAAAAGAGAAGTTAGTTCCTAATCAATAGGAAACACTGTCTATAAATAAATAAATAAATAATTAAATTGAAGGGCTGTGTGCAAAAAGGGCATAAGTGATTCTTGATCACATTCTCCCTTAGAAAACAAAGGAATTGAAGGAGAATTTAGAATGTGATCAAGAGTCACTTAAGCCCTTTTTGCACACAGCCCTTCTATTGTATTGTGCTATCCAGTTCCAGCCAGTCAAATCTCACTAGATCAGTAAGTTGAACATGTAATGAACAGCTTGTTTATAAGGAAACCCACGGAGATCATTCAGTTATCGTGGTTCTGACTGCACTCAAAATCTGGTCAATTTTTAAGGAAGCTGGATGTAGAGTACTAAGTAAAGTAGAATGTGGAATCACTCAATCGCATTATGTGCTTATGCGTTGATCTTAGATAAGAAATGTATATTTTAATTTATTAATATCCTCAGTCTATTTCTTTAATAAAAGATCCCTGTACCAGAGGTACAGCAGCCTATTCCAGACCCAGTCATCAAACAGGAACAAGTGCCGACACTCAGTATGCAACAACCTGAAATGCAGCCAATACCACAGGGCCAACCCCCAGTCCAACAACCACCACCCCCACTTATGCAACCACAACCTCAACAGCTCCTACAGCAACCACTACAGTCATTGCTGCAACCACAACAACAGCAGCAGGCACCCCCACACCATCTTATACCACAACCTCTTATGCCTGGACTGTCTGGAAACCAACCCACAGTAATGGGTCTCCCGCAACATCTTCTTGTGGCCCAACCAGTTGGTGCTCCTGGACAGCAAATAGTTGGTCCAGGATCAGCACCAGGGCAGCCAACTGCAGGACAAGGTTCACTTCTTCCTATACATGGACCACCCTTACTTGGACAGGGACAGCAAATTGATGGACAAGGTCTTCAGGTTCCTGGTCAACCAATTCCAGGACAAGGCCAGTCCGTATCTGGACCTGTCCATGTGCAGCCATTACTTGGTCAGCCAATACCTGGCCAGTCGGCTGCTGGACAGCCAATGAATCAATATGCTGGCCAAACTGTTCCACAAGGACAGTATGGCATCCCCCAGCCTGTTCCTGTACAGGCAAGTCAGGTACATGTCTTGCTCATAGATTTGCTTCCTCCAGCCATTTTCCATAATACATGTACTAATTTTATGTTTATGTTCAGCCTTATTTAAAAAGATTGCCTCCACCAGGAAACACGAAATGCAAGTGTCTGTAACCATAGGCAACTAACCACCAAATTTCATAATATAATTCAATGTCTTACACACACCACGGCAAAATATTAGGCACATACACTTTTGGTGAGTCCAGTGAGCATGTGTCACACCAGTTTTCCAAGCAAACTAAAAGGTCCTCAGACAATTTTCCAAACCTGTATTTGAATGCTCTCCTCCCCAGAACCTCCTTTCTGGTCAGCCAGTGGAGCATAATGTTTTGCTGTGGTGTGCCTTATACATACATGTATCTTGAAAGCCAATTGCAAACACACAGACATTTAGCCATCATCCCTTTAATGAAAGGATGCAATGTTTGGGACAATCATGGTTTCTGGGAAACTACCCACCCACCCCTCTCTTGGGTATACATGTGTAATCGAAGAGCTGTGTGCAAAAACGGCTTAAGTGACTCCTGATCACATTCTAAATTGAAGGAGAACAGGGTTCAAAATTCATTTTCAAAGGAACAAGCGAAAAGTTGCTTGCGGGTTTGAAACCTACAAGCAAAACCACTCATCAACAAGCTAAAAACTGAAACATGTTTTAATGTGCCTGGTGCCTCAAACAAGCATAAAAATGCCAGTTAATTTATTTTCTACCAGTAAATTGGTAAATCGACTCGCATTTTGCCAGTTTGCTTGTGCAAATTTCGAACTCTGGAGAATTTAGAATGTGATCAGGAGTCACTTAAGCCATTTTTGCACACAGCCCTTCAATTAATGATTAACCAATAAATTTCAGGTGAAACAGGGTGGGTTTCTGTCTACCAGAAACCATGATTGATCCCAAAGTGTAGTCTTTAAGAAATACCCATGTGAATACCTTTCAGGTCCAACAGCAGGCGCCCTACCCTGCACAGTCTACAGTTGCATGCATGCCGCTAGTACCATTACCAGACAACCCAGCTCCCCTCATGACTTTGCCGACTGCAAGTGTTTGGTGTAAGTATTGAACATACATTAATTTTTGAAACTAGAAATGTTCATTTATCATCTTTACAGCGCAATGTGCAAGTGTACATTTGTATGACCATTTTTAATGTATTTGCATACTTTTGTTATTAGCAAGTTCAGAAAGTCCATTTGTTTTCTTGGAACTCCTCACAACTCACAGGAATTAAGAATTTAAAAAGTTGACTCAAACCTGTGGTTGGTTTTGCTGTAATGTCTGCAACAGACATTTTGATATTAATTAAAAAAGGATAATGAAAATATATATTTTTTTTATTGAAAATAGAGGCCCACCCAAGGTGTGCTATGTATAAATGTTTCCCCTTAACTCCAGACTACAGAACAATCTGATTCTAAGCACATTCCCAAAATGTAATGTCTGCAACGATTTTTCTGTAATGTCTGCAACGCATATTTAAAGCAAATAAAAACTACTACAGTGAGCTTTGTTGAACTTTATCATTATAGTTGGGAACTCTGGTTATTAACAAGTTCAGGAAGTCCATTTGTTTTCTTGGAACTCCTCACAACTCACAGGAATTAAGAATTTAAAAAGTTGACTCAAACCTGTGGTTGTTTTTTGCTGTAATGTCCGCAACAGACATTTTGATATTAATTAAAAAAGGATAATGAGAGGAAATTATTATTTTTTATTGAAAATAGAGGCCCACCCAAGGTGTGCTACATGTATGTATAAATGTTTCCCCTTAACTCCAGACTACAAAACAATCTGATTCTAAGCACATTCCCAAAATGTAATGTCCGCAACGATTTTTCTGTAATGTCTGCAACGCATATTTAAAGCAAATAAAAACTACTACAGTGAGCTTTGTTGAACTTTATCATTATAGTTGGGAACTCTGGTTATTAACAAGTCCAGGAAGTCCATTTGTTTTACAACTCACAGGAATTAAGAATTTAAAAAGTTGACTCAAACCTGTGGTTGTTTTTTGCTGTAATGTCCGCAACAGACATTTTGATATTAATTAAAAAAGGATAATGAGAGGAAATTTGAAAATAGAGGCTCACCCAAGGTGTGCTATGTATAAATGTTTCCCCTTAACTCCAGACTACAAAACAATCTGATTCTAAGCACATTCCCAAAATGTAATGTCCGCAACGATTTTTCTGTAATGTCCGCAACGCATATTTAAAGCAAATAAAAACTACTACAGTGAGCTTTGTTGAACTTTATCATTATAGTTGGGAACTCTGGTTATTAACAAGTTCAGGAAGTCCATTTGTTTTCTTGGAACTCCTCACAACTCACAGGAATTAAGAATTTAAAAAGTTGACTCAAATAAGTGGTTGTTTTTGCTGTAATGACCACAACAGACATTTAGATATTAATTAAAAAAGAGTACCGGTAATGATAGGAAATTATATTTTTTTAAATTGAAAATAGAGAGGCCGACCTAAGGTGTGCTATGTATAAATTTAAGCAGCACAGCTATTTTAAATTAAGTTTGGGAAGCATTTGTAATCTGATTTTTGGTCTCTGAATGTAATGTCAGCAACGTGGAATTGCCCTTTTATGTAATTGGATAATCTCTCGCATGGCATGTGCACGAAAAGTATGCAGCCAAATACATTAAAAGTGGTCATAAAATATAATTATAGTTTCACGTTGCGCTGTAATACATATACCGTATATAACATTGTGTGGGGGTTGCTGGTTAGAAATACTTGGCTGCATCCTTGGGCAGCAACTTTAAGTAATGTTGTTGGCCTTGTCTCCTTCGTCTTCTAATCTAATTATGAGGGGGATGGCAAAGATCCTGTGTTATTTTGAGAATGAGTAGGGATTGTCTCCCAGTACAACAGCCTGGTATTCTGATGTACTAACAAACACTCATGATTGTAAACTGTATGGCAGCACCATTGTACCACAATAGCAATCTGTATCTCAAGACCTCATTTGTGAAGTGCATTTGATCAAATTATTGATCATATAGAATTTGTATAATATGTTACAGGTCCTAATTAACATCAGGTCATTTTATTCAACCTAGGTCATTTTTTTTCAACCAAGATTTTTTTTTCAACCTACAATCATCTGCAAAAATGTTGAGACAGTCGAGAAAAATATGTAATTATATGAGAAGAAAAAATGCTGGACACAAAGTTAAAGCAGTTGAGGCTTCCCAACCCCTCCCCCCATTTCAATGTTGGTTGTGAATGAATTCTAGATTGAAAGTGCACCTAACACAACATTGAAGAGGGGGGGGGGGAGGGGGTTAATTTACAGAATGGTCTCTAAAAGTTAGGGGTGTCTCAAATTATTTTGCAGTTGATTGTATTAGAAGATTTTAAAAGAAATCGCCTGCAGAATCTCGAGAAATAAGAGATTTCTAGCCAAACTCAATTTTTTGAAGTGCTATTTTCTATGCTTTCGATTTTTAACCAAAATAGAGTTTTTTAAAAGCTTCCACTCAAGAGGTATTTATTCGATTTGTGTGAAAGACACCAGGTAAAAGATTAAGTAATCAAAATTTGAGGGATGTAGCTGTGCTAGGAAGCATGTAATTGTGTTTTCAGCTTGCCAAACATTTGTCTGTAGATTTTCCCGCAGACTTTGCCTTGTTGTTTATACAGACAAATATGTGGCAAACTGAAAACACAATTACATGCTTCCTAGCACAGCTACATCCCTCAAATTTTGATCAGTTAATCTTTTACCTGGTATCTGAAGCTTGCAGACATTGAATAGTTCAAAATTGCGATTTTACAGAAAATATTTAGCACAAGATTCCCATACAAACATTGTATTTCGTGGTTCGAAATAGGCTCTGAACACGGGAACAAATTCTTGGAAATCCTTGGATTTTCTGTTGAAATCTTCGCTGGCAACATTTCTCTCTCAGTGCTTCTTCTCACTTGGAAGTTGATGATAACTGATACTGAGTATCTCGAGTCATTAGAGCAGCCGAACGCCATACGATAAAACCAAATTCCTTTTTCTGTCATTCTGAAAGTAAACTTTCTCCCCGTAAGCAACGTCATACCTTCTCATACCGGGTAAACTCCGCTGACACTGCATTTATGAGCCGCCAGTCAAAACTAAAAATTCGGTGTTTTATACTCATTTTTCCGGAAAATTTACACACTATGGAAAAACTACCCTTGAAATATTGTTTTAATACACTGAAGGATTTTATTCAAAAACGGTTGATTTTAGGGTTCAGTTCCCCTTTAATGACCACCCTGTACTGTAATGTAATCATGTGCCAATCACCTCACTTAAATAATAATGGTGACTTCATCTCTTGTAGCTGGACAGCAGATACAAACACCTGGTGCTGGTGTTGCAGGACAACCAACCCAAGTTCAGAGTGGCCAGCCAGTACCAGGACAATTTGGTGTCCCTCCTCAGCCACTTGCCCCTCAGCCACTGATACCGCAGCCTGATCAGATGGTACAGTACCAACCTGCTGCCTCCCAGGGGATAGTGCTGTCAGCAGGTGATGTTCCTGGACAAGCAATAGCACCAGTACAGGATCCTAATGTGCAATACCAGCAATATGGCATTCAGCAGCAGGTAATTATATTCAAATACAGAGATTTTGCTAGACACACTGGAATTATTTTTTTAGCACAGAACAACGTACAATCAGTAAGTGAGCACGGTTCACAAAGAATAAAAATAATGAATAACGGATCACAAATAGAAAATAATCATGTCTGTAGATTTTCCCGCAGACTTTGACTCGTTGTTTATACAGACAAATATGTGGCAAACTGAAAACACAATTACATGCTTCCTAGCACAGCTACATCCCTCAAATTTTGATCAGTTAATCTTTTACCTGGTATCTGAAGCTTGCAGTCATTGAATACATGTAGTTCAAACTTGCGATTTTACAGAAAATAGTTAGTACGAGATTCCCATACAAACATTGTATTTTGTGGTTCGAAATACATGTAGGCTCGGAACACGGGAACAAATTCTTGGAAATCCTTGGATTTTCTGTCGAAATCTTCGCTGGCAACATTTCTCTCTCGGTGCTTCTCACTTACAGTACCGTGCAAAAAGATTTCAACGCTAATTGGGGATATATCCCTGGGGATATATCCTTTAAAAGGGATATATCCCTTTTTCGTGAAGTGAAATAACCACTTTTGAAAAGGATATATCCCCTGAAACTTCCCCCAAAAGGGAAATATCCTTTTTTTCAGGGGATATATCTCTTTTTCAGAGGATATATCACTTCCCCCGTTGAAATCTTTTTCCACGGTACTGTAGCCTGAATTCAGCCGTCTCCTCTGGGTTCGTTCCTCCCGAGAGAGTCATGAAAATAAGCAAGTAACATATCATTGAATTTCCGTTTTAAGCGTGAATAAGATTGTACACGTAGATAAGCCTCGGGGAGTTTCAAAATACAAAATAGTGACAAGGAAAAACGTTTTTCTAAATCGGAAAATGATATTTCTCTTTGGATGAAAGGAAAAGAGAAATGAGTTCCTTATCCAAAAGACTATGTTGGTATCCCTGTGGATACATTCCATATATGGTCAGTGTAGTTTTGGCGGGAACTTGAGTACATGTATATAAGGATATGTCAGTTGTAGTTATGTATTTGTGGTCCTGACTGCAACGGTTATAGATGTTTCATTCCACCATTTACTTTATTTATGTCAGTTTTTGCTGACCATGTTACAGAGTTGTCAGTGGTAGTTTTCGGACTTCCACCTCCGATAAGTCAGTAGTCCTACATTAGGCTGGGGAATACGTTTCCATTTAGTTTTTACCACATTCGTATCGGGCAGAGTTCACTAGCAGAGTGTGTAGTTGCATCTTATGTTACATAAAGTGTGTAGATTGGTGTACATTGATATACAGCATAAGTTTATGTACAATGTGTGTGGTTAACTCTCAGAACCGCCTCCTGCATATATGTATCTGTTCCCTTCAGTTTCGGAGTATTTGAATGCCTTGGGGGGGGGGGGGGGGGGGGGGGGAAATCATGTGAAATAGGAAGTAAAATCATGAATATCGGATGTTTATGTGGCTTTGTGTATCATGCGAAATCTGTTGAGCACGGATCACGAAGAATAGTTTTTAAAAATCACATGTCACAGCAAATAAAACGTCCAATCACGCGTCACAAGAACCCTCCTGTATGCCCCTCATAAGTCACATCCATGCATTAGTAATGAAAAAAACAGAAACAGAAAAACAATATTGACTTCAGCAAAGCCATCGATACAGTTAATCATCAAATTCTCATCCAAAAACTTTATTATTATGGAGTAAGGGGGCTACCTAAAAAATGGTTTTGTTCTTATCTATCCATTAGAAGACAGTTTGTTTATATTGGTAGCTCATCCTCTGGTGTCGGGCTTATACCTTGTGGTGTCCCACAGTTTCTGTACTTGGCCCCTTATTGTTTCTCATGTACATTTAATGACTTTGTTTCGTGTTCTACTTTATTTGATTTTCACTTAATGTTGCTGATGACTCTAATTTATTTCTTGCAGATAAAAAATTTAACAAACTTGAACGTACTGTAAACAATGAACTGATTAAAGTCAAAGATTGGCTAAACACTAATAAACTATCATTAAATGTAGATAAATCACATTTCGTTATCTTTCACCCATCACAAAAAAAAGCATTCCCAATTAAGGTCTTCATAAACAATCAAAACTTATCTAATAAACCTTATGTTAAATATCTTGGGGTCTTAATTGATGCTAATCTAAATTGGAAATACCAAGTCCACGATGTATCTAAAAAAATCTCTAAAGGTAATGGAATCATCTCAAAGATTAGACACTATCAATTTTTTCTCATAATAATTCGTAAAGTAGAGTTGCTATTAATATTATTACCAGTTCAAACCGTTTTTCGATACGACGATGGGAAGTCTTATTTTTTGGACGCCGAATCTTGAATTTTAACGTCCGCCATTACGCGAACCTGTTCCTGTGGGTGAGGAATGCCTAGTCATTTTTAGCATATGTGACGTCATACACTTAACACAACAACATGTGTGGCTACTTTTCCCATACAAACCTTCATGCGAACTAACATACATGTATGTAGCAAGAAAGTGTACCATTTTCCCGCTTTGAAAAGCAAACAAAACTTTTGAATAGAAATAATCCTTCAAGTTTGTGCATTGTACAGGACCGTAGCAATTTAACGAACCACAAAGCTGGCATTTCGCTACATTCAAGCCTTCTAGTTGAGTACCAAAAATAGGGTTTGTACAATGTAATTATCTTCAAGCCTCATTCAAGGTGGTTTGTGAACGTTTTGAGGACAGAAGCTTATCCATAATTATTGTTTGTATCACATGGAATAGCCAGTAAGATCATACCAGAGTCCAATATAACAGTTCAGAAGAAGGCCAAAACAGCCGAACCAACTGGCAGAATGTACTACTCAGACTACTACTAGTATAGATTAACCGAAAAATAAGCGGCTACGTTTGCTGAGAGCATAGTTTGTCATAAATAACTCATATTGCTGACAGTTTCCTACATGTATAAACAGATAAACCTATCGATGTAGTATGCCTTTTAATTTACTGCTAATTTTATTTTCAAGACAATAAACCACAGAAGAAACCACCAATATTATTTCATGAAGTACCTTGTTTCAGTTGTTTGTGTGTCAAACAGAAACGGGGGCGCGCGAAGTTTGGTTCTGTGATTGCCACTGTAAAAGCTGCAGATCAGTCAGTTTCAATACATGTTTTTAGTCTCTAGTAAATTCTTATCACTCACGATTTCATGTTAGACGAGAGAGCAATTTAATTTTATAACAATTACATTGTATTTTAGAATGTAGATTCGGCAGAAAATCTATTGCCGGGACACAGATAATTCTCGATCTCTCTCATTTACAAACTAGCAATTCGGGTTTCACTATAAAACAATGAACAAACTTAGGACTTATAAACTGATCATTACCTTTAGTTAGTGATTTCTCCGCTAAATTCTCCCTGTAGCCTGGTCCAGTAACAGCACAACCTGAAAGCCGAACCAGGGAAAATACCCTGGGAAAAAATTACCCCCAAAAGATAAGAAACCTCTGCTAGCTAGCACTATTTACTAGCAGGCCACTTCCCAAGCGATTTTAGCGACTATTCATCCAGCTTTCAACTCGGTTGCCAGCTGCTCTATTTCCTCTAAATTATCTACAGCCGGCAATAAAATTAATTTAAACAGAAAGATACATTACTATGTTCTGAAGAATCTGATGCAGATTTTAGGTCTTTATTTACTAAACCACAGCAAAATTTGCAGGGTGAGTTTGTAGCCAATATAAAGAAGAAATGTATGGGTTCGAAGCAACTTGAGAACGATGCGTTAAGTGTGTGACGTCACATAAAAAATTATGCTAAAAAATGACGGCATTCCTCGCCCACGGGAACGGATTCGTGTAATGGCTGACATGATTTTGACTTGACGGTAAACTCTCTTTAAAATGTGTGGTCTAATTGGCCCCTTTGCAAACGTTTTTCACTGATTTGGATATTTCTGCCACTTTGTTCTTATGGAATACAAAAGTGGCAAAAGAAAATTAATGGTCAAATTTTGTCGTAGTGGCACTTTAACACAGATATCTTAAAAATTAAAATTTACTATTCAATAATATATCCTTATCTTACATATGATATCTTATCCTGGGGAAACACCTACCCTACTACACTAAAAAATATCATAGTCATGCAAAAGAAAACATTACGGATCATTACATTCTCTAACTATGATGCTCATACTAACCTGTTATTTAAGAAACTAAACATTCTCAGATTCCTTGATATAATCTCTCTACAGATTGCCATCTTTATGTTTGATTATCATAACCATAATCTTCCTTCAGCTTTTGATACTTTCTTTATTCAAACATCTCAGGTCCATAATTAGCATCTAAGTCTGCACTTTTCATTCCACAAATGTGACCTTACACCAGAAAACGTACAATAACGACTTTCCGTTTAAACGGGTAAAATAAACGACTAACAAATAGGTTTTCAAGTCGTTTACACAACTTTCTAGGCCGTGTAAACGAGTTGGGAAGCCGTGTACACGAGTTGGGAAGCCGTATACACGAGTTGGGAAGCTGTGTACATTTACAGTGCTCTGTGACAGGTTAGCACGAAAATTCGCTGCACTCTGCGAAATTTCTTGCAAAATTTCGTTTGGTACTCTGCGAATATTCACACGAAACTTCGCTTCTTCGAAATGTCAATCCTTCGAAATCAAGATCAAGTTACTTTTTCCAGCTCACTCGGTCAATTCGACAAACCCGAGTTGTAAACTTTATTCGGACTTTGAGTAAGGGGCCGTCGACATATTCGAAATGCCCCGCTTACCGCACAACGGACGTTTAGGGGGGAGGGGGTAAGGGCATGGACGTTAGTGTGGGGCATTTAGAACAAACACTTTTTCATAAATAGAAGTACACTTTTTAATCAAACGTTTCTAGTCAGCTAGACTACATTAGAGCGCAATTTCTGTTGAATTCCACTGAAATTTCAAGAAGGTCTTTTGATTAGAAGTATCCGGCATGAAATACCTCAAACCTCCAGGTATTATACTAAGTGAAACTCAGTTTTATAGTTGTGTCGGAATGAGTATTTTAGTCAAGATCCGAAATGAGCTCGTACAGGAATTCGAGGTACTGACTGACTCATGTTGCAGCTATTAAAGCTTTAAGCTTGTTTTATACTTTGTTTATACATATGTAAGTGAACTCCCGTGTATTTCATTACTGTTTTTCCTGACCTAAAAAAAGCATAAAACAATGGGTGGACGTTAAGGGGGAGGGGGGAGGGGGTCTGACCTTAACGTCCGTTGTGCGTTAAGCGGGGCATTTCGAATATGTCGACGACCCCTAACTGAACTTTACAACTCACTTTCGAAAGGTACAGGAGGACACTGCAGAGTTTACTTCAGTTCAGTCAGTATAATCAGGCTAAGAATAGAAATCTGATGCTTTGAACCCTGAATCGAAGGCTGGAAGGCTATATGGCTAATAAACGAAAGGAACATAGAGATTACTTAATGGGAGGTGCTGGCGTATGGTATTTACGCACAAGTTTGTTTTCACAAAACGAACGAGCGAGGTACGAGCGAGTGAGTTTTGTGGAAACAAACTGTGTAAATACCATACAAAAGAACTTTCCATCTTGTAATTTGTTTATTATATACATACTGAGATTGTTCTCCAATATGAAACAGGTTTTATTTACGTCTTGTCATTGAACACGTACATTTGTAGCTTTCAATTTTTTGTTTTGCATTTCGTATCCGACTCAACGTAGACTAAGATTTATGCTCGATACAATCAAAATGGAAAGAAATTCTTACTTTCTAAACTGACATTAGCCTTCAAATAGTTTTCACCATCAATGTGAAACTGTCTTTAATTCAACAAAATAGTTTACATCGTCAATAGATTAGTATACCTGCTTTTTCCAAGTTGTTTGCTACGAGTTTCCAGACATCTCCACGGCTGGTAGGTTTTCCTGCTCACAGAATATTTACGATTTTTCAAAAGTCGGTGGTCTATGGAAGTCGAAATCACTCCACGAAGGATTGAAAGCTCATAATCTTCGTCTTATTTTCTTTTGACACTAAGAATGATTTCACATAGATTATCTCAATATCTGTTGAGTTCTTTCGGTAGAATTTCGCTTCTTCTTTGTCTCTTTAAGTAACTTTACGTCTGTTTCTCTAAGTTTTTGCTCTTGCGATTTTGTGTTATTGGTCTATAATATACTCCTCAATTGACTTGGAAGTTTTAACATCATTAGTTGGCTGTTTACAGATCAATATTACATTATTTAAAAGAAAAGTCAAAACATGATAAATTGCGTTACTAATCGCATGTCCCAACTTCGGAAGTGTTCAATTTTGTAAACGTTATCCGTATATCCACAATAATATTCAGATCCGTCAGACTTCCAGATCTTTGTAAAAGTCATTGCATTACGTTTTCAAGTAAATTTGGACCATGCAGTTATCGAAATGTTGTGAGCCGTAAAATAAACAAAACATTACGGCTGCGTGGCCTGCTTTAAAGCTTGAGTCACTCACTGAGCGCAAAGCATAACACCAAATAAACTTTTGCTTCATTGTAGTTTCACATTTACGGCATATCCTTGTCTTGTTACTAGTATTAAAAGGTTTCGGCAGAAGTTTCCACGTGCAATCAGTCAGGCATGAACGTGTCAGTCTGATTTTTGAAGCAACGTTTGTCATGAAAGACGTGCAAAAACTTTTATACTCTTACTAGAAAACTTCTACTGGGGAAATGCAATTCCTTTTGAATTAAAAGCTTTAATGCATCGGATCAGATCAGTCAGTTCGCGTAAATGGAAAGTGCCCTAGCTAATTGCGCCCCCGCGGTATTTGTGTCAGAAATGAGGCACACGTCTGGCTGACAGTTCACGATTGATGGGGACTTTTTTATACGCAAGGTATTTACCAAAACCATCTTACTGTACGTTTGTAAAACTGTGTTTGTTATGAATTCGAATTTGTCACGCGTTAATCCTGGTGAAAGAAAGGTTAAAATATGAAATTGTGCGACATTCGTAGGAACAAAGAGCAAAATTCGTTGAAATATGCTTGCATTACTTTTGCACGGCATTTAAACGGCCTGGCCAAGAAACGGCTTCACAACTCGTTTGCACGGCAGGGACAAAACGACTTTCGAAGCCGTGTACACTGTTTTCTAACCCGTGTACACGGTTTTCTAACCCGTTAACACAGATAACAAACGGCTTAGCACGCTAAACGGAAAGTCGTTATTGTACGCTTTCTGGTGTAAGGTCACAAATTCGAACTAATTTTGGTAAATTCAGTCTTCTTGGTAAATTCAGACACAAGGGTGTCATAATATGGAATGCACTTAGTGAAGACCTCAGAAATCTGAACTCCAAAACTTCATTCAAATCAAAACTGAAACAAAAGTTTTCTTCAGAATATTAAGATTCAAATTTCTATCAACCTCTACTAATACATATATTTCAAAATTTCTCTGTATTTACTTATACCAGTAGAATCAGGCCTCCAAATGCCATTTCTTGACCTTAGTACTACTACTACATGTACATTTGTAGCTTGCATTAATGTTTGTAACATATAATTAGCATGTGTTTTGCCTCGCTTTGCTTCGACCCCCCCCCCCCCCCCCCAAAAAAAAATATATATATTTAAACCTACATCTTCTGGGATGCGAGACTCGATTAGTCTCGCACTATTTCAGGCCTCCCAGTACTCTCAATATTTCATTCTATCATTTGTATTTATATGACACAATCTAGGGTACAAAATAAAGCTGTTGTTGTTGTATAACATTTTCAAACTTTATCAAATACTGTATTTGAAAACACACAGGGCTTGTTGGAAGGTGTTAGTAAGCATGTAGACGAGGTCTGGACAGATGTGGGCGAAAGGTCTAGCCATCTGTCTAGACAAAGTAGAGAAAGTGTGAAAAAGACCATGTTTGCTGAGGTAGCCAAGAGTGAATTTTATCCATGCAAAAACCTGACAGCCTCGCTTTTTCCAGTAGAGTTTCCCCTTGTAAAAACTGTCAACTGTCAGTCAAGCAGAATCTCTGAAATATGCTTCATGACTTCAGATGGGCCCCATCGTGCAAAACGGGCTGCCCAGACGATGTTCCTGTTAAATAATTTGTATAATGGTGTTAATAAAAGCAGTGAAGATTTTATTGAAACACTACATTTCATTCCTAAGTTAAATGTCAGTTTCAAGAAATTGACAACAAAAGTCAGAAAGTGAAATTTATGTGATCCCAATGTTACAATTTGACTATCAAATTAAGAATCCTTCTATAAGAGATAATTTGAAAGATGGCATTAAAGAGTAAAATGTGAAATATGATGAAGAAAGTGATCAGTTTTTGGTCAAGAATACATTTTGGCAGTCATGTAGGTTATTGGAATCACACAAGGACAAGTCACATCATGGTGCTGTATAATTAACTTTTTACTTGACTGGGCATTCCCAGTGACCCAGTTCCAAACAATATTTTCTTATCAGTTTAACTTTCCTTTTAAGGCTATGGCAGAACAGGGGCCAGTAGTAGTTGAACAGCCAGGGAATGCTGCTGTAGGGCATCCCCCACCAGCACAGGAGGTACCACTTGGACTGCAGCAGCTACCACGACCACTAATGCAGGCACAACCACTGATGCAACCACAGCCGCTAATGCAAGCACAACCAATACAACAGATGCAAGGTTACTTTGTACAGCCAGATACTTCTCAGCAACAAAACCCTCAGGAATACCAACAAGTTAGTTGTCAAGTCATTTGATTTTTTTTTTTTGAATGGCGAAAGTGAGCAATCTGATCCATAATTGGTGGTTAGTAAGTAGTCTGTAAGTGGTTGTAAATTGTCGTTGGTAAGTTGTCGGTAAGATTGTGGACCATATTGCTCACTTTAGCCTTGTTAAACAACATACATGTAAGCTTCTGGTATAATCAAATGAAAGTCTATAAAGATCTGTTAAGGTACAGTGTATGCTTATCGCTTTGGAAAGCAAGTACAAAAATATGTTGTGGTTGATGCTCTTAAGAATGCATATACATTGTATAGTGCTCTAAACGTCAGCGGCTACACACTCCCCATGGTAGTCAGCATACCTTAATCAACTTTTAGTTGATTATATCAGTATTTATCTTCCTGCCAACACAAACCCAGAGCACTGCTACATGGTGTTTTGCTGCCCAGCTCAGTCTTGAAGCACTTTGAATACTTTCTAAAAATGCTTCATGAGGGCTGGTAGGTGGGGAAAACTGTTGGCTGGTTACCCATTTCCAGCCAGCTAACTTTCATCTACATGTACCGCTGATGATAAAGCTATTGGAATAAAACAAGTACAGATGCCTTGATAAGAACATTTTACTGATGTGTTACCGTGTCTGGTATAAATGTATACAATGTATTTGTAATAGGACCAGATCCACAATATAATCTAGATGTCCCTTATTATTGATGTACATGTATCAATATGTAATATTTAACCTCAGTATTGGTGAAGAGTGGTGGATATTTACCTCGCCGAAGCGGCTCTGTAAATATCCACCACTATTCACCTCCACTTCGGTGAATAATTGTTTCAGTATAATTATACCACACTCCAGGTGAATAGCCAGCACCAAATAGTTATTTTATTTTCTGTCAAATGGACAAAAACTCGCACGAGATGATCGCTGCTTTGCTTGGAGGTGAATATGAAATCATATTCACTGTCTGAGTAGCCAATCAGTGTGCGCGAAAAGTCATATTCACTGGTGTGGTATATACTAAGTACAATTATTACACAGTTTGTACTTGGGATGAATGAATGTGCCTTAATTCTTGAACTTGCTTAGTTATTTAACGTTCATGTAGCATGTAATGTACATGTACAAATGTAGTATACAAGTCATGAGCCAGAGCCACATTGAACTGACTTTGTCTCTTGACAGGCCCTCTCGTCCATATACATGTACATGTAGCAACTTATTTCTCTTTGCACTACCAATTCATTACATTCATTGTCCATTACAAGAGAAATACATTTCTGTTAAAAGTAAAGTAACTTCATTTAACGTTGGTAACTCGTGACAGTCTGGTAAGACTGATAAACTTGAGGCCGACGTGGGACCTACAATTTTACGTCCTTATCCGAGAAGATGTGTCAAAGGTCTATTAAACCATTTGCTGTTTGAGAACGAGATTGTTTCACAAAGGCAGCACCTTCTACTCAGTTATTGTAAGACCCTGAGTGTTGGTCTGGACGGGGTTTGAACCCACAACCTCCCTCACAACAGACTGTAGCTTAACCACTGAGCTAACCAGGAGGTGGTTGTACATGTACATGTATATTGTATGATTCTTTTTTTTATCCTACTTTCTACCATAACTATTCTTTGTCTGTTGTAAGGATAAATTTCATTTCCCTTAGAAAGAGTAAAGAAGCATATCAAAGGTTACAAGAAGGAAAAGAGACTTTAGTTTCTAATCAATAGGAAACACTGTCTGTTGTATCATGCTGTCAATCACATGTACCAGACAATCTATAATCACGCTAGATTAGTTGAATAATTATGTAATGAGTGTCTTGTTTATAAGGAAATGCACTAAGATTATTCAGTTATTGTGGTTCTGATCAGACTTGCAAAATAAAGATTATTCTTATTATTACCTCGACTGGTATCCCACATTTTTCTGAAAAGTTTCTGAAAATGATGCATGCCATCTGATTTTCCAACCAGAATTTCTTGTTTTTCTGTGTAAAATGATAAGCACCACCAGTCTTTACTGAGGCCCGTCTTCCTTCAACTAACATTTTAGTAATAACTTTTCTTTCAGCAATCCACAATTGGTAATACGACAAGGCAGTACCTGTGGCAACAGGCGACAGCAGCTGTACCGCAGATGACAGGAGGGACTGTGGTAGTTCCTGGACAAGGCAATGCATGGCAGATCATGGCAGGCCAACCAGAACAACAGGTTGCAGGTAAAGGTACATTTTATGTGACAGGTAACCAACCAACCACCTTCATTTACATGTGTGTGTCTAATCTAACTTCTAGCTGACCTTAGAAGGGTCTACTAATCAGGAACACAAATTCCTCAGTCAAATTGGAGGAAGACTGCCACCACAACACTCCAACAATTCATATAGTTCCACAGCTGCAAAATCAGATCCTCCCCCCTTAGTTTGCTATGCCCCCCTTAAGAATGTGATGTAAAGTGGTAAGCTGTAGTGCTAAGTGTGCACACCCTACGAGTGAAAGAGAAAAAATCTCTGACCCTCTCTGACCCTATTGGGACTCAAACCCAACAACCTCCAGGTTACAGGTCTGGCGCTCTACCAACTGAGCTATCAAGTCAGATGAGAGCAATTGTGGGTATTGGTGTGTTTTATGGGGTCACTGCGATTATATAATTATGTATATGCAGTTATGATATAAATCTTGTTTGCTGCATAGCACTAGTAAGTGTAAAGAATGTGATGTAAAGTACGAAGCGTGCACACTTAATGTTGCTATGTCCCACCTTAGTTACTCTTGCAATGTCCCCCCTTAGTTACTCTTGCTACAGTACTGTTCGAAAAGATTGCAACTAGAATTGGGGATATATCCCCGGGGATATTTCACTTTTGTAAAGTGAAATATCACTTTTGGAAAGTGATATTTCACTTTTTGGAAAGTGATATTTCCCTTTTGTAAAGTGATATTTCACGTCACCAAAAAGTGATATTTCACTTTTTCGAACTGTACCTTTCACCGTCGTTATTATTCCTGTTCACGGCCCGCTAACAATCTTCGGTTAACTTTTATTCCTGTTCACACTTCACGTGTTGTCAGTTTCTTCAACACCGCCGTTCGCGTTCTTATTAAGTAACGAAGCCAACTGCTTCAAAATAAACATTCTTAAAACACGGCCCGCTAACAATCTTCGGTTAACTTTTATTCCTGTTCACACTTCATGTGTTGTCAGTTTCTTCAACACCGCCGTTCGCTTTCTTATTAACTAACGAAGCCAACTGCTTCAAAATAAACGTTCTTAAAAGACGGCCCGCTTCCAATCTTCGGTTAACTTTTATTCCTGTTCACACTTCATGTCTTGTCAGTTTAACCGAAGATTGTTAGCGGGCCGTCTTTTAAGAACGTTTATTTTGAAGCAGTTGGCTTCGTTAGTTAATAAGTACGCGAACGGCGGTGTTGAGTAAGAAACTGACAAGACATGAAGTGTGAACAGGAATAAAAGTTAACCGAAGATTGGAAGCAGGCCGTGTTTTAAAAATGTTTATTTTGAAACAGTTGGCTTCGTTAGTTAATAAGAACGCGAACGGCGGTGTTGAGTAAGAAACTGACAACTCATCACGCTTGAACAGGAATAAAAGTTAACCGAAGATTGTTAGCGGGCCGTCTCTTAAAAACGTTTATTTTGAAGCAGTTGGCTTTGTTAGTTAATAAGAACGCGAACGGCGGTGTTGAGTAAGAAACTGACAACTCATCACGCTTGAACAGGAATAAAAGTTAACCGAAGATTGTTAGCGGGCCGTCTTTTAAGAACGTTTATTTTGAAACAGTTGGCTTCGTTAGTTAATAAGAACGCGAACGGCGGTGTTGAAGAAACTGACAAGACATGAAGTGTGAACAGGAATAAAAGTTAACCGAAGATTGTTCGCGGTCCGTCTCTTAAGAACGTTTATTTTGAAGCAGTTGGCTTCGTTGTTAATAAGAACGCGAACGGTGGTGTTGAAGAAACTGACAAGACATGAAGTGTGAACAGGAATAAAAGTTAACCGAAGATTGTTAGCGGGCCGTCTTTTAAGAACGTTTATTTTGAAGCAGTTGGCTTCGTTGTTAATAAGAACGCGAACGGCGGTGTTGAGTAAGAAACTGACAAGACATGAAGTGTGAACAGGAATAAAAGTTAACCGAAGATTGGAAGCGGGCCGTGTTTTAAAAATGTTTATTTTGAAACAGTTGGCTTCGTTAGTTAATAAGAACGCGAACGGCGGTGTTGAGTAAGAAACTGACAACTCATCACGCTTGAACAGGAATAAAAGTTAACCGAAGATTGTTAGCGGGCCGTCTCTTAAAAACGTTTATTTTGAAGCAGTTGGCTTCGTAATAGTTAATAAGAACGCGAACGGCGGTGTTGAGTAAGAAACTGACAACTCATCACGCTTGAACAGGAATAAAAGTTCACCGAAGATTGTTAGCGGGCCGTGATGAAGTGTGAACAGGAATAAAAGTTAACTGAAGATTGTTAGCGGGCCGTCTCTTAAGAACGTTTATTTTGAAGCAGTTGGCTTCGTTAATTAATAAGAACGCGAACGGCAGTGTTGAAGAAACTTACAAGACATGAAGTGTGAACAGGAATAAAAGTTAACCGAAGATTGGTAGCGGGCCGTCTTTTAAGAACATTTATTTTGAAGCAGTTGGCTTCGTTAGTTAATAAGAACGCGAACGGCAGTGTTGAAGAAACTGACAAGACATGAAGTGTGAACAGGAATAAAAGTTAACCGAAGATTGTTCGCTGGCCGTCTTTTAAGAACGTTTATTTTGAAGCAGTTGGCTTCGTTAGTTAATAAGAACGCGAACGGCGGTGTTGAAGAAACTAACAAGACATGAAGTGTGAACAGGAATAAAAGTTAACCGAAGATTGTCTCGGAAGCGGGCCGTGTTTTAAGAATGTTTATTTTGAAGCAGTTGGCTTTGTTAGTTAATAAGAACGCGAACGGCGCTGTTGAGTAAGAAACTGACAACTCATCATGCTTGAACAGGAATAATAACGACGGTGAAAGGTCCAGTTCGAAAAAGTGAAATATCACTTTTTGGTGACGTGAAATATCACTTTTGGTGACGTGAAATATCACTTTTGGTGACGTGAAATATCACTTTTGGTCAAGTGAAGTGAAATATCACTTAGGTGAAATATCACTTTTGTAGAAAGTGAAATTTCACCTTAAAACTTCACATAAAAGTGAAATTTCACTTTTCAGGTGAAATATCACTTTTTAAGTGATATTTCACTTCACCTCGTTGCAATCTTTTCGAACAGTACTGTATGTCCCCCTTAGTTACTGTTGCTATGCTCCTCCCCTTAGTTACTGTTGCTATGCCCCTCAGTTACTGTTGCTAAATGTATGTCCCACAAGCCATAAATTTTAACCCAAACCGAACATGGTGAAAAATGCCAAGTTTGGCAATAGTTTTCGTAAGATTCTGAATGATATAATTATCTATTTTCCTCTTCATTGAATTTCTTTAACCTTTGTGTTTTCATTTCCTTCTGACAACCTTGTAGGACAAAATGCAGTAGTATTTTCCCGACGGTACATTGCTGCAATCTAATTTTTCTGAATGTTTTTAATTGAAAGGTGTGGAGCTATAAAGTATATTTATTCTGCAACATAATAAAGTTAATAATAAATAATATGATTGCTGATTCCAGTCCCTGGTGCTCAGTGGCAGCAGTCTGCTCAAGTCATGATCCAGCCAGCGAGTCAGCCTTTGCAGCCGCAGCCATCTGGATATGGGCAGCTCCAATATCAGCAGCCACAGCAGCTACAGTTTCTTGCCCAGCCTCAACAACCTCAGTCTGACCCGAACAACTTCTACCAACAACAACAGGTTGGTCCTCTTAGGAGTGCATGTTAAATCCAATTAAGTGTTGATTCACATAATTTATGACTTGTGATGCAATCATAAGCATAAGTGACATACACAGGTTCAGTTGTGCAATTTTGTTACGGACTACACTTGTGGCATTCCAAGATGGCAGACAGTTGTGGCTGTGCTTGTGTTGGTTGGTTCACATATGCAACATAATGATGCAAGTATAAGCACAAGAAAAAGGAAAAAGTTAATTTCTCTTATGCTTGTACTCGTACAGTACTTGAGTCGTATTGGTTCACACATGATGCAATCATAAGCATAAGCAACATACACAGATGCAGTTGTGCAATTTGGTTGATGGCATTCCAAGATGGAAGGCACATGTGCACTTATGCTTATGCTTGCATTGTATGCGTGAACCAGCCATAACCCTTCAGTTTTCTTGAAAGCAAAACTACAAAACAAAGTAATGACTGAGCTTGGAAAACAAATATCATTATGAACTTTACATTTTGATAAAGGATGCCAAAATATAGATTGGGAAATTATGCAGGGCTCAACACTAATGCTAGTCTGGTAGACAAATACTAGTACAATTTGGTTTTTGACTAGTAGATTTTGTAGGCTAAAGTGAACAAGTTGCACCGTACCGACCACTTACCAACAGTTTACCAACCACTTACCGACAGCTTACCAACAGTGCTTGAGAGTGGTTTCCACAGGGAATTTTCGTCTCAAAGTAAAATCCAGCTGATAGTACAAACAGGGAATTTTCGTCTCAAAGTGTGCGTACAGTATTGTGCAAAAGTCATGCAAACGTATTTTGACGAATTTCGCTCTTTGTTCCTACGAATTTTGTCGAAATTTCGGGCAACTTTTCGTTTGAAATTTCAACGAAAAATCTATCAGATACGCGAAAATTATAATGCCAAGGTGAAATATCGGCAACCTGTGAGCGACATTTCGACAATATTTTGTTTATTGTCAAACGAAAATTCGGGCCAGGTTATCGAAAAATCGTGATCCGAACTTTCAAAGAATTTTCGGCAAGCGTACGTGTTCATTGCACAATTTTGAATTTTAACCTTTCTTTCACCAGGATTAATGCGTGACAAATTCGAATTCATAACAAACAGTTTTACAAACGTACAGTAAGATGGTTTTGGTAAATACTCTGTGTGCCAGAGGCATCAAAAAGTCAAAGATTCTTATATAATAAAAGTCCCTGTCAATCGTGAACTGTCAACCAGACGCATGTCTCATTTCTGACACAAATACTGTGGGGGCGCAATTAATTTCCATTTACGCGAACTGACTTATCTGATCCAATGCATTAAAGGTCTTTTAATTCAAAAGGAATTGCACTTTCCCAGTAGAAGTTTTCTGGTAAGAGTATAGAAGTTTTTGCACGTCTTTCAATATGTCAAACGTTGCTTCAAAACTCTGTTGATGTTCTGTAAAAAATCAGACTGACACGTTCATGCCTGACTGATTGCACGTGGAAATTCAGACTCCAAGAAGAGATGAGATTTTAATATGCAACCATTTACAATGATTTCTGCCGAAACCTTTTTATACTAGTAACAAGACAAGGATCTGTTGTAAATGTGAAACTACACTGAAGCAAAAGTTTATTTGGTGTTATGCTTTGCGCTCAGTGAGTGAGTCAAGCTTTAAAGCGGGCCACGCACCGCCGGTTTGGGAACTGTTAATTTGTTGTGAGATCGCACTGTATCAAAGGGGTTTATCGTTGCCACAACGTTGGAAACTTAAGAAGGTATTAAGCATATTTTGGTTCAAATGAGTACAGTGAAGAAAACAGCTACACGTCGCGATAGAGTCAACCACTTACCGACAGCTTACCGACCACTTACCGACCACTTACGACAACGTATTTACGGTGCAACTTGTTCACTTTAGCCGATTTTGTATTTCCATTAGCCACATTGGCTAGTGTAGACGTTTCTGAGTACAAAAGACTACCATAGTTTATCACTTATTAGTTTGTAAGCTGCACCCCTTAATTTTGAAGTCAGAAAATATTTTGGAAAACCCATAAGCCACAGCATGTCCTTTAGAGATCTATTGCTAAAAACAATCAAATTTGGAGTGAGTTTTGCTCACTTTTCTGAAATGTTTCTGGCTATCCAACCCCCCAGATTATTTTACATGGCTTGAGGATGTGTTACTTTCTAGTTCTAAGACATTAATTTTACAGTTCATAAACTTGACAAAAATAAAGAAAAATCAAAGCTAAACACATGCAAGTCTTTCTACTTTTTGGCTGCCATTGTGAATGAAGGCTCCACTATGGTGGACAATGAGGCCAAGTTCCTTTTGGCATTTTTTGGAGCACATTTAAAAAATGGCTGTAGTGAAAATAAATGTATCTAAATGTATCTAAACTTTTTTAAATTATAAGTTTGTATGTATTTTCATTTGCCTATCTTTTGTTCACGTTCACGTTTAAACGAGTTGTATAAGCTCCTAGGTGACACGTGGTTAAATAAAGTATTGTATTGTATTGTTTGGCTAGTAAGAATATAATTAAACTAGCCATTAGGCTACCACATCCAAAACTTAGTGTCAAGCCCAGGCTGTAATGCTTGATTTTGGTCCACTCTCCAGATTGAAAGCAAGTTGCTGTAATTTTTGTCTCCTCAGCAGCATTTTTCATCCATCTGAATCTTTGCCATCCTCCATTAAAATGGTCTCCAATTTTCTCCAGTTCACCTGGACAGCATACTCTGCTAACCTGAGTAGCTCTTTTGTCTCCTGTCACGACATTGAGGGGGCTGAGGGTTGACAGTGCCTCTTACATTATTTTTTAAATAACCATTCTAAGCAACTTGCAATCTGATCAGTTTGCTTGTGAAGAACAAGCATGTGCCGACAAAGATCACAGGAAATTGCTTAAAAATTAATTGCAATGTTTTTGCAATATTTATTTATTGATAGCTAAGTTGGAAAGAACTGAAGCTTTGGTTATGCTATTAAAACAAGTTATTAAATTCTCTCTGTACTCCTGATTAGATTAATTTTATTGCATTGTTCACCACTAAATGATTAGATGAAATAATTGATCATGCTACATGATAGTTGTTGTCTGCAGGTGCAAACTATCAGGCGTTATAGTTAACCACAAAATGTTGGTGCACGCTAATTGGCCAAAAGCAATCATGTGACATGATAGTTGTCAAGTTAACAACAACATTATTTTGTGTGTGATGTCATTGGTCTGCCAGTTGGCACTATCAGGCGACAATCGCCTGAGGGCACTACCAAATATTTTATCTTGAACAATAAAAACACTAGAGTGTGCCTGTCTTGGAACTATTGGCTGATAGTTCCCTTGGAAATTTCATGTTCTTAAAACTAGCATAATTATCTCAAACTTTGTTCTTGGGCTTATAAATGACTTGTTTTAAGAGCATAAAATTTCCACGGGCAACTATCAGCTGATAGTCCCAGAGTTGACAGACACACTGTAATAGCAACCAAGCTTGCAGTCTAATTGCTTATTATACTGTTGTGCTTATCTCAGCAGGCACTTATGCAGAACCAGGGCATAACAGATCCAGCCGTTAGTAGTCCGTACACCAGCCCCTACCCTCCAGCAAGTACTGTAATGTATTCACAGCCCCAGGTCTCAGCACCATCATTGACTGCATCACCTTCTCCTATACCACAACATTCTGCTGCTCCTGTCATGTATAATACACAGGTACACAAGAAACAGTGCATATACATGTATGTGTATTTACTGGCCAGGGCGTCAGTATGGAGAAAAACTTTGCCAGAGGTCTTGAAAACCATGGGTATAAGACTGAGGGTAAAGTTTTTCCTCATATGGACTGACTAAGGCTGGTAATTCAGTAGGGCAGTGTGTGTGCTCTTTGTTTCACTCAGATCACTGGCAATTTTCAGCTGTTTTCCCAAGGCTTCACAACAAGATGTTCAGTGCTAGGGTATGAGAAACTTGTCAAAATGTTTGGTTTTGAAATTTTTTGAGATTAGCCCGTCCAGATGGGAAAAAAAACACCAGGCCTGCATGGTTCATCAGCCAATCAAGCCACACGATTTCAGTGGATTACAGACTGGCAAAACATTACAGCTATTTCAGGTTGTCTTGTGCAGTGTGCATTTCAAGTTCAAAATGCAGTATGGCATGTTTGTTAAATCACAGCCACTCTTTATTGAATGGGATGATTCACCTTGGCATGTTTGTTAAATCACAGCCACTCTTTATTGAATGGGATGATTCACCTTGGCATGTTTGTTAAATCACAGCCACTCTTTATTGAATGGGATGATTCACCTTGGCATGTTTGTTAAATCACAGCCACTCTTCATTGAATGGGATGATTCACCTTCAGTTGGCATGTTTGTTAAATCTCAGCCTGACTCTTTATTGAATGGGTTGATTCACCTTGGCATGTTTGTTAAATCACAGCCACTCTTTATTGAATGGGATGATTCACCTTGGCATGTTTGTTAAATCACAGCCACTCTTTATTGAATGGGATGATTCACCTTGGCATGTTTGTTAAATCACAGCCACTCTTCATTGAATGGGATGATTCACCTTCAGTTGGCATGTTTGTTAAATCTCAGCCACTCTTTATTGAATGGGTTGATTCACCTTGGCATGTTTGTTAAGTCACAGCTGCTCTTCATTGAATTGGATAATTCACATGTTTGTTAAATTGCAGTCACTCTTCATTGAATGGGATGATTCACATGTTTGTTAAATTGCAACCACTCTTCATTGAATGGGATGATTCACTTTTTCTCAAGACTTGTTTCCATGTGTTCGACCCAGTTTTGGAAAGTGCACAATGCAATGTTTACCATGCAGAAAAGTTATTTTTAAAGGTGTATTTTCTGTAGATATTCCTGTATGTGGTTAATGCTCAATGTTATTTTCAAACCCTTCCCCCTCCTTCAGAATATCAAAACAATAGTAAATATTTTCACTGTAGAAAAATACTTGATTACTTGCTTGTTTCAAGCCCCCATAAATCCTTTTTCACTTCCAAGACATCTAGGGATAGCTTAACACAGATTTTGTTTATGTACAAGGGAAGTGGAGTTGGAAGTTTTTCAAATAGTCCCTTACTCCCTTACATACAGCCCTTGAATTGTACACACTATTTGCAAGTTGTGAAATTGCACTCCCCACTTCCTCATTCTTGCTAAGTATAGATGACATACAATACTGTATCTACATTAAAATAGATAGAAAAAATGTGTCACTTCAACAGTGATATTTGTGTCTTTCATACACAATGTATGCAGAATCTTCCTGATAACACAGGCCAAAAGAGACCCCATGACCAACCCATCGAGCAGCCAGTGCCCTACCTGGGACAGGGGCAGCCTATGCAAGGGCTGGAAAGCTTCTACGATGCAAACAAGCGCCCGAGATACTAAAACGGTTGTTGACAACAATGCACACACTGCTCATTTTGTAAGGGTCATGTTGCTTACTCCTTGGGTTCATGGTACAGAAGGCACCGTCATTTCAGATGGCAAACTTTTCATGCACCGAATCCAATGCTGATGAGCTAGATCTATTATGGATCATTAACATTGAATTCAGCGCATGAACAGTTTGCCATCTGAAATGAGCTATAGTTATGTAGTTGTAGTGTTTTTTATTTCATTCTTTCTCATCATGCAATGGTCTTGCCATGGGAGGGTTTAATGGTTTAGGTGTTGGTTCGATTGCATGTGTGTAGAAATCAGGGCTATCATTAGAAGTTGGCTGCCAATGATTATCACTATGGTGATGATCACGGGCTATATAAAACGTTTAAAAAGCCAGAGTTGTAGCTTATTGCATGTAAAGCTGGCTGATTTTCACAGTTGTTCAACAACTTAATGACAGCCGTGATAAATCCATTAAATGTTATGGCTTATAATGTATAGTGGAGATGGGAAAGAGTAACTCATACTTAACAGTAAAATAAGGGCTTGAAGTTTCTAATTTAACAAATCGAGTGTTTCTACTGAGGGACTGATAAATGCCCATGGAAATTTGATGTTCTTGAAACAAAATAATATTAGTGCAAGAAATGAGTTCAAGGGCTTAGAGGGTGGTCCCTTCATGTAGGCAACACATGAATTGCTATCAAAATACAATATAATTATTTAGAATTAACACAATACAAAACAATAGAACGAAATACACAATACAATAGAACACAACACACAATACAATTTGGTAGTAATTCATGTCTGCCTACATGAAGGGAGAACCGCTTAGAGGCTACTTTTAAGGACATCAAATTTTCCTTGGCAAATATCAACCATTATAGTTCATCACAAAATTGGTCTGCCATGTGGCGCTATCAAAAATTTTATGTTGAACAATAAAGAATTATTGGCTGATAGTTTCTCTTGGAAATTTGATATTCTCAAAACTAGCACATACATGTAAGCTCTTGAGCTTATATTTGTTTTAAGAACATCAAATTTCCATTGGCAACTATAAACCAATAGTCCCTCCACAGGCTCTATTGTTATAATATTCTAGAGACAAAAACACTCTATTTGTCGTTATTGATCAACACAAAATTTTCTTTCACTTTCACCAGGCACTGTTGCCTCATAGTTTGCATCTACGGATGACAACTACCACATCATGTGATCAATTTCATCCAATCAGAATTAAAGAGAATTTGATGGTGAACTACATGTATAACATCTGATAGTGTTCATCTACAGATGACAACTATCACATCACATGTTCAGTTTAATCCAATCAGAATTGGAGAGAATTTAGTGGTGAACTATAACAGCTGATAGTGTCAACAAGAGGCATAGCCTCAAGTCACCTATCAAGTCAGTGGAAACCAAGAGTGGATAGTCTTTAATTATTGTTTTAGCATGAACAAGCCACCTTATGTTAATTTGCATGTACATGTATATAATTATTGGAAAAAATCTTCAAAGATATTCACAAAAAGTCAAATTTCCTAACTGATTTTGATCTCCAGTTATTGGTCAGTTTTCCGCAGTGAGTTTACGTGATGGTTATATAGTGGCTTGTTTATGCTAAGTTTGTGTAATATTTAGATATCAAATACATGTACCAGTCTGGGTAGATACAGCTATACAATTTGATGTGTGTATCATTGTTTTATGGTGGTCTATTGGGCAGCTATGGTTTCACCTGTCTTCAAAGATGGTTCATGTTTTTAAAGTGAAGGCCCATTGAGCTAGATCTCCCTCCTGTTTGACTGAAGCAGGTTTGGGTGCAAGATAAGCCTCTTGTTGTCATACATGTACCTCTCTCCCTTTCTATATGATTCCTAAGAAAATTGAAAAGGAGTGAACATTTGTACACATCTTACAAGGAATGTTAAAGTGCATATGAGCCCTAGCCAGTTATCTTTGATATTGATTGTACATGAAGTGAATAGTCCAACGGTAGAATATTTCTTGATTTGGGTGTTGCGTCTACGAGATATGAAGGTTTATATTTCCAATATGCTAATGATATGATGTCATCACCGACATCACTTATTATACAAAAGCATGCTGGTAGAGACAAATTACCTATTTTTAAATTCTAAGTTATATTTGAAGCTTATCAAAGTGATTTTACCAACAAAAAAAATCTAAATTAGAAAATAGATTAATTCACAAGGACAAAGAAATTCAGCAAATGTCGGTGATGACATCACATCATTAGCATATTGGAAATATAAACCTTTATATCTCTTAGACGCAACACCCAAATCAAGAAATATTCTACCGTTGGACTATTCACTTCATGTACAAACGATATCAAAGATAACTGGCTAGGGCTCATATGCACTTTAAACTGTTCGTACTTTTCTTGAGAAACTGAAGATACTAGAAGAACACTTGAAGCATAGACCTTTGCATAATTCTGGGTTCCTACATCCAGTTGCACCAAGATACATTTCTAGCCTTGCTTTCAAGCAACTGGAAGTAGGAAGTTTCTTTTCTCTATTCCCAATAGTTCCTACAATGTACATGTACTTCTGGTTGATTGAAAGCAATTCTAGAGATCAATTAACTGGATGTGGGAACCCAGAATTTTGCAAAGGGCTTACAGGCTGCTTCAAAACTTTCTTACTCATCTTTATTAACAGAAAATAAGAGGGATGTTTTAGCATGGTGGAGGGGGGGGGGGGGGGGGGGACTCTGGTATAAAAGTGATGGGGTGCTTGGTGGAAAATGTGCAAATATCCCAAAAGGTATGCATAAATAAGCAGAGTTTAAAAAGCCATTTTGATTTTTAACAAATACAGCATTCCCAAAATATGTTAATCAACAGAAATAAACAGTAGTACATACTGAAATGTATTGACTCGGGTTTGCATGAATAATAATTATTTATGCAAACAGGACTACCAAAAAGCTACAGAGTCGAGAATTGAAGGGCTGTGTGCAAAAAGGGCGTAAGTGACTCTTGATCACATTCTAAATTCTCCCTTAGAAAACAAAGAAATTAAAGGAGAATTTAGAATCTGATCAGGAAACACTTACGCCCTTTTTGCACACAGCCCTTCAATTAGTACCCCAAAAAGGAGTGCCCAGCACCGCTATCAGTTTAATATAGGGAGTCATTGTCCCCCCTCCCCTAGGGAATTTTAGATGTATTTCCAGCTGTGTGTATCATGATTGTTTGATCATGCTTCAAGGTTTTATTTCCTCATAAAATGTCTAGTTTTGTAGTATCAGAAGTGTAAACATTGAAGGCCCAAAGCTTAAAGTATATATATGGTCATTTGAACAATTTTATCATTAATATCGATTCTACATCTAGTGAATAGTTGAATAGTAAAATATTTCTTGATTTTAGTGTTGCATCTATGAGTTATAGAGCTTTCTATATCCAATATGCTAATGATGTGACGTAAATTTACTCTTCTTTCTTGACTGTGAATGAAACCGTTTTCTGATTTTGACAAAATGTTTGGTAAATCACTGATATAAGCTTCAAATATAACATAGATGTTTACAAAAGGTCATTTATCTCCCAGCATGTTTTTGAACTTGAACTTGAACTTGAACTTGAACTTGTATAACAAATGAAGACCAGGTTTACGTCTCTGGCTTGAATATGTTATAAATATAAACCTCTATAGTTCATGGATGCAACACTCAAATCGAGAAATATTCTACTGTTCACTTGATGTAGAATCCATATTAATGAGAAACATTTTTGACCATATATACACTTTCAGGAGCCAATTACTCGGAGCGTCCATCTGTCATATTTGTTATGCAGCATTTTTACAGACCGGGTTATTTTTAGATTTCACATCTCGCTGTTTGCTTCCATAGTGGAATGTTGTCAACTAAAGATGCCTCTTTAGCTTCTCTTGTTTGGTCAACCAACAATCATGGCTGCAACATCATTAATCGTTTGAATTAAAATTATGCAAATGCTTGTGATTGGCTAGCAGAACCAAACTCGCGGGAAACACATTCTAAAAATAGTCTGGTCTGTAAAAATGCTGCATCATAGACATAGTATGGGAGATGGACGCTCCGGGTAATGGCTCCTGACACTTTAAAGTTGTCTGCATGGCACCATAGTTAAAGTGCCTATCACCCTTTTGCAATTTTGATAGCTTATGAACCTCCGAAAAGTTTTGAGTAATTCTGTGAAGAAATTTTTGGTTTAAAGTGAATACTTTATGTCCTACGCTTGTTTGAAATCGTGTAAATGTGACCTTTCCTGACCCATGCCCGCGTAAGTAAAAGTGGGTAGACGTCATCTCATTAATGCATTATTCTCCATGGCGCCTTTTTATCACAACAACATCGATGCATAGAAAATATACACAGGTTTTGAGTTGTTAGTAAAGAAAAAAAATATTTTAGTCAACATGTTAAGTATTTCTTCAAATGATTGCAAAGCCGAATTAATTATATGACGTCAAGATGACGTCTACCCAGGTTTCGACCCAGGCTTTTACTTATGCGGTCATGGGTCAGGAAAGGTCACATTTACACGATTTCAAACAAGCGTAGAACATAAAGTATTCACTTTAAACCAAAACTTTCTTCACAGAAGTACTAAAAACTTTTTGGAGGTTCATAAGCTATCAAAATCGCAAAAGGGTGATAGGCACTTTAATAGAGTGGAATGGTTATGAAACCCAGCGACCTTCTTTGTTATATGTCTTTGTTAGCTTTTTTCAACTGTGACCCTGCATAAAACATAATAGAAATTCCAATGTGTTAATCAATCAGCCAATAGAAACGTGTGAGTTCAGTCGTTCAGGGGACGCTAATGAACTATGACCCTGCACAATCTTTTGTCTTGCCCCCTTCCAACATAAATCGCAGCGCCTTTGTTAGCCCCTTTGAAGTTTGCCGGGTTTCATAACCATTTCACTCTATTAACTATGATGGCACAAACCGTTTCACTCTTGTCTGGCCATAATTATTTTCTTATGTATGCATTAAATGAAAGGATGATTTTTCAAATGCATGTTTTCTATGCTATATTTATTTAGTTAAATGTATTTGTAATATGTTACATATTTAATTTTGTTTTATAAGTATTACTGTTCATGAAATATAGAAAAAAGTACTGCTTGTTTGTTTTAATACATGTTTTGTGTGATAAAGTTATCTGTAATACACTACATGGAAAACCATTACGTAATTACAGTAAGGAGACTCGAGCCGTCAACAGTCATTGCTTTTTTCCGCCTTTTTTCAGGAGGAGCCAATCATAGGCGTGATACGAAACAATGGTTTAGACATTTTTTTTAAATTTGTTATGATTGGATGGTGTTGCAAAAATGTAGATTTCATTGTTTTCACAGGTGTCGCTGATTGGACCACAGAGAAAATAAAGTCTAAAAAAGCAACTTCTATTCATGGTTGGAGTGTCCACATTGTAAAAAAAGTTTATTAGTATAAGTCAAAATTTGTTTTATAACTGCTTTTGTTCATGAAATATGTGCTGTGTTGTTAATGCCTTTGTTATTTGTAATTTTTTAAACTTCATTATAAATTATATGATGGTCATTAAAGAGGCTATGTCATGGTGTCTTTATATTTGCAGTCTGGGCTGGACACTGTTATTATCAGTGATTTTCATATGAACTAACAAACCTTGCGCACATGTGGGATGGTTAAAATCAAACCAAATATGCAAAAATAACTTACAAACTGTGTATACACCTATTTCAATTAGTGTTGTCTGGGAGATAGGGCATTAGGGAATAAAGTATTTTGTAAATATTGGATAGCTGAACACAGGCTATAAATGGATAAATAAACTAAGCTAAGTCGACTGAGTTGTCCAGGTCGTATAATTCGTTACCATAATTCATTTCGGTCTGGGAATACCCTATTCCCTAATGACCAGACAACATTAATTGAAATAGGTGCAGATGTAGACTTCAAGGAATATATTGCATGTAATTGCAAGCATTGAGGGAGGGGACTAACTGTTTGTAGTCCATTAACATCCATCAATTGAACATTGACTCCATACATGTACAATACCATGACACAGCGCCTTTCATGTAAACTGACATGAACTTTTGTTGCAAATAGTATGCTGGAACCTTATTATACATGTTCAATATTATGCTATATTATACCTATTATATGTTAATGCTTGCACATAGAGTTACATGTTTGTATTTTAGCCCTTCTTCCTTTGTACATTTCTTGTACTACAGTTGTGGATTATATGTATGTCCCTTAAATTCCCTACCCAACTACTTCCAACCAAAGTGTGTCCTTGGTCATGCACGACTCCTTTGCATACAGCCTGTTTCTTCAACATGTGTTGTTTTGTTCTTGTTATAATAATTAAGAAAAGAATTATCAATAGTTTTAGTGAATAATATTGAAATAATTCTCATGTGAATGAAAAGTGCTATTAAAGTGCATTTTAGAATGCTTTCGAAATGAGGAATAATGACATTTTCCGTTTGTCAATATCTGATTTCGTTTCAGAGATATTCAGGTTTTTGTAATATGCAAATGAGATTACCTATGACGTCATATTGTTTGCACAGCCTTGGGAGACAAATCACACATGAAGAATATCTCTACAAATATTGGATAAAAAACTATTGAAACTTTGCACATGTGTGGTACTATGGAAAATACACATTGTGCAAATTATGATGTTGCCATGGAAACACTCTGGCCCTAGGCTTCCACTACAAATAACACAAACTTCCCTTAACAACTTTAATATACGCTATTGGAGCTGGAATTACCGCGGCTGCTGGCACCAGACTTGCCCTAGTAGTTTCTCCTTTGTCAAACACAATTATTTTGGGGTGGGTCCAAAATAAGATTTGGAACAATGTAGGCATTGTATGTGAGTAGTTTAAGCAGCTTATTTTTTGTTACAAGGAAAGAAATTGGAATTTTATGTTCAATGTGAAATGTGCGTGGGGCCATGAGAGTTTCCATGGCAACACCATAATTTGCACAATGATGTGTACTTTCCATAGGGTCATACATGTGCAAAGTTTCAGTAATTTTTACTCAATATCTGCAGAGATATTCTTCATTTTGTGATTTGTCTCCAGGCTATGCAAACAATATGACGTCACAGATCATTCCACTTGCATATTACATAAACCTGAATATCTCTGAAACGCAATGAGATGTTGACAAATGGAAAATGTTATTATTATTCCTCATTTCGAAAGTATTTTAACATTAGATCAACTTAATTTTCGCTTCATTTGCACTTTAACAGTTCATGTAGAACGTGATTTGATGGATGCAAAAAGTACTATGATTTGCCAAAGTGTTTTTTAATAGTTGCAACAAATGGTAGCTACCTCGCCTGGCACATTACAATACCTTTCTGTGGAACTAAAATGTAATGTTAGAGTGGAAGTTTGATAAGTTATCTTTTTCCCAAAGTCCCTCTCGAATTACATGCCACAGGAACTCCAAGTAGGAGTTGCCTGTCAAGGATGCAAAAAATGGAACATTAAGGGTGCTTTGGACTGGGCAGACTTTCATATTATACAAAATGAAAGATTATGCTCTTTTAAACGTAAAACTCAACATTTTCATGTTTACGACAGCATGCATTTTCACATCCAGCTATTGTATTTTGTAAATGACTTGTTGATGGCATCATCCTATAGTTTGCCATGTTTCTGATAAGGTCCCTATTGTATACATTGTAGGATAGAACTGGGATATGGTAACCTCCTTCCTTAATAGGCCCAGTCTGTTCCAAACCAGCTCTTAGAACTGAGGCATCCATTTGAGAACTGGTCAATCAGACCAGTTGGTTCATGTAAATGAAGTGTCCTTATCCTCAAACTTGCATGCCATCATAAGAACACATAATATGATATGTCCAAATGCTGACTACAGTCTGTATGGGGAATGACATGAATAATACTCGTTATATTTTAAACAATTACTACCTGAAACATGCATTAAGATAAACCACCACCATGATCACCAACATGATTTTGATTTACTTAAACCACTACTCCCTGTCATTTTGATCAAACATTTTGTCCATCAATACTGCTCATGGTATTTAGGTTGTATGACTGGATGCTTTAAACTCTTTCGTACCCTTATAAGGCAGTGCTTTGACGTTTAAACATAGTCATTGTTTTAATTGTTTGTGTTTTCGTGCAGTGCCATGACATTTTTTGTTCAAGGAAACCTTGGCCGTTAAATAATATTGTTGGCAATATGGTCTAAAAGAAATGGACATGAGGATGCGACATTTTGGGTCCGGGACTGCCATCTTGGATCTGATTACGTTTTTGCCGATCCCTGTTGTCAAAAAACTAAATCTATTGCTTTCTGACAATAAGGACGTGAAGCGTCATCAAATCCAAGATGGTGACACCCATGCAGAAAATGGGTATATACTTCATGGTAGTGTTTCGTTCCATATAGTCTCCTGCATAATCATTTTCTCTACTGTTCTACAGTATTATGCAGGGAGACCATATGGAACGAAACACTACCATGAAGTATATACCAGAAAAGGACTCTTACTCTTGTTTAAAAAAACTAAAATATATTTCCAATTGTTTCAACATATTTTCAGTTAGACCACATTGCCAACAATGTAACGATAACATTTTCCAGTAGCCAGGGTTTCCTGTAATACTGAGTTACAGTGATATGGAGTCATATTAATTAAGCTGCATATTAATATTAAGTCACATTTTTTTATTACATTTTAATGTTCTTTATATTAATGTTGTATTATTAATATTTAGTTATATTAATGTTTAATTACTTATTAATGACATGTTTCGTGACATTAATATTAAATTACATTATATTATATATCGAATTTTCAAATGGAGGGCCTTATTGAATTTTTCAATGTGCCGTACAGAATTTCCCATTGCACCTTATCTAGTTTCCCAATGCACCTTATTGAGTTTCCCATTGTGTCTTACAGAATTTCCATTGTGCCTTATTGAGCTTTCCAATGCGCCTGACTGAAATTCCCATCATGCCTGACTGAAATTCCCATCATGCTTGACTGAATTTCCCATTGCACCTGACTGAATTTTCCATTGTGCCTGACTGAATTTTCCATTGTGCCTGACTGAATTTTCCATTGCGCCTTATTGACTTTCCCATTGTGCCTTACTGAATTTCCCATTGCACCTTACTCAGAATTTCCCACTGCACCTTACTGAATTTCCCACTGCGCCTCACTGAATTTCCCACTGCGCCTCACTGAATTTCCCACTGCGCTTCACTGAATTTCCCACTGCGCTTCACTGAATTTCCCATTGTGCCTCACTGAATTTCCCATTGTGCCTGAATTTCCCATTGTGCCTGAATTTCCCATTGCACTTCACTGAATTTCCCATTGCGCCTTACTGAATTTCCCATTGTGCCTGACTGAATTTTCCATTGCGCCTTATTGACTTTTCCATTGCGCCTTATTGACTTTCCCATTGTGCCTTACTGAATTTCCCATTGCACCTTATTGAATTTCCCACTGCACCTTACTCAGAATTTCCCACTGCACCTTACTGAATTTCCCACTGCACCTCACTGAATTTCCCACTGCGCTTCACTGAATTTCCCATTGTGCCTCACTGAATTTCCCATTGTGCCTGAATTTCCCATTGTGCCTGAATTTCCCATTGCACTTCACTGAATTTCCCATTGCACTTCACTGAATTTCCCACTGCGCCTTACTGAATTTCCCACTGTGCCTACTGAATTTCCCACTACGCCTTACTGAATTTCTCATTGCGCTGTACTGAATTTCCGAATGCACAATTTTAAAATGTTGCTCAAATTATTCAAAGTAATGTATAGAAATGCGTGATAATTTCTGAATCTCGATTACATATTCTTATTGATAAATGCACCTTTCGTATCTACCAAAATCCCCTTTTTACCCAACAATTTTCCAAGTACAGAACTCCTCGTAGATTTAACAGCAATGTTCTTCAAGCAGAATTTACTCCATGCCGATAAGCCCATGCACTTCACGCACAATCCCACTCGATGTTTCTGACAAGAATGGTTTACACCATTTGCAATACCAGTCCCTGAATTTAAAGTGCACCTAACCACTTTTGCGATTTTTATACATATGAATCTTTGAAAGGTTTTGAGTACTTTTGCGAAGAAATTTTTGGCTTACAAAGAATATTCTATGTTCTATGCTTGTTTGAAATGGTGAAAATTCGACCTTTCCTGACCCATGACAGTATAAGAAAAAGCCTGGGTCGATTCTGGATCTTACGTCATCTATAAATTCATTCTACTTTGCAATAAGTTGAATAAATGTTTAGCATTTTATCGAAAATAACTGTTTTCTTTACTAACAACTCGCAGACTATAAATTCTCTACATATCGACGTTGTCGTGATAGAAAGGGACCATGAAGAATAATGCATTAATGAGGTAACGTAAGATCCAGAATTCGCCCAGGCTTTTTCAGTTCAAGTTCAAGTTCAAGTTTATTTCACACTATTTATAATATTTACAATAAGGAGAGTAGATAAAAATATATAAACAAAATAAGTACATGGAATAAATTAAAAGATTCAAGTGTACAGTGGTCAAAGTAGCTAAAAGCTTTCGAGTTGGCCACTGCTTACATGCAAATAATAATTGAATAACTGAGTGTAATACATAGAATATATTAAATAAAGTATTGATTAGAGTAACAAGTTGAGCTTGAGAGGAACTACAATATGAGAAAACGAAAACGAATAATAAAAAAAAAAAAAAAAAGAGAGGTTAGAATGAGAAATAGTTATTGTGAGAAGATTTATAAACAAAGTAAAATGGTGCTCTTAAATTTGATGATTAAGGAGGTAAACTTTATATATTTTTTTGAAATTGTTTGTTTTTGTTAGGTCTGCTTTAGGCTAGTAGGTATAGTTTCCCAAATTTTCGTAGCAGTGTATTTAAAAGTAAATTTACCTAAGTTGGTTCTAATTTTAGGGGGGTAGAATTTTTTCCTAGCTGCATACCTGGTATCGTAATTATGTACATTTGTTACGGGTATTAGGAAATCGTGAAACACGGAGGGGATATCAGATGGATTATTGTATAGTTTATGTGTTAAGGTACAGATGTTCAACTTAACAATATTTTCAAATTTTAAAATGCTCAGAATTTGGTAATAAGGAGAAGCAGATTCTCTGTTGTTGGCAAAAAAGATACTTCGAATGCATTTATTTTGTTTAGTACAACATATTTTTGTTAAGTTGGTTGGGTATGTGTTTCCCCAGCAGATGGACCCATAGTTTAAATAGGGATATATAAGTGTATAATAAAGTTGTTTTAGCATTTGAAGACTGAGGTAATTCCGTAATTTGTAGAAAATTATTGTTATTGATATGGGTGATTTGACTTTTCCAATTGAGGTATTCATCTAAGTATATTCCTAAATATTTAATGTTCTTTTTCCTTTCAATATTTAGAATATTCATTTGTGGGAGGGTCTTTCTGGGTGAAGTAATTAACATATAATTGGTCTTTTTCATGTTGACAGAAAGTTTGTTAATATTACAGTAACTGAGAACATGTTTTAATTCAGTATTCATAACTGTTTCAAGTTCCTTTGGATTTTTGCAAGAGTAAAATATATTGGCATCATCAGCAAAAAATCGGAAAGATAATTTTGTTGATGAATTAGAGATATATTTATGTATAGGAGGAATAATAATGGCCCAAGCGTTGATCCTTGAGGAATACCACAAACAAAACTTAAAGGGTTGGATTCAGTATTTTCAATTTTTACATATTGGGTTCTATTCGAAAGATAGCTCCTGAACCAATCAAGTGGTTGTCCACGTATCCCATACTTGTATAGTTTCTTTAACAATATACTATGATTAACAGTGTCGAATGCTTTAGAAAAGTTCTTACCCGGTCATGGGTCAGCTAGGAAAGGTCAAATTTTCACCACTTCAAACAAGCCTAGAACATAGAATATTCTCTGTAAGCCAAAAAAATTTTAGCAGAAGTACTCCGGCAAAACCTTACAAAGATTCATATGTATAAAAATTGCAAAAGGGGTTAAGTGCGCTTTAAGAACGTCATACGATCAATGCATACGCCGATTTGCAAGTTCTTGGCACGTTCTTGCAATTTAAACACTCGTATTAGTCATAAACGTTTTTGTGCTTTCACCATCAGTTCACCATCTTTCCAGTCCTTGAAGAACACTATGGTCAATTCACACGCCGATTTGCAAGTTCAAGGCACTTTCTTGGACACTAAACCCCAAACCCCCTATAAACACACTAACACTCTTAAAAAGTCAAAACCTTTTATATGCGTTCACCTTGCAAAATGTTTTGATGCTTTCCTGTTGCAAATACCAATCTTGAAGTACGCCACATGATCAATACAGACGCCGATTTGCAAGTTCTAGGCTCATTCTTGCACACTAACCTTTAAAATCGTACAATATTTCCACATCGAGAAGTGTTTCGCGCGCGCACACGACTCACGAGCCAGCTTAAAGGTGCAAACGCGAATCTGTGGTGAAGAACCCCACATTGATCAATGCAATTATTCTAAATGCGATTTTAAAAATGGGCTTGCTATGGCTATGTTATTCAGAGTAACGGCAGATTTCGTGAAGTGGAAACTGGTGAAGAAATACGGCAAGACCAGCTGTATAGATGGTTGCACGTGACGTCACGGCGGCCATGTTGGTGTACCTTTAACTCAATAGATTCTTCATTAGCTTCTTTTGTCAGGTACACCAACATGGCCGCCATGCCCTTTGTCATTTGAATCTTTGGGGATTGACTGCAACCCATCTATACCGTGATCTATATCGGTGGTCCCTTCATGTTGGCAACACATGAATTGCTGTCAAAATACAATAGAATTAACACAATACAAAACAATAGAACGAAATACACATCACCGTGAATACAATTTGGTAGTAATTCTTGTCTGCTAACACTGATGAACCACTATATCGCAACCCCGCCGTCGCAGTGCACTCTGGGATGGATATCTGTGTCATTGTTAAATCCAAGATGGCCGCCAAACAACAATGAGATATCCATCCCAGAGTGCACTGCGACGACGGGGTTGCGATATAGTCCATCCGGGGAAGCCATTTTAAAGTGCCTATCACCCTGGCAATGTTTATAGCTATGAATCTTCGAAATGTTTTGCCTACTTCTGTGAAGAAAGTTATTCTTTACAGAGAATACTCAATGTTCTACGCTTGTTTTAAATCGTGTAAATTTGACCTTTCCTGACCCATGACCGCGTAAGTAAAGCCTGGGTCGATACCTGCGTAGACGTCATCTCAATGCATTATTCTCTTGGCGCCTTTCTATCACAACAACGTCGATGCATAGAAAATATACACAGTTTGTGAGTTGTTAGTAA
This sequence comes from Actinernus sp. WN-2022, assembly GCA_030867875.1. Taxonomy (NCBI): domain Eukaryota; kingdom Metazoa; phylum Cnidaria; class Anthozoa; order Actiniaria; family Actinernidae; genus Actinernus; species Actinernus sp. WN-2022. Next base: position 26,202,070 of record JAOWCC010001679.1, read on the forward strand.
AGAAAAAAAGTCATTTTAGTCAACGTCTTAAGTATTTCTTCAAATAATTTGAAAGCCGAATTAATCAGTATATAACTTCAAGAGGCGTAAATACAGGAATCTATCCGGGCTTTTACTTACGTGGTCAGGGTCAGGAAAGGTAAAATTTATACGACTTCATGACCGCGTAAGTAAAGCCTGGGTCGATACCTGCGTAGACGTCATCTCAATGCATTATTCTCTTGGCGCCTTTCTATCACAACAACGTCGATGCATAGAAAATATACACAGTTTGTGAGTTGTTAGTAAAGAAAAAAAGTCATTTTAGTCAACGTCTTAAGTATTTCTTCAAATAATTTGAAAGCCGAATTAATCAGTATATAACTTCAAGAGGCGTAAATACAGGAATCTATCCGGGCTTTTACTTACGTGGTCAGGGTCAGGAAAGGTAAAATTTATACGACTTCAAACAAGCGTAGTCGTCATAGAACATAAAGTATTCACTGTAAACTAAAACTTTCTTCACAGAAGTATTCAAAACTTTTCGGAGGTTCATAGCTATAAAAGTTGCAAAAAGGGTCAGTTATAGGCACTTCAATATCGTGGCATGCTCCACGGTAATTGTGCCGTAAGTTGTTCAAACTTTTCCACTCGTACGAAATACACTCTACGATTACTCGAGCCATTCGTGTTTGGAACAAACTGAGCCAGTGGTCCTTGCATCTAGCATAAAACAATTTCAGACACTAGCGCGCTCAGAATTACGTACAATGAGCCCATCTAAAGAGACTAAACTCTTGATGACCATTACTTTTCATTTTCTTTAATTTCAACTACACTTGCACTAATTATTACAATAAATTATTATTATATAAGTATTATTAAGTTTAGTCTACTTTAACGCCATTTTTAGAGCGATCTCACTCATTTAATTTATTGCGCTCACTCGCACTTGCACTCTCCCAGTATTAGTTCACATTAGTTGGGAGTAAACATTCTAAGTCATTGTCTTGCCCCTTGGTTTAGCTGCAATTCTTTAATCCAGGATCCTCTATTTCGACATGTTGGTCTGTTCTCCCCAAATCTTAACGTTGCCTGTTTGCGACCTTATCTCTCGTAGTTTTTCTTCGACTGAGTGGAACTTGGGGTGAGTATTGTTAACTTAACTTCTTTAGTCACAAAGACATTACGCATCTTGTAAATATTGTAAATAGTTAGCAATCCAAGTTACAACTTGGCTCAATGCCAATAAATTAACTCTTCATCCTGACAAGACAAACTTCGTAATATTTCACCCAGCTAAAAAGCAACTGTCTTAATGATATTAAAATTAATGGTATTAGCATAAATAGAATTGAACACTAAGTTTCTAGGAATTATCATTCATCAAAATCTCATGGAAATCCTACATCCGTGCTATTAAAAGTAAAATATCTAAAGCAATTGGTGTAATCAATAAATCACGTCAATTTCTGGCCTGTAATACCCTTAAAGTCTTATATAACTCACTTATTTTACCCTACGTACAATACTGTAATCTTATATGGGCCTCGACCTATCCTACACATATTGAACCTCTCTCTACTACAGAAAAAAGTCATTTCTATTATCACTCACTCTCCTCTACGTACTCCTACCAAACCTCTATTTGATGAACTTGAAATATTAACAGTCATTTTTAATATTTACACTGAAATTCCAGTTTCTCTCATATCAATGTATGTTACCGAATCCCATTGTCTGCATTTTTTTAATTTAACCTGGAAGTACCATGATCAGTTTTACAAGACGCATATTTGATTTACACTTTTCAGTTTTCAAAACATAAATTTTCAATTCGTTCTCAAGGACCCAACATTTGGAACAGTATTCCATTTCCACTTCGTGAATCCCTGAAGTTCTTCAATTATAAAAATAAATCAGAAAATCTTATTTCCTTAATTGCGTTCGACGAAGCGTACTAATACTAATCGAGCACTTCAAGCATTTCCGGCGTATACGGCTGGAATGAGAACTTATTCTTATTCGGTAAGTATAAGTTAGCCGGCGGAGAAGACGGCGATAACAAAGTTAGAAAAGTGCATGTTAGAAAGGTGAAGCAAACTAGTAGGAACGTTTTGGTGATACCAAGGGAAACTAGAATGGCTGTGAATTAGCCGGGTCCTGACTTCGATCAGCCTCTATGTTTGTTTCAGGTTCCGTTAGAAATTCGTAGGTATATTTTTAAAACTAGGGGATTAAAGTAACGTTTTTTTTGCTCAGACGAAGGGCTAGCGCTCGAAACGTCAACGTCTCGCTTCCCACGGCGGTTAGCATACCTTACTCGACTTTAGTAATTAAAGTAACCGCAGAGATTCTTCTCGCTAAGTGCCGAAGGCGCGAAAAGAAACTGTTCTTCTCGCGCCTCCGTGCTCTTGAGTAAACGTAGCGAGAAGGACCTCAGGAACCCAGCAAGGTCTACTACAAATGTATAACCCAAATAACTCGTTTCTGCGCTTCGTGCATCCACAAGTTAAAAACTAAATTAGAGAGACGCAATTATTTTTTGTTGGCTTCAGGAATCTTTCGTAAACATTTTCCGAATTGATCCCTGACTTGATTGGCTTCAGGAATCTTTCGTCAACATATTTCGACGAGTATTCCTGCCTTTAATGTGACGTCATCGCCGTAACATGCCGCCATCTTGAATGACGTTGACAAATATTCCTTGTTTGCTTCTCTTATTAGATCAACCAACGTCATTTGAATCTCTGGGGATTGATTGAAAGCCAAGAATTTCAATTAAAACGAGATGAATATAACTTGGACAAAGTTGTGATTTCAAAGTTAAAGTGGGAAACAAAATGACTGACATGGGAAACAAAATGACTGACATGGAAAACAAAATGACTGACATGGGAAACAAAATGACTGACATGGAAAACAAAATGACTGACATGGAAAACAAAATGACTGACATGGGAAACAAAATGACTGACATGGGAAACAAAATGACTGACATGGGAAACAAAATGACTGACATGGAAAACAAAATGACTGACATGGGAAACAAAATGACTGACATGGAAAACAAAATGACTGACATGGAAAACAAAATGACTGACATGGGAAACAAAATGACTGACATGGGAAACAAAATGACTGACATGGAAAACAAAATGACTGACATGGGAAACAAAATGACTGACATGGGAAACAAAATGACTGACATGGAAAACAAAATGACTGACATGGGAAACAAAATGACTGACATGGAAAACAAAATGACTGACATGGAAAACAAAATGACTGACATGGGAAACAAAATGACTGACATGGAAAACAAAATGACTGACATGGAAAACAAAATGACTGACATGGGAAACAAAATGACTGACATGGGAAACAAAATGACTGACATGGAAAACAAAATGACTGACATGGAAAACAAAATGACTGACATGGAAAACAAAATGACTGACATGGGAAACAAAATGACTGACATGGGAAACAAAATGACTGACATGGGAAACAAAATGACTGACATGGGAAACAAAATGACTGACATGGAAAACAAAATGACTGACATGGAAACAAAATGACTGACATGGAAAACAAAATGACTGACATGGGAAACAAAATGACTGACATGGGAAACAAAATGACTGACATGGGAAACAAAATGACTGACATGGGAAACAAAATGACTGACATGGGAAACAAAATGACTGACATGGGAAACAAAATGACTGACATGGGAAACAAAATGACTGACATGGGAAACAAATTGACTGACATGGGAAACAAATTGACTGACATGGGAAACAAATTGACTGACATGGGAAACAAAATGACTGACATGGGAAACAAAATGACTGACATGGGAAACAAAATGACTGACATGGGAAACAAAATGACTGACATGGGAAACAAAATGACTGACATGGGAAACAAAATGACTGACGTGGGAAACAAAATGACTGACGTGGGAAACAAAATGACTGACGTGGGAAACAAAATGACTGACGTGGGAAACAAAATGAGTAGCGTCTGTAATTTTCGTTTATTAAGGGATCAAATTTCAATGACGTCATTTAAGGCCAAATCTAGTTCATTTTGCTCTGTTTTTATGTCCGCTCCACTATTAAAATATATATTTTAATAATATTGCAAGGGTTAAATTGTTTGACGCCTGAAAAACAACTAAAATATTAAACACATTCAATGTTATGACTCAATTCATGTTCAACTCATTTGTATAATTTGACGGAATGACGTTATTTCAAGGATTTGTAATGCATTTTAAAGCAATATTACGACCATTAATCGCCCCAATGGTTGTACTTGTAAGATTTAAGACGCTTTCACCTGGGCTTATAAGCACTTTATCCCGGCGTTACAAAAGTCTTCCCTGATTTGTTATTCGCTGTCAAGTCAATGTCGCTGCCAAACGTAATTTTGACAATCAAATGCCTTCTATTCTTCAGATTTGAATCACAGTCTAGTGACTCTACAATTGAACTCGCCAGTCTCTCCATTGTAAGGCCTGGGAAGACAGGACAAACACCCAGGCAAAAGGTATATACATTTGATTTGTTTGATATTCATTGTATTTGTCGAATTCTAGACGAATAAACTTTGATAAAATTTCTACTGCATTGTCTTCTCATTGCCCTTGTATTATATCAGAGAGTGTTCGGAGTGATATGTCTTCATACATGCACTGCCAGCTTGTGCAATCACATTGACCTTATTCATAAAGGCGTCAAAGCGAGGCTCAGCTTGTCACGTGAACACTAGAAGAGAAAAATCTAGAAACGATGGCAAAACATAACGTTAATTTCCTTACGACAAAAAAAACCCACAAAAGTGCGGTACGACAGAAACTAACCCATTCCTGACAGACAAAGCACTTGACGCCCATTGTCCCTGGCGGCAGAAACAGGTAGCACGCATAAATCAAACACCATGGATGTCTAAAGGCATCATTCATCACATAAGGACTAGGGACACGCTGTTAAGACTAGCGAGGCGTTATAACAGTGCGGCTGACTGGAGTAATTACAGATCTGCGAGGAATAAAATCGTGAACTTGATCAAGAGTGCGAAGTTTAAGTTCTATAGTGGTTGTTTTGAAAACTACAGATAATCCCAGAAAAAATTGGAAAACAATCAAGTCATTAACAGGGACAAACAACAACAAAAGAGAAACCGTAAAAAAAATTAAGGATGACAGCACGGTCAGTGCTCCCGCAGTAAAGTTCAACGCTGACTTCGTATCGGTTGCGGATCGGCTGAGGGCTTTGTTACCGCAAGTGCCTTTTGATATTTCCGAAGATCGAAAACTATGCCTATCAAGGAAGGATCCCAAAATCACCTCTATTCCTCCCGCCAAAAAGGGCTTTGTTATCGATAACTTAAAGAACTTAAGTTCTTACAAGGCTATGGGTGTTGATAAAATTAGTGGAAGGATGTTGAAGATCGCTGCGCCAATTATCGCCCCGTCGGTAACTAAATTGATGAACTGTTCACTTGGGTCAGCGGTATTCCCTCAAAGGTGGAAAACCGCTAAGGTTACGCCACTATACAAGTCTGGAGACCGTGAAGATGTTAACAACTATCGTCCCATATCTATTTTACCGGTACTGTCCAAGATATTGGAGAGGCATGTGCACGTTAGCCTTTATGGATACCTTAGTGACAATACTGACCTGTTGTATTCCCAACAGTCTGGCTTTCGGAAGCGGTTACTCGGCCTAGAAGTCGACAGTAAGCTGACTTTCTCTTGTCATGTCGACAAACTGTGTAAAAAGCTATCTCAGAGAATCGGAGTCCTAAACAAGAAAGTCTTGTCAACCATTCAAACAGCGAATATTATATTACAATGCAATGGTTATACCTATTATGAATTACGTTAATGTATTATGGCATAATTGCAGTAAGGAAAATTTAACGAGAATCCTAAGATTACAGAAGAGAGCTGCAAGAGTTATACTTGATGCAAAGCCGAGATCATCTTCTGTATTGTTATTCAATAAATTCCAATGGTTGCCGTTTATACAACGAGGCCAAGATAGCTACATGTTCTTTAGTTTATAAACGAACTATGCACTGTATTCCCGAGTATCTAATGGAAAGCCTTAAATTGAACAGTGATGTCCATGCAAGAAATACTCGGTATTGCAACTATAACTTTAATTGTCCTAGGTATAAACGTGTAACGGAAGGAGGCAGATCCTTTAATGTAACGGCCGTACAACTGTGGAACAGTTTAACACTTGGCGTAAAAAAGCAGCCAACTTTTAAAGCTTTTAAAAGTGCGCTCCGTAGACAATACTTTAAAGATCAGCTATCTTTAGCTCATTTTAATCCGTAGGCAAATTTTTAATTTTTATAAGTAGATCAGCTATCTCTAGCTCTTTTTAAATCGTAGGTGTAGTATTCATTTATAGGTATCCCTAGTTTTTGTTTTGTTTTTAATCATTTTTTAGATGATCTAGTGGATTTATATAAAGATATTTATATAATTCTTATATTCTTAGCTTGAGGGCAACAAGTTTATTAGTGTATGCTATACACTATTTAGTGCTCACCCTCGTAAAATAAAGTCTATTATTATTATTATTATTATTATACAACAATTTATTGGCCTCGCTCCGATACCATTGTTACCAGGCTTCTTCCCGCGCGAACATGAGAGGTGGACTGGATGCCAGGGAACGTCTAGGATGACGTCATACACGAACAATAGTCTGTTGTCTACAGTTTGTCTGTTTTCATGACCAAAAAAAACCCGGAAACTCACAACGTTACTTTCAGAAGACAACGCAAATGTGACCGGAACCTAACAAAGTTAATCACTGTAAAATTGTTCGTTCGGGCTGAGAGGAACTGCTCTTCCTAGTTTTCGGAAATTTAAGACGTAAAAGAACCTAAAAGATTAATGAAAGAAACTATAAACGGAAAATTTTGGAAGAAAACAACTCATCAATAATAATAATAATACATTTATATAGCGCCAATTCCCTACAGCCATTAGCGCTTTACATATAAAATAAAAATCTTAAGAAAATTTAATTTAAAAAAATATATTTAAAATTTAAAAATATGCCTGTCTAAAAAGATAAGTCTTAACATGTGTTTTAAAGCTTTCAACTGTTTGGTGGTCTTTTATAAAGTCCGGTAGTGAGTTCCAGAGCCTAGGCGCGGACACAGAGAAGGCTCTATAGCCATACCCTTTCAAGTTATATGGTGCAAATTCTAACAAGTTCTTAGAGGCAGATCTTAGTTGCCGTTTCGGTACATAAGGACGGACTAGATCTTTCAGAAGCTGTGTCATTCAGGCACTTATATGTAAGTAATAATATCTTAAAACTTATATTCTATTGGCAACCAATGTAGCTCCTTTAAAACGGGTGTAATATTGTCGTACTTGTTTGTCATACATATTAATCTGGCTGCTGAATTTTGGACACTCTGAAGTTTCTGGATCAATTGTGTTGGCAGTCCACAAAGTAATGAATTGCAGAAATCCAGCCGTGATGTAATAAAGGCATGCACTAGTATCTCAGCCGAGTGCACTGATATATATTTTCGTATTCGCCATATGTTTCGTAGATGAAAAAATGCCGATTTACAGATTTCATTGACCTGGCACTCCATGGACATGGCTGAGTCGAAGTTTGCACCAATATTCTTAGCGGTGGCAGAGGGTTCAATAACCTCGCCACAGATAGAAACGGAAGTTATAGGGGGTAGGGGACGATGTCGCGCATTTAGAATCATAAGTTCAGTTTTGCCCCTATTCATTTTAAGCATATTCCGTGACATCCACTGGTCAATATCCTGGGTGCACGCTTCTACTTTGGCTCTAGCCAAGTCTGCCTCTGAGGACCTGAACGAAATATAAATTTGGGTGTCGTCTGCATAAAGATGAAAACCCATTCCATGATTGCGGATTATGTCTGCGAGGGGTGCTGTATACAATAAAAAGAGCATGGGTCCGAGCACGGAGACCTGGGGAAGTCCAAATAGTAAGTCGTGTTGCGTTGAAACGCCACCAGACACACTGACGAACTGCTTTCTCTCTGACAAGTATGATGCAAACCAAGCAAGCACATCATCAATCAGACCGAATCGGTTAGCCATTCTTTTTAACAAAATTTGGTGAACCACCGTATCGAACGCAGCCGATAAGTCCAATAAGAGAAGTATAACAGATTGCTGACCATCTAGTGCGTGGAGAACATCATTGTGTACTCTAGTAAGTGCAGTTTCAGTACTATGTTGCTTCTTATATGCAGATTGAAGGATCTCATGCAAGTTGTTTTCATCAATATGTTCATTAACTTGACTCGCAACAGATTTTTCGATGGCTTTCGATATGACCTTTAATAAGTTAGATATAGGGCGAAAATTACCAAACTCTTCAGTGTCTAATGATGTTTTTTTCAGACGAGGATCTAAGACAGCAACCTTTAAGCTGCGAGGCATAACACAAGTAGCCAATGACAGATTAACGATTTTGGTGATAACAGGAAGCAACAAATCAAAACAGTTCTTGAGAACTCGACCGGGGACTGGGTCTAAGCAGCAGGATTTGGACACATTAGAACTTATTAATGTCAACCCAACATCGCCATCCAACTGATCGTCCACGTAAACCATTTCTTTTGTTCTCGAGTTTGATGAACAATGTCCGATTCGTTTGGACAGCAACATTGTTTGATTCACGCATGCGCACTAGGCTGAGCCTAGTCCTTGTGTAAATGATTTTGATTTTGGGTAAATTTCGGTCCCAGAATCCTTGTATACAATGTTTTATACAACATGTTTTACGCCTGTTGGACTCTTTGGCCATCCCGTACAACATCGTACAACTTTGTTGTATCCAACCATGTCGAACTCTTGTGAGTTTTATCAGTTTAATATTTTCTTTTCATTATGGTTTCCATCCTGGATGACGTCACGCGACAAACAGCGATGAAGTTTATAAATCGATAGTTGTCAGCTGATGCAATAGCGGAGCTCTATACACATACACACAAATCAATGAGAAAAAAAGGGGGGAAATAAGAAAAAAAGGGGGAAAATAAGAAAAAAAGAACCCTTGCAAGTGGTTCTGGGGCATTCATGGTATTCCGAAAAAAGAAATAGATTTAAAAAAATGTTGGTTACACTGGGAAACACAACTTAATTATCAAAGGACGTCCTAAAAAATAGTGACTACTTTATACTTCAGAGGACGGATATCTGTAGGATAGCGAGGTAGTTTGATTTAAAAAAAACACGACTCAGTTGTTCGAATCAAGGGTAAGCGTTTAGTAAGAGTTGAAACGCTAATACAATTACAGCTTTGGCGCTATCCTAGGAATACAATTTACCTCGCTTCAAACTACCGCGCTCACGTGTTTACGTTTTATGCATATATGCAGCAATTTGAAAAGTGTCATTACCATGAATTTAATATGGTCGTAACCGGCACATGCTTCATTGTTTTCTGCTAAAGAGCTTTTTGAAACTACACTACCCAATATTACATAACTACCTATTTAGTGTGAATATGTTTCTATGATCATTGTTTTTTTTACATGTAAATTAGAATGTTGTAATGAATCCCGCGGCTTTGTCTTTCATGACGGGTAGCTATAGTCACTGTAAGCCGATGACAATCGCAGTTTCTGAAAAGGTCATTACGCTATATCGCTGAGTGTGAGAGAGGTTTTCTTTGTCTTTATTCTCCAGGGGGTAATCAGTTCTAACTCAAGGGTCGAATCATTGCGCCAGGCCTGAATCTGAGATTTTTAATGCACGGTGGGTTTGTTGATCGGAAGATTTTATAAGCAACCGTTTCTTGGTTAGCAAAGTTTGTGTATGAGAAATCATTGTCAGAGAATTAACACTCGTATGGTACACGTGGTTTTCTTTGGTAAAGTCAAAGAATAATGGCAAGGTTGTCGTGGTCGTATCTGATTCAAAACAAGCATGAAAGAGAATTGAAGTGAATTGATTGCTGCGAATGGCCTTGGAGTTTGAAACAGGACCAAGTTTATACATGACTTAGGGATTCTTTGATTCGTAAAAAGCTGCCATGTCTTTACTACAAGCAATTACATGCGCTAGAATTCACCAGACAAGATTGCTACTAGACATAGGAACCAACCCGAATACCCTAAACAAAAGCTCAAGAACACCCCTAATGCTTGCCTGTTTTATCGACAAACAACAGATCGGAGTCAAAATAGTGAAAATGCTGCTTGAAAAGGGTGCTAAAGTGAGTACCAGGGACACACATCGACGGACAGCTCTTTCGTATGCGTGTATGAATGGGAGAGACGAAATTGTAGAGATATTACTTGATGACATTGAATATGATATCAATTCACCCGATGACGTTGGAAATACACCACTTATGTACGCCGCCATGTCTGGGAATGCTGCATCTGTGAGGTTCATGCTCCAAGTATTGATGAAGTATCGTCTAAGTGTGGATTTGAGGAACAATAAAGGTTTCTCTGCTTATCTTCTAGCCTCGAAAATGGGGCACTTTTATTGCGCTCATATTTTAAAGAATGAGGGCTATGCATCTGACGGGATTAGAGACTCCGAGTTCTTCTTGAGCGACAAAGAATGGATCAGGAAAACTCGAAAGGAGATAGCGAGGATGCAACTTGCTGAACAAAGATGTCGATTTACATCAGCAGTTAGTAGTCCACGAATTTCGGCCATAGTAGCAAGGCCACAAACTTCGCAAGAATTTCGCCTATCGACTCGGGAACTCGAACCCGAGTTTCGCTGCAGGTCGACTCGATTCGGAGCAGTTTCGAGACTAACAACCCGCAGTGAGCCAAACTTTACGAAGTACAATTCATGGATGAACGTCGCCGTAGACAAGGTGTCTCGAGCGACAAGTGCAAGCTCTGTAGGAAAAAGTTTAATGAACTCGGATAGTTCTCAAGTAACGGAGAGCGTACCTTCAGAAGCAAGAACTAAAACACCCGACCTCCATGCGATTTTCAGCCATTACATTAGCAATGAAGTTTATCGTCCAGTGAAGAGAACTGCATGTGATAAGCCAAAGGATGTGAGGTTTTTAGAAGAAGAGCCGGACAGATCGCCAAGACGAGGGAGTGGTATTCATTTAAGTCCAAGACAACGAAAGCAAAGCCGAATGGGTCCGAATCGAAAGAAAGGTGTACTAAATCGATCTTGAGGCATGGTGATTGATGAGGGGTCACACTTCTCAGGTCTTTAGCTAGCTTTAAACTGACGAAGTTCCGGTATAAAAAGCAGGAGTTTGTCAGCCTCATTCAGTTGTCAATCGGCCTTTGTGGAGTGTTTGTGATGCACCGCTTGATTGCTATATATCGCACAAAATTCAAATCAAACACGAAATACTCGGTTAAACCTCAGAGTAACTAAGGGTTTCAGAGTTCATAAACGATCATAAAATACCATTGGCAGAACTTCAATAGACGGTCACTGTACGGTAATATTGCTCAGAACTTTTCTCAAGGGCACCCAACGAAGTTTTCGGTTAAAAAGCTGTTCGGGAGAGTAAGTTAGCCTAAAACTTTCGGATTTGAAAAAATTGTCCCTAGAAAATTGTTTTCTGAAATACTGGCTAGAAAATTTGTTTTCAATCCCTAGCAATTATAGAAGAAAAGGGAGACTAAAAGATTTCCCCTAAAATATTCGTACGCCCCAATTCGTCTGATCAATAGAGTCAGAACAGGAAAAAAGAAACCCTAAAAAATTCGTACCTCCACAAAACTTTGCAACATGAAGTTACTTGGGCTAGAAAATTCTTGTTATGTTCTAGACTACTAACAAATTCGTAGGCCGGGAATATTTTGCCATAGTAATTTCGGTTGACGCGATTTCCACCTAGAAAATCCGAACAGCTAATAATAGGCGCCTTAAAATGGCTAGATAAGCTGCAGACAACTGGTTTCAAACGAATTTCAAAAAGTACTCGTTGGGTGCCCTTGTTTTCTTTCAAGTACCGAGTAAAAAGGTACTTGAAAGAAAAGTTCTGAGCAATATTACACGACCCAGTGTATTAAAGTTCAGCTTTTTAACCGAAAACTTCGTTGGGTGCCCTTGAGAAAAGTTCTGAGCAATATTACCGTACAGTGACCGTCTATTGAAGTTCTGCCAATGGTATTTTTTGACCGTTTACGAACCCTGTAACCCTTAGTTACTCTGAAGTTTAACATTATTTCGTGTTTGAAAGTAAGTTAACAATAAAACATTAGTTTGAGATAAAGCGCTTTTGAACTTAGAATTCGTTACGTACAGCTTAAGAAAGTTAAACTTCCAATAAGAGAACCATTGAACAACGGAAAAAAAATACGGCGAATAAGCAATTTAAGTGAACCAAATTATATTAACCATTGACATTCTATAGAATGTTTATCAAATAAAATAAAAGTCCTAAGTTTTAAGCGATCGACAAAAAGTAAATTTAGCGTATTTGCTAACTGTCGAATTTGATTTAGACATCTTTGACAGCTCAAGGGCAGTCTAGCGTGTTTGTAAGGATATTAGCATAGCTTAAACACTACATACATGTACAACAAATATTGTAAACAGATGGATATGGGATGGCATGTTCAATTCTTGCTGTTTGTTTACTGGTCTAAATATTGTTCGATCTAGTCCAAGTGCCATTAACTATATAGTCAATGAAGTGAGAAATCACTTGATAATAAAGTTATAAGTAGGCCATTGAACAAGACTGTCATCCGTTGCGATATATTGTTCAATGTACGAGGAATTTACATAATTCTCAAGATCTGCACTTAGGCGCTTTCCATTCACGGGAACTGACTGGTCTGATGGGCCAGTTCTTAAATGGAACGCGTCTGTTCTAGGAACTGACTGGATGATCCCGGGGGTGGGGCATTTGCAACTATCGGACCGGGTGTTGGGCATTAGACAGCATAAGCAAAAGACGTTCAGAAAGTCAAGGACAACGGCAACCGGAGGTCAAATCAGTTTCCTTTTTTGGCGCGATTTGACATCGTCGCGTGCGTTGGCCGCACAAACGTCAAACTGAACAAGGGTCTTCCCGTCCGTGTTGATCGACAAGAATCGTGTCCAAGGTTTATAGTAAGATTACTTTACCACCGTTTTCAATCCAATCTCTCAGTCTTACGATGGCCATGCTGTGAAAAACGTCTGGTGATTTTTAAAAAGCTCGGCTCTATATCTACTCGGCCGTGACAGTATGGTAGGGTATTGTACACTACCAAAAAGAATTCTACGTACTTGCAGCAAACATTACGAATGGAAGCGCGTTTATTGGCAAAAGCGAGAACTTCGTGGCTGACTGGCTTGTCCAGCAAGGCCGGCTACAAAAGCTTGTGGTTGTATTTGAAGCTAGTAAGGCATCAGAGAGTATTCTAACTAAGGGTGCGTTCGATTGACCGTATTCCGGAATAAGAATACCTAGAATAATCACTACAAATCACGTTTACTGGGATTTTTTAGCCACTGGAATAATAACTGTATTATGAATATCATATATCAGCAAGCGTTTGTAGCTTACAGTGAAAAATATGCCCGAACCAGTGATTTCCAGAGACTATTCCATCTATTCCTATTCCGGAATACAGTCAATCGAACGCACCCTTAGTGTAATCGGCCACTCTTCACATAGGATCACTGTAGATCTGTTCATCAAAGGTACTGAGTATGTAAAGGCATGTTATATCTTTCTCTTTCATGTATTTAACGGCCATATTTTCCCGTTAATTCTAGTTTTGAATTGCTTGTTTGAACTATTTTATGAAGTCAAGCCCGACTCGTATTCATTTCATTCTGATCATCAAAATTCTCGTACTCGGGGAAGGTATATGAATGTGCCCGGGGGTGGGGCATTTGCCTTATTTCTTTGGCTCCACCGTGGGGCATTTGAAATTTGTTTTTCAAAAATGTCTAATGCCCGGGGCGAGGGGGAACCGGAACGAGCGATTTCATGCATTTTAATTTGAGACAGACAGACAGACATACTTTATCTATACACGGTTAAAAAACATCAGTACAAAGCTATATACAATTTAAAAACAGTACATAACTCAATAAAAACTGGTTTACGTGTTTACCGTGTGGGAGTCCGGTGATGAGAATAGGTCGTCAACGCCCCTCTTGAAATTAGTGTTCTCAGTTTATTGGGAAGCCCGTTCCATAAGGCAGCTCCAGAATAGCTAAAGCTGCGTTTTAGGTAGTCAGTTTTTGGCTTTAGTAGAAGTAATTTGTTGTTAGAATCTCATGTCGTAACTTGAGTGTCGATAGGAAAACATCTCTTGCAAATATGCTGGAGTGTGATTGTTTAAGGTTTTGTACATGACATGTGCTTTCTGCTTTGTTCGTGCAACTGCAATTTTCTCCCAACCAAGCATATTGAGTAATGGGTCTGAGCTGGTGTCATAGCTAGATTGTTACTGCCCTAGCCGCACGATTTTGCAACTTATCACTTAGTTTTAGACTAAGCCCGTCCCATACAGCACTGCAATATTCAAAGTGAGGTTCAATCAACGCTTTGTATATTTTGATTGGGAACATTAATACCACTAGTCAAGAGATAACTTTAGGAAAAATGAACCCTTTTCTATGTGGGATTAGTGAAATCACATTCATTGCCGCGTAACAATAGATCTTGCTCCAGTTCTTATACGAAAAGTTACGCATAAATTAAAGGTTTAAAAACCACAATGAGTTCCATCCCTAAACGGGTACGCACAGAAATTAAAATTTGTAAAGGGATTCCTTACATGAACCATGAACCTCAGATTCTAATTCTAAACCCCTAAAGGTACGACTCTGGTTAGGTAACTACCTCGTGCGAACAGGACTCCCTATTAAAAAGGTAGGTCTACGAGAATTTTGGCGCCGAGCACCCCCGTCAGTTCAAAATATGGCGGGCGTCGCCCGGGTTGGGGAGGACTCGGGGTCGTGTCACTTAATAGACTGCCCATTGTGTAGCACTCGAGAGGTAAATTCCCGAAGACTTTATATTAGAATCCGTAACGGCAAAATGCTCGTTCGAGAAACAAACAAACTTGGAAAGATTTAGTCTGCGTCACATCCGAACTCAACTCCGGTATACTCGAATTCAAGCTGATATTGTACAGACATTGCTCTTTTGAACGTACGTGTAAAGCCGCCTTGTATTGAAATGTTAATTAGCTGCTTTTGAGTGATAAATTGATGACGTCACAAAACAAATTTTCGCTTTAACAATATTTGAACATTGAGTCTGAAAGACCGCTGTGATCAAACTTTACACACCAAAAATGAGGCAAATTGGTTAAAATGCTATGAGATATGAGCAGCTGAGTACATAATTAACAAATCACTGTATTTTCAGGTATTTGTTAAAGAAAATTATGTATTCAGCTACTCATAGCTCAGCCACATTTTAACCAGTTCACCTCATTTTTGGCGTTCAACATTCTTTTGGGTTGCCCTTCCAATATCGATGGACCAAAAGTTAAAATTCAGAAATTTGCAAATTCATGACGTCACACTTTACCACTCTATAGGCTGTTGACAGTTGAATGGCCAACCAGGAGATGTGTAAGAAATCCTGCAATCACGCAAGCAAAAGACTGCTGTTACGCATACGGACTAAACCGGGGTTCAGTTCGGATGCGACGCAGGCTATATTGCGCGCTGGAGAAAAGAAAATCCGAAAACCTTCTTCGCAACCTCCGCTAGCGCTATGTACAGACGGCTCAATACTTGTAATTTGTGACGTCAGATACAGGGGAATAAATTAGTTTGCCATGCTCTCCCCAGCATCGAAAAGCTGGACTAACGCTACTAATCAGTTACGGACCATTGTGTTTTCTTTTCGCTGCAGGGAGGTGTGATTGCTTTTCCTTGGTATACGTGACAATAACAGTGGCGTCTTCGAATAGCAGTTTCAGCGATATTGATCCTGATGAAGCACTATTCAAACTGTGTATCTTAATTAAGGGGGTCATGGTGTCATGCAAGAATGATGGTTTCAATGGCGCTCCATTACATCGAAGTGAGGCGTTCGGGTCAATACCGCTGAAACTGCTATTTGTAGACGCCACTGTAGTAATAGCTATTGCTCTGAATTGAGCCGCCACACAAGCTAGATTTAACAGCGGAGAATCACTTCTTTCTTGTCCAAAAAATTACGGAGGTTATTCTAGTAAAGTCCTTTTTTGGAGGTCTGTAAGCTCGGACTGAAACAGTCTTATCCAAGTCCTAATTTCCTGCCCCTGCTCTCCCTAAAGACAATAGCAGCTTTTAACAAATTTAAATGAGCTTTTGCCTCCTCCGCTGGCATCTCTATTTTGGGTTTCCTGTGGCTAAGACAAAATGAAAGGCTGATTGTACGGTTTGGGGAAATATATCATTAACTCATGTCTCCAATCTCTTCACCTGCCACAGGAAGCCCGCAATATGAGTTCGCTGCCTGTGGAGGACGGCTAGACGAGAGAACGTTTCATGCAACGGAAATACAGGTCTCCTGTCAGCACTTATGGTCCTTGACAAAGTCTACTATGAGCTTGATTAAATCTTCAGCAACAAGGAAGGGACTTGACAGAAGATTCTCCAAAAGATCTCTTCCATCTGCTCTTCCCTTTGGTGAACACATTGCTTTCTGCCACACGTAGAGTAAATCGCCGTCAGTAATCTGTTGGACGTCATAAAACAGATTTATTACCAGCAGAGCAGCATTTTGTGCTTTGGTCAAGTCGGGAATGAATGGTGGGTGGTCACCGCTGTGCAGAATGCGTGGAGGCAGTGCGAGAGCTTGCTGCGTATGCGTGTTGTTCAAGTTTGTCTCGAAGTGAGTGGCGGCGATGAAGTCAACTAGTTGGGCCCAACCCCGACCAAAATGCATCTCTGGCTTCGAAAGTAGAGCGAGGTTGTCTAAGAACATTGGATTTGCTGTTAAATGAAGTAACAAAAAAATAGATATATATAGGTTAACAGTTTAGCCGAGCTCAATCGCGTTCGCAGGGCCAGAGTATCTTATGGTCAGCGCCAAGATACAAATGCGCTGATCGTAAGATACGCGGGCTCTGGGAACGAGATTGGTTCCATTCACCTGACATGTGACCCATGCGTGCTGATTTCCGTTAACTGACTTATATAAACTGAGTACTAACACTACTCACTAACTACTTCAGTGTTTAGTGATTGGAAGATAGCCAGACTAAATCCAGTGTTTAAGAAAAACGATGAGACAGAGAGGAAACTATAGGCCCCTCTCTATCCTATAAGTGTCCCAAGTAAAGTATTGGAATCATGTGTCACTGACAGAATAGTGGAACGTGTTTTCACGGACAATGATCTTATTACTGACAAGCAGTGGGCTTACCGCAAAGGGCACTCAAGTCCAGCTATTAAGCAGAGACCTGGAGACGGTCGATTGACACTAAACTCGTGGTAGGGGTAGCATTTATTGATTTCTAGAAAGCCTTTGACTGCACTCTCCCATACAATTCTAGTACAGAAGCTACAAACTAATTTTGGAAGAAATGGCAGAATGTTATCCTGGCTAAAGGGTTACCTTACAGATAGACAACAATTTACGGTCATCAACGGAAAACAATCAAACTATGCTAAAATAATGTACGGAATCCCACAAGGATCTGTGTTGGGCCCAATATTATTTAGATTGGAAGTTTTAATTAGCCTAAAACTTTCGGATTTGAAAAAATTGTCCCTAGAAAATTGTTTTCTGAAATACTGGCTAGAAAATGTGTTTTAAATCCCTAGAAAATTATAGAAGCAAAGGGAGACTAAAAGGTTTCCCCTAAAATATTCGTGCGTATTCGTCTGATCAATAGAGTAAGAGCTTTCCCCTAAAATATTCGTACGTTTTCGTCTGATCAATAGAGTCGGAACTATCCGGAAAAAAACATTGGTTGGAATGAAAAAAAAACACCACATATTATCACAAATCATTTAGTGAAGCGGCCACCTAAAGTTTTCGAGAACACATTTTCATTCTCTAAGAAATTCTGACATCTAAAATCCGAAAGAATAAACCTTTAGCAAATGGAGGTCACCTAAAAGAATTGGCTAAAGGAAAAACGAACCCCTAAGAAATTCGTACCTCCACAAAACTTTGCAACATCAAGTTACTTGGGCTAGAAAATTCTTGTTAATGTTCTAGACTACTAACAAATTCGTAGGCCGGGAATATTTTGCCATAGTATTTTCGGTTGACGCGATTTCCACCTAGAAAATCCAAACAGCTAATAGCTTTCTAGAATACGTCAAAAGACATAGTAGGCGCCTTAAAATGGCTAGATGAGCTGCATACAACTGGTTTCAAACGAATTTCAAAAAGTACTCGTTGGGTGCCCTTGGAGTATATATGTATGCCGACGACACCACAGTTTACTGCATTGGTAATACCGTAGACCAAGTGGTGGTGTCGCTTAATGATGTACTCTATGAATTAAGTAGGTGGTGTACGATTAACTCGCCAGTAACACCACACCCCATGAAGTGTGAAGCGATGATCCTATATAGAGGCTCATTTACTGGCCCTCTTAGCGAACTAATATTAGGAAAGAATAGAGTTAAATGGGTGACTAAATGCAGGCTGCTAGGTGTCACAATTGATGACAAACTAAACTGGGCCAGACACCTACTTGAAGTCAAGAAAGAATTTGTAAATAAACTAAACATGTTGAAAAGGAGTTGGTTTTTACCAAGATTTGAATTTTAAGATAATTTTACCCTCTGTTACCTATTCGTTGCCGGTGTGGGGCGGTTTAGCATGTAAAGATAACTTTAAGTCATTAGAGATATTCATTGTAGAGCAGCTAGAATTATTTTTAATCTTTCGCGAGATACGCATTCAATTGAAGTACTTAGACATGCCAAATGTGTGACACTATTTTTTATATATAAGTTAAGATGTATAACGACCTAACACCCACCTGTATGTCCCACATATTTGTAAAGCGCCACATGCAATAAGTATAATCTTAGAGGCACAAACAGACTTATTATACCACGTTTCAACACTTATACCATGAAGAATTATATCGCTCATAGAGGATCAATAGCATGGAATGCACTATCCTATCTGTATGATAATAATGTTACTGTAAAATCATATTGTAAGAAGGCAAATACGTACTCCATAAGCTAGATTTTAATGTTTTATCTGTTCAATCAACTCACAATGTTAGGGATGATTTTTTACTGTTTTAATTATTACTCTTACACAGCATTTTTATAGTATTTCGCCTTGTTTTACTTTTTAGTACCCTAGTTCTTCTGTACAAATGACTCTTGCTCATAAGGACTATACGTATATTAGAATTTTAACAACATAGAATAATTTAATACCATAGGATTTTACACACGACCCCACAAGCGGCAACGCTTAAATACTATCGTGTTTAAATAAAGATTATTGATTGATTGATGTGACAGTCATTTGTTAATTTATATAACTTACCTGCGTGTAGTGATCTAATGTGAGCATCCCATAAGTGACCAATAGTAGCGTCTTTTTGGGGGTCAATAGGTACTTGTGCCAGCTCATCTTTCTCGCCACGCAAGTAGTTAAAGAACTCCGTCCACTTTTCTATTACTTCAGAATGGCGTGACGCGCACTCCGTCACACTTGTACAGAACTTGTCACGCAATTTGGATGTCACATTTGTCGGCTTTAGAATATAAACCGGAAACTTCAACGGATTTAGAATCCCTGAGTTCAGAGCCCCCAGGAATGGGATTATGGAAAGATAGTAGTTCATGTCAGCCCACCAGCTCATTGGGGAGACGGTCTGTGACTCGTCAAGGTTGTAGCCTGTGAACAGGCTCTGGGGGGACTGTCTGCGGAGGAGGGGAAGAGGAGGGGAGGGGACTACAAGATGGAGATCAAACCTCATGTCCTTCAGTCTTCCAGACGTCATCTGCCAGCCGAACTGGAGTGGTAATCCCCATAGAAGGTTTCCAGTGTTATTAAATCCCCAACTGGAGAAATACTTCTCAGTAGTTTCTACCATTGTTTTAAACACTCCAAGGCGGTCTAAGTACACCCAAGGGTCTATGACGGTGACATTTTCTCCTGATATCTCCCTCACGGGGAAGTCTCGCAGTGAGGAGGATGCTTTTGCCCACTCAGGGGGGTAGGGTGATTCTTTAAAGTTTGGCGAGATTTGTAGACGTGAATCGCAAAGTGAAGGACAGTTGTACAGGATGAACCATGCCAACAGAAACTCTGTTCTTTTGTTCATTATTATCTGCGATTAAAATATTTAAAAAGTTTTGACAACAGTCATTGAACAGTGCAGAGTATCAGACTACAACTACTATAATCAGGAAATAGTAATGAAAAAAGTTTACAACAGGGCGCTTCCATCACTGGAGTGTTATTCATTAACACGGAGGTGATGCTACTCGGGGGAATTATTCTGCTGAGAATGATGAGGGTATAAACTATTGGATGCCTGAAGAGGTAGCAGAAAGTTGATTCACCTGAAGGGATCTACACACTAAAACAAATCCCCCCCCCCGGGCAATGACCGTCCTTTATGGAGTTCATTGTGTCTTATGGAGGGGGATTCTGGACAAAAATAGCATTAGATCGTACTGTAGTGGTGTATTCCATCGAGCCGCCATACCACTATGTCAAACCGTAGTCCATTATATCGAACCGTCATGCCATTATATCAAACCGTAGTCCCATTATATCAAACCGTAGTCCCATTATATTGAACCGTCATGCCATTATGTCAAATCGTAGTTCATTATATCAAACCGTAGTACCATTATGTCGAATCGTAGTTCATTATATCAAATCGTCAATCATGCCATTATATCGAATCGTATTTCATTATATCAAATCGTCATGCCACTATATCAAACCGTCATGCCATTATATCAAACCGTCATGCCATTATGTCAAACCGTCATGCCATTATATCAAACCGTCATGCCATTATATCAAACCGTCATTCCATTATGTCAAATCGTCATGCCATTATATCAAACCGTCATGCCATTATATCAAACCGTCATGCCATTATGTCAAACCGTCATGCCATTATATCAAACCGTCATGCCATTATGTCAAATCGTAGTCCATTATGTCAAACCGTAGGCACAGGCAGCCCAAGCTCAAAGTTTGAAATTATTTGACAGTTGAAGTACGAAGGTTCAAACATCAAGAATATCTGGTATTTTATCGCACTAAATGGCAAATGAATAACACAATAAACTTGCTTTGATGAAGATAATGTTGTTGTGTCTTGAATTTGGGGGTTTGGGGGCCAATTTAACGAGTTTCTAGGAAACTAGAAGACTGACGAATCTTCCCGCCGACTCGTAGTCTGAAGTGAGATAGCTTTTCCTGTCCGTATTCTTAGTTTTAAACAAACAAATCCCACTTACATTTCAAAATGTTCTCTGTAGTTGCTGTACTAACATACTGGAACTTCTTGAATAATACGCAAAAACAACAACGCCGGCTTGATCTAGACAACATTGCTTTAACAAAGCCGGCTAAACGCCGATTTGTTTACATGACCGCGGAGAATACTTTCCCGTCCCCTAGTGGGGCTGTAAAAACTGAGCGATAAAAGGTACTCTCCCATCAGATCCAAAACGAGGTATCATTTCGGTTGGACTTTAGCCTGAATTTCAGCCGTCTCCTCCGGTTCGTTCCTCTCTCGGGAGGAACAAACCAGAGGAGACGGCTGGAATTCAGGCTAGGTCGACTTCCGGTGTCTCGTCAAACTGTGAAGAGGTGTTTAGGATGACGAAATGCGAGGTGACAAAAATCATTTCTCGGTACTCGTTGAAAACTTGGAGGATACGTAGCAAGGAGATCTGTCTACGGGATCCAGAAGTATCACGTTGATTGAGTGCATGGATTTAAGGGTCATTTTTGCCGTGGCAATGACAGGTATGTGACACGCCATCAAGGGCACCAAACGAGTACTTTTTGAAATTCGTTTGAAACCAGTTGTATGCAGCTCATCTAGCCATTTTAAGGCGCCTACTATGTCTTTTGACGTATTCTAGAAAGCTATTAGCTGTTCGGATTTTCTAGGTGGAAATCGTGTCAACCGAAAATTCTATGGCAAAATATTCCCGGCCTACGAATTTGTTAGTAGTCTAGAACATAAACAAGAATTTTCTAGCCCAAGTAACTTCATGTTGCAAAGTTTTGTGGAGTGACAAACTTTTTAGGGGTTCTCTTTTTTCCTTTAGGCAATTATTTTCGGTGACCTCCATTTGCTAAAGGTTTATTCTTTCGGTTTTTAGATGTCAGAATTTCTTAGGGAACGAAAATGTGTTCTCGAAAACTTTAGGTGGCCGCTTCACTAAATGATTTGTGATGTGTTGTTTTTTTCCATTCTAACCAATGTTTTTTTCCGGATCGTTCTGACTCTATTGATCAGACGAATACGTACGAATATTTTAGGGGAAACCTCTTAGTGTCCCTTTTCTTCTATTATAATTTTCTGTGAATTGAAAACAAATTTTGTAGCCAGTATTTCAGAAACCAATTTCCTAGGACATTTTTTTTCAAATCCGAAAGTTTTAGGCTAACTACTCTCCCGAACAGCTTTTTAACCGAAAACTTCGTTGGGTGCCCTTGACGCCATCGCGATCCACTTGCCGGCCTTTTGTCTCTTTTATAGGTAGAGTGAATCCAGGTTTCCTAGAAACTCGTTAAATCGGCCCCCAAATTCAAGACACAACAACATCATCTTCATCAAAGCAAGTTTATTGTGTTATTCATTTGCCACTAGTGCGATAAAATACCAGATATTCTGGATGTTTGATCGAACCTTCGTACTTCAACTGTCAAATAATTTCAAACTTTGGGCTTGGGCTGCCTGTGCCTACGGTTTGACATAATGGACTACGATTTGACATAATGGCATGACGGTTTGATATAATGGCATGACGGTTTGACATAATGGCATGACGGTTTGATATAATGGCATGACGGTTTGATATAATGGCATGACGATTTGATATAATGGCATGACGATTTGACATAATGGAATGACGGTTTGATATAATGGCATGACGATTTGATATAATGAACTACGATTCGATATAATGGTACTACGGTTTGATATAATGAACTACGATTTGACATAATGGGACTACGGTTTGATATAATGGCATGACGGTTCGATATAATGGTATGGCGGCTCGATGGAATACACCACTACAGTACGATCTAATGCTATTTTTGTCCAGAATCCCCCTCCATAGTGTCTGTCACGCAACGCCCCGGCCCTTGCGTGCGGCTGCGAAGGAGACGACTGCCCACTCAGACGTATCTGAACAAGTCACTCTGTATCCTCAGAGGTTACTTCTTAATAAAACGCAGTCAAATGAATACTCCAAGGACAATTGAACTAAAAGCAAACTATCTTTCACAATTTAAAATATTTTAGGAATCTTTTCTTACTTCGGTGTCGTGAGAAACAATGGCAAGATGTGATTCCAGTAATGTTCTTTCGGGTAATGCGTACTTACCTAATAAGGCCTGGTGCTACCTGAAGCTTAGAAGCGTGAGAAACGCAGCTTTTCAGTCTAATACTTGGTTCAAATTTATAATGAAGTAATGCTCCCAGTTAGGATGCTTGATCTGAGAGTAAAATGGTCCTTACTTCAGTGTCGTGAGAAACAATGGCAAGCTGTGATTCCAGTAATACGTGTACACGCTGGGATGGCTTATCGCATTCCCAAAAGTAACATGCAAATTCTCCTTGCTGATCTTCTGGATCTTCATACATTTGGTGTTGTTTCAATTAAGAGAATTTGGTGTCACATCAAAACAATTTCCCCAGGTGATCAACTCCAATATTCTCATGACCTGCCTGATCATATATATGCACTTTGTTCTCGGACCGCAAGGCAACCAAGCCCTTGGTAATGTTGATCATGAGACAGCTTTATTTATTTATTTTATTTATTTACAACATTTGGGCGTAATGTATCAGTCAATTCCAAACCCGTGCATGCCTCCCTCGGGCCAATGCCCGGCCTAGCCCCGGGCATTTGAAAATTTTGAAAAAAAGATTCGATCAAATGCCCCACTACCAAGGCAGAAAAACTGTTCAAATGCCCCACCAGTTTTTCATCCAGGCTGTTCAAATGCCCTACCATCGGGGACCGGATCAGAAAATTTTTCAAGGCAAAGACTATTGACAAATAAATGAAATCATTGTTTTATTCAGAATCTCTGACTCAACACCGGAGATGAGAACAATCATTTCTACCGGCTCGATCGTTCTTGGTTTCAGTTATATACTTTATAATAAACGTATTAATGGTTTGAAATTGAATATGTTAGCTTATGTTCTTGGTATATAAAGTATGCAACAGGCACCAATCGGCCCGTCTTTTACCGATTTTTAACTCGCGCGCTGTCGAGGGACGCAGCAAATTCAACTTATCACAAATCTTGTCACGCACTTAATATCACGCAGTCGGTCAAAGTTCATGAAGCAAAACGTTTATAGGTTTAAACATAAGCAATTTACCTCTGAAAGTGGCCTTCAAATTTGGCAGGTTTACTCTATCAAGCCTCTACAAATGCGCAATCATTATCCTGGAATTCCTCGAAGACATGTACGTTCGCCATTTCGACGCGAGCGATGCGAATTTGTAGACAGAAAGAATGTATTTTTTTAACACCGATCAAACGCCCCACCCCCACTGTTTGTCAAATGCCCGCCCCTGAGAGCTTAGATACTCGTCAAATTCCCCACCCTCGGGAGCAAGCCTCTGATCAAATGCCCGGGGGTGGCCGGTGGGGGGGGGGGGGGGGGGGGGGGAGGATGCACGGGTTTGGAATTGACTGATACATAACGCCACAGGAAACAAACAATAGTTATATATAGAATAATAAAAAATAGCAAAAACCGTATACGACAATTCTGTCGGTGGTACGTTGGATCTTGCGGAGAGATCTGATCAGCCAAAAATACTAATAAGTAAACAAGTCCAAGGACTACAGAAAAGCTGATCGAACAACGTATATATTTCTACGATATTTCGGCTGGCCAAACCAGCCTTCTTCTACCTGAAAGAGAGTTCGTATCAGCCTCCATCCGCCAAACTATAAAAAGGTATATTAAAAGATTGTTCAATTATCAGCCATTCAAGTTCTAAACTAAACCAAACGCAATCAGGTTTTGTTTAATTTTAGCGACAGTATCCACGATTGCGTTTATTTTGCCTCGTGATTGCTTCAAGTAAAACCAATCGTGAATTACTTCAGTTCGTGTTTGGTTCATTGTGTTTTCACTTTCTCCTGTAATTGGCTATGCAATTACTTTGGTTTTGGTTTTTATACTACACTCAACTGAAAATCGCTCTGTATCAGCACGTGATCACAGTCTTGTGTAATTCTGCTTTGCTTGCGTGAAAATTAACGAGTTCTCCATGTTGGTGTTTCGCTACCAGTTCGTAACAACACGGCAGCCGCCGCCTCAGCTCGTTCCAAGGTCCACTCACCGAGAGAGACGTCTAAATCATCAGCCGGTAATGCTGTCCAGTGATGTCACAACCTCAAAATTGCGGTAGTGGTTTTGATTGATCAATTCTATAATTGTGTGCATCATTTCACGCTAAATATTTTGGATCAAAGACAGCATGTAGTGATTTGCAAAATCCTGTTTGAAATTGTCGTACATTGTTCTGATTGTTTCATGTGGAAAGCTGTATCCACATCAAGAGAAATCACTTGAGTTTTATCAAGGAGAAATGTTTTGTAAACTAGCCTACGGGTTATGGAGTGACCTTGTGAAAATATCGCCATAGTATGTTTGTCCCGGAGGTATCAGTATTATAGTTCTATCTGTTCACTAATTGCACTGAATCAATTAAGCGGCCTTCCTCGAAACCCTGTTGTTCACTGATATCCTATTTTCAGTATTCTCTATGAACAATGCTCTAACACTGATAATACAAAAAGTATTTTGTGTATCGTGACAAAAGTGAGGCCAGAACGTAGCCAAATTTCGTGACCGTCTAGGTAGTGTCAATTAGCGGATCTTAGCGGATTCAATGACGCAAAATACGCATATAAAGTTTTCTGGACAAATATTCTGACGTCTATAAGGCTAGTTTTCCACTGAAGAGGGCTAAAACGTTCAAGTGTACCCTAAAGAAGCCTTGGCTATCTAAGGCCCCGTCCACACTAATCCGTTTTCGTTTGAAAACGCATACTTTTTTATCCGTTTTTACCGATCGTCCACACTAAAACGATCAAAAACGGAGATGTTTATCTATGAAAACGGAGGTTTTCGAAAACGCTATCGACAGTGGAGACTTTGGAAAACGCAGGTCTATCGTTTTAATGTGGACGGCACGGAGCTTTGTCCAGATGAAGTGAGATCTGTCCAGATGAAGTGATCTGTTTCCTTTTCTGACGTCTTTTTCTTTGAAGATTTTGCCATTTTTACTGTAAACTTCGAGCGAACGCGTCTTGTTTACAGTGTTTTTGCGCTTCAAAAAGAGCGGGAATAACCGATATTAGTATATACCACACCAGTGAATATCACTTTTCGCGTGCTCTGATTGGCTACTCAAACAGTGAATATGATTTCATATTCACCTCCGAGTAAAGCAGCGATCCTATCGCGCGAGATTTTGTCCATTTGACAGAAAATAAAATAACTAGTTGGTGCTGGCTATTCACTTGGAGTGTGGTATACACTAAAACAATTATTCACCTCAGTGTTTGTGAATAGTGGTGGATATTCGGTAAATATCCACCACTATTCACCTCCACTTCGGTGAATAATTGTTAAGTATCGCTGGCGCTATTGGAGCATGCGTATTGAACAGAAAAAAACGTCCGAGCAGAGCCTGGTGACGAAAACGCATCTTGGATCATCGTTTTTCAGCCCCTAGTGTGGACGGTCGAAAACGATGCGAAAACGCTAGTGTGGACGCAGAGCTTTTTATCCGTTTTCGGGGAACCAAAAACGGAGGTTTTCAAAAACGCATTAGTGTGGACAGGGCCTAAGTCTATAAGAAAGATAATAAATCGTCTCGTATTTACTATGAGAAGCGACTTATATTACGTCAAATCAAACATAAAAAATACATGGAAGATTTTGAACGAGGTTATAAATAGGAGAAAACACACTAATAGATCGGCCTTCGGCATTTATTTTCAATAATCAAGAAATTTCCAACCGTTTTTGTGATTATTTCTCCATTATTGGTCCTAACTTAGCTAAAAAGATACCAGCTTCGTCTGTATTTCATCACTATTCCCTTACTGGAAACTTTGTAAACTCTGTTTTCCTAGAGCAAGCTACACAGCAAGAAATACTTGACATTGTAAAGTCGTTACGACTAGGAACTGTAGCGGGCTGGGATACGATTCCCATGTGTGCTGTTAACAGGGACCACGGAGTACCCTTAAAAGTGGTTGGGCTAAAACAAACATGCAGTGCAACGAGCGCCGAAGGGGCGAGCTACTAGGGGGGTTTGGGGCATGCACCCCCCAGGAATTCGAATTTTGAAATCTAGAGCCTCGGAAATGCCATTTTCTACGTTTTTCAGGGGACTTTCTCGCTAAATCTTTGTTTTTGTCACATTTCCCGAAAAAAGTGGTAGGGCTATAGCCCGACCTGCCCCACCCCCTCCGCGGTCCCTGGTTAAGAGTTCTGTGGACTTTATTTCTGAACCCCTTACTCATATTGTCAACTTATCAATCAGTTCTGGTATAGTTCCTGATGAAATGAAACTTGCTCGTCTCATACCATTATTTAAATCCGGTGACCAAAACGTGGTTATTAATTATAGACCCGTATCGGTCTTGCCAATATTTCCAAACGGTTACTTAAACAAATCTAACATCCTGTTTAACGGCCAATATGGCTTTAGAAAAAAACATTCAATTTATTTAGCTCTGTTACACCTATATTATAAAATTACATCTGTCATAGACCGTAAAGAACATACAGTCGGAATTTTTCTTGATCTTTCTAAGGCATTCGACACTGTGAACCATGACATTCTTTTCGACAAACTCGAGTACTACGGTATCCGTGGAGTAGCTCTTGATTGGAGAAAAAAATATTTCTTCAAAAGATTGCAGTACGTACAATAAAATGATACCGCTTTTCTATTTCTAAGGAAATTTAGTGTGGAGTGCTTCAGGTTCAATTCTAGGTCCGATTTTCTTCTTCTTATACATTAATACTATTAATGATATTTGCAATGTCTCAAATATTTGTGAGCTCATCTTATTTGCCGATGACACCAATCTTTTCTACTCACACAAAGACTCGACTTTCTTAATAATGGAGATGATTAAGTTAACAGATTGGTGAAGCGAGTAGTTACACTTTTTAGTTTCTATACATTTCTGTGTAAAAATACCAATGAATGTATGGAAACGGGAGGGTACAGTTGCTCTCTTTCTAGTAAGGCTACGCCACTCAAATTGTATCAGCAAAATATTTTGCCTAGTAGTGTACGTACCTTAAGTTTACAATTGATGAATTTCACTGAATTGACATTTTAAGGAAATTATTTGACATCAGAACTGCCAGGTGTAGTTTCCATCATGATTACCCATGATGCATTATTTTCTTGAAAAGGCTTATTGTGGCTAATAAAATTGACTTGACTTGACTGAAATCGAAGCGGGCGAGTTTCGCAGTTGGAGTTTCGTGATGTTTACGCTTTGCCCGAAGTACATATTGTCAGTATTGCTGTCGAAAAAATATACACAAGTCTAGTAAGTTTGGAGCGATCAGTTGAAAAATAAGGATGTTTTTAATAATAATAATAATATAATAATCTTTTACCAGGGTAAACCCTTCAGCGAATAGCTGATATCAACGGGTGCCCTGCAGTTGACATTAAATAGACATGCTAGCCGAATCTAAATCTGAATGAACATCTGAATAGTACTTCAGGCGAAGCGTACACAACACGAAACTCCAACTGCGAAAGTTGCTCGCTTCGACTTTCTTTATTAGAGCCATTTCCTCCTAATCAGCTGTAACTGACACGCTGCTGGGATGTTTAGGGTGTTTCGAGGAAGCCCACTTGATCAGAGATATAACTGAACTACACCTCCGGGACAATCAGACAGCTGTACGCGGCCTGATGGCGATATTTTCACAAGTTCACTCGCAACGAGTGGAGCCAATTGAAAAATCTCCTTGATAAAACTCTAGAAGTGATACCGCTTTTCCACGCGAAACTGAATGCACCATAATTATAGAATTGACCAATCAAAATCGCTACGCGATTTCGGAGTAATGACGTCACTGGACAGCATTCCGACTAATGATTTAGACGTCTCTCTCTCAGGGAGTGGACCTTGGAACGAGCTGAGGAGGCGGCTGTATTTTAGGCTAGTAACAACCTTGATTCTTTTAGATTTCACTTAAAAAAGTAGCAATTTTCAACATCACATACGCTATACGATGTATGTATTTGCAGTGTTTGACGCTAATTGAGAAAATTCATTAAAACCCTATTTTCACATCATTATTGTTACTTTTATTACTATACTATTATTATTCAGCGTTGTTTGTTGTTAAGCCATTTTTGTTTTCTAGTATTTCCTAATGACGATTCGGCTTATCGCAGACAGCTTTGATAAAATTCCTTGAAAATATGAGCATCTCACACGGCTACAATCAGTGATTGACATACTATATACCGCCTCATGTATCGCTTTTGCCATGCGTAACAGCTACCTCTGATAGCAGTATTCGGTATTTCTTATCTTGTCTAATATCTGACTCGCACCGTGGCCAGGTTAGGATGAGGGCAAGCACACATAATACTGCAGTGAACGCGAAGATAACTGCCAATAGACCAAACGGTGCCTTGGACGAAAATCTCTCACTTTGGTCGCTTTGCGTATGCTCGCATCTCTTGGCGTCACATTTTAATGAGCATGCGCCGGAAAGACACCGCTGTGAGCAAAAACGGACTGCGGGCGTGCATTCCATTGTGCAACCGTGGCAGCTTTGTACACATGACATTGCTGCACATTTGATTACTTTGCACGGGACATCTTTCAAACAGTCTTGCTGACACCTGCTGAATATGGCACCCTCCAGGGACCTTCCACTGCATACACAAGAAGTGCCGCTGCAGGCTTGGTGACAAGTGTTGTGATCGACTTTTAAGCACTTCAGAGAAATTTCATTACACAATGAAACTTCACAGTTCAGGTAGAAAAGCAAGATAGCACTCCATAACCATGACATCGTCTGTCCCATTTCAAGCGAAGACAGTATAATTCTGCAACAAGAAGAAGTTGCTATCTCAGTTGAGTAGGCAGGGGCCCGGGCGATTTTTTTTTTCCAGCCTAGTTCATTGCGCATCTCTTTCTGCGCATAATTTTGTTTAGCAATTGGTGAAGCATAACACAATTGTCTACTTTATATATATTGTAAAATCCAATATGGCGACTATCCCAATCGCGATGTAACGAACAGCTTCATTTATCAGCAAATTGAATAAGATTTATTCATTTCATACCAAATATGAATATTATCCGACAATGAGAATTATGATACTGGACATATGTAATAATCCTATCGGCGTTTCGATCCCAACAGCAATATTGCCGTCAAGAGTTTGAATAGTCCGAAGTCGAAGACCAAACCATGTCGAGTGCTCAACTAGCAATACGAATTTCAGCTTCCAAACAACGAATTTCACCTTCAGAACTATTCTGTTGCGAGTACCAAATGACCTAGAAATACAAAGATGCGGCTCGATCGATGAACGGATTACCCTGTTCGTCGAACAAACTAGGCTGTGAATCGATTATACAGCCCACTTCATTGCGCATACCCTACTGCGCATCGAAGTTTTAGCAATTGGTGACCGTGGCAAAATACGTGGCATTCTATTATCCAAGATGGCGGC
Source organism: Actinernus sp. WN-2022 (assembly GCA_030867875.1). Lineage (NCBI taxonomy): Eukaryota > Metazoa > Cnidaria > Anthozoa > Actiniaria > Actinernidae > Actinernus > Actinernus sp. WN-2022. Next base: position 26,232,937 of record JAOWCC010001679.1, read on the forward strand.
AGTTTTGTTTACATGTACTCGAGCCGTGAGAGTGTCTGAACGTGTTTAACAATGCGCTGACAGAGGAGCTAAGAAGTACTGGCTGGAATAACAATATCAATTATCAGCTAAATATCAAGCCTGAAACAATAATTATTACAAACTCCTGGGAGACTCGATCGAGGAAACACGCACGTTTTAAATCCGGTTTTAAATATAAATGTATAGCTCTCCTTTATACTTTTGTATAAAGCAGCTAGTAGGGATACCAAATCAGCTTTGGACATTGGAATTTACACCTTCAGAAGTCTTATGTTGCGAGTATCAAATGGTCCCTAGACTCAGATGTGACTCCAACGAACAAACGTACAGCCTAGTTTATTGCGCATGCGCATGCTCTTCTGCGCATTAGAAGATTTGAAAGACCTGTGCAGAACAACAACTTCAAAGGTGAGACATTTTATTGTAGTTTACAGCATTATTGAAAACAATTGATACATCCACAAGTCCTGATTTAATTTTTAAGACATGATGAAAATGTCCTCATTTATGTGTCTCCTTTCAGCCAATTAGCGATTTCCACGTCACATGCTTACCCTTGCTTTGAACAACAGGGCCCAGGTCCAAGTATTGTTTATAAAATAAATCAAACAATACATGGATGTGTATATTATGGAATTGATCTTCTCTTGTTCAACTCGATATCTCACTCTTGATATCTCACAACTTGATATCTCACTCATTCGCTGCGCTCACTCATGAGATATCATCAAGTTAAACACTCGAAGATAAATTCCATATCTCCACGTGCCCAACTAGCTGACCCATAATTATGTTACACGCAAATTGATGCTATCTTGAAATCATGTAGCATGCTAGTTGAAGGGCTGTGTGACACTAGAGCATAAGGACTGCCAATCAAATTCTAAATTCTCCTTCAAGATCTTTGTTTTTTTAAGTGAGAATTTAGAATGTGATCAGGAGTCACTTATGCTCTTGTTGCACAAAGCCCTTCAATTAGCAATCAGCAATATCTGTTGCAATCTTGAGATCACTGTATAATGAGCCAATAATTATTTTCTTTTTCTGGAAATGGAAAGAAGATGTTAAATGCTCAAAATAGGTTCTCAATCGTCCTCAGTCCATAGTCGATTAAATGCAAGATGTAATCCAGCAGCAAAATTGGGAAACAAAATATTTTCTGGGATGGCCAACATTGTACATGTACATGTAAGCAGCTTAATATGTATAGTAAATACATGTACTATAATATCCCATGATTACTATAGCTATTACAAGTACTTCTTTACAAAGTTCTAGGTTTCAACATTAGCAGCAGCACCAAATACATGCACTCACTGTCACTGAATACCTATTTCACACTGAATACTTATAGGTAAATTAATATTTTTACAACAATTGCTCAGTTTCTCATTTTCTGTTTGGCTTATTGCCATGGGAGATAAGGACATACCATGGATTGTGTCATTGCTCCTGTCACGGATTACATAATAGCGCATACTAAAATACTTTCTCCCACAATTTCCATTGTTTTCAAAGGTTTTCCGCTTCACTATTTCTGGTGGTGGCTGTAAAAACAAATTTAGGGTAGTTTACTTGATACATGTATATCCTCTTATTTACCATGGTTTGCATCATTGCATGGTCACATTATTGTGGATTTATGCTGGTAAATAAGAGGACATACTGATAAACTATCCTAAATAAATAAATAAATTGTGGGAATATTATCATGTACCATAAATTGAAGGGCTGTGTGAAAAAAGGGTGTAAGTACTTGACCCTTGATCACATTCTAAATTCTCCCTTAGAAAACAAAGAAATTGAAGGAGAATTGAAAATCTAATCAGGAGACACTTGTATGCCCTTTTTGCACACAGCCCTTCAATTGTGCAAGGTGTACATACATGCATGTATTGCAGTCCTGCTCCATTATTTTGTTGTCCACAAAAACAGTGATGTGGTGGATGTATAATTTAAAACTGCTGACAGTACTAATAATTATTATTATTAACACTAAAGTCAAAATTCTGAATGAAGGAAACATGTTACAAGTACGATTTGTAACAATTGATAGAAAACAAATTGTAGCTGCAATTTATACAGTATGGGAGCTAAAATTTTCCTGCATTTTGCTGGTTACTGGCTGCATTTTTTGACAATGAATGCTGCAGTTTGGGATGCTTAATTTTTTTCCTTTTTGGCATAAGATATCCAGGCAGCTCTTGGCTGCACTTCTTAGTGCCTATTGCAGGACGACCCTGGGCAGCCTTTTTCATTCCCTTTGTTGTTCCCACAGATTGCAATTCTTTTCCCATACCTTCTCAGAGGTGTGTTTTCTTTTTTACTTACTGAGTGTGCTCTAACACTGGCAAACTGATGAAAAGCTGATGCTATTTGAGATGTTATTTTTCTCATTAGCCATTTTCTGATAGCATTCACAGAACTTACAATGTATTTACCCCTGAAACTAAGTTAATATCATTTGTTTCAAGTTTTTTTGAGATATTTTAAAATACATTTAAGTCTTTCCTTAACTGAAACAATAGTGTTTGGATCATCGGTTTGGTTCTCTTCTAGTACAGCAGTACTATTGTTAATGTCTGTTCAGACTTTTATCAGCAACAAACTCTGTAGTAGGACAATCTGTCATTACATATGTGTCACATGTATTTTCAAGTACATGCTGGCTAGACTGGGGAGAGCTTTGGTCTTTTTGAAAAAGACAAGCATAGAATGCTAAGTCATTTGCTTTCTCTCCAAGTGCAAGTTTTGCATACTGCTGCCTACCAAATGCATTTAGCGATGGAATAAAATTCAAGCATGGTACCCTGTATTTGATGACAACAGCAGCCTGATGTTTACATGGCTGGCCAGTTGCCCCGAGCCTCAGCAAAATTTTAGTATGCGCTATTATGTAATCCGTGACAGGAGCAATGACACAATCCATGGTATGTCCTTATCTCCCATGGCAATAAGCCAAACAGAAAATGAGAAACTGAGCAATTGTTGTATAAATATTAATTTACCTATAAGTATTCAGTGTGAAATAGGTATTCAGTGACAGTGAGTGCATGTATTTGGTGCTGCTGCTAATGTTGAAACCTAGAACTTTGTAAAGAAGTACTTGTAATAGCTATAGTAATCATGGGATATTATAGTACATGTATTTACTATACATATTAAGCTGCTTACATGTACATGTACAATGTTGGCCATCCCAGAAAATATTTTGTTTCCCAATTTTGCTGCTGGATTACATCTTGCATTTAATCGACTATGGACTGAGGACGATTGAGAACCTATTTTGAGCATTTAACATCTTCTTTCCATTTCCAGAAAAAGAAAATAATTATTGGCTCATTATACAGTGATCTCAAGATTGCAACAGATATTGCTGATTGCTAATTGAAGAGCTTTGTGCAACAAGAGCATAAGTGACTCCTGATCACATTCTAAATTCTCACTTAAAAAAACAAAGATCTTGAAGGAGAATTTAGAATTTGATTGGCAGTCCTTATGCCCTAGTGTCACACAGCCCTTCAACTAGCATGCTGCATGATTTCAAGATAGCATCAATTTGCGTGTAACATAATTATGGGTCAGCTAGTTGGGCACGTGGAGATATGGAATTTATCTTCGAGTGTTTAACTTGATGATATCTCATGAGTGAGCGCAGCGAATGAGTGAGATATCAAGTTGTGAGATATCAAGAGTGAGATATCGAGTTGAACAAGAGAAGATCAATTCCATAATATACACATCCATGTATTGTTTGATTTATTTTATAAACAATACTTGGACCTGGGCCCTGTTGTTCAAAGCAAGGGTAAGCATGTGATGTGGAAATCGCTAATTGGCTGAAAGGCGACACATAAATGAGGACATTTTCATCATGTCTTAAAAATTAAATCAGGACTTGTGGATGTATCAATTGTTTTCAATAATGCTGTAAACTACAATAAAATGTCTCACCTTTGAAGTTGTTGTCCTGCACAGGTCTTTCAAATCTTCTAATGCGCAGAAGAGCATGCGCATGCGCAATAAACTAGGCTGTACGTTTGATTTACAGCCCAGTTCGTTGGAGTCACATCTGAGTCTAGGGACCATTTGATACTCGCAACATAAGACTTCTGAAGGTGTAAATTCCAATGTCCAAAGCTGATTTGGTATCCCTACTAGCTGCTTTATACAAAAGTATAAAGTAGAGCTATACATTTATATTTAAAACCGGATTTAAAACGTGCGTGTTTCCTCGAACGTGCGTGTTTCCTGCGCAATGAAGTGGGCTGTATAATCGATTCACAGCCTAGTTTGTTCGACGAACAGGGTAATCCGTTCATCGATCGAGCCGCATCTTTGTATTTCTAGGTCATTTGGTACTCGCAACAGAATAGTTCTGAAGGTGAAATTCGTTGTTTGGAAGCTGAAATTCGTATTGCTAGTTGAGCACTCGACATGGTTTGGTCTTCGACTTCGGACTATTCAAACTCTTGACGGCAATATTGCTGTTGGGATCGAAACGCCGATAGGATTATTACATATGTCCAGTATCATAATTCTCATTGTCGGATAATATTCATATTTGGTATGAAATGAATAAATCTTATTCAATTTGCTGATAAATGAAGCTGTTCGTTACATCGCGATTGGGATAGTCGCCATATTGGATTTTACAATATATATAAAGTAGACAATTGTGTTATGCTTCACCAATTGCTAAACAAAATTATGCGCAGAAAGAGATGCGCAATGAACTAGGCTGGAAAAAAAAAATCGCGGGGCCCGGGGGAAGGGGGGGGGGGACTCCCCATAAAAATAGACGGGGGTGCTCGACGTGAGAAATGAAATTCACCCCTAAAAGATAGCAATATGGGCGTGGCTCACAAAAAAATTACCCCTAAAAGATAGCACTCCAAAAGACAAGAAAATGGCATTAATTGGATTTATTAGAGACTATATAAAGACATTAAACCTCGTCTTTAATATTCGGATGGATCAAACTCTATATCGAAGCCGTAAATACCGATTCAACTTGTGGGGTCTCATGCTCGAGGATCCAGCGCTATTTTTTCTCGGCCACAAAAATTTTGGGTCTCGGAGACCCCTAAAAGATAGCAGACCTTTGGAAGACCCCTAAGAGATAGCACTGCTAACGATTTTAACCCCTAAAAGATAGGTCGAGCACCCCGTCTGTTTTTATGGGGAGTCCCCCCCCCCCGGGGGCAGGGGTTTGATATTTAACAAATATATTCCATTCTGCCGTGCGTCTGTCCTCTTATAGATGCACAGATGACGTCATATCGTGACAAGAACTAAACAGTGTAAAACTCGCGCTCTGATTGGTCGATAGCCATGTGTTATTAAAGTACAGATGCACAGATGATATGTCACGTTTTACACGAAATCATCTCGAGGCCTCCTTTTTTAGCCAGTTTTGTATAAAACAAATCAGATTTCATATTGCCGTGGGTCTGCCACAGGATACGAAATGATTTCATGCCGACACGTCCAAGAGGCCTTTACACAATTTTGAAAAGACTCGGACTTCAAAACTATTGTCCACCAAATTTAATGTTCCTCGATCAAAACTGAAGCAAGTTAAAATATTACTTTATTGGACACAGAGTGCCCCAAACAATTTAAATGTTTTAATTCTGCAATGTGATCGGTTTTGTGCTGTCTAATTACTGTGCAAGTACTACTCTAACCAGGGTCACTTAATATAATTTTCTTCATGACCTTTACAGTAAATTTGAATAAGTAAAAACAAGTAAAATTCACTTTTATAGAGGAAAGGAATATGTTAACTCAGGTGCTGATCTCAAGAAGCTGAAGTGACAATTATCACAATAAACCTTTATATTAATTCACACGGGTGGCCATGTTTAAACTTAGGAGAATAAAAAAAACTTTGTTTTCACCCTCTAAATAAACTCATTCGCAAGGATTAACACATGGGAAATATATTGTTTGTAATTGTAGCCAATTAACATGGCAGCCACATGAGAAAAGCCTATTTGGTGCTCTCGGGGGAGTTGGCTTAATTAATTGCCCCAGGTAACTTTTTCAAAACAAACTGGAAATAAATGTAAGTTACGTCATCTGTGCATTTGTATAGGTAATCGTATGGGGCCGAGTAAAATTAAGGATACATTTCACGTGTTTTCAAAGTTTGCAAAGGACTCATGCGATTACTTGTTTATATATAGAGGACAAATGCTTCCAAGAAAAAGACATTGAAAACACAATCTGCGACTACGTGCATGTGTTCGATGAAAAACCTAGTCAGGCTAGACCTCTGCACATTATGCATGTTTTCTTTTGCTAATGTTTAATGCTCAAAATGTTCACCAAAATGCTCGTACAAGGTTGGTAAAATGCTCGGAAATGCTCTCTTTAAACCTCGGAGGTCCGGCTAGGGGTATTAGGGATAACTAGCAAAATAATGAAAGTGTGCGATAACCAAAGTCCATAATCTTATAATAATTCTTATTTTTTCTTAATTTTTTTTCTTAATTTTTTGGATTCAAGACATCCGCCAGAAATTTTAAAGAAGGAGCCAACAGCTAAAAAAAATAGTATTGGTTATAGCAGGCTGAGTATTACAGCTTACAGTTAGTGGGGGCCTGCTTTTACTCTTCACACACTCCCCACTACATTAACTGTTTTGGATACACTACACTCGACTCACTGATGATTTTTACGGAGGGAGAAAAATCCTCGAATGCAGATAAGGAATCAACAACAAACCAAACTCACATATGGTGCCCGAGCCGGGAATCGACCCCGGGAGCGCAGCGGTGCATGAGAGGCGAGTGTTTTACCACTGCGCCAACCTGCATCACTTCCATACTGTTGGGACACAGTTTGTCGCTGATAATGCAACAAGAAGTGTCTTGCATGTGCGACTGCAGTTTTGTGGCACTGTGTAGTAAAGGAGACTATACTGTGTAGTAAAATATACTCCAGTCGAAGCTGTTTCACGCATCAAAGAAATAGCTACTTTTTTGGAGAAGTGCTAGGCAGAGGTTAAAACACTGGCTGACCCACAAGTAAATGACAGGGTTCTTCAAGGTCCGGATGGGGTGTGCAACGCACACTCGACAAGGGACATCAAGTTTACAATTCATACATTAATTGGGCAGAATTACTGTTACACTCCAAGAAATCTCTCCACATGCACAGCTACTGGATAAACGTGACCTTTTACAACTCTTGTCGATCGTTGAGAACCTATTTGCGGAGATGAGAGAAGGGAACGAGACACCTCAGGTGCTACAGTTTGCACACTGGCGATTTTCGTCTGCATTAAGAGAGTATATTAAGCGAATGCAGCTTCATATACTACACACTCCAGTGGTACCTCATACTACACCAAACAAGTTGGGTTTTTGCCGCCATTCTCGCAGTTCAAAGTGTCCGGCAAGTAACAGTCAGAAATATGACGACCAAAGCTTATATAATTTGACTGATCGAGGACATCTCAAAGTAAAGTAAAGTCACTTTATTTATAGAGGGTGACACGTTTACTGCTAGTTAGCTCAGCTAGTAATCTTCCACATGGCCCTCTGTTGACTTAGTCCTACGATTTTACGTCCTTGTTCGAGAAGACATGGAGGTCTAACCGTTTACTGTTGGACTATGTAAAGGCAGCACCTTCTATTCTGTTATTTTAACGGACCTTGAGTGTTGGTCCGGCCGGGGTTTGAATGCGCGATCTCCCACACAACAGACCGACGCTTATACCCACTGAGCTAACCGGGAGGCGGTTAAAGACAGCACTTCAGTACGACACATTCAAGCAAAATCGTCCGACAGGCATACTCATTGCCGCAATCTATTGTCTTTTCCTATAGTTCTTACACGAATCATTACTTTACCAACTTGCTGCGACTGAGTCACTCTTGTTACTTCATTTTTCTCTTGTTATAATTCTGATAACTGACTCTCAGGAAATCTCAACTGATTCAGTCACCTCTTGATTTTTGCAAGTATATGAGCTATTAAACAAATACTGAACTCTAAATGCAGAATCTAAGTGAGTGTTGGCCTATAGAGCGGTATAGAATGGTCAACTGAATTCGAGACTCACCGAGACGCCGAGACCCTTGTTTCAAAATCCGAGACTCTTTCTTGAAACGCCGAGATTTCGAGACTTTATTGCTTGAATTTTGCCGAGACTCCCACGATTTTTTGAGGGACCATTCTATACCCCTCTATATGAATGGGGTCGAGCAAACATTAGTACCAAACATTAGTACCCCGAGGTCTAAGTCGAACAGCTCACTCGGCCCTTTAATTTCCAAAACCCGCGTAAAATTAATTGACCTCACCAGTTTTATCTAACACTGGAAAATACATAAAAGGCTCAAAGAAAACATCCCAGAATCACATTGATTGTGTGCAATAAGTATTCAGTTACTGGCATATCTATGTGTTAATCCGTTCAGCAGAACTGAGGTTTTTTAACGATTTCTTCGTAAGACATGTATCCTGGTCCCATAGGTTTTCTAGAGAGAGAACGGCCGCGGAGAAAGACTGCCGCGAATTAAGCGGCGATCAGCGAGCTGCGAAGCAGCGAGAAGTCAACTGCGAGCTCGCTGATCGCCGCTTCGCGGCTCTTTCTCCGCGGCTGTTCTCTCTAGAAAACATCTGGAACCAGGGTATAACACATGCAGTTGTATAAAGTATACAGTTCATGGGATTGGGATCGATGTTTGCCTTCAGAGTCTACTTCATGCTCCAGGCAGTGATTATTATATCCAACAATAGCATTAGCATTTATTATATGATAATATATCATTCTCACCAAGTATGTTTTCGAATGCAATGTTTTTATGTCCTGCCTGCCATCACTGGACAAATTTTAACAGGATTTAAAAAAAATTAGCTTGGTTTATCTTAGATCAACAGTCGCTTTGGTGTTCTGTTTGTTATTTGTTACTTTACTTCTCGGTTAAAGTTCCCAGGCCGAGATTGATTACATAGTGTTGGTGAAGCTGTTGGAGGTATTTTGGTGTTCAACACAGTTTGCTTCAGGTTGTTATAAGAAACAAACTTTGGATTCAATACGCGGATTTTCGGGCAAGCAAACCGCTACAACGCAGTACTGAGCCACTGAGTTTAGCTTTCAAACCGTTATATTATTTGGAAGAGATCCTAGCCGAAGAACATGACAAAAGTAGGTCTACCGGTATCAACTGAAGCTGGCGGCAAGTTAAACTAGTAGACTGAACTTTTCAACTCATTCAAATTGAATACGGAAGTTGTGCTTGTTTCAAACCTAGCTGCTGATCAAATTAACCCATTAAATTTCAGTACTGTACATACCGTAAATTATTGACAATGTTCTGCGTTTGTTCGTCTTCAATTCTAAGCCAAGAAAAAGCAAATCTCGTTAATACTACATGTGATCTTCCTACGCGAATGGGCGTCATCCACTGAAAGGACATTTCAGTCAGCGAGTGCATGCTGCGAGACCTCATGGTTTGATGCATTTCTTGGAAAAATGCTTTCTTTATAATCTGATTGGATGAGAGAGAGAGTGCCATATTGACCTGATATGCTTGGATGCGTGGAAGACTATTATTAATAAAGTCCGCTGTATATGACATTCAAGCGTATTTTGCACAGCGCTCCTATAAACTTGGTCGTACAATTTACTTTAATTATTCACCCTATCCACCAATCAAATCTGTGTATTAGGGTCACGTGCCAGCCCAATAAGGGACAGGGAGGGAGTCTCAGGGTGTTGGCTGGGATATCTTAATCTCAATAAAGTTATTTTTAGAAACCGGAATTGCTTTCTTTTACGTCCGCATTTCCGGTCCCGGGTTGCGATTTTGCGAATGGCTTCGGAATATCAACGGGAACAATTTTCTTTCTTTGGATTTATTCCAACGACCCACTTCGGAGACAGAGGTCTGTACATTTACTGAAGAAGATTACTATAATTGATGATAGTTCAGTCTGAAGCAAACTGTACGGTGAAGAAGGTTGCAAGTATGCTGTGATTGTGTCAACAAGATAACAGTTAAGAAACTCGAATAATGCCTTCTCTGTTGTGATTTTCTGTGTAGTATTAAAGCTTGTCTCTAAGCCAAACAATTTAGCTAGTCTTTGAGAACAGATGGACATGTGCAATTTTCAAGACAAAGTTTTGGCTGAGAACTGTTGTGCTGGCTCCCGATCGAATTTGGAAATCCCTACACCTGGATATTTTGTGTTTAGAATTTTATTTCATTATGTTTCACGGCATAAGCAAAAAGATTCTGAAGGCCCGGGAACAGAAACTTATTTAAATGTAATTTTCGGCACAGCCCGATTCGCCATAGTGATCGTGCGCGGAAAATGATTGGAAACGACACATGACCGGTACTAGTTCCTTTTACGTCAGCATAATTATAATATCTTTAGTGAGATTAAAGTGCAAATAGCGCCACAGGCAGCCCAATCTATGGGTTTGTGCATGAAAATAGAAGATATGTATGGGGTTTTATAAATCCTTTCAAATTGCCGTACAATGGAGGACAATGTACAAATAAACATACCGTTTCGCTTCCATGTTGTTTCCTTTGTGGTTTTTCTTGTCTTGAAACCATTTTAGGCTGTTTTGGGGAGTTTTTCATCCACCTCGGCTCACCACCTCTAAGAAGAAGAGAAGGCTGGAATCTTCCGAAGTCTTCTGCCACAATCACCTATAATCTTCACCTCCAAAATCTCACTTTTCGTTATCTAAATGCCACGAAACTCCTGTCGTCGCTAGAATGATAAATAAATTAAGCCCTGCCTGAATTTTAGGATCCAGCGATTCCTCATTCTGGAAAAAATCGAATACTATTTCGCGACTTTCGACCAACTGCACAAGCCCATAGATTGGGCTGCCTGTGGTAGCGCCATAAAACAACATGAACTCTTTTTGCTCCAAATTCTACTTCTAATATACTTCAGTTGTCTAATTTAGAGGTTTCTTTGAAAGGCAGGGGCAGAAATTAAACTAGAAGAAACGCTACCCGAATTGCGGGATTGATTCATCTTGTGATGTCACAATGGAAACCTACGGGATTTTATTGTAGTAGTTTTCTCTAAGGAGGGAGTTGATTCATCTTATGACGTCATAGGATCCATGAAAAGTAACCAAAACTAGGGATTAGATGCCAGAAATGTTACAAAATTTGCAAGATTAATACCTTTTTGTGAGAAACAAACACAATAGTACAATACAAATTTATATGTTTTGGGTTATCCCTAGGGCCTGATCAGGACACTCCCTCTCTGTCCATTATTTTCTCTTGCGTCACGTGTCAGCCCAGTATATTATATGCCATGAAGGACAGCTACCTTTGGAAAATTCACATTATTGTGTTTATTGATTGCAGAAATATTTGTTCGGTATAATAAAACACGTGGTCTGTTACACGGTTGCTCGGCGGTACATAATATATGGCAATAGATGACGAGTGTTAGCAGGAGCCTATTACTCGGAACGTCCATCTCCCATACTACGTCTGTGATGCAGCGTTTATACAGACCGGGTTATTTTTAGAATGTACTTCCCGCGAGTTTGGTTCCGTTAGCCAATCACAAGCGTGTGTGTAATTTTAATTCAACTGATTAATGATGTTGCAGCCATATTGGTTGACCAAACAAGAGAAGTTAACGAGGCACTTTTGTTGACAACATTCCGCGATGGAAGCGAACAACGAGAAGTGAAATATAAAAATGACTCGTTCTGTAAAAACGCTGCATCACGATTATATGACAGCTGGACGCTCCGGGTAACGGGCTCCTGGATCTGCAGACCACCGCGCGGCAAAACGTTACGCCCCGCTCCCGGGGCCCCGCTGGCCGAAAGAACGAAGGCTCTGGTGTAACTTTAATCTGTGAAAGTTTGACCTTTATTGTCGGCTGTTACTCTATCTGTACTATCTTTTCAAACCTATTTCGTAATTTCCTTTTATGTATAGTAATACAGTATAAAACATATGTCATCGATTTTGTAATTTCCGCTCATAGTTACGTAATTAGCAATTTATATAAGCCTTGTATCCATTTGTGACCTCCACTGTAAAATAAACCTGAAGAAGGCTGGTACTGGCCAGCCGAAATATCGTATAAACCTCGACAAGCGTTGTATTTGATCAGCATTGCAGTAGTCTTCGGACACTTTATCATTAGCTTTTATGTAGTATTCTTGTTTTTCTCGAAACATTTCAAGTATATACGCATACTTACTTAAAACTAGAAACATGGGTGATTGTCTCTGTTTTCTTTTAGTTTCCGCGGGAAACTGGGGAGACGCGTGCGCTTATCAAAAGCGCATGCGCGTGACGTTTTGCCGCAGTGTGCCTGCAGACATCTCTAGTTTTTGAACTCGGATTGTGGGCTTCCTGTGGTAGGTGAAGAAAAGAGAAGACGGAGATTGGAGCACTTCCCCTCCGCAGTCCTCATCAATCCTTTTCTCTCTTCGAATCACAGGTAACCTGATTAATTAATTAATTAATATTCAATTTTTCGTATGCTCATGACACTCACTTCCGTTCGTGTTCACATTACTCACCGCACTCATTCGTCACTCGCTCTCCGTCACGCCACTCACTACAATGATTTCACCTATGATTACATCTGGTTCAGTTATTATTATCCGACAGCGGAGGAGGCTACAGACATACAAACTTCTGGATTTTAAACTTTTCAGAGATAATTTTTCAAAGAGAATTTGATCAAACATGCAATCGTTGGTTTTCACCATGGACGGGAAATTACACATAATCCAGCGTTGGATCGGAAAACCAGTGGAATCATGTTATGATTAGAATAACCCGCAGAAATAGTAAACGAGCGCAGCGCGAGTCCGTCACTCGAAGCACACCCGAGATCGACTTAGCCTCCTCCGCTGGCAACTCCTAATTAAAATTGAAAAAAAAATGAGAAAAAAAGATGTGACACCGGGGTTCCTGTGGTATAAGAGATATATAGTTAAGGTTAGAAAACCACAGCAAAAACCGTGTACAATCAATCCTGCCAGACGTTGGATCAAAAAACAGATCTTGATCAGCAAGAAGAAGAAAATATAATGATAAAGTGTCCGAAGACTACTGCAATGCTGATCAAATACAACGCTTGTCGAGGTTTATACGATATTTCGGCTGGCCAGTACCAGCCTTCTTCAGGTTTATTTTACAGTGGAGGTCACAAATGGATACAAGGCTTATATAAATTGCTAATTACGTAACTATGAGCGGAAATTACAAAATCGATGACATATGTTTTATACGATAGTAACACATAAAAGGAAATTACGAAATAGGTTTGAAAAGATAGTACAGATAGAGTAACAGCCGACAATAAAGGTCAAACGGTGAAATTACATTTCATCACGTCTATTCATTCCGAGTGGTTCGAGGGTTTTAGCTTTATAGATGAGATATGATTCACGTGCTTTTCTCACGGAATCGCGTTTAGAATAGATGACTTCTAAAGGAATAAGGAGCATGTCAGTACTAGAATGGTTAGGGCTGAGAAAATGTTCAGAAACGGCTGTAGGTTTAGATTTGATATTGGATTTATCTACAGGTCGTCTGTGTTCGTTAAAACGGTCTTTGAGGCATCGTTTTGTTTCTCCGATGTATTGTGAATTACAGTAGTGACATTGAACCATGTAAATTACGTTTTTAGTATTACATGTAATGTGAGATTTGATATGGTGAGTTTCGCCAGTGGAGGAAAAAGTGTATTGTTTGAGGCCATGTTCGATGTAAGGGCAGGTAATGCAGTTTTTACCGCAGCGATAAGAGCCGGGTGGCAATGGAGAGGTGTTAGTATTGTTAGGTAACTGAGCTCTTACTAAAATGTCACTTATGTTATTACAGCGGCGGTGGGCTACTAAGGGAAGATTTTTGAAAATTATTTCGGAACGTTTAGATGAATAGAGAATGTTAGAGTGTTTATGAATTATTGATGAGATGTTAGGTAGTGCTGGATTATATGTAATGATAAAAGGAATACGGTCTGCATCTGGCTTGGGTTTGTTTTGTAAAGCATGAGTTCGAGAAATGTTAGATGCACGTTGTATTTGTGTCTTAAGGAAAGTAAGATTATAGCCGCGTTTGTTAAGGTATGTTATTAATTCATTAGTGCGTTTCTTAAAGCTATCGTCCGAAGAGCAAATGCGGCGAAGGCGAAGTGAAAGGCTATACGGGATAGAGTATTTAGTGTGACCGGGGTGACAAGACGTTTTAAGAAGGTACTGGTGTTTGTCAGTGGGTTTGGTGTACAAGTCTGTTTCTATAAGTCCGTTTTTAAGTAAAACGTTAACGTCGAGAAATGGGATGTTAATGGCAGAATGGGAAGAAGTGAACTTGATGGTAGGGTGGAGGTTATTGAGATAATTAATGAATATTTTCAGTCGATCCAGTCCTTCGGTCCAGATCACGAAAATATCATCAATATATCTCAACCACGTGTGTGGCTGGTAGGGTGAATTAGATAGTGCGTCACGTTCGAATTTGGCGAGAAATAAGTTGGCGAAGGAAGGAGCCATTTTAGTACCCATGGCTGTTCCATGTATTTGTAGATAGTGTTGTTGATTAAACGAGAAATTATTCATAGTAAGAATCATGCGTATAAGGTCGCAGATGGTTTCTGTGGGTACATGTTTATTATCGCGGTTACGAAGAAAATAGCGACAAGCATCAATGCCTTCATTATGCGGAATGTTAGTATATAAGGAGGAAACGTCGAGAGTTACGAGCAAAGCGTTATCAGGGAGCTTGTTAAAGAGGGAAAGTTTATTAAGAAAGTCAGTAGTGTCCTTAACATAAGAAGGAGTGGTAGTAACTAACGGTTTAAGATGATAATCAACGAATTGCGAGATGCGTTCTGTGGGGTGGTTATTAGAGGATATTATGGGTCGTCCAGGATTATTGTTTTTGTGTATTTTAGGTAATATGTAGAAGCGTCCTGGTTTGGCGTCGTTATGTACGAGGTACTGTCTTGTTTTCATATCAATCATGTTTTCGTTGAGCATACGATTAACGTATTCTGTTACTCGTTTCTGTATGTCGTTGGTTTTGTCGGCATCAAGTTGTTTATAAAATGTAGGATTGTTAAGTTGTCGATTACATTCGTCGATGTACCATGTTTTGTCCATTACAACTGTTCCCGATCCTTTGTCAGCGGATTTGATTACCACGTCGTGTCGTCGTTTGAGGTTATATAAGGCTTTACGTTGGAGTTTAGAAAGATTGTCAACAATACTGGTAGGTTTCGTTGTAAGTATGTCTTGTTTAACGGCGCTTAAAAAAGCATTAAGTGCAGCATCTCTGTCTGTGGGAGGTGTCCAAGAGCTTTTAGGGTGAAAAGGATTACGTTCGTATTTGCTATTAGTTTCGTCATAAAAGAATTCAGTGAGTCGCATACGTCGTGCAAATTCGTCAAAGTCAGCATTAACTTCCGACCAGTTGATTAGTCGAGGATTAGGGCAAAAGGTTAAGCCGTGTGCAAGGACTTGGATTTCGTCATCAGAAAGAGTAATATTAGATAGATTAATTACAGCTGAGGTATCAAGAAGTACGTGTTTGCTTTTATCATGATGCTGTTCTTAGTGTTCTTACGTCGGGTCCGTTTACGTTTCTGTACTGTTATGTCGTTGTGATCCGTAGTCAATGGATCTTGGTGGGCTTGTTGAGTTAAGTTGACTGTCGCGGTGTTAGTTATTGTAGAATGATTCTTTCTACAAGAGAAAGTTGTACGTTTGTGCGATCTACGATTACGAAGTGCGAGTTCTAGAGATTGAGCCATACAATTAAGCTTATTCATGTAATAGTTAAAACAATAAGTAGTGCTGACTTGTCGTAAATGTTCCTTGTGTTGTGAAAGTTCCTTTTGAAGTGTTTTTAATTTCTTGAGGCATTCTTTGGTGAGTAGTTTGAGGTGCATGCGGCTTGTAGTGACTTGAATTTTCTTCCACTGTTTGTGGAACCACGGATTGCTTGTCTGTATAGTAGGTCGGCATTTGGATAACAGTCCATACGGAATAATGTTGTTGTTCTGGTAATAGTTGTAGTTGTAGAAATGGTGTTGGTATCGAACAATTTTCAGCTGAATCTTTTTAGTAGAATTAAACAGTTTAGTAAGTTTAGGCGGGCGACTTTCATCGTGAGCAGTAATCAACGTAACAGGACCAGGATTAGGATGAATGTCCATGCAAATGGAGAGTAATGAGGTACTTGACGGTTGGAGTAGAAATGGAGGTTGCGAAGTGCTAACACTCTGGATTGTGGATACGCTAGAAGTAGAAGGTAGATGAGCCAATTTTGAATAGTTAGGATAAGTCACGGTAGAGTAGTATGATAATAAAATCATGCTGGCAGTAGTTGCGGTTAAAAAATACATGAGAATAATGTATCCTGTAGCAGCTTGTCGGGTATTTTTCCTAGGCAGTTGGCTTCCATTTGTCTTGGGGTGGTATTGACTGTAAGTCGACTTATGTAGGCCGGGCTTTTGGATGAAGAGTCCAATATGTGATCTCCACGTGGCGGTGTCGTTGCCCATCTTTGTTAACGGCAGGATGATCGGATCAATTCAGATCAACGGTTTAAATGTAAAATATATATAGTTAAGGTTAGAAAACCACAGCAAAAACCGTGTACAATCAATCCTGCCAGACGTTGGATCAAAAAACAGATCTTGATCAGCAAGAAGAAGAAAATATAATGATAAAGTGTCCGAAGACTACAATGACAGCTCTTCTAAACTCTACGAACTCATGGTTGATCAATATGGATCGAGGTCTTTTTAATATTGTAATATTTTTAGATCTGAAAAAGGCCTTCGATACGGTCAACCATGAATTATTGCTAGAGAAGCTGAAATTGTACGGAATTAACAATGGGTCACTTGGTCTGTTACACTCTTACCTTTCAAATAGATACCAGACATGCTCGGTGGAGAACATTCAATCCACTGAGCGTTTGATTACCTGCGGTGTTCCACAAGGATCGATACTTGGCCCATTGTTGTTTCTCGTCTACATAAACGACTTACCAAATTGTCTCGAAACGTCAACACCCTGTATGTTTGCTGATGACACCAGCATCACGTTTAGTGGAGCAGATGTTATTGATGTTGTTGTCAGAGCAAATACCGAATTGCTCAAGATAAACAACTGGCTCAAAGCAAATAAGCTCCACTTAAACGTGGCCAAAACAGAATTCATGATAATCGGCTCGCGTCAGCGTTTATCGAATCTGGACGAGGAGCCCATAATAGAAATTGGAGATAAAAATATTAAGAGGGTCAGTAAAAGCAAAACGGTAGGGGTAGTTGTTGACGAAAATTTAAGTTGGTCTGACCACATAGACCACCTAACTAAAAAGGTTGTATCGGGTCTAGGAGCGTTAAAGAGGATCCGCCAATTTGTGTCCCAAGACACTCTAATGAAAATATATAATTCACTTATTCAAACTCACATGGATTACTGCTGTGAGGTCTGGGATACCTGTGGGAGGGTCCTCTGTGATAAACTTCAAAAATTTCAAAATAGGGCTGCTAGGCTTATTCTGAGGGCTGATTATAAAACGAGCTCCAGTCTACTCCTTGACATACTAGATTGGGATAGACTTGATGAACGGAGGGCTAAACGCAAGGCTGTCTTGATGCACAAAATCCAAAATAACTGTGCACCGACCAGTCTCACCGAATTATTCAAAACAGTTGGAAGCAGAACAGACTACAACCTGAGGGGGGCAGATACCAAACTCTGCTTGCCCCTCCCCAAAACTGAGTTTGCGAAAAAGAGCATCTCCTACAATGGAGCAAAGCTCTGGAACCAGCTTCCAGCTGAATTACGCGAAACTAGGTCGTTGGTTTCTTTTAAGAACAACATTGCGACTGCCTCTCTCTTAAATTGACTTTTAGACTATTTTTTACTATATGTTACTACTTTTGTATTTGTTATTGTTACTACTATTTTATATATTATTGTTTATACGAGTTTTTAAGTACATAATTAGATATATAGGAATTACTTATAATGATATACTATGGATGTATTTTTAACCACGGATTCTATGTAAATCAGCGTTATGCTGTTAGCAATACCGTGAAATAAATTACTTAATAAAAAAAAAATGCTGATCAAATACAACGCTTGTCGAGGTTTATACGATATTTCGGCTGGCCAGTACCAGCCTTCTTCAGGTTTATTTTACAGTGGAGGTCACAAATGGATACAAGGCTTATATAAATTGCTAATTACGTAACTATGAGCGGAAATTACAAAATCGATGACATATGTTTTATACGATAGTAACACATAAAAGGAAATTACGAAATAGGTTTGAAAAGATAGTACAGATAGAGTAACAGCCGACAATAAAGGTCAAACGGTGAAATTACATTTCATCACGTCTATTCATTCCGAGTGGTTCGAGCATGTGGTTCGAGCAATGGTCTGAGGATGAAACCCCTCGCGGCTTCGCCGGAAGCCGGATCTAAAACATATTAGAGTTGCCTGCGGAGGAGACTAAGATCGACTCATATTTTAACTCTATTTTCTCACAGCTGCAGCGTTTTGCCGCCATTTCTTTTTTAACATTATGCCCATGCGTGAACATAATTTGATGTCGAGCGTGCATCCCATGGGCAATGGCTGTATGTTCTGTAAAATGCTGTGGTCAATAACTATTTCTGTACATAGTTTCCACAATTCCGACTTACTTTTTTGCAGCCATGCAGTTTGGTTCAAACTCCTATTTTAAATTTAATGTTTCTAACGCAGTCTGGTGCAAACATAAGAGGAGAGAAGGGATCCGGGGTGGCGCAGTGGTTAAGCGCTTCGCCTCTCACCTCTGTGGCCCATGTGAGTTGAGTTTATTGCAGAGACCCGGTAACAGCTTCTGTATCGTCCACGTAAAGTAAACCATTTATAACATTGAGCGGTTTAATAGTAGACTGAGTTATGGAATTTGATGTGGCCATCCTGAGATGGCCAGAGGATTTTCCCATCCTTTTCTCACTTGGAGAGAGAAAAGGAACGACGGCACCGAATCCCTTGGGTTTCCGCCCCATATAAAAGCTATACAGATATGTGCCGCTGGATGGAGTCAGGTTTTTTACCCTCTAGGTCCTAGATGGGGTCTCAGTTTCGTCCTCTAAGAGTGAGATGGGGTGTACGTTTTGTGTTCAATTTCGAATGCAGTGTTTTGGCATGGGGTTATCGAGGATGGATGTGGCAGACAGAATAGACGAAGAGAAAATGTCTAGCTGAATCAGTGTTAGTCCACACGAGCAAGTTTTCCTTGACAAGTTTTATTTGCTCGTGTAGACGACGGAAAATGACAAGTTTTTCCTTGACAAGTCTCCTTGTTGAAAAACTGGCGTGCCAGTTATTGAACAAGGCAACTTGTCAAGGAAAACTTGTCTAGGAAAACTTGTCAAGGAAGACTACCCATAATTAGATAGGTCAAAGATCAAAATTGGTGTACGTCATAAAAAAAAACCTTTGTGATATAACATTCCCTGTTCGACCCATAGCACTATTAGTATGTATCATTGGCTGTGATTTATCGAGATGGCTGGCCCCGATACAACATCTTCTGAGGACGAAGGTAAGAGACCATAGGAATGTCAGCCGACAACTGAACACGATCAATTCTAATGCTATGTAAGCTTTGCTAGGTTTTGTTTGCTCTAGCTTGGTCTATCTTGCGGAAGTGGATAAACCCAAAAGAACACAGCGATATGGTTTTGTCTTCTTGACTGCAAATGTTCGGTTTAATATGACTTTAGTAGGGACCCGATTTGCAGTATGCTATTGCAGACTTGGAAGTAAATACAAGTTATTTATATGACTCGGGATTCGATTAATATATCGCCAAGACTGAATCGGTTCTCTTGGCCGGCTCTCGACCGTGTTGTTTCAACCTCGACCGAAGCGCAACAGAGCTGCTCTTTATCTATTAATTAGCGTTCAGAGATTATATACAACTTGGTAAATTTCGGATTACCAATTCTATTAGAGCTTTTAAAACTGATTCATAATTATGACTCCCAGTCTGTTGTTTGCGGTTTTCGAAGAATTTAGGGACAAGTGAATATCGCTTAAATAGATTTGTATTCACCGAGAGACAAAACCATCTTCACCGTCTTCAAGGCGATCGTATCAATGACCCAGTCATTGCATAGCTAATACTGATGATTATTCAGTATTTAGAAGTGTTATTAATACTTCATTACTGCAAGTGTAGGAATTATAAAACTGGGTGAAAAAAGCAGGTGGAAGTGTGCTGGAAACAATAATTTTGCGTTAATTTGTGAAGTGATTCAATTAGCTTCTAAAAACAATTGTCACAAATTGGAAACGTTCTTTAAATGTGCTCGTCCAGCATGTTTATACAGTTACAACTAAGTGATTTCCCGCAACATTGAAGGAGTGGGTATTTATGCTAATGCAATTCGACATTGCCAAAGCTATTGCCTTTTCTTTAGCTAAAAGCTCAACTAGTTCCCGTCATCGAAGCTTCACATAGCCCGGTGCAGAGTGTGTATGTTTCATTATAATCAGGCTTACAGATCAAACTCTTTTGACTTTAATATTCCTGTTACGATTCTCCACTTGTCTGTGGTCCTTAAGGTTTTCAAAACAATGTTCTAGACCTTTATATACAAGTAGGAGTTAGGCTAAGTGTAAAACCCGTGTAAAGCAATGAGTTGGGATTTTATGGTTTGTCATAAACGTTATTTCATAACACTTTGTCAAGTACAAATGATACCGTTTGTTAAAATCAAAAGCAGTCTCTAACACTCAAGGGGAACCAACAATTGCTAGACATTGCTAAAAAGGCAAAAATACTTTCACCAACCCATTGACCATTTGAGCTCATTTGGCAGCTCAGATTTGTTTAATTTTTTTTAAATCTTTTATAGAATAATCACGGAGGTGCTTTTAAAAAGGACCTTAATTTGTCGTTTCCTATATAAATAGAACATCAAAGTTCAATCTGTCTTAGTTAATATAACAACAAGAGTATGCCAGAGTTATCAATCACATTTTTGCAACCAATTTCTTCAGGCAAACTCTACAAAGCAAAATTATGAAATCTGTCAAGCTGCACTGCAGGGCCATCGCACCGAACAAGATGGCGGCTGCACATTTGACCACAATTCCTTGCGAACGTAACACGGTCAGAATAATACGTTGCGCAATTTTGATTGTGTTTTCGACTGGTCCAGCAAACGCGGTTTGATACTCTTTATGTACTACTTCATCCGGTTTTCCGGTAACATAAGATTCTACGAAAACGAGGAAGTTCACAATATTGCGTGACTTCACCAGAGACTCGTGATGTTGAAAATGTCGTGACGAATTCGTGACAAAGCCCAAAGGAGGCCTCGCGTTTTGCATGTCCTCATTTCACCTTCTTAACATTTTTTCACGATCTATTATATTGTAATCTGTTTTATGACAGCTCAGTATCAAGTTCAAAAATACACGCCAATGTAAATTTTCTTCATTGTACCTGAAGAAGGCTGGTGTGGCCAGCCGAAATATTGTACCACTAATTTC
The DNA here is from genome assembly GCA_030867875.1 of Actinernus sp. WN-2022. Classification (NCBI taxonomy): domain Eukaryota; kingdom Metazoa; phylum Cnidaria; class Anthozoa; order Actiniaria; family Actinernidae; genus Actinernus; species Actinernus sp. WN-2022. Next base: position 26,254,508 of record JAOWCC010001679.1, read on the forward strand.
AAAATTCTACGTTGTATCGGTCTTTGCTTCTTCTTAGTTACCTCATCTAGCCTCCTAAAGCAGACCCCCGCGGCGACTTCCGTTTCACTTCCCCGCTCGCTCTGATTGGCTAATCGCCGAGAAAGGAATGTATTGCTCTACTGAGCTTGTAGCGGGGAAGTGAAACCGGAAGTCGCCGCGGAGGTCTGCTTCAGGAGGCTAGTCCTCATCCATACGGTTTTCTTAATTTCCTATATTGCTATTTTAGTTTAAAATTTGATCGAATAAGTGAATCTTGCGATTGTGGAATCGACGGGCTGAAAGAAACGCGAGGTCAGCCACGAGCTGTGTTCGGAAGTGACGTCATAGGTCTCGCCGTTTGCTTCCTGTTTAGTCTAGTCTATCTAGATTACTAACTTCAAACACTGTACAACCATTCCCCGCGCGACCTTTTGTTTTTTGGAAAAGAACAAAAATGTTTGCAACGTTGCGACCGACCTATTGTTTTAGAAAAAGTAAAAAAAAGATGGAAGAAATTTTTTTTAGGGCACACCTCTTTTACGAGCTCTACGTATGGAAAAAGTAGTCGAGAAATACATGCGCGAGCCTTCAAGCCGACTTGGTCCCAGATCCTCTAACGTTTTTTTTACCGGCCGACCGAGCCAGAGGGCGTGACATTTTATTGGGATGGCCTATAGACCCATTCGAAAAATGGCGTCCAATTTAATTAACTATTGTTTAAGACTGTCTAGCCTCGCTTACACGTTCAAAAGCTTTTGTGTGGACTGACTAGCCGCGTTACCAGGGACAATAGCTTTTTAAATTGGACACCATTTTTCGAATGTGTCTATGCTGGATAAAATTAAAAGTTCATCAAAAAAATGAATAGTGAACTTCATTGACTGGTTTATTGTTCCCGTTTATGTTTTTTCACACTGATTTTTCGGTCTGTTTGGCTAATCTATCTCTAGTGACATAAGCATAAGCACAAGCAACATACGCAGACACAGTAATGCATTTATCATTATTTAGTGGTTCTTGTGCTTATCTCACACCTGTGAGTAGAACGAGTACCGCTAATGATAAATACGGTACTACGTCTACGTATGTTGTTAGTTCTTATCTCACACCTGTGAGTAGAACAAATAGTGCTAATGATAAATACGGTACTACGTCTACGTATGTTGCTTGTTCTTATCTCACACCTGTGAGTAGAATAAATACTGCTAATGATAAATACGGCACTACGTCTACGTATGTTGCTTGTTCTTATCTCACACCTGTAAGTATATTAACTAGTACTGCATGCTAATGATAAATACGGCACTACGTCTACGTATGTTGTTAGTTCTTATCTCACACCTGTGAGTACAACAAATACTGCTAATGATAAATACGGCACTACGTCTACGTATGTTGCTTGTTCTTATCTCACACCTGTAAGTATATTAACTAGTACTGCATGCTAATGATAAATACGGCACTACGTCTACGTATGTTGCTTGTTCTTATCTCACACCTGTAAGTATATTAACTAGTACTGCATGCTAATGATAAATACGGCACTACGTCTACGTATGTTGTTAGTTCTTATCTCACACCTGTGAGTACAACAAATACTGCTAATGATAAATACGGCACTACGTCTACGTATGTTGTTAGTTCTTATCTCACACCTGTGAGTACAACAAATACTGCTAATGATAAATACGGCACTACGTCTACGTATGTTGCTTGTTCTTATCTCACACCTGTAAGTATATTAACTAGTACTGCATGCTAATGATAAATACGGTACTACGTCTACGTATGTTGCTTGTTCTTATCTCACACCTGTAAGTATATTAACTAGTACTGCATGCTAATGATAAATACGGCACTACGTCTACGTATGTTACTTGTTCTTATCTCACACCTGTAAGTATGTTAACTAGTACTGCATGCTAATGATAAATACGGTACTACATCTACGTATGTTGTTAGTTCTTATCTCACACCTGTGAGTAGAACAAGTACTGCTAATGATAAATAAATACGGTACTAAGTCTACGTATGTTGTTTGTGCTTACGTCGCTAGTGCAAACCAGCCTTTAAGCTTCTTCCCTGCTTAGCAACCTCCTGCGTGCGTCCATAACTCGATCGTGAAGTCCTTCATGAGACAGATACTTTGTAGCATTACGGGATGTGCGTAAAATAACTGATTCTTCTTTCTTATCTTAATTGATCCCATAGGTCCATTTATTAAGAAAAGGGTCACCAATAACTTCATCACCAATGTCTCAGGATCGTATGCGCAATGTGCTGTTGGGAACAAAGCACAATTCCATAACAACTCTGAGAGCATTAACAACAATAGCAACAGCAACGACAACGACACCAGGCCGGCTACCAGTGACAACAACAACAACAACAATACTAGCAATGAAGAAAACAGTGAGGCGACTAAATTGAAAGGTGCGTAGTACTTATCTGAACACCATTTGCCGTTTATAGCAAGACAGTTGATTGGATAACTATAATAATAATTATAGGCCATATTTATATAGCGCCATATACCACAGTGTCATGGTGCTTTACATTGTACTGACATATCCCGTTAGTGAATTTTTCGGACTGCTGTTAGGGCGCCAATGGCTGCCACGCAGTTTACAATGTTGAGTGTGTGGTTAGTACAATGGCCAGGCTGCTGTACCGGGTGACAATCCCCTTCTCTTTTTCGAGCAGCACAACATATTTTTTCACGTTCCCTTCAAATACTGGTTAGAAGTAGAAGGAGACAAGGCCAACGGCTTATAAACGTCCCTGCCCAAGGACGCGGCCAGGTTCGAACCCCCGACCTCCCGCACTCTAAACCATGCTATACCAACTGAGCTAACCTTGGTAAAACCAAAATCAAAGTAATTACTGAACCAATCACAGGAGCGAGTAAAATCACAATGAGCCAATCACAAGAGCAAGTTGATTGGATAACTATCCTGGCTTGGGATTGGCTAAGCTACTGCTCGAGCTTCACTTTGCTTTTATCTTTTTCTTACGTAGAACACTCACAAACCGTTTTATATTTCTATTTTATGATGTAGAACTCGAACGTTAACAAAGCACTGAATTTTCGTGAGCGTGCAAATACACAAATTGGTGCACTCCTAGGAACCAATCACATCGTGTATTCATGTGTTAGGATACCATTCCCGATTGGATTTCACAAAAAGACTTTCTTTGATTTGTAACTAGCACTGAATTACTATAGGTTTACATGTAATTTGTGGACTACGCATGCGCTATTGGGAACCTCGCAGGTTACAACTAAGAGTGAGATTTTGTGAGATATTTTGTAGCACGAGTTCCATTGCACAACGCAAACTCGCGCTCTGATTGGCTGTTGAAGTAATTAATATTTTGTGGTATTCAATGGTTTGAAAAGCTGTATTCAACGATGTACAGGAATCCCGCGCGTAAATATTTTTATTTTTTAAAAGAGCGAAATTCTCTTATGGTTTGGATGAGTGATATAACTTTCTCCTTTGTAGAAAATAACAATATTGAAACGTTTTTCGTTTCCTTTTTTCTTCAGTTTGTGATGTTTTGAAGGATTTGAAGGACTTTCTCATAAGGTTTACTGAATTTCGTAGTCAAGAGAAAGTTCTCCTTGAGCAGTTCATCCTCCAAGATCTTCTTCCATCCATCGAAAGCCACACCTATAGGACTGGAAGCAGCTGCAATGACACTCTAGAGGTTCTTTCCCAGCTTAGCTGTCCAAGCCTCAACAGCCCTAGAGTTCTAAAGCATTCCTTGGCTATGCTTCAGACATTTGTAGCTTTGGAATTTGGTAAAGAATCCGCCAATGCCCATGTCAAGGCAGCTGAATGTATCTTAAGGAGACCCTTTGTCGAAGGAAGCTTCAAGGGCGAGAGAATACACGAACAACGGACGAGAATGAGCGTCTATGGCAACTGCCTGATTTTGGTTCACCTATGCCAGGCAAAAGGTTACTTAACACATCCATACAGCAAGGATGAAAAGAAAGAAATAATGGAAAGCGTCGCAGAGACGGTCCGAAAACACCTGCTGCTTGACGAGTACCGGAAGAAAGATCGTCTTCGTTACGCGATGGAGATGATCATCTTTGCTATTCAAAGGCTTTTTGCCAAAAAGCCGCTAGCTACGCAGCTACAGAGGTTCCTAGGTATTGTCTTAGGACTTTTGAAGGATGATTTTCAAGAGAATGACGTGGAAGATTTGCTGGGAAAGTTGCGAGAAGCTGAAGAGGGTTTCTTTGATCTTCATGTCATCATGAGGGTTCTTAAAAGCATGGTAAATAGATACTTAGTTGATTATTTTATTTATGTTAAATAGGTTGAAGAATGTTAAGCTATAGGATATAAATATGAATACATATATTAAGTGATATTAAGTACCTACTTTATGGTGTTGAGCTCAGTATCCACTGGGAATCAATAGACAACGCGTGACCTGATATGTACCAGACCTACCACTCACTGAAACCAGAAAAAAACCTCAGCTGGAGGCCTGTATTAGGGAATACATAGAGATTGTGTAAGGGTTAATAAAATATGTGATATATTCACCGAGTGCGGCGCACGATATTGCACAGTAATTATGTGTACTAGAAACTCGCCTTTATTTAGAGAGAAAAAGTCGGATAATAAATCTCTTAGTAGACAGTTAAGTGTGTAGTCTGTATGACGGACCGTTTTACTCGCCAATTTGTATTTATTTCTTCATAGATGACCAATAACACCAAAGCATTCCCTTTGCTGCTGTGCATCATCAAAAAACAAGAGCTGTACAACAAGCAGTTTTGGAAACACACGATGGAGGATTGGCAATTCGTACTCTTGGCATGTGAAATGCTCGTAGACATCGCAAAGAATCACAAAAAGGAAGGTATGAACAGGAAAACTCTGTATATATAATTATTAAATTATTAATATAAAGAATGACACATGCGAAGATGTTATATACAGAAGGAATTAAGGTTTTTGAGCACGGGCCACCTAAAAAATGTTTCTCTAAACGTTACTTCATTTTGTCATTCCGTCGCAATATGTCAGTGAATCATTGAAACTGGGAATAGAAAATACACAGAAACATCAGTAAAATATAAAGTAGAAACCCGCGTGTATAAGAACCTAGATCTTTTGAAGTCTGGCAAAACAGGTTCTTGTATTTTGGGGTACTTGTTAACAATTTAGGCTAATTAGGTTCTTAAATAGGTTCTTAATTTTTTAAAGAGATGTATGTAGTACAGTGTAGCTGTTGACCATAGTATATAACAACCAAGCATGGGTGTGGTCCTCTAATACAGTATATTATCATAAATCATCTGTATTATACTTATCAAGACTTAACTTGTTTTACATGTGACAAAACTGATCCTGTATGACAACTTTTTTATCATTCAAACCAAACACAACAATTGATATACGTCTCAAATGTACAGTTGTAGAGCTCTACAACTACAGTAGGTGAATTCTTTCATATAAGAACCTGTTTAACTTTGCCTGGCTAAACAGGTTCTTATATTTTTGGGTACTTAAATGCCAAATTTCTGCCTAAAGGTTCTTAAATCACTAGGTTCTTATACGCGGGTTTCAGTCTAATGTATGAGTTTATCCATAGTTACCAAGAACCATTTAACATTTGGCATTCACCAACTTGCATGGTGGTCAGTCAGCTTCTCAAAATTATATCTTAATACACCCGATGCTACAAACCTCGTTAGTATTATGCACTTGTCAATGTTTAGCCTCACTTACGAGGGGGGAGGGGGTATACCTAGGGGATTTTATTACTTCCCTTCTCCTGCAACACTTCTAAGGGAGAGGTTATTTGACATTTGCAGAAGTACCTCTGGCGAACAATATCGTACATCATGGCCACCGCGCATGCGTTTGGTGTTGCTTTTGGGAGTTATATCACATTACGCGTCGTTCCAAAATTACAGTGAAAACAGTGAAAACTAGGCTTACCTCTTCGCCATTTTCCCCTTTGCTGCTTTATTATTAATATTTTTTAGGTCCACAAGTCCTATATTCAGGTAACATGCCTGCTCCTGCCCTTGACTAGGGTTGCTAACACGTTGTGGATGATTAGACCGGTTCCCAATGCTCTGCCGAAAAACGACCCAAAGTAGCTACATTCGCCATATATATATATATATATATATATAAGGGCCAGTCAGAAAGCCCAATCAGAAAGACTTCCGAGTTGTTCATGTTTGAGGTCCATAAGTCTGAATCGATTCTGTAGATACCAAAGTCAGTTCTAGCGCTAAAAATAACGGGTTGAAATTCTTGCTTTGCTGGTTCCCAACGTCCCTTAAATAACCGTGTATTATAACGCCATTTCCCAAACGTACGAAGTCCGGCTCGTTCAGCAGCTACACTTCCCTTCGCCCAAGACGTTGAAAACAGCAGCTCGTCCGCCATTTTGACTGCTGGATATTTTGTTGATGTCCATGTCTCATTCTACAAACATTATATCACGGCTTTCTGTAAATATATTTCAGCACGTTACGCGCCCGCAATGGCAACCGCTGACTGTACGAAATTGTTCGCCATGAATCTTTCCTGGAATGGCAGGGGAATGTTTGACACAATTATTTTTCCTGGCGAGGGAATTTGACATGAAGATGAGGTGAATTAAATGTCAATTCTTCCTGGGTATGCTCGTGCCCCTCCCCTGGGGTAAACATTGACAAGTGCATTATTCTGCCAAAGAATGACTTTTGTAAGTATATCCATCCATCCATTACGTTTTAGGAACCCGAAGAGAAGCAGCTGAATGCCTTGTTAATTTCCATGGATCAAAAGCTTTCTTTAAGTCTCGTATCATCCGCGCCATCATCGAAAAATACCTACTAAAAGCTGCATTCTGCCCTGATTTCCTGAACAGGAGTCTAATCCTCCAGAAAAGATTCAATCCTGATAACCAAATTCCACTTCCAACTGACGTCCTCAAGAGACACATTTGCGAGGTGCATCGGTCCTCTGATTTGGAGGTCAGCAGTGTCTTATTTGAGGATGATGAACAAGTGGTTTTTCGTGGTTTATTCCTCACCAAGCCAAGCGCCATTAAAGTGCTAATAGTAAAACAAGTGAGCCAACTGTACTGTGAACACGCTCAAGAACGTTCTCCAGCCGAGAAAGCATTCCAAAACGAGATTGAAATCCTTAGGCGCCTGAATTCTACGAAACCATCCAGGCATGTGTTGGAGTTGTTTCACTCTGACGTCACGAACATGCCATATTATGTGATCACGGAGTTCATGCCTAAGGAGAATCTACAGGATTTCCTTAGGGAATGCCGAGAAGGCAAGCTGCCCACTTACTGTGATCTTCTACGCATGGCACTTGGCATCGTCACTGGGATGATCCACATCAGTGAGAAAGGAATTATTCATTTTCAGCTCCGAACGGAAAACATTTTGGTGGGAGAAAACTTGACCTGCAAAGTCTCTGGTTTTTATAGCTCCCGTGCATTTCCCAATGGAGTAGCCGCTGATGGTATTGCTGACACTCCCATTAAGCCAGGCAATACGTGCTTACGTTGGACTGCACCGGAGTGCCTTAGGGATCCAGCTTGGTTCTCAATACAGTCTGATGTGTGGGCCTTTGGGGTCTTGTTGTACGAGCTGTTTACTTACGGAAGCGTTCCTTACTTTGATAAAGTAAACACCGAAGTTCTAGCATACGTAAGTAAGAGAGATAGGTGAACCATCCTAGAACAGTTTGTTGTGTTTCCTTAGAAGTCCGTCATTCTTTAACTAACGTTACTCTAGCGGTAGGATGATCTAATCCTCATGTACTGGCTAGCTAAGGTGTCTTAATGTTAGTGTTGCCATAGCACTATGGTCCTGTATCTCCTTTCTAAGATAGCTTTAATGCCTGCGCACCAATAATGAGCAAAACTAGAGTATACTGAAAAGGGACTATATAAGCGCCAAGCGATAAGACACCAAAATATATCGTCTTTCCACCATTTTGTTGATTTGCTTATGGCTTTCTGAAATTTATCCCTTCTTGATGCATTTCTTTGAGAAAGAGAGCTATCTTTTGATCCTTATCTTATTGTGTATAATTAAGCCCTAATGTATCATTTTCAACACTTCTGAAATAATAAATGTAAAACTCGCATGTTGTTCAATAATTACTTTAACAACCACGTATCAACCTTTTTCTAAAACAAGATTTTGGAGAGAGGATTCAAGCCCTGAACACCAATGTTTAACTGAAATCGCAAGAAAGAAAGAAATATAACTCATTTTATTCCTTTTTGTTTGCTTGTAGGTTCTTTCAGGACGACATCTTCCAAAAGAATCGTGCATCAGTGATGGTGTCTATGCAGTGATTCAGAAATGTTGTACAATGGACAAAGATGATAGGATCTTATTCAACGCCATCTTTAATTATCTACAGACACTTCTATCTCAGATGCCTGGTAAGCTATAGAGCTTCATGGGATAACTTGTCGTCGCGGTATCCTATTGAATTTCTCTACAAGAGAGAGGAATAACAGCTTAGTTGTCTTTGACTTTACCACTTGCGATGTTGAGACCAAGATGTTGACACACATTATCATGACTGTAAAATTGTTGCCAAGATGCATAAAACGTCATAACAGTAGTCCTACGCTAGTTTAATCAAGTATGTAGGGACTAGCTTCAACTCTGTCTGGGAACCTCTTTCTTTGTACGATTAAAAGTTATTTCAAGGAAAAAAGATAGGTACATGTAAGACCAGGCCAAATGTTAGTTCTACAGCCTTCGATATCTTTTATTGTAGCCATTACATACTAGACATAAACGCTGCTAATAAAGCAATCGACACTGAACCGCACTTGACCAGCTCCCAGTCTTCCATCTCACACTAAGAGCGTGCTTTGGTTCTTACGTTCCCCACCAGCTGCGCGGTTTCTGAAATAGGTTGGATATTCAATCTTTAAGGTTTTCCAATGCTCCTGTAACGTCTTCGATCATTACTTTCCTTTTAAATTAGAGCAACAACCAGTACATCCAAATCTTCCGCCTTTGAGAAGCCCTCAGGAGCATGATGAAGACGAGAACGGAAATGTGAGTAAAGGCTTATGAATACTAAACTTAGAACAGATTACAGTCAGGCTTCTGCGGGGGGAAATCGGAAGCACGCTACGAGTAGTATCCCAGAGTGTCCAACCATCCCGATTTTGTCGGGATTATCCTGATTTTGCTTGAAAATCCCGAATCCCGACGCAACCTCGGTCGGGATAGGAAAAATCCCGATTTTGAAGATCTGCTCCTACGAGCAACGAGCCCAGAAAGATATTTTCTTCAAATTCTCATAATACTTGAATAAATATCGGATTTCTTGATTTTGTTATACGGTGAATATGTCTGAGGAATTACGAGAATTTTATTGCAATAACATTTCTTTAATGGGAACAAACCTAAAATGACGATCAATTTACCGACCCTGAGAGTGCTGGAAATGGTGCTTCAGCTATAGGGCCTCCAGATTTAACCCCCCCTCCTAGAGGCTCGCGCCTTTGGCGCTCGCTAAAGTTTCCTCGGCCTACAATTTAAATCCCGATTTGGGAAGGTCCAGAGGTTGGACACTCTGGTATCCAATCATCATGCAGTATTGAATAGTCCCGGTAAAGGAAAATAACAAGAAATTGCAGTCAAAAGCAGTGCAATTTTCTTAACGAACAATCAGATTATTGCATAATACTGTTATTTTATGCATTTCTTCCTCGAGGAAGCCTTCCTACAATTTGCTATTGTTCTTACAAGGGCTTTTGAGAGAATATGCGTGTAATTAGTTGCCGTGTGCCAACGTTTGAGTCAATCAAAGCGCTGCTATTTCTCCGTCAGTAATGTAAGTATTAATATTACTATTAAACAGAATCCGAACCGGGAGGAGGATCCTTGTGTCAATTATGAGATTGGAATGGCATCTCGTAGTCGCGTGCCCTCAGACCCTGAAAAGGTAAAGCCTTGGCTTTTGCGATTGTTGTAACCCAAATTTCGTACCCAGACCCCATTTGTTTCTTACTGCGCATAGTAAGCAACAAATGGGGTCTGGGTACGAGATGTTGCAACATAAGCGCGCACAGGTCTGTGGAAAATTAGGCTTTGAAAACGTCGGTCAATGGGCCGGTATGAAGCGCGGTGTGTTGGTGTGAGTGTTTACTGTGATGTGTGCATGGGAAGTTGCACTGTTTATAATATACTCAACAAAATATCTGGATTCTGATTGGTCAATATAGCGAATGCATAAAGAGGTTATAGAGTGCACAGTTGCACGCTCTCGGCAAATGCTTGCTTGGTATATTATAAGCAAAAATAAATTATGGAGTTATATTTTGAAGGTTCTCAAATCGCACTCGTGTGAAGGCTCGATTTCCTCTATGTATTACATGGCCTAATGAGCAAGATTACCTTTAGTTGGATGGACGTTGTCTACAAATATCATTTGAATCCGAAAACCTTTGAAATTGTTGTAAAATCAAGCAGATAAATTGCATGCAATCAGTCTCCTGTTGTTTACCGTAATCTTTACTTTCTTTTCTTTTTCACCATGTAACGATTAATACAATGCTGTCATGATAAATATAATAATTTCTTCTTCCTCTCAATTCACGCATCTTTTGACCATTAAGGTGAGACTCAAGATTAAGAAGACGAACCTTGAAAACAGGAATCCACAGCACTTGAAAAACCTCAGATCTCTAAAACATCAGCACGTTGTTGAAATTCTAGCTGGGAAGAGAAACAAGATCAGTATCAACATTGTAAGTATTGTTTTTCATGCTTTTTTCTCATTTTGTTTTGTTCTGACGAAGGCGTTAGCTGCAACTCGCGTTCCACTACAGTTTGCACACCTTAATCAGCTCTTTGTTGAGAAAACCTGACGTGTTTTTCAGACTTCTAAGACGTATACAATTTTCTACCTCCTCTCCGCATAAATCCCTGAAATTTCCAGTATGTGCCTTTGCAGGGTATAGTCAGCTGGTTTGTACTGGATGGCAAAAAACTGAATTCATATAAAAATAATAATAAAACTATGAATTTCTAACAAGACCTGAAACAACCAAGGGGGCTGGTCAAAGTCAGGACCCGCCTAATCTAGCGTGTTGTTTTTGCGGAGGGAGGAGAACCGGAGAATCCGGAGAAAAACCCTCGGAGCAAGGACGAGATCCCAACAAACTCAACACACATATGGGGCCGCGTCCGGGAATCGAACCTGTGCCACAGAGGTGAGAGGCGAAGCGCTTAACCATTGCACCATCCCGGCTCCCCGGCTAAACTGAGGCACTTGTCCGAGATCGGTAGTGTTATGAGCTAAACCTGTTTGTCAAATGCAATTTTCCACCTCCAATCGATTGTCGATCTTTCAAAAACAGCGTTTTGAAGCTCGTTTGCCATCCAGTAAAGCCTTTCTCATGGGATCACGAGCTCAATTCAATGGTTATTGAAGTGATATATCAGCACGTGACTGTTTCCTGCAAAGGCCTATATTTTGTACAACTCAAAGCAACTCACCTTTTAATTCTAGGCAGTAATACGTTTTAATTTCCCCTGGAATAATAGCGCTAGAAGGAATGAGTTTACTAAAGAAAAAATGCTTCTGCGAAAAGATGAAGTCTTGGGTAATAGACCAGTTCGCGGTAAATTCCGACATTTTGAAAGGGGTGCAAACATGGCGCGAAATACAGTGTTTGTATGGGAATCGATGGGAATCCGATGCCAAATAAAATCCGTAAAATCGAATTTCTGAAATATTCTTCAGATACAAACTTAAGATACCAGGTAAACGATTAAGATATCGAAATTTGAGGGATGTAGCTGTGCTGGGAAGCGTGCAATCGTGTTTTCAGTTTTCCATACATTGTCTGTAAATTTTCACGCGGAATTTGACTCGTTTTTACAGAGAATGTATGGAAAACTGAAAAAAATGAATTTCAAATTACAGAGCAGTGAGGAACGTAGGCGAGTGAATCAGCCTCTCCTGTTAAAATGCGAAATTTGGAGGGTTTAAAATCAAACAAGCCATCAAAAAGGAACATGCAGAGGGAATATAGTTGTTTATTAAAGACTTTATTTTATGAACTCTGTAGCCCTTCCTCTCACGTTTAACATTTATGTGTTTCATTTGAATTTCGCGTGATAAGCAATCAGTAGGGAGCACTCAAGCGGAGCATCACAGAGATGTTCACTCCACAAAGGCTGAGTGACAACTGAAGGTGTCAGTGGCTGGTCATGTCCCTTTTATACCAGAACTTCTGTTTAATATATATATATATATATATATATATATATATACAGCAATTTTCATAAATTCTGACCCCCTTACCATATATAAATATATATCAAACATATATCTAACATTATGGGATGTCATTGCTGAAATTCTTTTCAAGTTGCCTATCATCAAGGGCTTCAGAAAAAAATATAGGAAGAGGTATCCCATAATGTTTGATACATTTTTTATATATATTTATATATGGTGAGGGGGGTCAGAATTTTTGCAAACGGCTGTATATATATATATATACAGCCGTTTGCAAAAATTCTGACCCCCTCACCATATATAAATATATATAAAAAATGTATCAAACATTATGGGATACCTCTTCCTATATTTTTTTCTGAAGCCCTTGATGATAGGCAACTTGAAAAAAATATCAGCAATGACATCCCATAATGTTAGATATATGTTTGATATATATTTATATATGGTAAGGGGGTCAGAATTTTTGCAAACGGCTGTATATATATATGAGGCATGTCAACACAAAAGGCGCCTTAGCAAGGTACACTCTTTTTGTGTTAACATGCCTCATCTTGTGTGGAATTCTCGATTTCCTCAGTTTAAAGCGCTGATAACTGATAGTCTAGGTTTCAATGGTTGTAAAATGACACTTGCTTCCATGTATAGCCTTTCTATCCCATAATTTCCTTGTTTGAGATTTGGAATTTTTCGAGATTTTCTACCTTATCACCTTTTTCCAGTTGATCAACTAAAAGTGACATTTTGGGGTGTTTCCAATGCCCAGGTGCGGCTAAAACGCAGTCAACAGTTGTTCTATAGACAAAGACGGTTCTTTTGCTGCAAACCGCATTAAAATCCATCAAGATGTCGAGCAACAGCGGCCAGTTGAAACTGAAACGGTGCACATATTGAGGCATGTCAACACAAAAGGCGCCTTAGCAAGGTACACTCTTTTTGTGTTAACATGCCTCATCTTGTGTGGAATTCTCGATTTCCTCAGTTTAAAGCGCTGATAACTGATAGTCTAGGTTTCAATGGTTGTAAAATGACACTTGCTTCCATGTATAGCCTTTCTATCCCATAATTTCCTTGTTTGAGATTTGGAATTTTTCGAGATTTTCTACCTTATCACCTTTTTCCAGTTGATCAACTAAAAGTGACATTTTGGGGTGTTTCCAATGCCCAGGTGCGGCTAAAACGCAGTCAACAGTTGTTCTATAGACAAAGACGGTTCTTTTGCTGCAAACCGCATTAAAATCCATCAAGATGTCGAGCAACAGCGGCCAGTTGAAACTGAAACGGTGCACATATTGAGGCATGTCAACACAAAAGGCGCCTTAGCAAGGTACACTCTTTTTGTGTTAACATGCCTCATCTTGTGTGGAATTCTCGATTTCCTCAGTTTAAAGCGCTGATAACTGATAGTCTAGGTTTCAATGGTTGTAAAATGACACTTGCTTCCATGTATAGCCTTTCTATCCCATAATTTCCTTGTTTGAGATTTGGAATTTTTCGAGATTTTCTACCTTATCACCTTTTTCCAGTTGATCAACTAAAAGTGACATTTTGGGGTGTTTCCAATGCCCAGGTGCGGCTAAAACGCAGTCAACAGTTGTTCTATAGACAAAGACGGTTCTTTTGCTGCAAACCGCATTAAAATCCATCAAGATGTCGAGCAACAGCGGCCAGTTGAAACTGAAACGGTGCACATATAATTCTTGTGTGGAATTCTCGATTTCCTCAGTTTAAAGCGCTGATAACTGATAGTCTAGGTTTCAATGGTTGTAAAATGACACTTGCTTCCATGTATAGCCTTTCTATCCCATAATTTCCTTGTTTGAGATTTGGAATTTTTCGAGATTTTCTACCTTATCACCTTTTTCCAGTTGATCAACTAAAAGTGACATTTTGGGGTGTTTCCAATGCCCAGGTGCGGCTAAAACGCAGTCAACAGTTGTTCTATAGACAAAGACGGTTCTTTTGCTGCAAACCGCATTAAAATCCATCAAGATGTCGAGCAACAGCGGCCAGTTGAAACTGAAACGGTGCACATATTGAGGCATGTCAACACAAAAGGCGCCTTAGCAAGGTACACTCTTTTTGTGTTAACATGCCTCATCTTGTGTGGAATTCTCGATTTCCTCAGTTTAAAGCGCTGATAACTGATAGTCTAGGTTTCAATGGTTGTAAAATGACACTTGCTTCCATGTATAGCCTTTCTATCCCATAATTTCCTTGTTTGAGATTTGGAATTTTTCGAGATTTTCTACCTTATCACCTTTTTCCAGTTGATCAACTAAAAGTGACATTTTGGGGTGTTTCCAATGCCCAGGTGCGGCTAAAACGCAGTCAACAGTTGTTCTATAGACAAAGACGGTTCTTTTGCTGCAAACCGCATTAAAATCCATCAAGATGTCGAGCAACAGCGGCCAGTTGAAACTGAAACGGTGCACATATTGAGGCATGTCAACACAAAAGGCGCCTTAGCAAGGTACACTCTTTTTGTGTTAACATGCCTCATCTTGTGTGGAATTCTCGATTTCCTCAGTTTAAAGCGCTGATAACTGATAGTCTAGGTTTCAATGGTTGTAAAATGACACTTGCTTCCATGTATAGCCTTTCTATCCCATAATTTCCTTGTTTGAGATTTGGAATTTTTCGAGATTTTCTACCTTATCACCTTTTTCCAGTTGATCAACTAAAAGTGACATTTTGGGGTGTTTCCAATGCCCAGGTGCGGCTAAAACGCAGTCAACAGTTGTTCTATAGACAAAGACGGTTCTTTTGCTGCAAACCGCATTAAAATCCATCAAGATGTCGAGCAACAGCGGCCAGTTGAAACTGAAACGGTGCACATATTGAGGCATGTCAACACAAAAGGCGCCTTAGCAAGGTACACTCTTTTTGTGTTAACATGCCTCATCTTGTGTGGAATTCTCGATTTCCTCAGTTTAAAGCGCTGATAACTGATAGTCTAGGTTTCAATGGTTGTAAAATGACACTTGCTTCCATGTATAGCCTTTCTATCCCATAATTTCCTTGTTTGAGATTTGGAATTTTTCGAGATTTTCTACCTTATCACCTTTTTCCAGTTGATCAACTAAAAGTGACATTTTGGGGTGTTTCCAATGCCCAGGTGCGGCTAAAACGCAGTCAACAGTTGTTCTATAGACAAAGACGGTTCTTTTGCTGCAAACCGCATTAAAATCCATCAAGATGTCGAGCAACAGCGGCCAGTTGAAACTGAAACGGTGCACATATTGAGGCATGTCAACACAAAAGGCGCCTTAGCAAGGTACACTCTTTTTGTGTTAACATGCCTCATCTTGTGTGGAATTCTCGATTTCCTCAGTTTAAAGCGCTGATAACTGATAGTCTAGGTTTCAATGGTTGTAAAATGACACTTGCTTCCATGTATAGCCTTTCTATCCCATAATTTCCTTGTTTGAGATTTGGAATTTTTCGAGATTTTCTACCTTATCACCTTTTTCCAGTTGATCAACTAAAAGTGACATTTTGGGGTGTTTCCAATGCCCAGGTGCGGCTAAAACGCAGTCAACAGTTGTTCTATAGACAAAGACGGTTCTTTTGCTGCAAACCGCATTAAAATCCATCAAGATGTCGAGCAACAGCGGCCAGTTGAAACTGAAACGGTGCACATATTGAGGCATGTCAACACAAAAGGCGCCTTAGCAAGGTACACTCTTTTTGTGTTAACATGCCTCATCTTGTGTGGAATTCTCGATTTCCTCAGTTTAAAGCGCTGATAACTGATAGTCTAGGTTTCAATGGTTGTAAAATGACACTTGCTTCCATGTATAGCCTTTCTATCCCATAATTTCCTTGTTTGAGATTTGGAATTTTTCGAGATTTTCTACCTTATCACCTTTTTCCAGTTGATCAACTAAAAGTGACATTTTGGGGTGTTTCCAATGCCCAGGTGCGGCTAAAACGCAGTCAACAGTTGTTCTATAGACAAAGACGGTTCTTTTGCTGCAAACCGCATTAAAATCCATCAAGATGTCGAGCAACAGCGGCCAGTTGAAACTGAAACGGTGCACATATTGAGGCATGTCAACACAAAAGGCGCCTTAGCAAGGTACACTCTTTTTGTGTTAACATGCCTCATCTTGTGTGGAATTCTCGATTTCCTCAGTTTAAAGCGCTGATAACTGATAGTCTAGGTTTCAATGGTTGTAAAATGACACTTGCTTCCATGTATAGCCTTTCTATCCCATAATTTCCTTGTTTGAGATTTGGAATTTTTCGAGATTTTCTACCTTATCACCTTTTTCCAGTTGATCAACTAAAAGTGACATTTTGGGGTGTTTCCAATGCCCAGGTGCGGCTAAAACGCAGTCAACAGTTGTTCTATAGACAAAGACGGTTCTTTTGCTGCAAACCGCATTAAAATCCATCAAGATGTCGAGCAACAGCGGCCAGTTGAAACTGAAACGGTGCACATATTGAGGCATGTCAACACAAAAGGCGCCTTAGCAAGGTACACTCTTTTTGTGTTAACATGCCTCATCTTGTGTGGAATTCTCGATTTCCTCAGTTTAAAGCGCTGATAACTGATAGTCTAGGTTTCAATGGTTGTAAAATGACACTTGCTTCCATGTATAGCCTTTCTATCCCATAATTTCCTTGTTTGAGATTTGGAATTTTTCGAGATTTTCTACCTTATCACCTTTTTCCAGTTGATCAACTAAAAGTGACATTTTGGGGTGTTTCCAATGCCCAGGTGCGGCTAAAACGCAGTCAACAGTTGTTCTATAGACAAAGACGGTTCTTTTGCTGCAAACCGCATTAAAATCCATCAAGATGTCGAGCAACAGCGGCCAGTTGAAACTGAAACGGTGCACATATTGAGGCATGTCAACACAAAAGGCGCCTTAGCAAGGTACACTCTTTTTGTGTTAACATGCCTCATCTTGTGTGGAATTCTCGATTTCCTCAGTTTAAAGCGCTGATAACTGATAGTCTAGGTTTCAATGGTTGTAAAATGACACTTGCTTCCATGTATAGCCTTTCTATCCCATAATTTCCTTGTTTGAGATTTGGAATTTTTCGAGATTTTCTACCTTATCACCTTTTTCCAGTTGATCAACTAAAAGTGACATTTTGGGGTGTTTCCAATGCCCAGGTGCGGCTAAAACGCAGTCAACAGTTGTTCTATAGACAAAGACGGTTCTTTTGCTGCAAACCGCATTAAAATCCATCAAGATGTCGAGCAACAGCGGCCAGTTGAAACTGAAACGGTGCACATATTGAGGCATGTCAACACAAAAGGCGCCTTAGCAAGGTACACTCTTTTTGTGTTAACATGCCTCATCTTGTGTGGAATTCTCGATTTCCTCAGTTTAAAGCGCTGATAACTGATAGTCTAGGTTTCAATGGTTGTAAAATGACACTTGCTTCCATGTATAGCCTTTCTATCCCATAATTTCCTTGTTTGAGATTTGGAATTTTTCGAGATTTTCTACCTTATCACCTTTTTCCAGTTGATCAACTAAAAGTGACATTTTGGGGTGTTTCCAATGCCCAGGTGCGGCTAAAACGCAGTCAACAGTTGTTCTATAGACAAAGACGGTTCTTTTGCTGCAAACCGCATTAAAATCCATCAAGATGTCGAGCAACAGCGGCCAGTTGAAACTGAAACGGTGCACATATTGAGGCATGTCAACACAAAAGGCGCCTTAGCAAGGTACACTCTTTTTGTGTTAACATGCCTCATCTTGTGTGGAATTCTCGATTTCCTCAGTTTAAAGCGCTGATAACTGATAGTCTAGGTTTCAATGGTTGTAAAATGACACTTGCTTCCATGTATAGCCTTTCTATCCCATAATTTCCTTGTTTGAGATTTGGAATTTTTCGAGATTTTCTACCTTATCACCTTTTTCCAGTTGATCAACTAAAAGTGACATTTTGGGGTGTTTCCAATGCCCAGGTGCGGCTAAAACGCAGTCAACAGTTGTTCTATAGACAAAGACGGTTCTTTTGCTGCAAACCGCATTAAAATCCATCAAGATGTCGAGCAACAGCGGCCAGTTGAAACTGAAACGGTGCACATATTGAGGCATGTCAACACAAAAGGCGCCTTAGCAAGGTACACTCTTTTTGTGTTAACATGCCTCATCTTGTGTGGAATTCTCGATTTCCTCAGTTTAAAGCGCTGATAACTGATAGTCTAGGTTTCAATGGTTGTAAAATGACACTTGCTTCCATGTATAGCCTTTCTATCCCATAATTTCCTTGTTTGAGATTTGGAATTTTTCGAGATTTTCTACCTTATCACCTTTTTCCAGTTGATCAACTAAAAGTGACATTTTGGGGTGTTTCCAATGCCCAGGTGCGGCTAAAACGCAGTCAACAGTTGTTCTATAGACAAAGACGGTTCTTTTGCTGCAAACCGCATTAAAATCCATCAAGATGTCGAGCAACAGCGGCCAGTTGAAACTGAAACGGTGCACATATTGAGGCATGTCAACACAAAAGGCGCCTTAGCAAGGTACACTCTTTTTGTGTTAACATGCCTCATCTTGTGTGGAATTCTCGATTTCCTCAGTTTAAAGCGCTGATAACTGATAGTCTAGGTTTCAATGGTTGTAAAATGACACTTGCTTCCATGTATAGCCTTTCTATCCCATAATTTCCTTGTTTGAGATTTGGAATTTTTCGAGATTTTCTACCTTATCACCTTTTTCCAGTTGATCAACTAAAAGTGACATTTTGGGGTGTTTCCAATGCCCAGGTGCGGCTAAAACGCAGTCAACAGTTGTTCTATAGACAAAGACGGTTCTTTTGCTGCAAACCGCATTAAAATCCATCAAGATGTCGAGCAACAGCGGCCAGTTGAAACTGAAACGGTGCACATATTGAGGCATGTCAACACAAAAGGCGCCTTAGCAAGGTACACTCTTTTTGTGTTAACATGCCTCATCTTGTGTGGAATTCTCGATTTCCTCAGTTTAAAGCGCTGATAACTGATAGTCTAGGTTTCAATGGTTGTAAAATGACACTTGCTTCCATGTATAGCCTTTCTATCCCATAATTTCCTTGTTTGAGATTTGGAATTTTTCGAGATTTTCTACCTTATCACCTTTTTCCAGTTGATCAACTAAAAGTGACATTTTGGGGTGTTTCCAATGCCCAGGTGCGGCTAAAACGCAGTCAACAGTTGTTCTATAGACAAAGACGGTTCTTTTGCTGCAAACCGCATTAAAATCCATCAAGATGTCGAGCAACAGCGGCCAGTTGAAACTGAAACGGTGCACATATTGAGGCATGTCAACACAAAAGGCGCCTTAGCAAGGTACACTCTTTTTGTGTTAACATGCCTCATCTTGTGTGGAATTCTCGATTTCCTCAGTTTAAAGCGCTGATAACTGATAGTCTAGGTTTCAATGGTTGTAAAATGACACTTGCTTCCATGTATAGCCTTTCTATCCCATAATTTCCTTGTTTGAGATTTGGAATTTTTCGAGATTTTCTACCTTATCACCTTTTTCCAGTTGATCAACTAAAAGTGACATTTTGGGGTGTTTCCAATGCCCAGGTGCGGCTAAAACGCAGTCAACAGTTGTTCTATAGACAAAGACGGTTCTTTTGCTGCAAACCGCATTAAAATCCATCAAGATGTCGAGCAACAGCGGCCAGTTGAAACTGAAACGGTGCACATATAATTCTTGTGTGGAATTCTCGATTTCCTCAGTTTAAAGCGCTGATAACTGATAGTCTAGGTTTCAATGGTTGTAAAATGACACTTGCTTCCATGTATAGCCTTTCTATCCCATAATTTCCTTGTTTGAGATTTGGAATTTTTCGAGATTTTCTACCTTATCACCTTTTTCCAGTTGATCAACTAAAAGTGACATTTTGGGGTGTTTCCAATGCCCAGGTGCGGCTAAAACGCAGTCAACAGTTGTTCTATAGACAAAGACGGTTCTTTTGCTGCAAACCGCATTAAAATCCATCAAGATGTCGAGCAACAGCGGCCAGTTGAAACTGAAACGGTGCACATATTGAGGCATGTCAACACAAAAGGCGCCTTAGCAAGGTACACTCTTTTTGTGTTAACATGCCTCATCTTGTGTGGAATTCTCGATTTCCTCAGTTTAAAGCGCTGATAACTGATAGTCTAGGTTTCAATGGTTGTAAAATGACACTTGCTTCCATGTATAGCCTTTCTATCCCATAATTTCCTTGTTTGAGATTTGGAATTTTTCGAGATTTTCTACCTTATCACCTTTTTCCAGTTGATCAACTAAAAGTGACATTTTGGGGTGTTTCCAATGCCCAGGTGCGGCTAAAACGCAGTCAACAGTTGTTCTATAGACAAAGACGGTTCTTTTGCTGCAAACCGCATTAAAATCCATCAAGATGTCGAGCAACAGCGGCCAGTTGAAACTGAAACGGTGCACATATTGAGGCATGTCAACACAAAAGGCGCCTTAGCAAGGTACACTCTTTTTGTGTTAACATGCCTCATCTTGTGTGGAATTCTCGATTTCCTCAGTTTAAAGCGCTGATAACTGATAGTCTAGGTTTCAATGGTTGTAAAATGACACTTGCTTCCATGTATAGCCTTTCTATCCCATAATTTCCTTGTTTGAGATTTGGAATTTTTCGAGATTTTCTACCTTATCACCTTTTTCCAGTTGATCAACTAAAAGTGACATTTTGGGGTGTTTCCAATGCCCAGGTGCGGCTAAAACGCAGTCAACAGTTGTTCTATAGACAAAGACGGTTCTTTTGCTGCAAACCGCATTAAAATCCATCAAGATGTCGAGCAACAGCGGCCAGTTGAAACTGAAACGGTGCACATATTGAGGCATGTCAACACAAAAGGCGCCTTAGCAAGGTACACTCTTTTTGTGTTAACATGCCTCATCTTGTGTGGAATTCTCGATTTCCTCAGTTTAAAGCGCTGATAACTGATAGTCTAGGTTTCAATGGTTGTAAAATGACACTTGCTTCCATGTATAGCCTTTCTATCCCATAATTTCCTTGTTTGAGATTTGGAATTTTTCGAGATTTTCTACCTTATCACCTTTTTCCAGTTGATCAACTAAAAGTGACATTTTGGGGTGTTTCCAATGCCCAGGTGCGGCTAAAACGCAGTCAACAGTTGTTCTATAGACAAAGACGGTTCTTTTGCTGCAAACCGCATTAAAATCCATCAAGATGTCGAGCAACAGCGGCCAGTTGAAACTGAAACGGTGCACATATTGAGGCATGTCAACACAAAAGGCGCCTTAGCAAGGTACACTCTTTTTGTGTTAACATGCCTCATCTTGTGTGGAATTCTCGATTTCCTCAGTTTAAAGCGCTGATAACTGATAGTCTAGGTTTCAATGGTTGTAAAATGACACTTGCTTCCATGTATAGCCTTTCTATCCCATAATTTCCTTGTTTGAGATTTGGAATTTTTCGAGATTTTCTACCTTATCACCTTTTTCCAGTTGATCAACTAAAAGTGACATTTTGGGGTGTTTCCAATGCCCAGGTGCGGCTAAAACGCAGTCAACAGTTGTTCTATAGACAAAGACGGTTCTTTTGCTGCAAACCGCATTAAAATCCATCAAGATGTCGAGCAACAGCGGCCAGTTGAAACTGAAACGGTGCACATATTGAGGCATGTCAACACAAAAGGCGCCTTAGCAAGGTACACTCTTTTTGTGTTAACATGCCTCATCTTGTGTGGAATTCTCGATTTCCTCAGTTTAAAGCGCTGATAACTGATAGTCTAGGTTTCAATGGTTGTAAAATGACACTTGCTTCCATGTATAGCCTTTCTATCCCATAATTTCCTTGTTTGAGATTTGGAATTTTTCGAGATTTTCTACCTTATCACCTTTTTCCAGTTGATCAACTAAAAGTGACATTTTGGGGTGTTTCCAATGCCCAGGTGCGGCTAAAACGCAGTCAACAGTTGTTCTATAGACAAAGACGGTTCTTTTGCTGCAAACCGCATTAAAATCCATCAAGATGTCGAGCAACAGCGGCCAGTTGAAACTGAAACGGTGCACATATTGAGGCATGTCAACACAAAAGGCGCCTTAGCAAGGTACACTCTTTTTGTGTTAACATGCCTCATCTTGTGTGGAATTCTCGATTTCCTCAGTTTAAAGCGCTGATAACTGATAGTCTAGGTTTCAATGGTTGTAAAATGACACTTGCTTCCATGTATAGCCTTTCTATCCCATAATTTCCTTGTTTGAGATTTGGAATTTTTCGAGATTTTCTACCTTATCACCTTTTTCCAGTTGATCAACTAAAAGTGACATTTTGGGGTGTTTCCAATGCCCAGGTGCGGCTAAAACGCAGTCAACAGTTGTTCTATAGACAAAGACGGTTCTTTTGCTGCAAACCGCATTAAAATCCATCAAGATGTCGAGCAACAGCGGCCAGTTGAAACTGAAACGGTGCACATATTGAGGCATGTCAACACAAAAGGCGCCTTAGCAAGGTACACTCTTTTTGTGTTAACATGCCTCATCTTGTGTGGAATTCTCGATTTCCTCAGTTTAAAGCGCTGATAACTGATAGTCTAGGTTTCAATGGTTGTAAAATGACACTTGCTTCCATGTATAGCCTTTCTATCCCATAATTTCCTTGTTTGAGATTTGGAATTTTTCGAGATTTTCTACCTTATCACCTTTTTCCAGTTGATCAACTAAAAGTGACATTTTGGGGTGTTTCCAATGCCCAGGTGCGGCTAAAACGCAGTCAACAGTTGTTCTATAGACAAAGACGGTTCTTTTGCTGCAAACCGCATTAAAATCCATCAAGATGTCGAGCAACAGCGGCCAGTTGAAACTGAAACGGTGCACATATTGAGGCATGTCAACACAAAAGGCGCCTTAGCAAGGTACACTCTTTTTGTGTTAACATGCCTCATCTTGTGTGGAATTCTCGATTTCCTCAGTTTAAAGCGCTGATAACTGATAGTCTAGGTTTCAATGGTTGTAAAATGACACTTGCTTCCATGTATAGCCTTTCTATCCCATAATTTCCTTGTTTGAGATTTGGAATTTTTCGAGATTTTCTACCTTATCACCTTTTTCCAGTTGATCAACTAAAAGTGACATTTTGGGGTGTTTCCAATGCCCAGGTGCGGCTAAAACGCAGTCAACAGTTGTTCTATAGACAAAGACGGTTCTTTTGCTGCAAACCGCATTAAAATCCATCAAGATGTCGAGCAACAGCGGCCAGTTGAAACTGAAACGGTGCACATATTGAGGCATGTCAACACAAAAGGCGCCTTAGCAAGGTACACTCTTTTTGTGTTAACATGCCTCATCTTGTGTGGAATTCTCGATTTCCTCAGTTTAAAGCGCTGATAACTGATAGTCTAGGTTTCAATGGTTGTAAAATGACACTTGCTTCCATGTATAGCCTTTCTATCCCATAATTTCCTTGTTTGAGATTTGGAATTTTTCGAGATTTTCTACCTTATCACCTTTTTCCAGTTGATCAACTAAAAGTGACATTTTGGGGTGTTTCCAATGCCCAGGTGCGGCTAAAACGCAGTCAACAGTTGTTCTATAGACAAAGACGGTTCTTTTGCTGCAAACCGCATTAAAATCCATCAAGATGTCGAGCAACAGCGGCCAGTTGAAACTGAAACGGTGCACATATTGAGGCATGTCAACACAAAAGGCGCCTTAGCAAGGTACACTCTTTTTGTGTTAACATGCCTCATCTTGTGTGGAATTCTCGATTTCCTCAGTTTAAAGCGCTGATAACTGATAGTCTAGGTTTCAATGGTTGTAAAATGACACTTGCTTCCATGTATAGCCTTTCTATCCCATAATTTCCTTGTTTGAGATTTGGAATTTTTCGAGATTTTCTACCTTATCACCTTTTTCCAGTTGATCAACTAAAAGTGACATTTTGGGGTGTTTCCAATGCCCAGGTGCGGCTAAAACGCAGTCAACAGTTGTTCTATAGACAAAGACGGTTCTTTTGCTGCAAACCGCATTAAAATCCATCAAGATGTCGAGCAACAGCGGCCAGTTGAAACTGAAACGGTGCACATATTGAGGCATGTCAACACAAAAGGCGCCTTAGCAAGGTACACTCTTTTTGTGTTAACATGCCTCATATATATATATATACAATCATCCACATCCGTCCAATTCGCTAGGTTGAACAAACTATATATATATCATAAGCAAATGAATACAGAGATGATGTTCACTCCACGGCTGAGTGACAACTGAAAGTGTCAGTGGCTGGCCATGGCCCTTTTATACCGAAACTTCCTGTTTAATAGATATATGTATATATATCATAAGCAAATGAATGCAGAGATGATGTTCACTCCACAAAGACTGAGTGACAACTGAAGGTGTCAGTGGCTGGTCATGTCCCTTTTATACCGGAACTTCCTGTTTAATAGATATATATGTATATCATAAGCAAATGAATACAGAGATGATGTTCACTCCACAAAGGCTGAGTGACAACTGAAGGTGTCAGTGGCTGGTCATGTCCCTTTTATACCGGAACTTCCTGTTTAATGTTATGATGGCCCTTCTTTATTTTAGAGTTGCGAACACTACAAGAACAGCAGTCTTCGTGACTACATACTTCAAGAGCAGTGTTCTGTTGTAGATCTCACCAGGTTTGCTGCTCAGTCAATCAATGCAGTGCATTATCTGCACTCTAAGGACATCGTGCACTGCGATTTACGAGCCTCGAATTTTGTGGTTGTTAACTCAAGATATGTAAGTCTTCTATTTTAATGGTTCCTTTGTCCCTTGGTCGGGGAATAGAATAGCACGATCAAATTTGATTTCACAAATTTAATCTTCTACTACTACTACTCACTTCTGCTACTACTATATACTGCTGCTGCTACTACTACTTAGATTTCGTATGAGTGGGAAAACCTACTGCAATGACTTACGCGGTACGGTACGGTACGTTACTGTACGACATGCCGTGACATTGAAATGGTTTCACTATTGTTTTTGTTTGCTGCTCCAATCAAATTACAGAGATACGGTACAGTACGGTTACAGTACGGATCCGGTAAAGCTACGGACAATTGCCGTAATTTGTTCCACTCATACGAAATCTGCTCTACAGCAACAACTGCTGCTGCTGCTACTACTGCTACTACTACTTCTACTACCGCCTCCCGGTTAGCTCAGTGGTTAAGCGCCGGTCAATTGTACGGGAGGTCACGGGTTCAAACCCCGGCCGGACCAACACTCAGGGTGTTAAAATAACTGAGTAGAAGGTGCTGCTTTTGTGAAGCAATCTCATTCACGAACTGCAAATGGTTAGACCTTCACGTCTTCTCGGATAAGGACGTTAAATTTCCCGTCGGCCTCAAGTTTATCAGTCTTACAAGACTGTAACGAGTTACCGACGTTAAATAAGGTCGCTTTACTACTCTACTGCTAGCGCTACTATTACTGCTACTACAACAACAACTACTACTACTCTAATGATACTAACGATACTGCTATACTACCACTGCTACTACCACTACAACAACAACAACAACTACTACTACTGCTATTAGCAATGATATTTAATAATACCAATAAGAAGATTAGAACATATGCTTTTGAATCTGGTTCTGTAGTATCGCATGACGTCATAACGTAACAGTAACTCTTGCTTTGTTTATTTTTCAAGGTTAAACTTTCAGGCCTGGGGCGGTCCAAGACTCTAGAGCCGTCGTACATGGAGGAAGATAGCTCTTCTTGTGTTACACATGGAGAAATGCCCGCCGAAACTGTGCGCTGGTAAATGTTTGTTAACACCTGACCATACTCAACTAAATATCTGGATTCTGATTGGTCAATGACAAGTGCATCTAAAGGTTATTGAGGGCACAGTTGCACGCTCAGTAGATTATAAACAAAGAATCGCATGAACTGCTCGTGCTGATACTTGATTTAGAGGCACTGAGTTATATTTTGAAAGTTCTCAAATTGCACTTGCTGATACATCCGTTCAATAACTAATGAATTGCGGTCGTGATCCCATGGGAAAGGCTTTTCTGGAAACAGTCACGTGCTGATATATCACTTCAATAACTAATGAATTGCGCTCGTGATTCCATGGGAAAGGCTTTACTGGATGGAAAACAATCTTCAACAATGCAGTTTTAGAAAAGATCAACAATCGCTTGGAAGTGGAAAATAGCATTTACAAACAGGTTTGCTAATAACACTACCGATCTCGTACAAGTGCCTTAAAGTATGAGAGTCAGATTGTTTTGCTATCCAGTACAACCACGTGATTGCATTCCTGCAAAAGTCCCATTGACAATAATCTCTATGATACTATTGCAGTTGTTTTAATTACTGTCTTAATAAAAATAAAAACTGGTCTTTAAATCTTTACAGGAGTGCCCCAGAGGTAATTCAAGATGGCCTTTACTCTCAGGCCAGTGATATTTGGTCTTTAGGTATGATGTTATGGGAGATGTTCTCTTGTCTTCACAAAGATGACTTATCAGCCAGACCATTCCCACTACTTCAAGATGACGAGGTTGGTCCATTTACGAGATGTATTCCTTTGAACATAACAGAGATAAAAACGTGATACCGATATTCTCTCATGGTTATATTGTTTAAATTTTGAAAATTAAAGAACTAACAATTCAACGGTAACAAATCGAGCGGGAGTCTGGCTCCGAGTTATGACCGCAAGTACTTCTGGGATCGTTCGAAGGGACAACCAGCCATTTTGAAAATATTCTGTGTGCGTTTGAGTGAGTGTTATAGGCATAAACAATATTGGCTAATACTCACCATTTGTCCATTGGATGATATTTTGTGGTACAAACTAAAGCTGTGCATCCATAGTATTACTTGAGATATTGCTTAAGCACTTAAAAAAGATTGTGTCGCTCTTACATTTCATTCGTACTAAGGAAATTCTCAGATGCATGCAGTAGTAAAACACTCACCGCTGTGGACCCGTGGTCGATTCCCGGCTCGGGCACCATATGTGAGTTAGGTTTGTTGTTGATTCGTTATCTGCAGTCGAGGGATTTTCTCTGGATTCTCCGATTTTCCTTCCTCCATGAAAATTAACATGTGAGTCGAGCGTCCAAAACAGTTAATGTAGTGAGGAGTTTGTGATCAGCTTTAAAGCTGCCATGAATAATAATCTAGCCTGCGAACATTTTCGACGCAAACTCCTATTGGTATATTCCACAATGACATCTATCAACGTGTAAATTAGATGTTATATCTTAGGCCTGTTTGACATCTATCAACGTGTAAATTAGATGTTATATCTTAGGCCTGTTTGACATCTATCAACGTGTAAATTAGATGTTATATCTTAGGCCTGTTTGACATCTATCAACGTGTAAATTAGATGTTATAACTTAGGCCTGTTTGACATCTATCAACGTGTAAATTAGATGTTATAACTTAGGCCTGTTTGACATCTATCAACGTGTAAATTAGATGTTATATCTTAGGCCTGTTTGACATCTATCAACGTGTAAATTAGATGTTATAACTTAGGCCTGTTTGACATCTATCAACGTGTAAATTAGATGTTATATCTTAGGCCTGTTTGACATCTATCAACGTGTAAATTAGATGTTATATCTTAGGCCTGTTTGACATCTATCAACGTGTAAATTAGATGTTATAACTTAGGCCTGTTTGACATCTATCAACGTGTAAATTAGATGTTATAACTTAGGCCTGTTTGACATCTATCAACGTGTAAATTAGATGTTATATCTTAGGCCTGTTTGACATCTATCAACGTGTAAATTAGATGTTATAACTTAGGCCTGTTTGACATCTATCAACGTGTAAATTAGATGTTATATCTTAGGCCTGTTTGACATCTATCAACGTGTAAATTAGATGTTATATCTTAGGCCTGTTTGACATCTATCAACGTGTAAATTAGATGTTATAACTTAGGCCTGTTTGACATCTATCAACGTGTAAATTAGATGTTATAACTTAGGCCTGTTTGACATCTATCAACGTGTAAATTAGATGTTATATCTTAGGCCTGTTTGACATCTATCAACGTGTAAATTAGATGTTATAACTTAGGCCTGTTTGACATCTATCAACGTGTAAATTAGATGTTATATCTTAGGCCTGTTTGACATCTATCAACGTGTAAATTAGATGTTATATCTTAGGCCTGTTTGACATCTATCAACGTGTAAATTAGATGTTATAACTTAGGCCTGTTTGACATCTATCAACGTGTAAATTAGATGTTATAACTTAGGCCTGTTTGACATCTATCAACGTGTAAATTAGATGTTATATCTTAGGCCTGTTTGACATCTATCAACGTGTAAATTAGATGTTATAACTTAGGCCAGTTTGACATCTATCAACGTGTAAATTAGATGTTATATCTTAGGCCTGTTTGACATCTATCAACGTGTAAATTAGATGTTATATCTTAGGCCTGTTTGACATCTATCAACGTGTAAATTAGATGTTATATCTTAGGCCTGTTTGACATCTATCAACGTGTAAATTAGATGTTATATCTTAGGCCTGTTTGACATCTATCAACGTGTAAATTAGATGTTATAACTTAGGCCAGTTTGACATCTATCAACGTGTAAATTAGATGTTATATGTTAGGCCTGTTTGACATCTATCAACGTGTAAATTAGATGTTATATGTTAGGCCTGTTTGACATCTATCAACGTGTAAATTAGATGTTATATGTTAGGCCTGTTTGACATCTATCAACGTGTAAATTAGATGTTATATCTTAGGCCTGTTTGACATCTATCAACGTGTAAATTAGATGTTATATCTTAGGCCTGTTTGACATCTATCAACGTGTAAATTAGATGTTATATCTTAGGCTTGTTTGACATCTATCAACGTGTAAATTAGATGTTATATCTTAGGCCTGTTTGACATCTATCAACGTGTAAATTAGATGTTATAACTTAGGCCTGTTTGACATCTATCAACGTGTAAATTAGATGTTATATCTTAGGCTTGTTTGACATCTATCAACGTGTAAATTAGATGTTATATCTTAGGCTTGTTTGACATCTATCAACGTGTAAATTAGATGTTATATCTTAGGCCTGTTTGACATCTATCAACGTGTAAATTAGATGTTATATCTTAGGCCTGTTTGACATCTATCAACGTGTAAATTAGATGTTATATCTTAGGCCTGTTTGACATCTATCAACGTGTAAATTAGATGTTATATCTTAGGCCTGTTTGACATCTATCAACGTGTAAATTAGATGTTATATCTTAGGCTTGTTTGACATCTATCAACGTGTAAATTAGATGTTATATCTTAGGCCTGTTTGACATCTATCAACGTGTAAATTAGATGTTATATCTTAGGCCTGTTTGACATCTATCAACGTGTAAATTAGATGTTATATCTTAGGCCTGTTTGACATCTATCAACGTGTAAATTAGATGTTATATCTTAGGCCTGTTTGACATCTATCAACGTGTAAATTAGATGTTATATCTTAGGCCTGTTTGACATCTATCAACGTGTAAATTAGATGTTATATCTTAGGCCTGTTTGACATCTATCAACGTGTAAATTAGATGTTATATCTTAGGCTTGTTTGACATCTATCAACGTGTAAATTAGATGTTATATCTTAGGCCTGTTTGACATCTATCAACGTGTAAATTAGATGTTATATCTTAGGCCTGTTTGACATCTATCAACGTGTAAATTAGATGTTATATCTTAGGCCTGTTTGACATCTATCAACGTGTAAATTAGATGTTATATCTTAGGCCTGTTTGACATCTATCAACGTGTAAATTAGATGTTATATCTTAGGCCTGTTTGACATCTATCAACGTG
Organism: Actinernus sp. WN-2022; assembly: GCA_030867875.1. Lineage (NCBI taxonomy): Eukaryota > Metazoa > Cnidaria > Anthozoa > Actiniaria > Actinernidae > Actinernus > Actinernus sp. WN-2022. Next base: position 26,284,589 of record JAOWCC010001679.1, read on the forward strand.
TAAATTAGATGTTATATCTTAGGCCTGTTTGACATCTATCAACGTGTAAATTAGATGTTATATCTTAGGCCTGTTTGACATCTATCAACGTGTAAATTAGATGTTATATCTTAGGCTTGTTTGACATCTATCAACGTGTAAATTAGATGTTATATCTTAGGCCTGTTTGACATCTATCAACGTGTAAATTAGATGTTATATCTTAGGCCTGTTTGACATCTATCAACGTGTAAATTAGATGTTATATCTTAGGCCTGTTTGACATCTATCAACGTGTAAATTAGATGTTATAACTTAGGCCTGTTTGACATCTATCAACGTGTAAATTAGATGTTATAACTTAGGCCTGTTTGACATCTATCAACGTGTAAATTAGATGTTATATCTTAGGCCTGTTTGACATCTATCAACGTGTAAATTAGATGTTATAACTTAGGCCTGTTTGACATCTATCAACGTGTAAATTAGATGTTATAACTTAGGCCTGTTTGACATCTATCAACGTGTAAATTAGATGTTATATCTTAGGCCTGTTTGACATCTATCAACGTGTAAATTAGATGTTATATCTTAGGCCTGTTTGACATCTATCAACGTGTAAATTAGATGTTATATCTTAGGCCTGTTTGACATCTATCAACGTGTAAATTAGATGTTATATCTTAGGCCTGTTTGACATCTATCAACGTGTAAATTAGATGTTATATCTTAGGCCTGTTTGACATCTATCAACGTGTAAATTAGATGTTATATCTTAGGCTTGTTTGACATCTATCAACGTGTAAATTAGATGTTATATCTTAGGCTTGTTTGACATCTATCAACGTGTAAATTAGATGTTATATCTTAGGCCTGTTTGACATCTATCAACGTGTAAATTAGATGTTATATCTTAGGCCTGTTTGACATCTATCAACGTGTAAATTAGATGTTATATCTTAGGCCTGTTTGACATCTATCAACGTGTAAATTAGATGTTATATCTTAGGCCTGTTTGACATCTATCAACGTGTAAATTAGATGTTATATCTTAGGCCTGTTTGACATCTATCAACGTGTAAATTAGATGTTATATCTTAGGCCTGTTTGACATCTATCAACGTGTAAATTAGATGTTATATCTTAGGCCTGTTTGACATCTATCAACGTGTAAATTAGATGTTATATCTTAGGCCTGTTTGACATCTATCAACGTGTAAATTAGATGTTATATCTTAGGCCTGTTTGACATCTATCAACGTGTAAATTAGATGTTATATCTTAGGCCTGTTTGACATCTATCAACGTGTAAATTAGATGTTATATCTTAGGCCTGTTTGACATCTATCAACGTGTAAATTAGATGTTATATCTTAGGCCTGTTTGACATCTATCAACGTGTAAATTAGATGTTATATCTTAGGCCTGTTTGACATCTATCAACGTGTAAATTAGATGTTATATCTTAGGCCAGTTTGACATCTATCAACGTGTAAATTAGATGTTATATCTTAGGCCTGTTTGACATCTATCAACGTGTAAATTAGATGTTATATCTTAGGCCTGTTTGACATCTATCAACGTGTAAATTAGATGTTATATCTTAGGCCTGTTTGACATCTATCAACGTGTAAATTAGATGTTATATCTTAGGCCTGTTTGACATCTATCAACGTGTAAATTAGATGTTATATCTTAGGCCTGTTTGACATCTATCAACGTGTAAATTAGATGTTATATCTTAGGCCTGTTTGACATCTATCAACGTGTAAATTAGATGTTATATCTTAGGCCTGTTTGACATCTATCAACGTGTAAATTAGATGTTATATCTTAGGCCTGTTTGACATCTATCAACGTGTAAATTAGATGTTATATCTTAGGCCTGTTTGACATCTATCAACGTGTAAATTAGATGTTATATCTTAGGCCTGTTTGACATCTTCAACGTGTAAATTAGATGTTATATCTTAGGCCTGTTTGACATCTATCAACGTGTAAATTAGATGTTATATCTTAGGCCTGTTTGACATCTATCAACGTGTAAATTAGATGTTATATCTTAGGCCTGTTTGACATCTATCAACGTGTAAATTAGATGTTATATCTTAGGCCTGTTTGACATCTATCAACGTGTAAATTAGATGTTATATCTTAGGCCTGTTTGACATCTATCAACGTGTAAATTAGATGTTATATCTTAGGCCTGTTTGACATCTATCAACGTGTAAATTAGATGTTATATCTTAGGCCTGTTTGACATCTATCAACGTGTAAATTAGATGTTATATCTTAGGCCTGTTTGACATCTATCAACGTGTAAATTAGATGTTATATCTTAGGCCTGTTTGACATCTATCAACGTGTAAATTAGATGTTATATCTTAGGCCTGTTTGACATCTATCAACGTGTAAATTAGATGTTATATCTTAGGCCTGTTTGACATCTATCAACGTGTAAATTAGATGTTATATCTTAGGCCTGTTTGACATCTATCAACGTGTAAATTAGATGTTATATCTTAGGCCTGTTTGACATCTATCAACGTGTAAATTAGATGTTATATCTTAGGCCTGTTTGACATCTATCAACGTGTAAATTAGATGTTATATCTTAGGCCTGTTTGACATCTATCAACGTGTAAATTAGATGTTATATCTTAGGCCTGTTTGACATCTATCAACGTGTAAATTAGATGTTATATCTTAGGCCTGTTTGACATCTATCAACGTGTAAATTAGATGTTATATCTTAGGCCTGTTTGACATCTATCAACGTGTAAATTAGATGTTATATCTTAGGCCTGTTTGACATCTATCAACGTGTAAATTAGATGTTATATCTTAGGCCTGTTTGACATCTATCAACGTGTAAATTAGATGTTATATCTTAGGCCTGTTTGACATCTATCAACGTGTAAATTAGATGTTATATCTTAGGCCTGTTTGACATCTATCAACGTGTAAATTAGATGTTATATCTTAGGCCTGTTTGACATCTATCAACGTGTAAATTAGATGTTATATCTTAGGCCTGTTTGACATCTATCAACGTGTAAATTAGATGTTATATCTTAGGCCTGTTTGACATCTATCAACGTGTAAATTAGATGTTATATCTTAGGCCTGTTTGACATCTATCAACGTGTAAATTAGATGTTATATCTTAGGCCTGTTTGACATCTATCAACGTGTAAATTAGATGTTATATCTTAGGCCAGTTTGACATCTATCAACGTGTAAATTAGATGTTATATCTTAGGCCTGTTTGACATCTATCAACGTGTAAATTAGATGTTATATCTTAGGCCTGTTTGACATCTATCAACGTGTAAATTAGATGTTATATCTTAGGCCTGTTTGACATCTATCAACGTGTAAATTAGATGTTATATCTTAGGCCTGTTTGACATCTATCAACGTGTAAATTAGATGTTATAACTTAGGCCTGTTTGACATCTATCAACGTGTAAATTAGATGTTATAACTTAGGCCTGTTTGACATCTATCAACGTGTAAATTAGATGTTATATCTTAGGCCTGTTTGACATCTATCAACGTGTAAATTAGATGTTATAACTTAGGCCTGTTTGACATCTATCAACGTGTAAATTAGATGTTATATCTTAGGCCTGTTTGACATCTATCAACGTGTAAATTAGATGTTATATCTTAGGCCTGTTTGACATCTATCAACGTGTAAATTAGATGTTATAACTTAGGCCTGTTTGACATCTATCAACGTGTAAATTAGATGTTATAACTTAGGCCTGTTTGACATCTATCAACGTGTAAATTAGATGTTATATCTTAGGCCTGTTTGACATCTATCAACGTGTAAATTAGATGTTATAACTTAGGCCTGTTTGACATCTATCAACGTGTAAATTAGATGTTATATCTTAGGCCTGTTTGACATCTATCAACGTGTAAATTAGATGTTATATCTTAGGCCTGTTTGACATCTATCAACGTGTAAATTAGATGTTATAACTTAGGCCTGTTTGACATCTATCAACGTGTAAATTAGATGTTATAACTTAGGCCTGTTTGACATCTATCAACGTGTAAATTAGATGTTATATCTTAGGCCTGTTTGACATCTATCAACGTGTAAATTAGATGTTATAACTTAGGCCTGTTTGACATCTATCAACGTGTAAATTAGATGTTATATCTTAGGCCTGTTTGACATCTATCAACGTGTAAATTAGATGTTATATCTTAGGCCTGTTTGACATCTATCAACGTGTAAATTAGATGTTATAACTTAGGCCTGTTTGACATCTATCAACGTGTAAATTAGATGTTATAACTTAGGCCTGTTTGACATCTATCAACGTGTAAATTAGATGTTATATCTTAGGCCTGTTTGACATCTATCAACGTGTAAATTAGATGTTATAACTTAGGCCAGTTTGACATCTATCAACGTGTAAATTAGATGTTATATCTTAGGCCTGTTTGACATCTATCAACGTGTAAATTAGATGTTATATCTTAGGCCTGTTTGACATCTATCAACGTGTAAATTAGATGTTATATCTTAGGCCTGTTTGACATCTATCAACGTGTAAATTAGATGTTATATCTTAGGCCTGTTTGACATCTATCAACGTGTAAATTAGATGTTATAACTTAGGCCAGTTTGACATCTATCAACGTGTAAATTAGATGTTATATGTTAGGCCTGTTTGACATCTATCAACGTGTAAATTAGATGTTATATGTTAGGCCTGTTTGACATCTATCAACGTGTAAATTAGATGTTATATGTTAGGCCTGTTTGACATCTATCAACGTGTAAATTAGATGTTATATCTTAGGCCTGTTTGACATCTATCAACGTGTAAATTAGATGTTATATCTTAGGCCTGTTTGACATCTATCAACGTGTAAATTAGATGTTATATCTTAGGCTTGTTTGACATCTATCAACGTGTAAATTAGATGTTATATCTTAGGCCTGTTTGACATCTATCAACGTGTAAATTAGATGTTATAACTTAGGCCTGTTTGACATCTATCAACGTGTAAATTAGATGTTATATCTTAGGCTTGTTTGACATCTATCAACGTGTAAATTAGATGTTATATCTTAGGCCTGTTTGACATCTATCAACGTGTAAATTAGATGTTATATCTTAGGCCTGTTTGACATCTATCAACGTGTAAATTAGATGTTATAACTTAGGCCTGTTTGACATCTATCAACGTGTAAATTAGATGTTATATCTTAGGCCTGTTTGACATCTATCAACGTGTAAATTAGATGTTATATGTTAGGCTTGTTTCAGATGTTGCTGCACTCATGTGCCGATCCTAATTAGTTAAACAAAGCCGCCCAATTATTACCTTTTCTTTCAATTGCGTTCGACATGGAGCAGTGTCTGAACCGAGCCTCTAATGATGGATCAATGTGGCAGGCTCTTCTCTCCCTATTCCCATGAACCAGTTCGCAGGCTAATACTAATCAGCCTGCGATAACAAACTTATTATTATTATTATTGAATTTACCATTTCTTTAAAATATTAATCTTTACTCTGTTTCTGCATTAGGTGTTATCTCACTTGAAGAAGGGAGAACGACCACATCAGCCCCTCATATGTGAAGACTGGATGTATGTACTCATGACGCAGTGCTGGCCGCACTATCCAACTGAGAGGGCGTCACCTCTCGCCGTGATGGAATGCTTGTCAAACAGGTAACTGCTGGAGCCCATTACCCGGAGCGTCCATCTCCCATACTACGTCTGTGATGCAGCGTTTTTACAAACCGGGTTATTTTTAGAATGTGTTTGCGCGAGTTTGGTTCTGCTAGCCAATCACAAGCGTTTGCGTAATTGCTGCCGCAGCGAGCGAGCCTGAAGCGAGCGAGCAAGGCAGCAGTTCTAATCTGTAAGCGGGTCCAAATCTCGATTTCTTTTTTTTTACCACAATGCATCACTTCTATTGTCTTTTTTTACCACACTTCTTTGCACGGATCTGATCGTCATGTGACATTACACGAGGTGGAATCTGCATTGTTTGAGCTAACAACGGTTCAACCGTTCTTTAATGCATTTCTGTCTATGGAATCCTTAATTGTGTAATCATAAATTTGTTGAAGTGTAGACGTGTAGGCGAACTCTTTCTAACTCTGTGTGAACTATCAGTTTCCAAAGAGCAAGATCTCTCCTCAGTGTTATCAAGATGGTGAGCAGCAAATAATTTTCTTTTATTGGCTTCTATAAAGTCAAGCAACCGGTTCAAAATACAATTAGCATTTACAATTACATTCTTAATTACAGTTGATTTCCGGTGTTTAAACGTCACCGGGGAGAACAGCAGTTTGTTGTGCCGGGAATCTTAAGAAAATGTCGGGAATTGGTAGGCTCAGGGAATTTACCGGGAGATCGTTGATATGTCGGGACAAAATGAAAATAAATCGCGACAACTTTTGAGTTACACACCGGGGTTACACACCACAGCTCAAACAGGATTCAGTCGCACGATAGCCCCAAAACTACAAAATATATTCATCTAACACCTTGGCATTTTTATCACCCAGTAATCTATTTTTCCTGCCAAAGTGCTACTGTAGGTTCTCTTCTAGTACACTTCCTTAAGCGGAGCAGCATTCGCTACCTGTTATAGGTATACTAGTGTGGGGTCTGTAAGCGGGTCCAAATCTCGATTTCTTTTTTTTACCACAATGCATCACTTCTATTGTCTTTTTACCACACTGCTTTGCACGGATCTGATCGTCACGTGACATTACACGAGATGGGATCTGCATTGTTTGAGCTAACTACGTTCAACCGTTCTTTAATGCATTTCTGTGTATGCAATCCTTGTGTAATCATGAATTTGTTGAAGTGTAGACGTGTAGGCGAACTCTTTCTAACTCTGTGTGAACTATCAGTTTCCAAAGAGCAAGATCTCTCCTGTTATCAAGATGGTGAGCAGCAAATAATTTTCTTCTATTGGCTTCGATAAAGTCAAGCAACCGGTTCAAAATACAATTAGCATTTACAATTACATTCTCACTGATTACAGTTGATTTCCGTTGTTTAAACTTCACCGGCGAGAACAGCAGTTTGTTGTGCCGGGAATCTTAAGAAAATGTTGGGAATTGGTAGGCTTAGGGAATTTACCGGGAGATCGTTGATGTGTCGGGACATAGTTAATAGAGCGGAATGGTTATGAAACCCGGCAAACTTCAAAGGGCTTCCAAAGGCGCTGAGATTTATGTTGGAAGGGGTAAGACAAAAGATTGTGCAGGGTCATAGTTCATTAGCGTCCCCTGAACGACTGAACTCACACGTTTCTATTGGCTGATTGATTAACACATTGGAATATAACAAAGAAGGTCGCTGGGTTTCATAACCATTCCACTCTATTAACTATGGTCGGGACAAAACGAAAATAAATCGCGAACCACAGCTCAAACAGGATTCAGTCTCACGATAGCCCAAAACTACAAAATATATTCATCTAACACCTTGGCATTTTTATCACCCAGTAATCTATTTTTCCTGCCAAAGTGCTACTGTAGGTTCTCTTCTAATACAATTCCTTAACTGAGCAGAGCAGCATTCACTACCTGTTAGGTATACTAGTTTTAATTCAAATAATTAACGATGTTGCAGCCATGTTAGTTGACCAAACAAGAGAAGCTAACGAGGCATATTTTGTTAACAACATGCCGCGATGAAAGCGAACAATGAGAAATAAATCTAAAAAGTAACCCGGTCTGGGAAAACGCTGCATCACGAATAGGCCATTTTGACGATGTTGCGCGCGCATTGAGAACAATATACATGCAATCAAGAAAACAAAAGATTGTCATGCAACGTTGAGTTTTGGCGGGCCACAATCTGGTTTTTGGCGGGCCACATGCTTTTGTTTTCAATGCGTGCGCAACATCGTCAAAATGGCCTATATATGACGGATGGATGGTCCGGGTAATGCACTCCTGGTAACTGATGCTATTCAACTGTCGACTTATTCGACTCATGTTTATCCAGAATTTAGATTAGTTGAAAGACCTGCAAATGACTATCTGCAAATAACGGTCAGAGCATGCGCAGTCGTAATAATTACTCGGGCTGCCTGTGGGCAAGAATCGCAAGTGTTTATTATTATTATTTATTTTCCGTGTCGACTTCCGGTCCCGTTAACCAATCAGCTCACACTGTTCAATTGCACATACTTGAACACGAAGCCGCCTGGCGCCGCATAATATAACGTCGATGAGGGATAATCGTGAAAGGTCAACCGGATATAATTTATTCAAGAGTTTTTACTTTAATCGGTACGCGATACATAGAGGTTCGGGTCAGCAGCTAGATGATTGGCGCATGCTTAACTTTCGTTAGAGCTGTTAATTGAGAATCCTCTCACGAGCGAGGTTTTGGTTCGAGAAAGGCTTCCAACAGTTACCCTTTATAGTTCTGTAATATAAGGAGCTGACTGAAGTTTTGGGAATGAAGGTAAAACTTTTAATTAGAGATAACCAACAGGCATTTCAGTTATGAAAACAGCAACCACGAATAAAATCAATATGACAGTAGAATGACTGACAGTAGTGAAATATAGTGACAGCTTCATCACAGGATGGACAGGATACAACTTATTTTATGGGATAAATATAAACATTGAGACAATAATCTATTAGTACTCGGAACCTGCAGTACAACAGAACAGCAGACTGTAAATTGTAAACGTGTGTTACATGAATAAGTAGTGTTTACAGTAAAAGGTTAACTTCTTTTTAAAATTTACATACGAGAAAAACACATCTAATTTAAATATGATGAAAAATATTAAATTACATATATATACTAGGGGAGCAGAGAATGAAAGTCACCGCGACTGATAACTCCCCTACCCCACTCCTAATAAATAATAGGAGTAGAGTACCACCACTCCCTTGTGACCACGCCCTAGGATGGAATGTCTGGAATGTAAAGAATGTAGAATATTTTATGGAATGGGCGTGGTTAAGACAAGGCGCGGGTGACGATCATGTGTATACAGCCCGAGTTAAGGCTGCACCCAGCCTCTTGTTCAATATTTAAAATGCATGATAAGCCATGGCCAATTATTCTTTTTTTTGAAAGCTTAGATCTTAAAAGGTAGAGACAAAATTCCGAAATTTTTAAATAAAAATGTTTTCATTATATTTTTAGCGACTAAACTTCCAAATGTAAATAATTTCCGCGCACCCTAATTCGGGGACTAGGACGACAATAAAACGTGACGTCATCAACAGAACTCGTGTCTTCGCCGGTTTAAAACGTTGGCTTATTTGCAAAATAATTGAATAGATAACCGAGAAAGATGATAATATCGCGCTAAACGTTTCGGAGAGCTTAATTCGGCAAGGCCTTTGATGCAATGGCGCATCGAGCGTGTTCTGTTGATGACGTCAAACTAGACCCAGTGCCAATTTTGTAAAGCGCTCTCGTGCGCTTGATTTTCGTCCACAGGCAACCCAAGACACGTTTATGGGCAACTTTGAACGGCCAATACACCATGACAAATAAATCAAATCAACTTTTTATTCCGGAATCCTTTGTCTATGGCCTCTAGTCTCTTCGTAAGAAATATAATTAGCCAGGGCTTATATGCACTTTAATTTCCTGCAAATAACGGTCTGAGAATGCGTACTATTGACCACTCATTTAGTAAACAAGGCAGATGGATTTGCGGAGCTGTTGGTAACTCAAAGTTCCAGTTTCGAAGTAATATGTAAAACACTCAGAGCTGTTTTCGAAGCGATTTCTAAATACAGTGAGGGGGTTGAAAACCGAGGCAAAGCCGTTGTTTTTCAACCCCCTCTCACTGTATTTAGAAACTCGCTTCTAAAACAAGCTCTGAATGTTTTACATGGCTTCTCAAACTCCACTTTAATGATACAATTAGTGATCTAAAAGTCTTTAAATGTCCAAAAGCGCTTTACAATGATTACAATAGCTCAATCAGCTATGAATGTTACGTGTAATGACTATAGACTAGCTAACTAAACTAACTAGCTAAGCTAACTAAACTAAATATAGGATAAATAATAAGTAAATAGCATTCATAGATGTAACTTAAGTTGCTGAATAACTCTATTAGTTATGAATGTCAAGACTGAACTAACGTGATTAAATAAGATAAATAATAATGGATAGCTTAATAAAAATATATAAGAACATATAAGACTAGATTCAAATTAAAATAACCAATGCTAACAGAATGCATTCTTGAACAGATGTGTTTAAGTTGCTGTTTAAAGCTTGCTAACGAATTACAAAGCCTAATGCTCTGTGGCAATGAGTTCCATAAGGTAGGCGCAGCATAAGAAAAGGCTATATAGCCATAAGAGCGAAGTTTGTATAGTGGAACAACTAGGCGCTTACTAAAAGACGATCTTAGATTACGTCTCGGAATATTGCTGGCTTTCACTTGACGTCATAGCCGCCATGTTGGTGCCCTTAAACAATAGATTCTTCGTTAGCTTCTTTTGTTCTGTACACCAACATGGTCGCCATGCCCTTTGTCATTTGAATCTCTGGGGATTGAGTGAAAACCAGCAATAGACATTAATTAAATCAGCGACGTATGGTGGTGCCATTCCATGCAATGCCTTATAAGTAATTTTAAGTATCTTAAAGGTAATTCGTTGTTCTACTGGCAGCCAGTGTAAATTAAATAGAACTGGAGTTATATGGTCATCATCCTATCCATTTAGACCAATCAGATTTTGGCGCTGACGTGGGAAGCCATTCAGGTGCAAATCCTGCCAACGAGTCACCAGTGAGTAATTTTGAAAAGTTCCAAAAGTTTCAAAATTCATTTGGCCTTGTATTTTGATAATAATTGAATACTAACAAAAAATGACTTTAGCATTTTTTTTTGGCAGCCCTTGTAGGCCGCAAATGGTACAACATTTCCTACAAAAGTCATGGTATTCCCTTATTCTGGGTATTGAAATTAATATTTGTCTACGCATATAGGTGCCCGTGGGATTCGTACATCCTTCAGCTGTGGCTACGAAAGCATGAGGTCCACGAAAACTGGCCCAACCTAAACGTCACCATTCTAGAGGCTGATAAATTTCTTATACTGCCAAGGGAGGAAGTTGAGAAATCAACTACTGAAGAGTGTTGTGCCGATCACAATTATGAGTATCAAACACCTTTCAGAAGAATTGTAAGCAGTTTGGAAAGAGTTATTCGCAAAATACCCTTCAGACTTCGACTTTCATCGCTTTCACTGCCGGTGGATGCGGAGGCAACAGCAACAACGGACGAGTGCGGAACCTTTCAGGAGAGAACGGACTACGAAATATATGATATCCCTCGAAGGTGTGTGAATACCGGTGCTGAAAGCATGGAACAAGAAGAAACAGGAGGAAATGGCGAAGGAGAAGAAAGGGGCGAAGTGCAACAACAAGAAGAGGGCGAAGAAATCAGTGGTTTGAAACTGAGAAACAGGATTCTCAGGTCAATTTCTATGGACTCTTGCGGGTCTGTATATCCATGTGACAGCGAGTCAAGTAGGGATGACGAATCTAGTACCATTACATCACTTGATGCCATGTCATGTGATAGTATCTCAACATACAGAGAAGACGGCTCAAAGTATCTGAAAGAAAACTATGGAGAATTCTTACCAAAAGATCTCGAAAGCTTGTACGAAAGAATTCCATCAGAAGATGAGACGAGAGACCCATTTGAGAGAGACGACGACGACGACGACGATGATGATACATATGACAATGTTTCCCTATTAGACGAAGCCATGCATGTTCAAATCTCACAAATGGTGCCCTTCAGAAGGGAAGAAGCTTCTGAGAAAGACGCCAATGATGAGGACGAAAGGAATACTAAATACACTGAATGTATCAGCAATACTAGAGCAACGGACCCGACACTGTACTTTCGTGAAGGATCAGTCAAGTCAAGTCAAGGATGTGAAGACACGGGCAGGATGTTTGAGTCCAGTGCAGTGAAATTAAAAGCAGAGCGCAGGAGTTCAATTACCTCCAATGCATCCTCAGCAACTTCGACTTCTTCTTGTTCCATCAATGACTCATCCTCGATTTCGTCAACCGTTGATGGGATGGCTGATTATTTTCGCAAGAGTTCATCAGCGTCGTGTTGCAGTTCTCGGTCCTCGGCCTCCGCGTATTCCATGTCCAGTTCCTTATTTTCCGTGAACACTGATCACCAGTTACTAAGAAGCAATCCTTTGTATTTTTCAAACCGCGTTTACGAAAGTCTACCAACTAACATTGAACATTCGTTTGACCCTTATGCTGCCTTTTACGACACCCCTTCCGTCAAAAAGGCTTACGAATTGCAAGAAGTAGAGGGACCCTCAGATGATGCTTACGATGACATAATACGGAAGAACTTGAATGAAGATTTAGAGGATACAACGTCAACACAAGAGCGTTCTAGCAAAAACACAGAAGACCCTTATGATGATACGGTACAAGAGTCTTTGAATGAACCCCTTCAGAATCACGATTCAGGGGATACAACATTAACACAAGAGCGTTCTTGCCAAAGTACAGAAGGCTATTATGATGCTACAGTGCAAGACCCTTCAAATGAACGCATGCAGAATCAAGAACTAGAAAATCCTTACGTTAATACAGCCCACGAAACTTTGTACGACTCCACGCGGAGTTTCAGCAATGGTTCCAGTCCAATCGCAGAGGGTCCTTATGATGACACGGGCTCAAGACCTAAAGCATCTTGGTGCTAATACAGCAAAAGACCTAATTATAGGACCTGAATTTCAACAGTGGCCCCATTAGGGCCAAGAGGGTCCTTATGATAACACAGTCCAAGGAACCAAATATGCTTCCAATCAATAGACCCATTGCATAAATGGCGTCTAATTTAAATAGGTATTGTCCTGGAGACTTTAGCCTCGTGTCCACGTTTCTACACAGAAGCGTTTTCACATGAATGTGAGACTAAAGATTCCTAAACAATTGGACGCCATTTATGCCATGGTCTATTACTCGATCAATTGGTACTTCTTTTCATTGCGAGCTCTCCCTCGTCTGCTTTCAGGTGCACTCTCCATTCAGTATTAAATATCCTATAAATATTTTATTTCAGCCAATCAGAGCTCAGCATTTCTATGAAATAGAATGAGAATGAGAATGAGAATCTAGAAATTTGAATACATAATTAGTCTCGAGGCGCGGCCGCCACTCACAACCGTTGGTTTCAAAGAAAAGATCATAGAAAGTTTTTCATGATGGCTTTAAATCTGTCCTCTCTTTCCAAGACAAATAAAGGCTTTATTACCCATTTCCAGGAGCCCATTCCCAGGAGCGTGCATCTCCCAGATTAGGACTGTCCAACAGCAGAACAGATGATGTAGCTATTTTTAGCTTTGTATTTCCCGCGATAAGAAACAAAGGCCGTCACTTTTAACCAATCAGGATGCACTGAAAAATTGTAATTAACACGGTTCAAACTGCTAAAAATAGTAAAGCGCAAGAGAACAAAAGACAACGTAATCGCATACCAGAACTTCGCGACTATAAATAGCCACATCGTCTACTGTGCTGTGGGCGCTACCCATCACATAGGTACGCTCCTGGTAATGGGCTCCTGCCATTTCTTATTATTCATAGGATAATTATATATTATATATTATATATTATTATTTTGGTATATAACTCGCCGAAAGGCTCGTTGTATACCAAATAATAGACATTTATCGTGGAATACTTATTTTTTCGCGAGCGAGCGGGCGGTAACCTACGATTTCCTGCAATCTGATAGGTTCCGGGAGCGGGCAGCTTTCCACGGCCACGGTAACCAGTGCGCATGCGCGCTCTCTCGATTCATTGAAGTTTGTTCAATAATGTGTCTCACATGTCCAAAGAGAACAGAGAAAAAAAAAATACGTTATTCACCGACTTAGGGTCGGTCCGTATAGAGAAACACTGTGCCCTCGATCTTTAAAGTACTGACAAGCGACCGGTAAATAACTCATGTGTATTCCATAGAAAACCACGAAATAACCAGTAAATAGGTGCACGTACAGTTTCTGTTAAAGGAGCTGTGTCACGGTGAGGGACACCTTTATTTTACGGGTCGGAACAAAACTATTTTCAGTAGTTTTTATATAAACTACTAGCATACGTGTGGGATGGATGAAATCCAAGTATATGTTCAAAAATGATTAACAAACTGTGCGTAGATATAGACTTCAAGGAAAATTATGCATATCCTTTCAGTCAAGCATTAACGGCTTTAACTGTTTGAAGCCAATTAACAACCACCAATCGAACATTGAATCCAGACATGCGCAGAACCATGACACAGCACCTTTAATCTGCTCAACTGCTCAACTGTGACGTTTTTAAAAAAGCTACCTTTGAAAAAGTTTGTAGTTTAATTACCAATTATAATTTCTCTGGAGTTTGAAATTATATATACGAATGATAGGTAATAATAATACTAGTTTTTTTTGGTTAGTATTTTATAGTTATCGAAAAGAATACTAAAGCAATTTTGCGGTCAATATGCACGTTTTCTACATAATTTGTAATGTTTTCCATTGATAATTTTTTATCTTTATATTTAACAATTATTCGCCGAAGGCGAAGTCGATATTGGTGAATATTCAGCGAGACGAAGTCGAGGGGAATATTCACCAATATCGACTGAGCCTGAGGTGAATAGTTGTTTTAGTATATACAATACGGGAACCTCGACACAAAATGAGAATTATAGTGTTTTTTTTAAGTTTTATTTCTTAAATAGAAGGCGTGACAAATGTAACTTTTGTAAACAAAGCTTTTTCTACGGCAAAAAAAGTTGTGACAGTTGCTTTTGTACATTTTATGCAAATATTTTACCTTGAAATACTCGAAGGCATATTTTGTAGCTTTTTTAGTGCTTTTGGGCACTGCATTTTGTTGAATTTCTAAATTTTTCGCATCCGAAACAATCGCGAAACGTGAATTTACGCCTGCCATTTTGTTTCAAAATTATACCGAGTTTTGTCAGTGGCTATTGCTAATTATTCCGAGATAGCGAGCCAATCAAATTGCATGATCTATGTAGGTTCCCGTGATGTATATACTAATTACTATTATTTAGACAGTTTTAGTTTTTTAAAGTATCATTAGGGTAGTTTTTATTTGTATTCTTTTATAGTACTCTTTTTATCAGTTTTCTTTCCTTGCTACTAGACGGGGTTGTGCTGTGTGCCGTTTGTGGCATCCAGCGTGTAGTTAGATATATTTTTATATTATATAAAGTGAACCACTATGTGGTATGTTTATTCCAAAAATGCTCTTTCCATTATCAGGGAAATCGTTTGTAGAATATTTAGTTGAGCTATCGCAAAGTTTTTCCATTTTAGACCGTGCATGCAGCTCTCCATGGCCAGAAGAAACTGCTTCGAATCGCATCGCAAAAAAACACTAATTCGCTTCACTTGAGCGGTTTCGATTGAGTTTGCTTCGCTTTTGTATTGGCTGTGAAAAATGTTTTGTAATTATCAGAAACAATCTCATCCAATCAAGTTTTTTACTAGCACATTAGAGCGGTTTTCGGTTGCTTTCGAATTTGATTGGGTTTTTACTTGCTCGTGATTGGTTCATTGGTTTTTTACTTGCTCGTGATTGGTTCATTGGGTTTTTACTTGCTCGTGATTGGTTCATTGGGTTTTTACGTGCTCGTGATTGGCTCAGGTTTTGGTTTTACGACACTCAATCGAAAACCGCGAATCCTGAATTACTACACATTCTGTTTTTACTCGCTCCTGTGATTGGCTCATTGTGTTCTTACTTGCTCTCATGATTGGCTCATCAGTGTGTTTTACTCTCTTCTGTGATTGGCTCATCAATCAATCAATCAATCAATCCAACTTTATTTACCGAGGGTAATACTAAATAGGGCGAAGCACTAATAACTCCGTGGCCCTCATACAAATATTCTAAAAATTCTAAAAAGTAAAATTCTAAAACTAATATCTAATACTAATATCTTATATTACAATTAAAATTCATAACTATCGGAGACTAAATATTAATATAACTACTAGAACTAATGACATCATAGCTAAGCTCATTGTGTTTTTACTCGCTGCTGTGATTGGCTCATTGTGTTCTTACTTGCTCTCATGATTAGCTCATCAGTGTGTTTTTACTCGCTTCTGTGATTGGCTCATTGTGTTCTTACTTGCTCTCATGATTGGCTCATTGTGTTTTTACTCACTGCTGTGATTGGCTCATTGTGTTCTTACTTGCTCTCATGATTAGCTCATCAGTGTGTTTTTACTCGCTTCTGTGATTGGCTCATTGTGTTCTTACTTGCTCTCATGATTAGCTCATCAGTGTGTTTTTACTCACTGCTGTGATTGGCTCATTGTGTTCTTATTTGCTCTCATGATTAGCTCATCAGTGTGTTTTTACTCGCTTCTGTGATTGGCTCATTGTGTTCTAACTTGCTCTCATGATTAGCTCATCAGTGTGTTTTTACTCGCTTCTGTGATTGGCTCATTGTGTTCTTACTTGCTCTCATGATTAGCTCATCAGTGTGTTTTTACTCGCTTCTGTGATTGGCTCATTGTGTTCTAACTTGCTCTCATGATTAGCTCATCAGTGTGTTTTTACTCGCTTCTGTGATTGGCTCATTGTGTTCTTACTTGCTCTCATGATTAGCTCATCAGTGTGTTTTTACTCGCTGCTGTGATTGGCTCATTGCGTTCTTACTTGCTCTCATGATTAGCTCATTGTGATTTTACTCACTGCTGTGATTGGCTCATTGTGTTCTTACTTGCTCTCGTGATTGGTTCATTGTGATTTTACTCGCTGCTGTGATTGGCTCATTGTGTTCTTACTTGCTCTCGTGATTGGTTCATTGTGATTTTACTCGCTGCTGTGATTGGCTCATTGTGTTCTTACTTGCTCTCGTGATTGGTTCATTGTGATTTTACTCGCTCATGTGATTGGCTCTGTAATTACTTTGGTTTTGGTTTTACGAAACTTAATCGAAAACCGCTCTATAATCACATGAATTGGGCCAACTTTGTGATGAGACAACAATGTTCAGTTGAAGGGAAAGCAAAAAGTCTAATAAAAAGCTTTCTCCCTAGGGGGAGGTACTCCTGTTTATGACGTAATATATATCTACGGCGGTATGGGGTTTGTACGTAATTTCGATTTCAGGGCCCGGGTTTTGTGTAAAAATATATCGAATTCCGGGTTATAGACGAATGAGAATAATCATGATCAACTGCAGCGAACCGTAATGTGACTGTTTTTGTAATACATCAAATTTAAATTAGTTGTATAGGCCCTACAGTGAAGTCAGAAAATAAACATCTTACCTAGAAATGTCGTCTTTCTTGAAGGGATATCGATCGTTTATAGTAACATCGCACGGGGTTATAGAAGGGTGAGGGTCAACGTTCGGAAAGAGGGGGAAGGTAAAAATTTAGTGGAGTAATTCCCACTTTACTAAGAATTTGAGGGGGGGGGGGGGTGGGGGGATGTGTGTGTGTAAAAGTTTGGCTTAAAAGTCCTGCGATCTCATTACTGGTCTCTGTCATGGCGGAGGGCCAATATTTTTAACATTTTGTAGGGAAGGATGCACCGGACCCCTTAGATGTGTGCGACTCCGCACTACGATCAGACAGACTCGTTCCCAGTCGCTACTAAGTTATGATTTGCGGCGCGGTACTAAGACTAGCAAGTGCACAGGGTGTCAATTCACCCTTCTCACGCGGTGGCCATGTTGAGTCCCAGGAGAATAAAAGCCTTTGTTTTTGCGGGCTAAATTCGTTCTGAATCTGCTCAGTGCGAGGCTAGCCACGCAAGATCTATTGTTTCTCTCCAACATGGCCGCAGCTGTGTGAGAAGGGTGAATGGAAGGCGCGCCGCAAAGGTTCAGGGGAAGTGCGTCCCGTGACACCCCGCGCGCTTGCTAGATTAGTACCGCGCCGCCCTAGTAGCGACTGGGAACGAGTCTGACGAACATGCACCACACTTTATATATAGGCTTATATACAATGAAAAATGCTCGAAGAAGGACATAGCTCGATAGCTAGAGGTATTCGTTGTTGAACATTTCCCTTTAATGTACATTTTGACCTTTTTTTGCCACTACAAATCATAGTCCTAGTTTTGCCACCGTATTGTCCATCTTGTATATATAAACCTGGCCGTATGGTCCGATGTGTGATCCATTATTATATACAATTTAGTAGGAGAGGGTGCAAATTTGATTGAACATTATTCTTGGAAAACCATCGCGCGCGCCCCTCCTCCCCTCAAATAATCGGTTACGTTACCACACAAATGACATCTTATAAACCACTTTAAATTTAAGAACTATTTACTCGGGCCAGCGTAGGCTTGGCCCGAGTCAAGTTTCACAAGTGTCTTTTTTGTGTGTGTCGAGATGATGTGGAAATCGCATATTTATCTGTGCGTGGCGTATCTGACATTGGTAAAACCAATCAAGACCAAGGGACAATTACCACGTAACACGATTAACTTTTATTTAGTTCTATTTACATGGCCTGAAACTTCTTTATATTTGATTATTATCTCTGGTTTAATATTCGTTTCGGAGCGATTGCAGAATACCCCACCACTTGGCTCTTGAATAATAAATTTTCTCAAATTTTCATAATTCATAGAACGAGTCTAAATACATCTGAACTATAATGGAGAATATATTTGAAAAGTCACCACTTTAGTTGAAAATAAAACGGCATGCAGATCTAGACAGATGACTATTTCACATTTAAAACAACACACACTAAATATTCACAAGGGATAGCTATTAGCTAAAGGAAAAGCTACATGTAGATGTATGCTACAATAGCACCTGCTTGGATAATGAAGTTAGAAAAAATATTATCAGTCATTATGAATCATACTGAAAAGCATTGATTTCTACACATATTGAAAAGTATGGGTTGGTATAAACCCTGCTAAAATAATTGTTTTCTAGAATACAAAAACAAAAACATCTAAATTATTAATATTATAATATTTTTGAGCAAGTTAAATTGAGAGACAGTGTTATGTGAAGTTGATATATTATAATTACTGGGAACAGTTGTAAGGCCTTTTGCAGGCAGTCATGTGCTGGTATAATACTTTGGTAACTAATGAATTGAGCTTGTGATCTCCATGCCGGTTGCCATGGATACTGGATGGCAAGCTATCTTTAAAAAGGCTGCTTTAGAAAGATCGACAATCAATTGCCCACTTTTGAAACGAGTAGGGGTCTGGGGCGAGTTCGGTTTCGCAAAGGTGCTTGGGATCGTTACTGGGGACACCCTAATTGCAGAATACAAGGGAACATGGCAAATATCGCAATTAACTGTCCCCAGTAACGACCCCAAGCACCTTTGCGAAACCGAACTCGCCCCAGACCCCTACTCGTTTCTAAAGTGGGCAATTGTAGGTGGCATAGTTAATAGCGTAGAATGGTTAGGAAATCCGGCAAACTTCAAAGGGGCTAACAAAGGCGCTGCGATTTATGTTGGAAGGGGGTAAGACAAAAGATTGTGCACGGTCATAGCTCATTAGCGTCCCCTGAACGACTGAACCCACACGTTTCTATTGGCTGATTGATTAACATATTGGAATTTCTATTATGTTTTGTGCACGGTAATGGTTGAAAAAAGCGAACAAAGACATATAACGAAGAAGGTCGCTGGGTTTCATAACCATTCCACTCTATTAACTATGGAGGTGGAAAATAGCATTTACAAACAGGTTTTGCTAATAACACTACCGATCTCGTACAAGTGCCTTTAAATATATGGAATAAGATTTGTTAGCCATCTAGTACAACCACATGATTGCATTCCTGCAAAAGGTCCATTCCATTATTTATAAATTATCATGAGCATCAGTAGTGAATTCGTAGCACAAACCATGTATGACACAAAAATATGCTACAACTCCATGAACTCCATGTATTCACCTATTCCTAGGTGGCCGGAGTTAAGGCCACTCGGGCCTCTTGTTAGATATTACTTTCTTAAATTTTAGGCATGAACTTCCGTTGTGTTGACACTCCAGCGTAAGATTGTAACTACAGGACAGGTCTAGCCTGCGTCGCATCCGAACTGAACCCCGGTTAAGTTCGGATGCGACGCAGGCTAGACAAGTCTGGCAATGTCCATTTTACCATGACGTAAACGTCTGTTAGCGTCATGACGTCATGATACATTGACAGGTTTGGAATTGATAGAGTCATAACACGTCCACCCCCGGGTATTTTTGGGGCATTTGACATTTTGAATCAGAACGTTGCAAATGCCCCACCATTCGGTTAGCTCAGCTACGCAAATATTCCACGCGCGGTGGGAGTGGACGTTGATATAAATTTTGTTGTCTTTGAATTTTGTTGTCTTTGAATCTTGTTGACAAATGCTCCATTTCTGGCAAATGCTCCACTTTCGGGGCAAGCTGAGTTGTCACATGCCCCATGTATGCCATAGGGCTTAAGGAGATACTCATGCATTCATATTGCAAAGACAAGGTTTATGCAGCTTCAGCTCAGATGAGATCTAGAATTCATTAATTCTAGCGCAACCGAAACCAGCTTGTAGTTAAGCGAACTTGTACTAATATGTTATGCCTCAGGTTTTGCTCATGGGCCACTAAAGGCCGGGTTTCAATACTTGTACAGTCGAACATCTACACAACGGCCACCGTGGGGACAAAATGTTGTGGCCGTTGTGTAGAGGTGGCCGTTGTGGAGAGGTAGGGTGTAATTTGACACCACATGTTAATGTACTGTATTTCAATCATAAATAACGCAATAAAGCAATTGACAGATAATTAAGAAAAGTAACGTTTCACAAGGCTATCGACTGACTATTTTGAATAGAAACAGTTCCGGACAGTTCTTGAACCATGAACCAGGTTTAGTGCGTGTAACTGGCTAAAAATTAAACTCCCTCAATGAAAGTACAGTATAGAATTTCGACTACAGTAGTCATTGGTTGAGTGGCAGTTGTGTAGAGGTTATTTTAAGAGCATTTTTGGGTTTGGGAAAACGTAGTGCTGGCCGTTGTGTAGAGGTGGCCGTTGCAGGGAGGTTTCAGTAACAGTAAATGTATGGACTGGTGCCCGGGACAAAATTTCGTGGCCGTTGCGTAGAGGTGGCCGTTGCGTAGAGGTGGTCGTTGCGTAGAGGTGGCCGTTGTGGGGAGGTGGCCGTTAATGGAGATTTAACTGTATTTGCATCAGTTCCTTGACTTCCATGTGTCCAGTTATATGTATATGTTAATTCGTGTCACACTGTATATAGTCTTTTCTTTTGACCCAATTGTAATTACTTAATGTACTTAGTTGGGGCACCTGACTCGATTAGTTTCTTAGCTACTTTACAATCCCAGTACTCTCACCATTACTTTAACATGTCTGTCTTAATTACGTAATATTAAGAGACCTTTTCCGCTTGGCTGAATGTTGTCCCATTGTTTCTTTTATTTCTGGTTAATGCACGAGGAGATACATTGATATGGAATTACTTCGGACAAAGAATATTATTCCCGAAATATTTGAAATGGGACAACATTGAGCCAAGCGGAAAAGGTTTATTGTTGATGTTGAAATATAACGCTTCCATTCCAATATGTAACCGGGATGTAACCATTAGCGTTCAGCATTGATTGAGTAATTCCTATATCATGCATAGGGAAGTGCATACAAATTCCAACTAAACAAAATCATATTATACGGGTTATATTTTTGCCACTTTATATGGAGAGAACACAGAAAGTGCCTTGCCTTTAATCAACCTGCTTGAAATTCTAACTGTAGATCATGTTTACGAATTTCAGGCACTAAAATTTATTCACCATTGGCATAAAAAACAATTGCCAGCTATTTTTGAAAATTATTTTCAATATTCTAAAAATGTTCACTCCTATAATACTAGATATGCCTCAAAAGACAATTTGTATAAGGCTCTGACGTTTTAGAACAAACATTGGCAAACAAACTATATCTGCCCATGGCAACAGATATTTGGCAACAACTTCTGAAACTTCCTTCTGGCCTCAAGCAACTTCACATGAATGCCTTTAATAAGAAAGTTAAAAACACCTATTACTAAAAGAATATGCTTATTGAATCTAAGCAACATACTCCCTAAGTTTACTTTACATAAATTTAAAATAAATAAATAAATAATTTCTGGCTTTTTCCCCCACATTCTGCTATATTGTATTGTACAATGGTATTGGCATGACTAGTATGATTTTACCATATTCTACTATTTTGTGTGGTTGGTTCAGCTATAGGCCCTTTGCAGCTAACAAATCACGTGGTTGTACTGGAGAGCAAAAAAATCTGACTTCATTTATTTAAAGGCCTTGTACGAGATTGGTATTGATATTAGCAAAACCTGTTTGTAAATGCTATTTTCTACCTCCAATCGATTGTCGATCTTTCTAAACAGCGTTTTTAAAGATAGCTTGCTCTCCAGCATCCATGACAACGCCTTTCCCATGGGGATCACGAGCTCAATTAATTCGTTAACGAAGTATTATATCAGCACGTGACTGTTTTTTTAGCTGCAAAGGGCCTATTGTGCCCAACACGTGTGTGTGTCAGAGCTACACAAAACCTCACGGTTTACTTAGGCTCTAGGCATTTCCTTACATTTTCCCTATATTTAGTTATTCTAGAACTATATTTATTTACAAATATTATTTTCTAAATACAGTACGTAATATATATCTGCAAAAATGAAGATGAAATGCGAATAAAAATGTATTGTATTGTATAAATGTGCGCGACGACATCGTTATATTGACAAAGAAGGTGGTATAAAAGTCGTACAAATTTCGCTGTTCGCTCAGTTGTCAGTTAACCTCCAAAAGTACCGTATTAAGAGTTAGCATTATTTTGTTGAATTAATTCACATTTGTCAGTTGTTCGTCAAATGTTTAGTTAAAATTTCACCTATTTTATACGATTTGCGAATATCCCTCAAGATTATTGGTTGATTTTCCCCTGGTCCAATACTCAACAAAATATCTGGATTCTGATTGGTCAATGACGAGTGCATGAAAAGGTTATTGAGGTCATAGTCGCATGCTTGCTAGCTCTCAGTAAATGTTTGCTCATGCTATACTCAACTGCTCGTGCTCGCCTAAAGGGTTGTGCAATTATTAGAACTTTCAAAATATCGCTCAGTGGCTATAAATCCCTTATAGCCCTCGCGTTCATGCGATTTCCTCTACATACATCACACTCCCCCAGAAATAAGCAGAATGTATGCAGACGACACTAGTATAACTGATTTTCTAAAACATGTAAATATATAAAACTGTATATTGCCTTCGTAACATTACCTACTTTTTATATGTAAATAACTGATGATACTACCGTGTCTAAATACAGTTTATGTATGTATGCGTGCATATATGTATGTATGTATGTATTGCGGTCCCCATTCCTGTTTTACACCAAACCAGAAGAGAGAATATGCCCCACCTACCATAAAGATATAGAAAACGAATACATACAGGTGCACCATGCAAGTGCATCATACACCAAACCAGAAGAGAGAATATGCCCCACCTGAATAGAGAACTGCATCGTCACTGAGTGTAATCGATATGCACTGGTGCTAAAGCCTAATTTTAACCCTCTTACAAGACTTGCTTGACTGATTTCAACTCCAAGTTTATATTCCCGACGCGTGATGGAATCTAACGTCATTGTGCTGTTTGCAATGTTGTGTGATTGTGTATTCTCAATTCCCACCTTCTGGTACTCACCAAGAGTAATATTAAGACTTAAGCTTAGCTGAAAATCGAATCAAATCGGTGTTACTGTATTTCCAAAATCTCAAAGTTTGAGGCGACTACATCAGCATACTAATGAGGTAGATCCCGAGGTCAGGGAAATCCCCCCGCCAGGATCGTTCAACAAATATTAGATTCGAGTAAGGCCAGAGTTAGTCTCCAACAGACCATCAGACGGAATACAGCATACTAAATGATTGAAAGTTAGCATCTTATGCCTGCCGAAACTACAGAAGCTACCGCGGCGGAGAATGCGGGGGAGAATGTGCCTGACGTACGAAATGCAGGTTTGTTTTAGTTTGGTTTCAGTTCTTCGTGTTTAAGTTCAATACATATTCAGTACATTCTCAAATGTAACTCATTTCGTAAGCTTCCGTATAACCACCACTCAAGAAAATGCTACAAAAGCTTAAGCAATCTCACGTCTAGTGATAGTGTTAGAGACGTGCTGAAACGGGATCAGCTTCTGACCGTTTGTACTACTACAGACTAAATGTCTTTATTAACTTCTCATAACTTTCCAAAGTTCAAGATCCAGTTTCTAATATATCAAAGAAATTAAGTCTAATAGGCCTTATAAACACATGATGACGTCATGCTTTTGAGGTCACCACCAAGCCTCACTTTGACACAACGGTTCCTCTCCTCTGAGAATACCAAGACAATGGTCTAAATTAGAGTAACAAAAGAACATTGTAGTAGCGTAGGTATATCAGCCTCGGTTGCAACTTTGTGTTGCAACAGTTACATATATACCACAGTTTATCATGCGTAACCGCGGACCTGTTCCTGTCAGTGTTTAGCAGAAGAAGATAATCGTCCTAAAGAAGTATAATTCATTTATAAGTGGAATAAAAGTATAATATTGCGAAATGTCAAAACACGGTTGATGAACTCCATGTATGGAAGCCAAGATTATTAGTCCGGCGCTGCTTTTTTCTATTTAAAGGGAGGGTAGGGTGGGGACTATCTTGGCGCAAGGAATCAAGGTAAAAGTTTGTGTTACAAGTCGGGCGATCTCATTACTGGTCTCCGTCATGTCGGAGGACCAACATTTTTAACATTTTGTTGGGAAGGATGCACCGGACCCCTTAGATGTGCACGATGTGTGCTGTCTCGTTCCCAGTCGCTACTAAGTTATGATTTGCGGCGCGGTACTAAGATTAGCAAGTGCGCAGGGTGTCAAGGGAAGCCGCGCAAAGGTTCAGGGGAATTGCGTCCCGTGACATCCCGCGCGCTTGCTGGATTAGTACCGCGCCGCCCTAGTAGCGACTGGGAACGAGTTTGACGAACATGCACCACAATGAAAAATGAAAAATGCTCGAAGAAGGACATAGCTTGATAGATAGATGCGTTCCTTGTTGAACTTTTCTCTTATAGTTTTGCCACAAAAGACCATAATCCTAGTTTTGCCACCGTATTGAGCATCTTGAAAAAAAAAGGGAATATGGTCAGATGTGTGGGATGGTGTTATATATCCAATTTAAGAGTGGGAGGGAGGGAGTTGATTTTGTGATGAACAAATATTGCAGCGGGTGCAAATTTGATTGAACGTTATTATTGGAAAACATGCATCACGCGCGCCCCTCCCCCTCTCCCCTGCCACGTAACAAACAATCGGTTACGTTCCCAAACATATGACATCTTGTAAACCACTTTAACATGTAAGAACTATTTAGAGATTACATTCTTATAAATGTTAGGCATGAACTTCCGTTGTGTTGACCTTTGCCGGGAAGATTGTAACTACAGGACAAGTCTGGCCATGTCCATATTACCATGACGTACGTCATGACGTCATGACGCCATGATACATTGACAGGTTTGGAATTGATACCATTTCCTCGGGTATTCGTGGGGCATTTGATATTTTGAATCAGAACGTTGCAAATTTTCCACCGTTCGGCTATAACCCAGCTACGCAAATATTCCACTCGCGGTGGATCTTTTTGACAAATGCTCCATTTCTGGCAAATGCCCCACTCCCGGGACAAACTGAGTTGTCACATTCCCCATGTATGCAATAGGGCTTAAGAAGATACTCATACATTCATATTGCTAAGACAAGGTATATTATGCAGCTTCAGATGAGAATTAATTGTAGCGCAATCGAAACCATCAGTAGTTAAACGAACTTGCACTAATATATTATCCATAACCACTATAGCCTGGTTTCAATAATTGTATTTGCATCAGTTCCTTGACTTCCTTGTGTCCAGTCTGTTTTAGGTTGTATTCTATGT
This sequence comes from Actinernus sp. WN-2022, assembly GCA_030867875.1. Taxonomy (NCBI): domain Eukaryota; kingdom Metazoa; phylum Cnidaria; class Anthozoa; order Actiniaria; family Actinernidae; genus Actinernus; species Actinernus sp. WN-2022. The sequence goes on from JAOWCC010001679.1 coordinate 26,310,613, forward strand.
TTCTTTTTCCCCCGTTACTTTTCTTTTGACCCAATTATAATTGGGGTGCCTCACAGACTCCCGTGCGCAGACTCGATTAGTTTCTTAGCTACTTCAGGAATCCCAGTACTATCATTACTTTAACATGACTGTCTTAATTACATAGTACCACGCTTCCAGTACTACGCTCCCATTCCAACATGTAACTCTTATACGCGACGACATCTTTATATTGGCCAAAAAAAATAGAACGTTCAAGTTCTATCGAGGTCTAGATGGTGGTCTACAAAAGTTGTCAAATTTCGGCTGTTTGCTCAGTTGTCAGTTAACCTCCAAAAGTACTGTTTTTAAAAGAGTTGGCATTATTATGTTGGAATAGACCCTTCCACGGTTTCTTTGAACTTTTGATATATACGTATAACAGCAAAACCGTCGATACTATGTCCATACAAACGTCTGTAAAATTTGCCGAAATTTTCCGAGTTTGCGGGCCTATAATTAACTTTGCTCCTATTCAAGATAGAACTCTCAAATTTGGGATTATGACTAAATTCGAGGTGCTCTTTTCAGCAGTATCGACGGTTTTGCTGTTGTACGTATCAATAAAAAGTTCAAAGAAACCGTGGAAGGGTCTATTAATTCACATTTGTCAAGGGTAGCCAACTTGCAAGTGACTTGCTTAACTGATTTTAAGTCCAATGGAATCTAACGTCATTGTACTGTTTGCAATGTTGTGTGATTGCATATTGTCAATTCCCACCTTCTGGTTCTCGCCAAGAGAACCAGAGACTTAAGCTTAGAGAACCAGAGACTTAAGAGAACTTAGAGAACCAGAGACTTAAGCTTAGCTGAAAATCGAATCAGTGTTAGTGTATTTCCAAAAGTTTGAGGCGACTGCAAAACGACTACATCAGCATACTAATGAGGTAGATCCCGAGGTCAGGGAATTCGAAACCCCCCCACCGCCAGGATCGTTCAACAAACGCGATATTCGAGTAAGGCCAGGGTTAGTCTCCAACAGACCATCAGAAGGAATACAGGATATTAAATGATTGAAAGTTAGCATCGTAATGCCTGCTGAAACTACAGAAGCTGCCGCGGAGGAGAATGCGGGGGTGTATGTGCCCAACAATACAGGTTTGTTTTAGTTTGGTTCGAAAAGTTTCGGCAAGTCCTTCGTGTTAAGTACAGTACACATTCAGTGCATTCTCACATCACTGTTATTTTGTAATCTTCCGTATAACCACTCAAGGAATGCTACAAAGCGTAAGTAATACACGTCTTGTGATGGAGGACTGATATATGATGCATTTCAGGCCACTGGTTTTCAACTTAGAGACTTTTGATCAGTACGTTCTTATCAGAGAAGACGAGCTAATTTACGGGGTTTGATCGAGGCCGTGCTGAAACGAAATCAACTTTTAACTTTGTACTACTTTAGACTAAATGTCTTTGTTAACTTCTCAAGACTTGACGATATCATGCTTTTGTGATCACCACCACACAACATTTTCTCTCCTTAGAGTATACCCTACTCGTGTAGGCCGTAGGTATTGCATGAAATCTGTTCAGTCAAGGCTGCAAATTTGTGGTGCGATATACAATATGTACACAGTTTATCATGCGTAATAACGCGGACTGTATAGCTAACTTGTATCGCAAAAATCTTTACAGAAAAACAGGGATTCAACAAGTTTGTAATGTTTCAGTGAAAATGCTAAGTGTCTTACTCAAGACCCTTTGGTTTCATGTGACCCGAGGAATTTTGTTCCTGTTTGATCAGCAGAAGGGCCGTCGATAAATGATTAGGGGGTGGGGGTAAATAAAAATTGGTATTCCAAGAGCAATTGATATTGCAGTAAAAACGGATATTAGAATCGTCCTAAAGAAGCACAATTCATTCATAAGGGTCTCAGTAGTAGATGTATTTAAGAAATTGCCTGCTTGGCGGCTTTAGTGCAACGAAGGAGTGAAAAGTATAATATTCAAAGATTCAACACTCAGGGTCTTAAAATAACTGAGTAGAAGGTGCTGCCTTTGTGAAACAATCTCGTTCTCGAACTGTAAAACGTCTTGTAGGTCCCACGTCGGCCTCAGTTTATCAGTCTCACCAGACTGTCACGAGTTACTGACGTTAAATAAAATTGCTGGGAAATTCTGTTAAATATCATAACAGGTCGTATTGGCTTTAGGCTTTGCTCAGTGTTAGTTTGAGCCACGCAAGTCCTATATTGAACTGACGGGCACTCATTTTTAAAATGCCCGCCGTCATTTTGGTACCGGAGTCCCCCCCCCGGATCAATCCTTTGAAGAGGCGGAAGAAAAGCTGAAGAATCGAATCGAATAATTACAATCAAGACCTTTACTTTTTACTCCGGCGCTGCTATGGCAGCAGCCGGAGTCTTAAAATGCAGTCTGTGTCTTTTTACTCCGGCGCTGCTATGGCAGCAGCCGGAGTCTTAAAATGCAGTCTGTGTCTTTTTTATTTTTTTATTATTCTTTTTTTTGTTCTATCGGCGACAGAAGTTGATTAGATCAGACCTTTGCCGCTAACAATGTGGGTCGGAGACGCTGTGATCGAGCGATAAAGCAGGAAGCATGCGCATTAAACGTTATAGATTTATTTAACGCTTTTTACATCTCATAAGATCATCACAGAATAATTACCACTACGGAAATGTGGAATGAGCAACGCGTGAGACTTTGAGGCGCTATCAGTTCTTTTTAACTACTTTCTAATCCTATGATTCTTGTAAAGGAACTGTAAAAATACACGAACAACGTAATACATGCGATCTGCGCTGCCTGAACAGATCTAATAGCATAAGCGAAATACAATCTCAAGTTAAGTTAAGTGTATGCAAACACGTTTAGATAACGGGGTCAGCTGTATGAGACAACTCGAGATAACTTGTCCGTCTTGTCGGCTGATAACTAATCAAAGTGAATGGCAGGACAGGGCGTTTATTATTTTATCAATTAATTGTGTTTTCCTAGTCTAGAACAAGTCAAAACATGTCTAGAAACGAGGTCACATTTTTACAAGCAGTCTCTTGCGTTCTATATGCAAAATTGCTGGTTAATAAAAAAAAACTAAGGCTGACTGCCGGACATTTCTAGCAAACTCGTAAGGTTGTTTTCTCAACTGACATTTGGTATGTTTTGGAAGTGCTCATTTGCGGATCTCACCGGCGTTGTGGCAGGATGTTGGACAGAGTGCCTTCTGGTTTCGTAAACAGAACTAGAAAATAGTTTTGGAAAACCGACTTGGAAACTGGATATCGTTTCAAGGAAAACAGTCTAAAGAATATTCGAAGTCGCTAGTCACTTCACAGACTTCCGGACTGCTGAACTTTCTAGCGTTAAACGCGCTACACTATGTCTTAGTTTTCGAAACGTTTGAACCAGAAATATTGGTTGAAATTGTCAAATTTTTATACGGCAGCAAACAGAGATGCTGACTATGCGAAGAAAAAAATTGAAAACATTTGGTCAAATGTTCTGTTCTAGATGTACAACATTAATGACATTGACAATTTTGCGTAAAATCTAATATCGGTCAATCTCGTCCAAACACTGTACGAAAATTTAAAATATACTTTCTGATGGCCAAAAAACCTCAGCATCACAAAGAGCATAGACTCCTGACCAATTGATAGCTCGAAGTACTAGAAACCTCTGCCAATTGAAGTTGGCACTCAACATCCAACTGATCAACATCGCACTATGATGTAACACGCTTCGCGCGGTCGCAGACTGGAACGAGACATGTCTGAAAGGTCAAGACATGCGGACGGCCACCGAAAGTGAGCCATGTTACAACAATTTATTGCGCTACCCTAGATAACACAGATAGCCCGAAAATACATAGAGTATATAACAATAGGATAACACAGGTAACCCGAACCTACAAAGCCGACACACACTGATACCACAGGTAACCCGAAACAACTAAGCCGATAACACAATTTATATTATGTTATTATTATTATGTTTTGTATTAATTAAATGAAGCGCTAGTGTACTCATGTCACTCCTGGTCTGACTCGTGTGGAGTTATATTTCAGATCCTACTAGTATTTGGATCCTAGTATTTTTGGGCTACCGGTGCTATCCTAGGTACCCTAGCTTATGTGAAGTTGCTCGTGTTTATTCGTATTCTACTTGCGTGCATTCGTATTCTACTTGTGTTCACAACGTCTAAACAAAGATGTATTCTAAAGATATAAGTTTTGCTATTATATTTTTCTGTGTTGCGCGACTTTGCAGAGAAAATTAGTTTTCAAGTTCGATTCTCCGCTGATAAATTTAGATTGTGTGGTGGCTCAATTCAAAGCAAATGTCCCCATATTGAAGAAAGCACAATGGTTCGCAATAAGGAGCCGTTACTCCAGCAAAAAAAAAACAGATGTGAGCCATCTGAGCGGAGGCTGTGAGGAAGGTTTCAGCTTTTCTCTTCATTAAGACGCGTAACATAGAAAAATTAAATAGCACAATTTATTTATTTCGAATACATCTTTGCATAGATTATGTTATGAATTATGAACCGCTGTGCACTCGAGTTCGCTCATGTCCTGATTCATGTGGAGTTTTAGAACAGATCATCCTAGTATTTGGACCCTAGTATTTTTGGGCTACCTGTGTTACCCTAGGGTACCCTGGCTTACTTTAAGTCGCTCGTGTTCTACTTTTGTTCACTCGTGTTCTGACTCGTTTTAGATGAGATCAACTATGGGTGCGTACTTTCGCATCTGATTGTGCGTTGTAATTGGCAAACACGCAGGTATCTGAAATAGTCCGCGTTACAAAAAATACGCCGGAGTTCAAGCTGCGTGCAGCTTCTTGTTTTTATTATTATTCTCCTATCGTCTACAGAAGTTGATCAGTTCACACCTTTGGCGCGCACAATGTGGGTCGGAGACGCTGTGATCGAGCGATAAAGCAGGAGGCATGCGCATTAAACGTTATAGATTTATTAAACACTGTTTACATCGCATAATATTATCGCCGTATAATTACCACTGTGGGAATGTAAAATGAGCAACGCGTGAGACTTCGAGGCGCTACAGTTCTTTTTAACTACTTTTTAATCTTCTGATTCTTGTAAAGGAACTGTTATAGACCCAAAAATACACGAACAACGTAATACATTCATCTGCGCTGTCCGAACAGATATAAAAACGTAAGCGAAATACAATCTCAGCTTAAGTGTTTCTAAACACGTTTAGATATAAAAGGTATCGAATTATAATCTCAGGGTAGATTTCGTCAGGCGCGCTCAGATAACAAAGGTCAAAGCTCTCAGACAAGGCGAGACAAGGAGATATCGATTTCTATGAGTCATTGCCAGAAATATATTCCCGGCCGTAAAATTAGGCAATACCACCGTAACTGAACTGTCAGGTCAACTACACAGCTTAGAGAGTCTTTCTACTGGATTGAGAGACATTAATATACTGTTACATGTCTGTTAATATGGGGGAAACTGAAGAAACCCTCATTGCATTGAGTTTGATAACTAGCCTGAAATACAGCTGTCTTCTCAGCTCGTTCCAGGGTCCTTGATTTTTCAAATGGCTCAACTCGTCGCGAGCGCGAGTGAACTTGTGAAATTATCGCCATCACGCGGCGTATACAGTCAAGTCTGTTTGTCTCGGAAAGTATTTATTGTAGTTTATATCTCTTCCCTAATTGCACTGATGAAGCAGCTTGTGTTACAGCTGATAAACGGAGGAAATGGCTCTATAAACAAAATCAAAGCGGACGAGTTTCGTGTTGTTTAGCTTTGCGGCCGAAGTCCATCGTTGTCTGTGGTTCGGCGGGGAAGAAGAGTGTTCGTTGGGATTACTTTCAACAAAGTACACTGTATTTCAACTCTGGTAAGTTTGGAGCGATTGAAAAATAAGGATGATTTTCAAAACCGGTGGCTTAAAGTCAACTGCATATGACATAAATAGACATGGTAGCCGAATCTAGTACTTCGGCGAACCGGAAGCAAAGTGATTGCGTTCATGTGTGGGCTACCTGTGCTTCCCCAGGCGAACCTCATGTATGTTTGTACTTTTTGGAATAAATTATCTCCGCCGGGGAACTGGTAAATACATGATGTGCGCGCACGACTTTACAGGCATGTGCTCTGCGTCTCGCCATTGGCATTGCGTTTGGTTTTCGCTCGCTGGTGGTTTTGTTTTGCTGTGTATGTTGCCTTGTTGTTTTCAAAAAATCAAATGCGATGTTTATAAAGTTTGCAAGTACGATTTATCAAAGCCTGAGGAAAGTGTGTGTTACCTCTGGAGCATTCGAGAAAGTGTGATGTCCAAACTATATATCAAGTCAAACATGGTCTGTTCTGCACCTTGAAGACGAAGTTGAAAATCAACTCGGCCATAATTTGTGCTGAACCCGAGTGCATTCTGTTGGCTCGCTCGCTGTATAGGATTCTGCTTTTCGCTGTACATACAGGTACCAAAACTACAAACAGTAAGATACTATATTAAAATCATGCCTGGCTGAAGAGAAACTAGGTCTGAGTTTTCTAGACACCCTTTGGTTGTGCGAGTTGTGACACTACAATCAGTGACACATGCATGTGTACATCGGCGTTGACAAAACCTGGAACGGAACGGAACGGAACGGAATGGATCGGAACGGAATGGATCGGAACGGAACGGAATGAATCGGAATAGATCGGAATGGATCGGAATGGATCGGAATGGATCGGAATGGACCAAATTTTATTTTTTAAGAAAAATCCGCCCTTAAAAAAATCTTTCTGTGGAGAATTTCGAAAGTCAGATGTAAGTAAGTAGTTGGACCAGATTTCGGAGGTAAAAAAAAGAATGAAACGGCTAGTATTTTAAAATACCGAGTTAAAAAAAAAAAGCTGATGTCTATTGCAAAATAAAACGTTTGATATGATATATTGACGGGCTGTCGATCATAGGCTGACGTCACAATTGTTGTCAAGGTCCCATCAAGAAGTCTATTGGTCAATGAAACAAAATAAGTGACACGTGGCTGTAAAACTGTGCTGGGTTTTTACCGCCATCAATGCCAAGTCTGCGTGAGTATTTGGTCGCAGTCCATGATTACAGCATGGAGTTGTCAATGTAGCTGATATAATAACTTTGCGCCGTAATAACGTTCAGCAACAAGCTTTATTACAACATGATTACAGCATGGAGTTGTCAATGTAGCTGATATAATAACTTTGCACGGTAATAAAGTTCAGCAGCAAACTTTATTACAACATGATTACAGCATGGAGTTGTCAATGTACTGAGCTGATATAATAACTTTGCGCCGTAATAAAGTTCAGCAACAACTGCATGGCTAGCGATATAACCGGAAAACTGAAATCACAAAATGGTAACAAAAAAAATAAACACGTACTGGTTACCGTAGGTCCATCCTTATTTTTGGGAGGGTTTCTGCCTTTAAAATTCAGGGGGCTTATTTTCGGGGGAGCTTATATTCGGGGGGGGGGGCTTATTTTCGGAATTTTATGGCACTTGACAATATTTTTTATCCAGGTTTATTCAAAAACCTCACCAGCGATTCATGAGGAATTCACGAGGTAATGAGAAAATCGTAAGAAAAAATATTCTCGTATAGCACCTTAATACAAACTGTTCATCTATTTTGATTGTGATTTTTCAATATCAGTGTCATTCAACGAAGTGGATAATAAAACGCACTTAGAGTTTGTGATCAACGAATTAGTGTTATCTGTAATTATCAATGTTATTAGCTCCTTTTTTCTGTTCCTTATAAGGCTGTACAGTACAGTAAGGAGGCTATGCTTCTCTTACCACTGAGAAATATACGAAAAAGGCTAAGGCTAGATTTGCCCCTCGCACCCGGCAATCGCCGTGCTGTTTGCTTCTTATACAGTTGTAGCTCTCGTAAGCGACGACCCTCGGGAAATAAAAATGTGACTGTAACTACTGGAACCGTGATCGCTTACGACAGCTTCTTCAATACAGAGTTCAAATTGAAAAGTCATTAAACGGGGTTTCGTGAGGGTGGTCGTAAGTAGAGCTGGTCGCTTACGAGAGTGGTCGCTTAGAGAGATTTGACTCAATATGCAAAAGGAAATCTAGGCATTTAAAATGTGTTTTACACGATTCATTTGTTGAAATACAAGTTTCGAAATACTCATCTGCTTTGCAAGCCGTTTCGTACTTTGTCCGTTCCATTCAAGGTTTTGTCAACGCCGGTCAGAATACATAACAGATAACTGCTTCAGAACTGCGACCAAATACTCACGCAGACTTGGCATTGATGGCGGTAAAAACCCACCACAGTTTTACAGCCACGTGTCACTTATTTTGTTTCATTGATCGTGATCGCTTACGACAGCTTCTTCAATACAGAGTTTAAATTGAAAAGTCATTAAACGGGGTTTCGTGAGGGTGGTCGTAAGTAGAGCTGGTCGCTTACGAGAGTGGTCGCTTAGAGAGATTTGACTCAATATGCAAAAGGAAATCTAGGCATTTAAAATGTGTTTTACACGATTCATTTGTTGAAATACAAGTTTCGAAATACTCATCTGCTTTGCAAGCCGTTTCGTACTTTGTCCGTTCCATTCAAGGTTTTGTCAACGCCGGTCAGAATACATAACAGATAACTGCTTCAGAACTGCGACCAAATACTCACGCAGACTTGGCATTGATGGCGGTAAAAACCCACCACAGTTTTACAGCCACGTGTCACTTATTTTGTTTCATTCAGACCAATAGACCGGCTTCTTGATGGGACCTTGACAACAATTGTAACATAACGTCAGCCTATGCGGATTGACAGCCCGTCAATATATCATATCAAACGTTTTATTTCGCAATAGACATAAGCTTTTTTACCTCCGAAATCTGGTCCAACTACTTACTTACATCTGACATCCACAGAAAGATTTTGTTAAGGGAGGATTTTTCTTAAAAAAATAAATTTGGTCCATTCCGATCCATTCCGATCTATTCCAATCCATTCCGAGCCATTCCGATCCATTCCGAGCCATTCCGAGCCATTCCGATCCATTCCGATCCATTCCGTTCCGTTCCGTTCCGATCCATTCCGTTCCGTTCCGTTCCGTTCCGTTCCGTTCCAGGTTTTGTCAACGCCGTGTGTACATCTTGATACAAATTAACACTACATTCAGGCAAAGAGTTCTATAACAACATTTTGATATGCCAAGGAACTTGAATATCAACACAGTACAAGGTAAGGGAAATTCAAAGTACTGAGTTCATTGCTGTGTTCCCAAATCAATTAATCTACACTGAATTTCTAACGGGACCTGAAACAACCATAAGAGGCTGATCAAAGCCAGGACCCGGCTCAGTACCAACATTGATCATAAATTATACTGCAACTAACAATCAGGACACTCAGTATTCTGCAGCCAACCTTGTTCTCACTTTAAAAATAGTTTGAATGCTCCGAAGGAACTGGGCACATAAGGGTTGATTGTGTTCTACACTAATTCCAATTATTGCTTTACACTGTATAGCACACAGTACCCTGGATACCAGAGGCTCGAAATCGTCGGTCGAGCGAAACGAGACCAGCTGAGTTTGATTTCAGAACGGAGTCGCGAACATTACAGTATATCCGTACCTGAGCACCTCTGGAACCAGGGTAACCACACAGCAAAATGTGCTACAAATGCTCAAATGAATGATAACCATATAAAACACACATGTACTTATATAGCCACATAAGCATCGTATACAATGATAATTACACAAAGATAATTACAGTTTTATACCCAGATGCATCCCCATGTATATTAACTTATAAGTCAGGGCATTCAAAATTTGCACATTAGTTAAAAACAAATATTTTTGATCAGGATTATTTACACCCACAGTCTACATTCATTATTGCAGCAATCAGTTTCAGTCTTTTGCCGTTACCACAGAAGCCCAGTCCTTTCTCTTAAAAATAATATGTCGAACGCACTTTGATAATCTAAGATTACTTCTAGTATAACTTATAATATGGGATAAATATAAACATTGAGACAATCAATCATCTATTAGTACTCGGAACCTGTAGTACAACAGAACAGCAGACTGTAAATTGTAGACGTGTGTTACATGAGTAGTGTTTACAGTAAAAGGGCAACTTCTTTAATTTACATACGAGAAAAACATCTCTAATTTACATATGATGAAAAACAAAAATATTAAATTACATACATATACTAGGGGAGCAGTGAGCGGAAAGTCACCGCGACTGATAACTCCACTACTCCACCCCTAATAAATAATAGGAGTGGAGCGAGTACCACCCCTCCCATATGACCACGCCCTAGAATGGAATGTATGGAATGTAAAGAATGCAGAAAATTAAAATAAAAATTTGCGGGAGAAGACAAGGCGCGGGTGATGATTATGTGTATACAACCCGAGTTAAGGCTGCCCTCAGCCTCTTGTTGAGAATTGTATGGCACTTCTACCCGCTACAATCCGTAGATTCTCCGATACCGGAAGAGAGTTATCACCTCAATTATGAATCGCTAGTGTACTCGTGTTCTGGCTCGTGTGGTGATTTAGAACAGTTCCTCAGCATTTGTATCTTTGTATTTTTGGGCTATCTGTGTTATCCTGGAGTATCCTGCCTTATTTGACCTCGATCGTGTTAACTCATGTTCTACTTGTGTTCATTCGTATTCACTCGTTTTCTAACTCGTGTGGAGTTTTAGATCAGATCGACTGTCTGTGCGTACTTTCGCATCTGATTGTGCGTTCGTAATGTGCCAAACACGCAGGTGTATGAGAGCATCCACGTTGCAAAAGATACGCCGGAGTTTAAGCTGCGTGCAGCTTCTTGTTAAAGTAACAATTCGATGCGGAAATAGGCTCCTCAGGTTGCCCAATGACTTTGCTTGAACATATTTTGAATTTTAAAATCAGCTTTCTAAATTGTTGTTATGAAGCTTACATCTGTCTACGTCTGTATTTATGTTTAAAAGTTTACGATCAAAGTTTGTCAGTTAGCCCTAAGTTAATCATTACTAGAGAAAATTTACAATGTTTGACCCACAAAAACCAAATTTGTCAGCTGACAGTAATATGTTATTGGTCAGTAAACAGTTAAAAAAATATCATTTGTCAGATAACAGTTATTTTTAAAGCTGTTTGTCAGTTGTCAGTCAATCCCATTCAGACCCTCTTGCCAGAAGAAACTGAAAGAATACTGAAAGAATACTGAAAATTAAATATAGCAACGAAATAAGTTGAAGAAATATAATAAACTAGTTTCAGGGAAAATTAGAGGACGTAAGAATGACTTCACTGCAAATGACCCGAAGGGTTTGCATGATTACTACGTTGAAAGGGAAAATTCCCAAATACTTTTCTTTGTGATATAGTTACTTAGCTTTCTTTTGACTTTAGCTGCTGTTTCTACTCCCAACTTTATTTATAGCGTGAAAGTTTCAGGAGCCGTAACTGAATGTATATTGCTGTCTCTTAATCTTATGAAGGAATTTTGACAACATATTAAAGTGCACATATAAGTCCTACGAGGTTATTATTAATATGAAATCTCTGAATTGAGTACATATGTATGGCCAAAATGTTTTGATTCGGTTTTATATTCACCTCGCTTCCATCACGTCAGCGTAGCGGCGCAAAAGGAGGGGGGTGGGAGAATAGAAGGGGAGGGGGAGAAGAGAGGGAGTGCCTCCTGGCGGAGTGATCCGTGAAGGCTGGTTCTGATAAACCACCGAGAAAAACTCTTTATTGTATACTCAAATACATAAGACGTAGATACCTAAAAAAAAAACGTCGAAATCTTAACGGTTAGCTTCACAACTGAAAAAAATAGGTACCCAGTGGGTACGTGTGTCTACTGTGCAACTCGCAACTTCATGACTAGCAATATACCTGTACCCCTTTCATTCGACCGGTTTGACACATACCTCGAAAGCTGTGACAACAACAACAACAATTTATTATGAAAAAAATCACTTACAAAAATTTAATAGACTTGCCAACCCGCAAATTAGCAAAAACAATACTATTCGAGGCGGGGGCAGGTGAAAGATAAGTAATTCAATAATAATAAGAAAACTCACTAGCAGAAGCTTATCTGCATAGTGTGACAAATTAAGTTTGTAAATTTTAAGAAATTCATGGTAAACTTCAGATTTACCAAAGCGAATCTTCCCCAGTAAACAAAACTCGTGGTATTTTAACCTCATTCCCAGGCCATGGTCTTCCGCGCATCCAACATGGCGGCGGTAGATGCTGGATCATGTGATCAGAATTAACTTAACAACGTACGGTTACATAGTGCCGATCGCTTCATAGAAGCAGTAGACACAAAAACGAACTGAAACCACGTTTCATGTCTCCCCCCATGCACGTGACCAAAGGCACGTGACACAATGGGCGGTAAAGTGACAAGCAAGAAAACTGAGGGAGTGCGGCACACGAGCGCCGTTTGTTCTCTCGTTATCCGCCTGTTTCATGTACGTGCCAAAATTAACGAATTATGACGCGCTACATTTATTTTTGTGTAGCGCGAAATGTCAAAGGAGAATGTAAGTCCAGGAGAACATTTGCCTTTATAAAGGATGAAGACGATGTGAAGACTATCAGAACGAATGTTGCCGTTTTTGGAAGAAGTGTTTGCGTATAACATATGGAGTACAGAGATATTCTAGCTACACTGAGTCTATTACAGTAATATTATTAAACCATCATCGAGTAATTCAGTATAATTGCTTTGGAGTTATAATATCAGAAAAATTGGAATTGAAGCTCCAGATTGTTCAAACGTCATTTTTTTTTTCGGAATAGCATATTCATCATCTATATGTTGACTGCTGGAGACGTTTCAGAGCATTCCATTCCATTAATTTTTCTCATGGTCAAAATCAGCTTTTAGGCAAGTCTTGGTTAGCAATCCATGTGGAAGAAAGCTGAAGAACCTAACAAATCCCGTCCAAACACTGTCCAAAAAAAAACACCAGCAGAAAGAGAATAGTCTTGTGACCAATCGACATAAGTATCAAGCTGTAAAAATGTTTTTGTACACTGGAAAACTCCAGAGAACTTAACGGCATGGAATCGCATCAACAGCGGTGCACTGTCCTTCAAATACTGCACGAAAAGTACGGATAAAACATTTTCTGATGTCCAATAAACCACAGCAGCTGAAAGAGTATAGTCTTGTAACCATTCGACATAAATATCAAGCTGTAAAACTCGAGAGAATGTCGATTGTTTTTTTTGGCATCAGAAATGCGATTGACGCCCAAGGACTCTCAGTCAATAGGAATTTCCTGTCTTCTGAGTGAACGAGAAAATAAAAGAACAATTGAGTGGTTGCAGGCGCTCCCCTCTCTCCCCTCCCCTCTCTCCCCTCCCCCCTCCCTTCTTTTCTCCCCCTCTCCCTTTTGGGCCACTATGCAGGCTAGAGGTGAATAAGAGACCGAACAAACGATATTTTTATCCATCTATATGTATACTCAATTCAGATATTTCAAATCAATAATAACTTCGTAAGATTTATTTAAGAATTCTTCCTCTCGTTCCTGCAATTGCCACTACGACAATTTCTTTTGGCATTTTCTTGTCTCCCAAAAGGACAAATAGTAGCCGGCAGAAACATCCAAATCAGTGAAAAATTTGGCCAAATTACTAAATTAGACTATGAACTTTGCGGAGAGTTTACCGTCAATACCACGTCCACCTTCCAAATAGTTCGCGATTTTTATCCAGTGGGTTGCTGTCATGACGTCATTCTTTTAACACATTGCTCATTTTAAGGCATATTTCTATTCAAAACTTCGTTCTTTTCTTACCTTTGACGAAAATAGTAGAAACAAAAACTTTGCTTATCATTTTCGCACGAAGGTAGCCGAGTTGAGTAAAATGACGTCACTTCCGCTGAAAATTAGCTCTGTCACAGGAACGGGTTCGCGTAACAGTGGACATAAAACCTCAAGATTCGGACTCCGAAAAATAAGACTTCCCGTCGTCATATCGAAAAATAGATTGGACTGGAAAATATAGCAAATTTACAAATATGCAAAACATCGCTATATGAATACTTGATCGTAGTGGCACTTTAGGAAATTACATGCACATAGAAAACAGCTCATTTTACAAAGCCAAACCAAAGTTGGAATGTGCGGAAATCACTTTTGTAGGGGATTTAAGGCCACAAGTTTAGCAATGCACTTAAACTGACAGAGTCTCGTTGCTTTCTAGAAACGTTTCTGTCAGTAGAATCTTGATTTGTTAAGTTTTATTATTACAGATGGAGGCCCCCGTGTGGTACATATAAATCTACATGGCGTGCAGGCACCGGTTCTCATTGGGGACAATGGAAAAATAACCTACCTACCCCAACAAGGTTTGTAGCTCGGCCTGAAATAGGCAACAACAGGAGCCCGTAACCATGTTATGGCCCTCTGGCATTAATTATAATGATAATAAAGATAATTAATAATCAAGATAATAATCAAGATAATAATAATAATGATGATGATGATGAAAATAATGATAATAAAAATAATGATAATAATAATAATGATAATAATAACAATGATAACAATGATAATAATGATAACAATGATGACAATGATGACAATGATGACAATGATGACAATGATAATACTGATAATAATGGCAATAGTGGCAATGATGGTAATAATGGTAATAATAATGATAATAATAATGATAATAATGATGATCATGATAATGATAACAATGATGATGGTGATGATAATGGTAATGGTATAATGGTAATGGTAATGGTATAATGGTAATGGTAATGGTAATGGTAATGGTAATGGTAATGGTAATGGTAATGGTAATGGTAATGGTAATGATAATAAAAATAATGACGATGATGATGGTGATAATAATGTTGATAATGAAACCACCACAACTTGTGTTCCCTAGATTACTATGAGAATACAAATCCAGCACGTAGCCCCAACCAACAGGAGCCCCAACCAACACAGAATGATGGAGGAGACTTACAACAAGGGGAATTGTCAGCTGCAGGTGATGATGATGAAGCTACAGACAAAGGTACATTAAAATAATGAACTTTGATCAATCTCTCTATCGTTTCTTCCAGACCAGGATAATTTCCAATTTTCCTTCAATAAACAAATATCGATTCACTGTCTCAAGGTGGCCCAATGGGCTCCTGCCCAATGGAAGTTCAAGATAGACTCAAACATCCTCGAGGCTCCATTTTGTCAACGGAAGAATAAGAATGCATCAGTAGAATAACATATTCGTAATATTCCTAAAATTTGAGTGACATTAATGACATTTTACAGAAATAATTATTCTTCGTTTTCATGTGACGTCATCGCCGTCATCTTGGTGACCGCCAACAATGCCTCGTTAGTTTCTCTGTTAGATGAACCAACATGACCGCCATCTTGGTTGACGTTAACAAAAGATTCCTCGATAGTCATTCTCTTGTTAGGTGAACCAACATGACCGCCATCTTGGTTGACATTAACAAAAGACACCTCAATAGTCAGTCTCTTGTTAGATGAACCAACATGACCGCCATCTTGGTTGATATTAACAAAAGACACCTCGATAGTCAGTCTCTTGTTAGATGAACCAACATGGCCGCCATCTTGGTTGACATTAACAAAAGACACCTCGATAGTCAGTCTCTTGTTAGGTGAACCAACATGGCCGATATCTTGGTTGACGTTAACAAAAGATTCCTCGAAAGTCAGTCTCTTGTTAGGTGAACCAACATGACCGCCATCTTGGTTGACATTAACAAAAGACACCTCGATAGTCAGTCTCTTGTTAGATGAACCAACATGCATGGCCGCCATCTTGGTTGATATTAACAAAAGACACCTCGATAGTCAGTCTCTTGTTAGGTGAACCAACATGGCCGCCATCTTGGTTGACATTAACAAAAGACACCTCGATAGTCAGTCTCTTGTTAGGTGAACCAACATGACCGCCATCTTGGTTGACATTAACAAAAGACACCTCGATAGTCAGTCTCTTGTTTGATGAACCAACATGGCCGCCATCTTGGTTAACATTAACAAAAGACACCTCGATAGTCAGTCTCTTGTTAGGTGAACCAACATGACCGCCATCTTGGTTGACATTAACAAAAGACACCTCGATAGTCAGTCTCTTGTTAGATGAACCAACATGGCCGCCATCTTGGTTGACATTAACAAAAGACACCTCGATAGTCAGTCTCTTGTTAGGTGAACCAACATGACCGCCATTGAACATCATCTCAGACATGCGTAACACGATTACATAGCCTCTTTAATGCTTTATTTAACTTCGTTCAGAAATACAACTGATTCATTACTAGATGAGTTCTCGAACGACTTGGAATGGGAAAATATTGCCTCATAGTTAAAAGGGTTATTGGCACGTGAAATTTCATTGAAACCAAAATAATACTCCAAATGAATAAGCAATATTTATCAAATGAATTCAAGTCTTTTTAAAATTCTTTTAGAGAAATCTCCTGTTGAAGATGTTACTTCAATTCATCATGAAGGGGAGGAGTTTCTTCGACCATCTATCAGGCCTCGAGCTCGCTGTATCTATGGTAACGCTCGACCAGGTGGCAAGGCGAAAGCTGTTTATGGTGATACGTTTTCTAACGCCAGTGGTGCTCCTCAGAAAGGGCCTTTGAACCCAGAACCTCTACGAGGCATTGTTAATTATCCTCAAGGAGGTAGGAGGTGTACTAGATATTTGTTAAAGCATCACGCAGAATGAGTGGTCATTTTCACCTGTGAGCGTTAATTTGCCGGCATACCGATAGCTGTGAAACGCGCGGAAAAATTTAAAACGTTTGGCCAAATGAAAAAGAGTAAGCCACAGTCAACATTCTTGCGCTCATCTTTAAAAAGTCTTAAACTTTATATAATCTACAAAATTGAGATTAGGAATCAAAGACTGCCCTTGATGAATGTCACAGAAATCCATGAACGCTAAGTCATCTCTTTTGTTGTTACATTTTGGACAAATTTCACTACTTTTTGAGTGAAGCCAGTCATGTTTGGTGATTTCGCAGGCTGTGTTTAATAATAAATATTTTGAGTTATATGCTGCAAATCAAGGATATTGCTTAATTATCCTGCGTCAGTATAAAAATCTGGATGAATTTATAGCGGAAATTGTATCTTGTTAGAACTTTTTTTGGTAGAAGGTTTTGAAAAACATGGAAGAACAGTACCGCCTAACCCAACAATACAAAACACCCGGCTCAATCCCGGTTTCTGGGAAACTGCCCACCCACCCCTCTCTTGGATATGCATCGTTCTATTAATGATTAACCATAATTAAAGGTTAGGGTGAAGTGTGGGGGAGGGGGTGGGGGTTAGGTTAGGGTGAAGTGTGGGGGAGGGGTGGGGGTTTCCCAGAAACCGGGATTGATCCAAAAACCCTAACCCAAAGTACGAGCGGCTTCAATCAGAATATAGGTCTGGAAATAGTAAGCTCCGTCTACTTAGTTACCGTCCGTAGTCCCAATGGATTCCTGTTGTACAATCTTTAGGCCGAATTTACATTTGAATAGGATTATTGTTTAAGAGCATCAGACAATAGTCATTCTGCGTGATGGAATCTGTGTTCTGTAGTCTGACGAAAACATGACTGGATCAAAGAAATTTGGCATTTCCTTCATATTTTACTTGGAATTATTATAGAAGTTAGACATGACGTCATTCCCAAAATCTACGTTGTACGCACTCACAAAGTCATAGTTTTTGACCAATCAGACTGCGCATTAGAAAAAGTATTTATTATATGAAGTGAATTCAAGTCAGAACTTCAAGTCACTTACATAACTTTAACCTTTCTCTAGCTGTGTCATTCTTGATAATATTTTCTTCGTGTGGGAACTTTTGATTATTTCTTGCTTCCCTCTTTACTGACACTACGCAACGCGTTTTTGCTCTTCTTTGTACTCAGAACTGTCAGAATCTTCCCGGACTTATGCGCTTAAACCCTTTTTTTTTCAGATCTAACATGGACAATCGACATGGTCTTGAAAGACACTGATAACTTGCTACTCAAGTTCGAAGAGTTACCTGAAGAGGAGCGGCAAAAGTTACAAGATTTTCTCATCCATAAAGCCTTGCCGTCTATGGAAAGTAAGGTCCAGGAGGGTGGTAATGCAAGAGAGATTTACCTTACCCTTCCAAAGCTTTGCTGCTGCAAAAACGCAGCTCCTGTGACACGTCAAGCACTCCAGTTGATCTTGGACATAGTGTCACGAGATGATATGGGATTCACAAAACATCTCGTAACAACAGAAATTATTCTACGAGCCTCCATTTTGGGGCATGGAGGCCAGAGCATTTTTGATAAAGAGTCTCTCAGTGACCAGTGTTTAAGGCTAACAGTCTATAGTCGAGTTCTTGGGCTTATCGTCTTAAATATGGAACTCGGAAAATTTCCACCGCTGACTTTTGGAGAAGAAGACATATCCCAACTTACGAATGACCTTGACTCGAAGTTGTATGGCCTTTTCAAGAAACATTATCAGTACAAAGCTAAAGGTAAACTACGTTACGCCATGGAGTTCATAAGAGAAGCAGTGAGACGGGTCTTTCCATTGAAAGCAAGAAGACAGAAAGAATCATTTACTGCATTCCTTAATTGGTATGTTTTTCTTCAAATATTAAGTAATCTCAGGAGCCCATTACCTCCTGGTAATCTTTAATCCCTATAATTATGCTTCAGCAACCTGTGGGTTTGATCCGTCGAGAAATCCAAGTTTCCTCTCAGCAATCATGTTATCCTTCTTCCATTTAGCACCGCATCTGTCAGTGATTAGGAGCAGTGTGAGGGGGTCGAGGATTCGATACCCTATCCGAACCAACACTCAGCGTCAGTGTTAAAATAACTGAGTGAAGATGCTGCCTTTGTAAAACAATGTCGTTCTCGACCTCAAATTTATCTGTTTTACGAGGGTTGCTAAAATACTGGAAAGAGTCCAAGCAACATTGACCGAGGTTGTAGAAAACCTTTGTTTCGTTATGCACTTGAGCTGTAGTGAAGTTTAAGAGATGTGTAGCAAGCTTCATTCCACTATTATTTTGAAAGCCTTGCAATTTATTTGATATGTTGCTCTAACATTGTACTTTACTAAACACATACTTCACAGGTTGGTTAATGTGAATCAGACCCGTGACAAGTCATCCTCAAAGGAAGACAAAAAAAGCTTTGACAAAACGATGGCAACATTTTATCATCAAGTCAATAACTCCAGGAATGGCTGGTTCGACCTTCACATGGTTGTTTTTGCCATGCAGGCTCAGGTAACATTTTCACGTCGAAGACAAGTGTTCTTACAACAGGTTGCTGTGTTTGACATCTTAAGTGTTTTCACATAATTTCCCGCTCTTAGTTTCTCTTAGTTTTCCGATGATAAAGGACCGTTTTATTAAATGCAGAAGAGGACAACTTGATACAAAAGTGTGGTCCTCGAAAATTTACTTTACGTTCGATTTACCTTTCATTCTGTAGGTACAAAGGAAACCGCAAAGAATGAGTGTGTTTCGTCAGCTCATCGAAGCCTACTTGGAAAGCGGAAAACAAATGAAGCTGTTAATCAAGCACCCGATTGACTGGCGGAATAGCCACGTGTTCGGAAACGTTCTCCTGGACATTTCTGTTTCCAATAAGGAGCAATGTAAGTAAATTTATTATCATTCGAGTGTTTTAACGTTCTGCATTTCCTTCTCTATTCATCCATTGGCTAGTAGTTTTGGCGCCTCATCTCTGTTCTCGAAGCTTTGTTAACTGCTTTCTATTTTATGAAATGGTGTCAGTTCTACAGGGCATAGTTTTGGGACCATATATTTGTTCTTGAAACCACGCTTGAACTGCAATCTGAGAGAGAGAGAACATCCGTTACATACCATAAATATTTATTATACAATGGATGAATTTCAAGGCCATGAACTACAGCATTGGCTTTTAAAAGCAGTTGGCATTGGCATCATCAGATTTGGTCATTCCATTACATCTTATATCTTCTAGCAACAAGGTACGAGGCTGGCCTTTGTCTCCTTCTCTTGCTTCAAAGCAAAGATTCGCGTAAGGACCCCACCTTTAAACTAGAGATCCTTGAAAATTGCAAGCGTGTCATGTTCGGACCTGATGAAGCGACCCGCCGAATCATGCTGCAACATCTTCATGCAAGTACCTCTGAGCAAGGGAAATTCCTTCCCGACTTTGATGCCATAAAGTATCTTCTGTGGTTCTACAGGAAGCACACACCGGAAGGAGACAACTATGAACACCTTGGCAGTGATGGTTCCCAGACATTGGTAGCGACGACCTTCCGTGGTGAACAGGCTATCATAAAGATGATAAGGGTTCGGCCAGGTTAGAGTGAAGACAACACTTCATATTAGAGCAGTTTTTAGTTGAGTGTCGTAAATCCAAAACCTGAGCCAATCACAGGTTCAAATAAAATCATGAACTAAAGTAATTCACGATTGGCTTTTCTTCAATCAATCACGAAGCAAAGTAAACACAATCATGGATAACTAATCACCTAATTACTTTTCGACACTCAATTAAAAGCTGCTCTAAATATTTTTGAGATACAGTACCACAAACAAGTATTCAGTGACATTAAGGCAGACATTATAGGAACACTTTCTATTGAAGTTTTTAAGATAGATCGTTAAAGGGAGGCAAATTTTTTTCCTGTTTATAAGAACACTTTTGTGTTATCATTCTTCTACAGTTATCATTCTTCTACAAAAAAATTATGTCATTAACAGAACTCGATAAGATTCTAAACAATTTGGTTTATTCTTCATCGAAACCATTAGAAAGTATATTTGACTAGCTACTCAAAATAAATGAAGCGGTCTTAGGATGCGGATGACCCAAAATTGTCTTTAATTCCTCTTTAAATCCCACGAACAATGGCACCAAGTCGAGATTGGAGTAGACATGTTCATACATTTACTGTATTTTTTCTACCCCAATCTCGACTTGGTGCCATTGTTCGATCGAATGCGGGAAAGGTCTATTAGGAACAGAGATCTGATAATGGTTGTGTTGACATGACAACTCCCGGGAGAGTTAAAACAGCGCAGAATAGTTTGGACGAACGTTTGGTTTGTTTCTCGTTCCTTTACGGGGTTGCATTCACTTTAATACATATATAAACTTCCCACCACCCGACCCCCCCCCCCCCCCCCCCAAAATGGTGTCCGCATATTTTTTTCTTTTGATGCTGCTGGCTGTAAATTCTTTTAGAATCCTTTCCCAAAGAAACACTCCAGATCATGAATCCAAGAATCCAGATTTTGATTTAATCCTTTGAATCCTTCCTCAGCATGGATTCGATGGATTCAAAATTGATAATTAAAGGGGAACTGAACCGTAAAATCAACCCAATGTCTATAGAACATGTATTCGAAGTAAATATGTTCTGCTATTTAATTTTTCTGTGTTGCGCGTCTAGCAAGAGAAAATCCGAAAACCTTCCTCACAACGTCCGCTATGTACAGACGGCTCAAGTCTTGTAATTTGTGACGTAGTATATGGGGAATAAATTAGTTTTGCCATGCTGTCCCCTACATTGAATAGCAGGACTAATGGCTTCTAATTGCGGACCATTGTGTTTTCTTTGTGCTAGAGGTGTGATCGTTTTTCCTTGGTATGTGTGACGTACGTTATGGGGAAATTTGCACTGAATTGAGCCGCCACACAATATAGCGGAAAATCGAACTTGGAGACTAATTTTCTCCTCATAGACGCGAAACACAGAAAAATAAAATGGCAGAACTTATTTCTTTCGAATACATCTTTGTAAAGACGTTGGGTTGATTTTAGGGTTCAGTTCCCCTTTAAGGAACGAACAATCAAATTTTGGATACGAAAATCCGGATTCGAATTCTCCCACATAAACGCATCCTTAGACTAGCTTTAGACTGGCAATCGTTATGAAGCGGTCCTTTTTCAAAAATCGTTGGTAAATCTTTGGTTTCCTTTTCAGACGACATCTTGCAGGATATTAACAAAGTACCAAGCACAACTTACCAGAACATTCTATCTGAAGCAGCCGTCCTTCGTCTCCTCAACTCTGCTCCTCATCCTAACATACTTCGTGTGCTGGCCTATGATACGTCACGGCTGCCATATCACGTGATCACTGAGCTAATGCTCAAGGGTAGTCTCTTTGAATTCCTACAGGATTCAAGGTATGAAAAGGGAAGTAAATAAATAACACGTCGAGATATTCGTGGTACCTCAACGTTATCTGATTCAGCTATATGAGCCCAGGAAAGCTCAGTCAGACTTACATCTAGAAATGCCGACTTGAATGCTATGAATTAGAAAATACAGCTATTTCAAAAACGTTGTAAAAAAAAAAGGAAAAACGACAAACGACATTCCCAGACCGAAACGGATTGTGGGTTTAGCTGAAAGTCTGGTGAATTCGTTTGTTTTTGGGTCAGCATAAGACGAATATTAACGGTCTCAATTCAATTTCAATTCATCTTTATTTTCCATGTCACACGAGCAGTAAATACAATTGTTATTTTGATGTATGTATATTTAACAGAGCTTGGTTCATAGGTATTAGATTGACAGAGAGTTGTACCACTGTCAAAGTGTGAGTAATGCCTAATAGTAGTTCTTTTCTCGGTCGAATACACTGTACTAGTTAATCCGTTTCGCACAGCCGGTCTGGGAATGTCCTTAATGGACTATATCGCAACCCGCCGTCGCAGTGCACTATGGGATGGATATCTCAGTTTCCATTGTTAAATCCAAGATGGCCGCCCAACAACAACAATGGAAAACCGAGATATACATCCCAGAGTGCACTGCGACGGCGGAGTTGCGATATAGTCTATGGTCGTTTCCCGTTTGTCTGGTTCAACCTTTTTGAAATAGCTGTTCATGATAAAGCTACATAAAAGAGGCATCGCCGTTTACTAATTTACACTTTACTAATTGTATTAATCAGGTCAGAAATTGAGCACATGCCCTGCCAGTCAACTCTGGTACAGATGTGTCTGGACGTCTTGGAGGCGCTCATCTTCTTACATGGTCAAGGACTTGTGCACAGGGCTATATCGGCTGCTAACGTCTTAGTTGGGGAGAACTACGTATGCAAGCTGACTGGATTCGAAGCGGTGCGACAGATGGAACTTCAGAAAAATGAGGTACATACATTTGTTTTAAGTGACTGCTCGTTACGGTCTTAAGAGACTTCAGGCTGATGTTTCGGAAACGGGGTGAAGTTACGTCCCCTGGTCTTGATCTACTGGTGGCAAAGTAAAAGGCTTTACTTTGGAAGGGTCAAAGGAATGGGGGTTGATGTTTTATTACCTTTTTGCATTGGTCATTGTTTCTACCTTATGCTGTATTTTTCTGGTGGACAAAATTAGGCTGGGTGTCGTTGAAAAGTCTCTTTTTGACATTCGGTTTTCCTTTATTTAGTTTTTATAAAGTTGATCTCACCCGAAAACCTTTGTTTGAAAATACCTTCATTACACTTTCCTTTGAATTAGCTGTTAAAATGGATTGATTTGCAATCATCAGAATCAGCCACCAATCCCAGAGTTCATTGGTACAGATGATGGGATTCCTATTAGTCATGCCGCACGTGAATGTTTGTCTGAGGGTCGATTCTCAGCCAAGTCTGACGTATGGAGCTTTGGAGTTCTTATGTATGAGGTGTTCACATATGGTGCAGTCCCTTACAATCGAACCGTCGAAGGGAGATATCTGAAGAGCGACAAAGAAGTGAAAGAATATGTAAGCATTTCACACAATTTACTTTTGTCAATTGTTACATTTATCCTATATTTTGCCTTCTGGACATTCTTACTAATATTTTTTAACAAATCAAACTTTAGCCTGAGAAAACAACCGCCTCTTGTGGCGGACTGAAAGGCGGATAATCAATATTAGAATTGGTAAGGCGCACATTAGCCTGCAGGAAATGTGCATTCCAATAGGCGGTCCCGCTGTTAAACGATTCAATCATTATAACCACCATCATCCACAACATCAAACCAAACATTTGTCAAACACTTGAACATGAGTTGGGGACCCGCGTCTCTCAAGCCAGTGTACCTCGGCGTTGGAGGAAAAACACAACGTAATGTGTGCTGTACTATCAGTGCTTATGTTGTATCCTTCAAATATTAGGTGTGTCGCGGTGGAAAACTTCCAACAGAAGAGTGCTTTCATGAAGAAATCGCCATTCTAATGCAGCACTGCTTCGAAAGCAACAGAATCCAGCGACCTTCCTTCCAAGAGCTAAAGTTAAGACTAAAAGAGATCTTTAACCAGCTGAAAGATTCAGGTATGTTAGAGTGTATGTTACATTTAACTTCAGGAATGTTGGTATTCATTTGCTTTCTTACATGTTAACGTATCGTATCCATTAATAGTCAATGTAACAATTATAACTTCTTTATTAGCATCATTTTATGACAAGTATGTGCTTCACGGACCTATATTGCTTTATTTTAACAATATTACACCTTTGGAGTAGTCTGTCTCCGTCATTATTAATCTACGCTACTGATTATTGTGATCGAAAAAAAAAAAAAGCAAACCAAAACAATTCTGAGCCAAATACATTTCTCTTTTTAGGAAAATCCTTGGTCTCTATGATCAAAGTATTTGAGCAAAATTTGCCACCCATTGCTCATTTTTAATCTCTGTTTTCAGGTGATGATAGTCCACCAGGAAGTCCACCGCCTCTCAGAAAAATAAACCGAATTTACAAATCGGTAATTATGAAGAAATATACTATTTTATATATCTTAAAGAAAAGGTAAACATAGGGATGCAATACACGATGTCTTTGAGACTTGGTCTAATAGTATAACAGCGATGACAACAAATGGCAATTCATATTCCGCATATTCCGCGTGCTTGCCCGTACAATCTTCGTGCTGCTCAAATCAGTTAAATTTGTTAGGATTGTTGGCAAAACTAAGCTAAGCGCTTTAATGATTTTTCTCGCAGTCAAGTACCAAGAGTATTCTCTGTAATGCATATATGTGTTTGTTTTATCTTGGCAATATTTATACTATTTAATATATGTATATAGAAGAGCTGGTTATCGTGATTATATCCTTGTAATCATTTATTATCTATCTGTAACTGCGACCACTCCTTGTAATTCAGCCCTAATAAGCTGCGAGTGGGATCTAATAAACTACAATTATTATCATTATTATTTAAGAATGTTTCTTTAGGTGTTGTTATAGAAACAGCTGCATTGAGGATAGTTCGTATTTAGCTTCTTGTAACAGTTGATTACTTCTTTGTTTAGCCTTCACCTTGCTGTACTCCAGGAGAAGATCTCGAAAGTCCCATATTCCCAGTGATGTTTGGGTGCCCCACCTTATCTCGTGACCGGCCGATGTTATCACGATGGCACGGGGTAAGGCGTCACTTTCTTAGATTCTTAAAGTCTGGGTCAGACTAGCGACTCAAGCACATTAAAGCGCAAGCAACATACGCAGTGAATTCATTGATCATCAGCGGCGTTTGTTGTTATCTCGTTTGTTGTTATCTCGCAGTCAGGCCTATGCCTGCTTCGTTAGTGTGACCCAGGCTGTACGCTGTTCATAGATGAACTGATTACATGTTCGGATTCTTTCAATTACCAAGTATTTAAGAAAATACAACATTATGTGCTATTCTCCAGTCCATCCCTTCAGTGATTTTTAAGTAAAGTAATGTCGATTATGATAATGTTTTTGTTGAATACCTGAATGTTAAAACAACGAGGGGTTCCTTTCGTTACCTGGAATGTTATTGGCTGCCCCAACAATAGCCTGACGGCTTAAAAGCAACAACAACAACACATTGTCGGTGCAGATCAATAGGATTTCAAGAGCCTGTGATTAGAGAGTCTTTCTTAACCATTCTTTCGCTCTGACGAAGAGCTAGCGCTCGAAACGTCAGTCAGTGTAATTCACTTCCCACGCGGCGGGTACGATACCACTATCAACTCTTAATGCAAAACCGTATTCTTCTTAACCCTAATTTAGGGAGCACAGCAAATCATTGCTCATGTTGCCTTTCTTTGTAGAATCAAGCAATCAAAGAGACAGTGGACAGCTCCAGGGAAATGGATATGAAGAAACTTCAAACTCTCGAGCACGAGAATGTTGCCAATATATTGGATGTAAATTATCGCGGTACAGATATCGAACTGGTGAGTAACACCTTTTATTTCTCCGCGCGCGAGTGGATGGTAACCTACGATTTACTGCGGTCTGATTGGTTCCGTGAGCGGGCGGCTTTTTCTTATCTCTGACCACGGTCACGGTAACCAATGCGCTCTAAATTCAATTTGTCTCTCAAGTCCAAAGAGAATAGAGAAACAATAAATACGTTATTTACCGGCTAGGAGAGACAACCTGTGCCCTCGGTCTTGGAAGTACTGACTTCGGCCTGCGGCCTGACCGGTCAGCCGGTACATTTCATGACCTCCCGGTTAGCTCAGTGGTTAAGCTCCGGTCTGTTGAGCGGGAGGTCCCGGGTTCAATCCCAGGCCGGACCAACACTCAGGGTCTTAACATAACCGAGGAGAAGATGCTGCCTTTGTCAAACAACTGCAAATGGTTAGACCTTCACGTCTTCTCGGATAAGGACGTAAAATCGTAGGTCTCCCGTCGACCTCAAGTTTACCAGTCTCACCAGACTGTCACGAGTTACCGACGTTAAATAAAGTTGCTTTACTTTTTTACTTTACTTTACCTCGGGCACAGTTTTTCTCTATACGGACCGACTAAGCCAGTAAGTAACTCATTTGCCAGATCTCCATTTATAACAGCAAAACCGAATTGCCTGAATAAAACAACAACATAAGAACAAAAGAAGTCTGTCATGAACAAACCATTCACAACAAAGCAGATTAGAAATGATTCTATGGACAACTAGTTATCCATGCAGTACCTGATGATAAGAAAAGTGTACTTAGGATCATTATTGCTTTCGGTTCATTTCACAGATAACGGAGAACTCCGAAGGAGGGGACCTTTTACAGTACGTGCTAGCCAAAAGGTGTCCAGAAGGGGCCTTGGTGATGTACTTGGCCCAGATCGCCACAGCCATGCATTACTTGCATTCTCAGCACATCCTGCATTGTGACATCAAGGCACAGAATGTCATAGTTCTTGCACCAAACAAGGTCATTACGTAAACATTCTTAAAGAGTCTATAAGCCGAAGCCAGAAATCATTTATTTGGGCGCAGTAAAGTGTTTTGAATCTTGTTCAACCGTTTTGGGGCGATTTATGGTCGTAGTATTGCTATAAAAAGCATTAGGAATCCTTGAAATTACGTCATTTAATGGACGTTATGCTAACGAGTTGAAAATTAATTGAGTTATAACATTGAATTCCTTCATTTATACAGTTGTTTTTCAGGTGTCAGACATTCTATACTTACAATTCTAGAGAATGATCTTTTATTAAGTGGAGAAGGCTTAAAAAACAGAGCAAAATAACTATATATAGGTTATCCTATCCCTTAAATGACGTCATTGAAATTTGATTCCTTAATAGATGAAATTGGCAGACTACAATTAATATTTTTCCTATGTCGGTCATTTTGTTTTCCAGTTTGACTTTTAAATCAAAGATAACTGGCATGGCTTATAGGCACTTTAAGTTTACTTATTTTGAGTTGCCTTGGCACTGAGTAATTATGCGAGTAATACAGTGCCGCTCGTGTCAGACCTGTATTCTGATTGGACCATTATACTGTAGCTCTATTGTGTTTGTACTGGTCTTTCTAAAGGTTAGGGTGTTTTGTATTGTTGGGTAAGCCAATACAGTAGCTTGTTTCGAGCGGTACTTCTTTATGTGATTGTATTGCTGTTTAGCTGAGTCATGGAAAGGGTGCTGAAAATGGCAGGATGGTCCAAGCAGCATTATACATATGGAATGTGAGGCAAACGCCAGTTGCCAGGTTATTGTAAATATTCATGAAATGACATCTCCGTTTTTCATCTATAGATAAAAATATGTCGTCTGGGTCGGTGCAAGGCCCTCCACATGTCAACGTACGAAACGATAAGCGCTACTTCTGTTGTCCAGTGTGAAATGGCCAGAGACGCTGTTAGATGGTGAGTGACTCTGGTGTTTCACAAGTAAAATAGTCCCAGTTATGTTTTATGTTCGACTGGACCTTTTCCTGATTCTAAGTCCAGTTATCAACTTTCTGATTTTATTTTGCAATAAATGTAATAAAGTTAAGGAAAGTAACATGACGTAATTAAGCCAACAAGCATTCTGGGTAGTCTTTACTTGAGTGCTTTGGCAAGAGAATACTGATAAATCCGTCTCCCTCTTTTAGTTAGGAGAGGATCCAGAACTAAAAAGCAATTTACCAAGATCTAAGGGAAAACTACGTTTTTGTGCTTTCATGATCTTGCAGGAGCCCACCTGAGGTTATTAAAGACGGCCAGTGCACACATGCAAGTGATGTGTTCTCGTTTGGGACCCTTGCATTTGAGATTTATGAAGCCTATGGTGCCGCCGAGGGGACTTCAGTTGATGATGTGAAGCCCTATCGTCAACTTAGTGATGATAAGGTTGGTAAAAATAATACAAGTTGATAAGCAGAACAGCTAGGCTAGAATGACAGTTTTACAAGTTCTGATCAGCTGTAATGAGAGAAATTGACCGTGGACCTTCATAACATTTGAAGATGATGGAACAGAATTAATGTGGGCTTTAAACGCTTCGGTTGCTGTCTATCGCTGATTCTTAAAATTGGAATGTCCAATTTTCATTTTGTAGTATAATTCTCGATAATTTCTACAAAAATTGCTTTGATTAAGATTGTTTCATTTTCATCAGATCCTTGCTTACTTAGAGGGTAACAATCGTCCTCAACAGCCATTTGACATGCCACAATGGCTCTACATCGCCATCAAACAGTGCCTGCTACATTACCCAAGAGAAAGACCTCCATTTGTTCTGCTTATGGACTGTTTAACCAGCAGGTACGGATGCATACATACATAACATAATTATAGCTAAATTCATTGTTTGACGAGGGAATTCCACGTTAAATTTCACGCGAAAAATTGCGACGAGTGCGATATCGGTTTTTCAAGTGAAATTTAACGTGGAATTCCCGAGTCGGGCAATTAATTTTCTTTGAATCCCATAGCATTTACGAAAATAGCTGAAATCCCCGCCACGTGCCAGAAACCCATTGCGCGGTAAACCGAAGAGCGAATAGGAATCAAGCTAAAATTAGACTGAAATAACTCACACGGTCGAGATTCAACTTCAACTCTCCAACATCAAAACTGCATTTTTGTGCATGAAAGTACCTGTGTTTTATTTAGATACACTTAATTTCGATATAATATTTACCAAGGAAGCGAAAGTGCATTAACTGGAGACCGAAATTGTGAATGTTTGTGAAAGACTTAGAAAACCGGCTGCCTGTTGCTGACTTGCTATAAATGGCGGATGGCGATGAGTGAAAATGTAAAACCTGACAAAAAGATCTGTATAAGTATACGAACAAACTTGTAAGTATTAAGTGTTCTTTACTTTAAGCAAATTACCAAATTTCAATGCTGAATTTCTAAGTCTCGCAATAAATAAGTTTATTTGTACTGTTGAATGTTGTATTCAATACCAAACTTTTCCTTGTAGACCGTGTAGTTGTACCACGATTTTAGAGCAGATTTCGTATGAGTGGGACAAACTACAGCACTGCCTACAGCTCGGTTACCGTACAGCATGCCGTGACGTTGAAATGGTTTCCCATTGTTTTTGTCCTGCTGATCCAATCAAATCACAGAACTACGGCACAGCACCACAGCACGGTTACGGACATGCCGTAGTTTGTCACACTCATACGAAATCTGCTCTTACTAGTAGCGTTTTGTAGCCGTGTTCTTTGAAGGCAGTCATTTAAGCTTCTGTGTGTGATTACTACATGAATTAAATCAGCAAAGCCACAGCTTTTCCATTCAAAATCACACATTTTTGCTGTAGAGTGCAGTTGTTGTTGTCGATTCCTCGGAGTGGGACGGCGCCAAAACATATCACTTCTCGTGAAAAACGGAAAAGAAGATACATAATTTTCACGTTCTTTGACTACTATTAACTTTGTGAATATCCTGGTTTGGAAGTTTAACATAATTTTGTGTCTGTTCGCGATAATAAAAATAAATAACAACAACGCGCGGGATTCCTGTACATCGTTGAATACAGCTTTTCAAACCACTGAATTCCTCCTGCGCCTCGTGGGTTATTGACTCGTAGCCCATAATATTTCAGCCAATCAGAGCTCAGCTTTGCTATGCAATACAGGGCGGTATTTCATGGCTAGATCAGGCCAATCGAAATGCAGGAAATTTTGCGCGCTTTCTTTATCAGCCAATAACAATTCAATATTTTGAATACATAATTAGTCTGCCTCCGCCACTCGAAACTTTTGTTTTCCAACGAGAAAATTCTCAGTCTATCGTCGTGATAAATGTTCCCGTAGATTTGTAAACTTCTCGTGAAATATTCGCCGGTATTCCATAGAAAACCATGAAATAACCAGTAAATATTCACCCCTTCGTGTCCAATCAGCGCGCGAGTTTGAGTCGTGCTATGGGATCTACATGTATTCTTTTGGCACGATCCCAATCCGGATTATTTAATCCAAAAATGGATTTATCGTTGTTTTGGTGAAAATCCAAATCCGGATTTTGAATCCGAGAAATCTACTTAGATTAACGGAAATCAGGTGCCCATAACCAAGAGCGTTCATATCTCTTATTTAGATGCTACGGCGTTTTCACAAGTTGGGCTATTTTTAGATTATTTTTGCCACCAATTAGTGGGTTTCACCCGTGGCGGAACAAAAGATGCCTCATTAGCTTCTTTTGTTATACCAACAACACGTCTGCCGCCTACGCTTTTGTGATTTTATTCCCTTAGGAATGATTGCAACCCAATAATAGCGGGAAACCGTTCTAAAAATAACATAACTTGTGAAAATGCCGTAGCATAGAGGTAGTATGGGAGATTCTCGCTCTTGGTTATGGGCTCTTGCGGAAATACAGATTTCGTTTATTCGTTGCCGTTATTCTGGGTACGTATTAGAAAAAAAAGTGCTTCTGCTCAGCGGTATTGACCCATAGCCCATGTGGTGCTTTACCGTATATGGCTTGACCTTTAGTGCTACCTGACAGCTGATAGCTGATTGCCATAGCAACAAATCGTTTTCATATTTTCGTTTTTTTGAGGAATGAAAATGCTTGAAATCCGGATTTCATTGAAATCCGGTGATAACTGCCGTCTACTTCTTGTCCACGCTGTGTATGAGTGTTGTAACATGTTTTGTGAGTACTCAAACAAATCTTCATGTAACAGTTTATTTCGGCTCTAGCCAGTACGCATAATGTCAAAGTTCATCATTGCAATGACACCAACCATTATCCAAAAAGTCAACGATGTTTAAGAAATCTAATGTATTAAAAATCTGTTACATGTCTGTCTTAGTTGCTGATGTTTATATTGATAATGTTTACAAATTTTACACAAGCAAAATTATGTTTTTCTTTCAAATTCAGAAAACCTTTTGATTCCTGGCTTCTTACACGATGGAAGAAGCAACACTCAGAAGAGATCAGTTCCGGTTCAGTTGATCTGAACGTCACTCAAGAGGACACGGCTGATCACGTGATACCTCAAGAAAATCACATGTCCTTCGAGAGATTGCGTCAGATGACCGCGGAAGAGGTCTACATGGACCACACTTACAAGTACGAACCCGGTTATGAGACGGAGGACATTTACCAAGACATGTCTTGCTTCAGGCAAGACAAAGAGAGCGCTCAAAACAAGTTCAAGGAATCGATGGGAGCCCCTAGCAAGGTGGAATATTATTCCAGTATGACTGTCCTCTCCTTACCTTCACCAGGGGTTTCTGATTCTCAGTTTGGTACTTCACACCTCACAAAAGAAAAGAAGGATATTTTTTCTGAGATGTTCAGGTTTCCTGAGGCTCAACCAAAAAATGTTGCGCAACGCCCTGCATCTGCTGGTTTCTCACATCATCCCTCCCCGATGCGAGGTGCACGCCGCACCCCAGTACCACTGTCTCGTCAAAGGGCTAAGTCATGTTCAGGGTTACTTGACAAAGAAGAAGCAAAGTCCCTCCCTAGACACCATTCACCGGCTGAAAATTCCTCAAGAAATGATCCACAATGTACTACACCAGTCGACTCTTTGATGGAGTCGGCGACAGGAAACCTACAAAGTGTTTGGAGATATTTAGATGTAACACCCAGTGCGCCGCTGCTGCCATCTTCGTGTGAAGCATCTCCTCGGTCTTCATTTAGTGCAGAGGTAAAATAATGTGCTCCATATATCTTTAATAATTTGGCTTTCAATAATCTTCTCCCCTTGAGTCTCAAGCAAAGAAACTGCACCACCAGCTTTGGTGGCTTTTGAAACGTTTCTCTTTTTGATTATCAGCAGTTGGAAAATGCCCAAACTTCGTTTCCATTCTGTTGTGAAGATGTTGTCAACACATGCATGAATTGATCAGCAAGAGAAAACTTTTAATTAAAATCAAAAACATATTTTCAAAAGATACCCACAAAATCCTACAGCTATACCAGACCTTGTTGACTGCAGAGCGTCACAAACACATGTAAAGCAAGGCAAGTTTCTTAAAAGATTCCTGAGGATAATTAAGGCCGTATTAAAACAATTCCCACAAACACAACCATCAAGAATTCAATACTCGTACGTTTCGCTCATTATCTACAGGTATGTTTACAATACAATACAATAATTTATTTAATGTCATTGACGTAGGAAGTAGTTACCCAGTCTCCCAAGCCAAAGTCTCATGTAAAAACGCACGACAAATACGAATTGGTATAACAACAATTATATATAGTAAAACCTTTAAAAAGACTAATGAATAACTTAATATACTACTCTAATTAAACACTAATGTAAAAAGCCTACATGAAAACTACAATTTTCAGTTTCAACAGATCGAAGAGGAGAGGCAAACCATTGACCGTTCGTGCTCGTTCAAACCCAGTGCCCCGTCGTGTTCGTGCTCGTTCAAACCCAATACCCCGCCGTGTTCGTGCTCGTTCAAACCCTGTGCCCCGCCGTTGTCGTTGTGTTCCAGCTTGTCAGACGTTGATGACGTCAGTGACAATGGTAACGATGGTAACGAAGCTTCAAACCCACCAAATGTCTGTAGTGGAAGCCGTGCGGACAAGGCTGAGTACTATGACATTTGGGACAACAAAACTAGCTTAGACTCTACTGGTAAGACTTGATAAATCCAATAAATAGTTAGTAGGACATAAGTTGAAGATATTTTTACAGATGACAATAGTGCAATATTAAATTAAGCAATTGGGACGTTGTATTACGGACACCTTTTTGGTCTGTGCTTGTTGACACTGGTGGTGTCACGTTTTATGCAACATATTTTGTACCAGAAAATAACCCGTCACTTCGTGCCGGAATTCAATACAAAAATAATTTTGTGGGAGAGGGGTGGGGGTTTGCCAGAAACCGGGATTGATCCAAAATAACTCCGTTCAAACTACTTGCGTTGGAAAACACAGGGTGTATTAGCTCTACAGTCGGCACTATCGACTAAACTGATGTGAAAACCCGACTGTTTTCACATCAATTTAGTCAATAGTGCTGAAGGAGAAGCTCTCGTGATCCGTTAAAATGTGAACTAAAATGCTTTCAGCAGGAATTATTAAATAAATCTATGCTTAGTTGAAGCCGAGTCGAACCTTCACAGAAAAAATATTGATCGAACTTCATCGCCGAATCCAAGCCTGATCCACAGCGTTTCAAATCAATAAATCATTTGAGGTCCGTCTTTCGATTCTCCTCGCCGATTAGCCTGATTTAATTTTCAGACGGTCATAAAAGCTGGTTCTCTTTCTTCTCAAGATTATAGAGAGGAACATGTAGTATTTTACATTTAAAATAGTTTTTGAGCTTTCTGAGCTGCAACGAGAGCTTGATCGAACCAACTGTACTGAAACGAACCACTAAGAAAACTCGGTACAATGTCAGCGGCGCCGCCGAAAAGTGAATGACAGGTAAGCCACTAATTTCGATGTTCACCGGCGGGACACGACAGCACAGATTAAAATATCTACCGTATAAATTTCTCGGAAGTGAGAACAGCTTTTCTACTACTTTTTTGTGTGATGTTAGAAGTTATATCAAATAATAAAGTACTTCACAAACATCCAGATCTTATTAGTGCCTAGCCAAATGGTAGAGAGAAAGGGGGTAATTTAGAGTCTACAGCAGATTTTTAAGGCAACGAAGAGAGATAAGAAACACAGCTAAAGCTTGAATTCAGAGAATTCAGAGAAGGGTTTTGAGTTTGTTTGACCAATCAAATCGCTGAACGGCGGACATTATTCGACCAATCAGATCGTTGGAACAAACACACACACATGAAATTTAATAGTATAGGTACTTCCTTTTTTCTAATTGATGTTCTTTGCCATGCAGCTGTCATATTATAGTTGCCCAGATTACGTCAAAATGTGACGAGAACAGCACGCACTATTCTACTGCGACTCGTGGCGTACCTCTCTATTCTCGTCACATTTTGACGTCATCTGTGAATCCTATAACCCTAAATATTCTCCATAATATGTTCTTTTATCAGATGTGGAGTACATAACGTCTCAAGTTGAAGATCTCTATGAGCGTGTGGACCAATATCAAGAACTGGATTATAACAGACATGAACACGAGTACGAGCCTCTCTCGCTGTACAGCATGCCTATTCCCGCGCATGCGCCAGGATCCACCAATGCAGACGGACAGTCTTCTCATACATACGTTAATGGTAAGCTACGTTCAGTCACTTTATTCTTTGTTCCACCTCAACACTACTCCTAAGTGGTCCATTCAAGCCAATTAATGCCTGAGATGTTAATCCGTTACAGGAGCCCATTACCAGGAGCGTCCATCTTCCCCATTGGGTCTGTTCCCAGCACAGGAGTAGATGTGGCTATATTTAGAATTGCATTTCGCGCGAAATAAACAAAGGCCATGTTGTCTTAGCCAATCATTATTATTCATTATCATTCTTCTCACTTTCAACACGGGAATTCGAATTGCTGGTTTTCACTCAATCCCCAGAGATTCAAATGACAAAGGGCATGGCGGCCATGTTGGTGCCCCAACAAAAGAAGCTAACGAGGAATCTATTGTTTAAGGGAACCAACATGGCGGCTATGACGTTAAGTGAAAATCAGCAATTCTAAATATAGCCACATCTACTCCTGTGCTGGGACCCCAGTCCATAACATAGGAACGCTCCTGGTAATGGGCTCCTGACCGGCAACAAAACAATACTTAAATCTGCCTTAAATTATTACCCTGGGACGCCAAAAAGCGTTCATGCTTCGTAAGAAGGATAAATTAATTGAACATGACAATTTTGAATTGAATTTTAGTGTTCACATATGTTTACTTGTTTTCAATTTGCGGTGATGAGGAAAACAGGGAAGAGAATAATGTCGATGCATTTCGACTGTACTATACGGTGCAAATTACGGTAGCGATTTAGCACCGGCATTGGTTAAGGAGATAATAGGCGAAAATCAAGTCATGCGACCTATATTGCATATTTGTGCCTTAAATATTGCATGAACCTCAATACAAGTAAACAGAAAGCGGTTTATGATTTTACATATCTTTTATTTTGCATTGAAATCTGCAATTTAGATGGTCACGTGAGTCCTATCCAGTGTGTTGGTAACTGTAAAATAATTATACATGTACTTCTCAAACTCATGAATAATTAATGAGAATATTACAAAGAAAATCACAAACGTGAAGGAGTTTGGATATATGATGAAACACTTGCATAAATTATCCAAACTTTCTTCTCCTTTTTCTCTTCAATGGTAAATTCGTTGGAGAAGCCATATACAACACTGTCAGCCGCTTCGTTTTTCAATCTCAGTTCGAGGTGTTTGGATATGTCATACAACACGGCTGACAGTGTTGTATATGGCTTCTCCAACGAATTTACCATTGAAGAGAAAACGGAGAAGAAAGTTTGGATAATTTGTGCAAGTGTTTCATCACATATCCAAACTCCTTCACGCTTGTGATTTTCTTTGTAATATTCTTATGAATTATTCATGAGTTTGAGAAATATTACGTAACTCGTCAAAGTATACAAATGACAAGTTTTAGAAACATTTGCTAAAACATTGCGTTTATTATGCATTATGCAATTTGGCCTCGTTTCCATGTAATCCCAGGCCTTAATTGGCTTGAGCATCCCCGACCCTTCAGATGATAATCTAACGACAGAAGGCACGTTTTTGCATCTGATTTATTGAACATTTCATTGTCTTGCAGTACGCATGCTCGATGCTCCAGTGTATGAAAACGTC
This sequence comes from Actinernus sp. WN-2022, assembly GCA_030867875.1. Taxonomy (NCBI): domain Eukaryota; kingdom Metazoa; phylum Cnidaria; class Anthozoa; order Actiniaria; family Actinernidae; genus Actinernus; species Actinernus sp. WN-2022. The sequence goes on from JAOWCC010001679.1 coordinate 26,347,030, forward strand.
GAGTAAGAAGCTAATGAACAAGCTGTTAAATCAATAGGCCTTAAAGGAAACAGTCAGTTGCTGACATATCACTTCAATAACCTCGTGGTCCCATGGAAAAGCTTTACTGGATTGCAAACAATCTTCAAAAACGCTGTTTTAGAAAGATCGATAACCGTGGAAAATAGTATTTACAAACATTAGATTAAATATAGTTGCTAGTTGTTTAGGTCTGGTTAAAGGGGTACTACGCATGTATGGAGTCAGTGTTCGATTTGGTGGCTGTTAATTGATTACAAACAGTTAAAGCAGTTTAAAAACCCCCTTCCTTCAATGCTTGATTGAAAGTATTTTCAATATTTTACTTGAAGACTTATATTTACACAGTTTATTAGTAATTGTTTGAATATTTGCTTTGATTTTTACCATCCCACATGTGCGTGAGGTTCGTCAGTTCATATAAGAATCGCTGATAATAGCTGTGTCTGGCCGGGACATCTAATGTAATGGTCTCTCACCGTACCATGATACAGTCCCTTTAAAACATACTGTTGTGGGAAAATATTTTCTCTATACATTCGGCCTGGAAAAAAAAGATATTTTTATATGATAGCTCGAAGACGATGACCAAGGCCAGGAGTTTAACGATGAAGCCAACAACGCGGAGCTCATAGTACCACAGTACTTGTTTAGCGCCTGTTTTACGCTTCCTCTTCACCGTATATTGGAATTGGGAGGAAGCAATATGATGAGAGGACATTTAAGATAATCAACTAGATGTGATGGACCTTGGCGAAGTGTTTGGACCATTAGAACCAGTTGATCTGGAAAAACTAGTGGAAGAGTTTGAACCGGTAGTTACTAGATCTGGTAAAACTAGTTGGGGTACAGTTTGAACCGGTAGAACTGGTAAAATCTGGTAAAACTAGGGAACAGTTTGAACCGGTAGAACTGGTAGAACCAATAGGTCTGGTAAAACTAGTTGGGGAACAGTTTGAACCGGTAGAACTGGTATAACCAGAAGATCTGGTAAAGCTAGTGAACAGTTTAAACCGGTAGACCTGGTATAACCAGTAAATCTGGTAGAGTTGGCAGTCTGCTGGTCCTTGTCCAAAGAAACAATTTTCTACTTAGATAACATTCCCTGAGAACGTTAAAGTAAATGGCTCAATGCTCATTTCTATGTTTCAGGCATAGACCAAATTCAAATATGGCGTTGTCATCAGTTTATAATACGACAATTGCATTATGACGTCATTTAGTTACAACTACCAGAATCCTTTTTGAATTATTTTCTCATTCAGATTTGAGAATACCAAGACAATGGTCTAAACAGGCCCTTTGCAGGACCTGGTCACGTGACCTTTTTGGCCTGTCAATAAAAAGAATTGGCGCTAGAACAACATGTCAGAAATGTAAAGAGCGTTTTAGGTTCATATCTTTAAAACTGAAGGAATGGCGAATTTTTGAAAACTCTAAATTTAACAGAGTTTGTGAGGCTGGCTGGCACGGCCTTTTTACTAATTTTGGCTTGCTCTTTCCATTTCTGGCATCCATGTTCATCTTCTAGCGCCAATTTCTTTTGATTAACAGGCTAAAAAGTCACGTGACCAGGTCCTGCAAAGGGCCTATTAGGTGAATAAAACGATCCACGCAAGGACTTCTGGTAGTTGTAGTATGTGACGCCATCATGCAACTGTCCTATTGACTTTAAGGTCGGTACAGACGAAGGGACAAGTCCCTGGGACTTGTCCCCTCGTGTGAACTAGGAAAAATATTGTTGTGGGGACAAAATTTTGTCCCCGGGACTTGTCCCTTCAAATCAAACTGGTTTGAATTGAAGGGACAAGTCCCTGGGATAAAATGACAATATTTTTCTTAGTTCACACGAGGGGACTTGTCCCGCGACTTGTCCCTTCGTGTGTACGCAACAAGTGATTTGTCCCCGGGACTTGTCCCTTCGTGTGTGCCGACCTTTAGTCTTAGCTTTTGCTTTCCATGATGACAAAATTTGAATAAATATATACATGTATTATTAATAAAATGGTAAAATTAAACGTTCTTCACTACATCATGAACAAACTTTAGAATTGTATATAGGAATTATTTTAGTCTGTATATTTTTTAAATAAAATTGATAGTTTTACTGCTACTTTAAATCTCTGTCTCTTATTACTCGGGCCAGGCCTTCGGCTGGCGCGAGTCAGAAATCGCAAGTGTTTATTTTTTATTTGTGTCGCTGGTTGGCGCCGTCGACCAATCAGATTTCGACTGGTCACGTGACACGTACGTTGCGCCAGGTTTTTCAAGATGGCGACGAGTGGGAGTTAATTGACTTAGCAAAACCTTTAATATCAGCTGTTTTTTTGTGTAAACCAAAGGTTCCTTCAAGTGCAATACCAAGATTTTTGTCTTTTCTAAAGCTGAGAGGTGTTTCACGGGCTTTGGACGGGAATTTATCACATATCCAGATCCACTCAAGGATCCACTCGTGACATAGATGGCTAAGATTTGATCAACACTAATAGGACTAAGAGTGAGACAACAGTTTGTAAATGTAAGTAGCTAAACTGAACATGATAACTTTTATACCAATTGACCGTGGTAGTGTTGTTATTCATTGTTATATTAACCTCTCGGAAAGTATAGTAGAAATGACCCGATTTCTCGCGATTTCTCAGTTCTCGATCTGACAGGGTCCTTTTAAAATATTATATGCACATGTTTTTATAAATTCGGGAACGAAAATCTAGCAGGATATGGCGTGAACTCTACCCTGGGTACCAGAGGTTCTCACTTCGCAAAGCTTAGGCACGAAGCTTTTCCACCGAGGAGCGAAGCGACGCTTGCTCCTCGACACTTTGTCCTCCCTTCGCGCGCGTCACGCAGTTTTTTGTTTGCCGACGATTGATACGAACGGGCTTCAAACTCCGGCTTTGTCATCTTTTTATTTTGCTGAACTGCACAGAAGACCTTGAAATTACCGTTCAATAAATCTTCCTTTATCCTAAAGAAAGCTTTGATTTTATATACCTCGAAGAAGGAATTTATTTTACTTTCTTCACTTCGCCTTCTCTTTCCGTTAACAATAGGGAATGGACAATCTGAAACCTACAATGAACCTACAATGTTTACCGTCTCGTTTTTCTCGGCCAATGGAAATCGAGATACCGTGGCGCTGTAATCGGTTCGGCGGCAGAGGTTTCTTTGTATTAACATTTATTAGCACAAGTTTCTCTTCTCTTATTCCTAAATTCTAAAGTGTATAGTTTTTACAATGGGGAGCTGGGGTGGTGCAGTGGTTCATCACCAACATTTTCTGAATTTCTTTGTGCTTGTGAATTAAGCTATTTTCTAATTTTTGATTTTTTGGGTAAAATCACTTTGATAAGTTATAATTTAAAAATAGATAATTTGTCTCTACCAGCATGCTTTTGTATAATAAGTGTTGGTGGTGACATCACATCATTAGTACTAATTTGGGCTTATAGATGTATGCACTTTAAGATAACCCTAAGGACCACAACCCCAATCGTCTCCTCTGGTTCGTTATTGAGAATTACTCAAACATCAAGACAGATCTAGATATAGATGACTTTATTTCACATGTAGAATGACACATTCTAAATATTCACAAGGAATAGCCGAGAAACATTATTTGGAATTACTACTCAAATGTTAACCATTGCACTTCAATCAACAACACCCATACCAACTTTTTATAATTCTAAAGATCCTCAAGGAACTATTATTGAAAAGAAAGTAATATTAAACTACATAATTGAAAGAAATTGTGGCTGAAATGTACATGTACAGCATGTATGTATGTGTGTTGTGTGTGTATTTTGGCTCTATCATTTCCAAACCTGACCCCCACCCCCTCCTTTCTGGGCATACATGGGGCATTTTGACATTTGTAGTGCCATTATATATAAATTATCACAAGAGTATCAGTAGTGAACCAATTCTCGGGCTCCCCTAGCACAAACCAATATGACAAAATATGCTAGAACTCTATGTATTCAATACCTAGTTACTTAATTAGAGGATTTCAAATGAAATTGTATTTTATCTTTTGCTCATGTGGCCCGAGTGTAAGCCCAGATGGGCTCTTGTTAACTAAATTCAACCCAAAATGAAGTGTAATAATGCAAACCTTTCGGTTTCCGAGTAATTACTTATTTTCAGGGGCCTGGAATCAAGTAGCCCCATGGCCAGAATAAATGAACTTCATGTGCTTATTTATCTTCATGGGGCCCTGATTTATCGATTGAAAACACTTATTCACATTCGGTTCCTAAGTATCCCGAATTTTGATTGGTTGATTCACCTGCAGGAGTCCATTACCCGGACCGTCCATCTGTCATATATTCGCGATGCAGCGTTTTCCCAGACCGGGTTATTTTTAGATTTCACATCTTGTTCGCTTTCATCGCGGAATGTTGTCAACAAAAGATGCCTCGTTAGCTTCTCTTGTTTGGTCAACCAGCATAGCTGCAACATCGTTAATCATTTTAGCGGAAACAGAACTTGCGGGGAACTCATTCTAAAAATAACCCGGTCTGTAAAAACGCTGCTTCACAGACGTAGTATGGGAGATGGCGCCCCGGGTAATGAGCTCCTGCCTGCAGATAATTGCGCGCAAATAGGCGTTTGCTGCAGATATTGTTGTGAGCATGCGTAGTGCTGTTCAACAGCAAATCCCAACATGGCTACTCGGTTTCCAGAATGTTCAGCGGAGGAAATTGCGAGCATTTTGGATGCCCAATGTAGCAAAAAGACGAATTGTTTACTGAATACTAAAACAATTATTGGAACTGCGGCTATCGCAAAGTATGATGAATTGTCTATGTCTGACTACCGGTTCAGTCTTCGGCGTCGACAAATAACTGGTAGCTCGTCACAGACAATTCATCATATTTTGCTCAGCCTCGTCCAATAATTGCTTATTATCAGTCGACTCCTAGTCGTCCCGAATTCTGATTGGTTGATTCACCTGCAACGAACTGCGTACAAATAACTGTTTTCTGCAAATACTTTTCTGAGCATGCATACTACTGACCGCTCCGTTTTGTGAACATGCAGAGCTGTCCGAGGGTCAAATTTTCATTTTCGAAACAATGGAAGTAAAGCTATGTTTTGTCGAATGACAAAACAATTATTGTAATATAGATACGATAGTACGCGCGCTCTGATTGGCTAAAAAGCCATGTTTTATCAGAGTATATAACATAGTTTGCCGTGTTTTATTGTTTTCAACTGGCGGTTCCTTTCATCGCGCGCGTAAATCAGATAAAGAAGCATTAAATCCATGTTTTATACTATCACAAAACACTCTGGTCATTTGAGAACACTCGAGAAATGTTGAAAGCACGCGCCTTCGCCTTGTGCTTTAACATTTCTCTCATGTTCTCAAATGCCCATCGTGTTTTATGATAGTATAAAACATGACTAAGGCTTCTTTATTTGTTAAGTAATGGTCCGCGCAAGAGGTAGGCATATGTTATGCATGGAATGTAAAAAGGTGCTAATTGTGGTATTGTTTCAATCTTCCACCTCATTGGCTTAGATATTAAAATATATCTAAATTTGATGAAGAAGAACATTTTTTCTCATTTTGTAAACAGATTTGAATTGCATCTAGTGAAAACTCTCATAACTTTCAATATGACGAACTTTCAATATGGGGAACATTTTTAAATTGAACGTTTTCTTGGTTATTGTTTTGCACTCTTCTGATTGGACGAAACGTTTTCACACAAAATAACTCTCCTTTAAAATGCATTTTTAGTGGATATAATTTCAGAAATTTCTGATTTAAGGGTTGATGAGTTGTCAGTATGAAAAACAGAAAATACTAAAGTGGGGAAAGCAAATTGCATCTGAACAATAGAATTGTGCCTACCTCTTGCGCGGACTGTTACTAATCAGCCCGAAACGCACGCTCTGATTGGGCAAGAGCCGTGTGTTATTAGAGGATACACACATGGATGACGTCATGAGCGCGCGCAACCAATTCCTCAACTCATATTGATTGGATATTTTCATAGTTTATAGTTTGCGATTATTACATAAAACAAATAGACTCATTCTGCTGTGTGTCTGTCCTCTAATAGATGCACATGCAGATGACGCCAACACGTAAAGAACATCAGTTACTCGACTGCGTCTCGTGGCGCACTTTGTTCTCTTCACGTTGTGACGTCATCTGCATGTGCATCTATAATAGGACAGACGCAGAATGGAATCTATTTGTTAAATATTATGAACTTCCCGTGTCTCGCTATTAGTTATTTGACTCTGCTTTCTGTATTGGCAAATAACTAGACCTTAAGCGCCAGACGTTCATGAGTCACGGAAGGCATATACGGAAGTCAACATTTCCTTTTCAGTGGCGCGTTTTGATGTCATCACGCAAGTAATGTCGAGTCTCACCCGTATTGATCTAACGAGGTTAGACGAACGTCTGATTCTTACAGTGCGACTACTGTAAACGGGGCCACTTAGATAACGAGAACAAAACACATTGCAAAACGAAATAAAAGCACGCAAAGCACATTCATACGATTTTCTTCATTCAAAAGACTTCGACTTCAGAATTACCTTACCAGATCGAAGCTTGAGCAAGTTGAAATGCTATTGTCTTCTACTCAACACTGATTGGCTCAAATAACCATAAGTGCGGCTTTGTTTTCGTTCTGCAAATTGATTGGTTCTCGTTGTCTAAGTGGCCCCGGACTGTAACTCTCACTGAGAGTAACAACGAAGAAATGCTTATTATATGGTAATGGGTATATGTATTAACCAATATTTCGGCTGGCATGGCCTGCCACGAACGCATTCCTGCTCTTTTGTGCATTCTTTGTGCAAAAGAGAAGGGATCTGGGTTCGAGAATGCTCATGAACAACTCATGATATTTTGGGTATATACTTCATGGTAGTGTTTCGTTCCATATAGTCTCCCTGTATAATCATTTCCTCTACTGTTTTACAGTATTATGCAGGGAGACTATATGGAACGAAACACTACCATGAAGTATATACCATATTTTGATTATTCATGGCGCCTTGTTAAATAAAAGCCATCTATATTATGCATTCGTGTAACCTGGTTCCAGGGATCCCATGCGAAAATTCGAACAGAGAGTTGATTTGATTTTAGGATTTCGGCCTAATATTCCAAGATCTTGAATTCAGGATCATTTGGACTATTTTGACCTAATATTTCAGATCATTTTGACCTAATATTTCAAGATCTTCGATTCAGGGTTGAAGATCTTCACAAATAAAGGCGCTGAAAGGTTGTTATTACACAATCCCCAATATAATTACGTTTGATGATTTGAAGAGTTTTGGTACACTATTATCCAGAACTTCCGTTTGCCTTGCCTAAGGGGATGAGGTGAATGAACTTTTACTCCTAATCTAACGTTGACTTTGAAAGGGTTTCAATCTTACGCTCAGCCAATCAGCTCATTGTAAGACTTCCATCCAGCCAATCAGAGAGAATGCTACTTGCTACTGCAGCTTGCGAAAAAAGGCACAGTTCCGGAATCGCTTGTTCAGCAAAACCCATAACAATATTATAACTAGTACCGTAATACATTTAATTTAATTTAATTTAATTTAATTTAAAAAAGCAGAAGCCTCATGATCATTTTTACCAGAAATAATTATTTTAGTGAAAAAGGCTGAAAAAGCCATATTAATTTATTGACCAAGCTTGCGCTTGTGTAGTCCGGATCTTGATCTTATTGTCTGTCAATGGACCGAACCCGCACACAAAAGAAAGCTGTATTTGTTTTATTTGAAAGCAAACAATTAATGTTGTTCTTACACTATGCACCGGGAGCCCATTACCAGGAGCGTGCATATCCCACATTAGCGACCTTTAGCAACCAGGACGGTGACGGCAGTGACGACGGGACATAGAAATAATTTTCTCCCGAAATTTGGTGTTTACTATTTCCCTTGTTCGCCTTCAATTGTTTTTAACAACCAGATTTTCGAAAAACTGATAATGACTATAGAGTTCCGTTCACGCCGAATGAAAAATGATTTGATTTTCTTTCTTACCTTCGCGTTGTCTTTAAAACGTACAATTTGGGGTTTTCACGTTGTTTTTGCAGAGAACGGCGAAAATGTAGGCGACTGCGTGCATTTTCACGTGCAGTTATTGTATTTTGTAATTAAGGCTATTGTTTTATGCCGTCCTCCTTAACGTTGCCGTCGTGGTTGCTAAAGGTCCCTAATGTGGGATATGCACGCTCCTGGTAATGGGCTCCCGGTGCATAGTGTAAGAACAACATTAATTGTTTGCTTTCAAATAAAACAAATACATCTTCCCTAATATTAGGTCTGTCCAACAGCAGAACTGTTACAGTTGATGTAGCTATTTTTAGCTTTGTGTTTCCCGCGAGAAGAAACAAAGGCCGTCACTTTTAATCAATCGGGATGCACTGAAAATTGTACTGAATTAACACGGTTCAAACTGCTAAAAATACAAAAGCGCAAGAGAACAAAAGATAACGTAATCGCATACCAGAACTTCGCGACTATAAATAGCCTGCAGAACAGGCGCTTTTCCGATACGAGCGGAGCGAGTTCTGACACCGATCCGAGCGAAGCGAGCATAGGCGAGAAAGAATATTAAGCGCATGCCGCCATCTTACGGAAATTTGAATTCTGCCCCCTTTCCGCATAACTTTGTCGGTATCTGAGATATGTAGTCAAAACATTGCACAGTTTATTTTTATGACCGTTCACACTATAATTATTCCACAACGATAAATTGACTACAACACAATTTATTAGGCTTGGCTGGCTGCTGCACATGCTAGATGCTGCTTGGCCACACAACTTTATTTAACTGTCACAGATGGACAAATGTGCTATAAAGCAATTAGCCCGGTGCCAGCCAGGAAAAACTCCTGATTTCAGAGGAAACCTGGACCTCCCCTATGCAACGCAGGCAGTTCTGGAGGAGAAGAACTTCTACTGATTAACTTAACTGAACCACTAACTACTAGAAACTATGTAACTGGGACCTTGTCATTAATTAATACATAATGATGAATTAAAATTGATCGCTAGGTTGACTTTGCAGCAGCGTTGCCTAGATTATCGAAAACCCTTGCGTAACCTTTATAAAGCTTGCGTTACCCAATCAACGCTTCAGATACAACAATGTATTGTGTGACAGCCAATAGGATGGCTCAAAGAATAAAACCGTGTGAACAGCATTTTGCTACTATTCTACGAACCGTACCAAAATATCCATTTATATCTCCTGTCCAAGTCTCTACAGGGTGGGATTTATTCACGACCACGGCCACTATAAAGTCGCTCAGTTTTTCCTTCATCAGTTCATTTACTCGACCCTGACTGACTCTTTCACTCGAACAGCCTCTGACAGCAGAAGCAAAAATTACTTTAGGGAACTCCGTAATTCTGCCGAACCGAAATATACATGTAGGTACAATAAATAACAACGTACAGCCGTCCGATCAGTCTTGCACGCTGTCTTCGTATACTTTTTAATGTCCTCTACTGGTTGTGGATTGACAATTTGCACGAGAAAGGCAAGAAACAACAGGCCACGTTGCCATGTGCAATACATAGGTGAAACTAAGCGACGCCTCAAAGACAGATTTAATGAACACAGACGGACAGTAGACAAGCCTAACATTAAATCTAAACCTACTACTGTATCTGAACATTTTGTTTCTAGACCTAACCACTCTTACACCGACATGCAACTTATCCCCCTAGAAATAATATACTCCAGTAGTATAGCCGGTATTAAAATGATACCCGCTCATTTTTAATCCAGCAGAGAGCCGTTTTTAGCCCCCCTCCCCCCACATCTTTTTGGACCCTAGTGAATTTAGGCTGTGGGCGCTACCCATCACATAGGTACGCTCCTGGTAATGGGCTCCTGCCATTTCTTATTATTCATAGGATAATTTGGTTATTTCATGGTTTTCTTTGGCGAATATACTCGAAATGATATATTATTTTGGTATATAACTCGCCGAAAGGCTCGTTGTATACCAAATAATAGACATTTATCGTGGAATACTTATTTTTTTCGCGAGCGAGCGGGCGGTAACCTACGATTTCCTGCAATCTGATAGGTTTCGGGAGCGGGCAGCTTTCCACGGCCACGGTAACCAGTGCGCATGCGCGCCCTATCGATTCGTTGGAGTTTGTTCAATAATGTGTCTCACAAGTCCAAAGAGAACAGAGAAAAAAAAACGTTATTCACCGACTTAGGGTCGGTCCGTATAGACAAAAACTGTGCCCTCGATCTTTAAAGTACTGACAAGCGACCGGTAAATAACTCATGTGTATTCCATAGAAAACCACGAAATAACCAGTAAATAGGTGCACGTACAGTTTCTGTTAAAGGAGCTGTGTCACGGTGAGGGACAATCGCGAAAGGTCAACCGGAAGCCACAGACTGCGGATAGAATTAATTCAAGTGTTTTTACTTTAATCGGTACACGATACGGAGAGGTTCGGTGACAGCACAATTCCCTATCAGCCGCTAGATGATTGGCGCATGCTTAACTTTCATTACGAATCGAAGAGCGAGGTTTTGATTCGAGAAAGGCTTCCAACAGGCATTTAAGTTGTGAAGTTAAGGATTAGTTACCCTTTATATTGATACATTTATCTATTAGTAATCGGAACCTGCAAACTATATTTATAGTAAAAAGACAACTTCTTTATTTTACGTATGAGAAAAATTAACATATTAAATTTCAAATATATACAATGAAAGTCAAAACGCGCGTTACGTGAATATGGTAGTGTTTACAGTAAAAGGTCAACTTCTTTAATTTACATACGAGAAAAACACATCTTAATATACATATGATGAAAAACAAAAATATTAAATTACAAATATCAGTATACTAGGGGGTGTGTGGGGGGGGGGGGGGGGGGGGCAGAGAGTGAAAGTCACCGCGACTGATAACTCCCCTAGGGTACCACCCCTCCCTTGTGATCACGCCCTAGGATGGAATGTCTGGAATGTAAAGAATGTAGAATACTGTTTTATGGGCGTGGTGAAGACTAGGCGCGGGTGACGGTCATGTGTATACAGCCCGAGTTAAGGCTGCACCCAGCCTCTTGTTCAATATTTCATTTTCTGCAAATAACGGCTGAGCATGTGCACTATTGACCATTCCGTTTGGTAAACAAGGCAGATGGATTTGCAGAGCTGTTGGCAACTCAAAGTTCCAGTTTCGAAGTAATATGTAAAATACGAAGGGCTGTTTTCGAAGCGATTTCTAAATACAGTGAGAGGGGGTTGAAAACCGAGGCAAAGCCGAGGTTTTTCAACCCCCTCTCACTGTATTTAGAAACTCGCTTCTAAAACAAGGTCTGAGTGTTTTACATGGCTTCTCAAACTCCACTTTAATGATAAAAATAGCGATCTAAAAGTCTTGAAATGCAAGCTGTATTTGGAAACGATTCTAAACACTCGTCATGCATGGTCATGATTTCTATTGTATTTACCTGATGAATTATTAATGAGTTTGAGAAACTGTCCAATAATTGCTTATTGTTATATATAGCAAGGACTTATTTATTGAAAGCTAGTAACGCGCGCTTCCATTGGTTGATCCGGGGGCATGTGGTAGTCATCAATATAAAACCACCCTTATGAAAACGAGCGTGTATCGGGTTGCAAATGTCCACTGACGGAGTGCAATTGCCGGCCCTGTATCGTTGGCTCTTGATTCATCATCCTATCCATTTAGACCAATCAGATTTTGGCGCTGACGCGGAAGCCATTCAGGTGCAAATCCCGCCACGAGTCACCAGTGAGTAATTTTGAAAAGTTCCAAAAGTTTCAAAATTCATTTTACCTTGTATTTTGATAATAATTGAATACTAACAAAAAATGACTTTAGTGTTTTTTTTGCAGCCCTTGTAGGCCGCAAATGGTACAACATTTCCTCCAAAAGTCATGGTATTCCCTTATTCCGGGTATTGTAATTAATATTTTTCTACGCATATAGGTGCCCGTGGGATTCATACATCCTTCAGCTGTGGCTACGAAAGCATGAGGTCCACGAAAACTGGCCCAACCTAAGCGTCACCATTCTAGAGGCTGATAAATTCCTTATACTGCCAAGGGAGGAAGTTGAGAAATCAACTACCGAAGAGTGTTGTGCCGACCACAATTATGAGTATCAAACACCTTTCAGAAGAATTGTAACCAGTTTGGAAAGAGTTATTCGCAAAATACTCTTGAGACTCCGACTTTCATCGCTTTCACTGCCGGTGGATGCGGAGGCAACAGCAACAACTGACGAGTGCGGAATCTATCAGGAGAGAACGGACTACGAGATATATATCCCTCCAATGTGTGTGAATACCAGTGCTGAAAGCATTGAACAAGAAGAAACAGGAGGAATTGGTGAAGGAGAAGAAAGGGGCGAAGTGCAACAACAAGAAGAGGGCGAAGAAATCAGTGGTTTGAAACTGAGAAGCAGGATTCTCAGGTCAATCTCTATGTACTCTTGCGAGTCTGTATATCCATGTGACAGCGAGTCGAGCAGGGATGACGAATGTAGTACGATTACATCATGTGATAGTATCTCAACATACAGAGAAGACCTCTCAAAGTATCTGAAAGAAACTGACTATGGAGAATCCTTACCAAAAGATCTCGAAAGCTTGTACGAAAGCATTCCATCAGAAGATGAGACGAGAGACCCATTTGAGAGAGACGACGACGATGATGATACATATGACAATGTTTCCCTATTAGACGAAGCCATGCATGTTCAAACCTCACAAATAGTGCCCTTCAGAAGGGAAGAAGCTTCTGAGAAAGACGCCAATGATGAGGACGAAAGGAATACTAAATACACTGAATGTATCAGCAATACTAGATCAATGGACTCGACACTGTACTTTCGTGAAGGATCAGTCAAGTCAAGTCAAGGATGTGAAGACACGGGCAGCATGTTTGAGTCCAGTGCAGTGAAATTAAAAGCAGAGCGCAGGAGTTCAATTACCCCCAGTGCGTCCTCAGCAACTTCGACTTCTTCTTGTTCCATCAATGACGCATCCTCGATTGCGTCAACTGTTGATGGGATGGCTGATTATTTTCGCAAGAATTCATCAGCGTCGTGTTGCAGTTCTCGGTCCTCGGCCTCCGCGTATTCCATGTTCACTTCCTTATTTTCCGTGAACACTGATCACCAGTTCCCAAGAAGCAATCCTTTGTATTTTTCAAACCGCGTTTATGAAAGTCTACCAACTAACACTGAACATTCGTTTGACCCTTATGCTGCCTTTTACGACACCCCTTCCGTCAAAAAGGGTCACGAATTGCAAGAAGAAGAAGGACCCTCAGATAGCCCTGCACAGGGACTCCAAAGTATTCCACATGAGGAGCAAATGCCATTTCAGGTACCAACAGAGTATGAACAGGGTTTTAGAAATGGTTCCAGTCGGAACATAGAGGATGCTTACGATGACATAATACGGAAGAACTTGAATGAAGATTTAGAGGATACAACGTCAACACAAGAGCGTTCTAGCAAAAACACAGAAGACCCTTATGATGATACAGTACAAGAGCCTTTGAATGAACCCCTTCAGAATCACGATTCAGGGGATACAACATTAACACAAGAGCGTTCTTGCCAAAGCACAGAAGGCTATTATGATGCTACAGTGCAAGACCCTTCAAATGAACGCATGCAGAATCAAGAACTAGAAAATCCTTACGTTAATACAGCCCACGAAACTTTGTACGACTCCACGCGAAGTTTCAGCAATGGTTCCAGTCCAATCGTAGAGGGTCCTTATGATGACACGGGCTCAAGACCTAAAGCATCTTGGTGCTAATACAGCAAAAGACCTAATTATAGGACCTGAATTTCAACAGTGGCCCCATTAGGGCCAAGAGGGTTCTTATGATAACACAGTCCAAGGAACCAAATATGCTTCCAATCAATAGACCCATTGCATAAATGGCGTCTTATTTAAATAGTTATTGTCCTGGAGACTTTAGCCTCGTGTCCACGTTGCTACACAGAAGCGTTTTCACATGAATGTGAGACATAGAGATTACTTCATGGTTGGTGAGCGCGTACGATTTTTATTCACGAGTTGTGAAAGAATCACAAACGAACGAGCGAGTCCTCGAGCGAGTGAGTTTGTGATTCTTTCACAACAAGTGAATAAAATCGTACAAGCGAACCAACCATGAAGTTATTTGTTTATTTTATAAGTACTGAGATTTCTTTCAAATCAAACAATCAATAGTCAATATGAGTTTTATTCACTCAAAAGTATAAAAGTTCAACATTTTCTTTTCAAAGTTTTTGCAAAATGAAAAAAAGGGAATTTGGCAATTGTTATTTGGCTTATTTCCTTTACCTTTTTTCTTTAGCTCTTTCTGTTTGGAGAGAAGGACTTTCCTTGTCTTCTCAAATACGAGGTCATTCATGATACTGGCGGAGTAGCTTTTCTTCTTCAGGTGTCGCTCAAAACTTGCTAATAAACTTCGGAGTGAAGAAGGCTCGTATATTTTTAGTCTTTCCCATCTTTTGTCCTGACCGAAATGACAAACTCACACATGTATTCGTTCAGCTCCACAGCTGGAATTTCTTCAATTTTTCGAAGCTCATTCTTGGTTTCTAAAAACTTTTGAAGAAGCCTTATGTCTCGTTGTGTTTTTGTACAGTGGCTTTGTTTTCTTGTCCTGAAATAAAATCAGCAACCGAACCGGCGTCAACAAATCTTTCCGACATATTGAACTTTGATCAAAGGCGGCTTGCCAGCTTTCGCGCCAAGGATGACGTAGTTTCCCGTACGACATTTTTCACTAGTGAAGAAACATCGTTCGTCCAATCAGAAGCCGCGAACGATGTTTTTTCACTAGTGAAAAATGATCGTTCGCGTCGCTTATTGGCTCTCCCTAAAAACAGAACGACTGTTTCATCACTGTCATTTCTGTGAATAAATCTCAGTACTTATAGAATAATAAAGATTCCTAAACATTGGTTATTCAAATTGGACGCCATTTATGCCATGGTCTATTACTCGATTTATAACATGACCTAAGAAATTTCTGCAATCTGATTGGCTAAAGGGTGTGGTATTTCAACGTAATAGTGAAATTACAAATACAGGGAGTGGTATTTCAAACTCCGGGGGGTACTCACGTGCATGACGTAAGTGAGACGGTGCGGCGGTACCATGTCCAGGTTTGAGCCCAATTTCGCAAACAAAGTCTTGTTTTGGAACAAATCATCTATCAATTCGGGTTGATTTTCATAAATTTCATTAAAATTCTGGTTAATAAGAATACCTTCATTTTTTTGTTTTTGCAAACCGGGTCGGGCTCTGAATACAACACCTCACATACCTACCCTTTATTATGCAAACGGTGCCCCCCCGGCTTGAAGCTCAGTTACAGGTCGCCAAGCGGGTGCAACAAACTGCAAAGCTACGAACTTACGGTGGCAAATACCTGGCTTTTGATGGCTAAAATTGAAGAGTTTGGAATAGAAATGAAAAGAAATGTATAGACTGATCATCTGTGCCTCTGCTAATGGAATCTTGGGGTGATTTGAGAAAGTTCAAAGTGATCTTCGAGTGAGCAGTTGACAGACGAGGAAAGTTTGATTACGTGAATGAAAACGGAACCGAAAATTGACGTTAATCTCGCTCAAACAACTGCCCAGCAACAGCTTACATTATACAAGCCAGGACAAAATACCAACAAAGTAAGGCAAGTTTACTTTTAGATTTTCTTTTAATTGTTTTGTTTTAATCCATTGACAAGAAATCCTTGGAAACTCGGTCGCAGTCGATTCAAAATCAAATCTTGTTCAAGTTAACTACCTAAACGAAAACCTTGCTTGAACTAAGTTTAGGAACTAGAATTTCATTTCCAGCTGCGATAGTTTCGTTCAGTTTTCTGGTTTTCGATTGTAAAGTTTATTTTAGAAGATGTATTATTAGTTATTGTCTTTTTAAATAAAACAGCAAGGTGACAACTGTTTTATTGTTTGACTTCAGAGTACGTTTCAGTTGTGCTAGATGAACTGCCTGAAATCAAACTTCGCTTTTTGCTAGTATCAGTGTACCAGAAATTGACTTTTTTCACAGGTTATATACATTTTCTCTCAGCTCCAGTCGATTATTAAGCCTTTCCTTGAGATTTGGCTGTTCAATTTAATAAGCTAAATTATCTGCCAAACGCACACGTGTACTTACAGGATTTTCACTTGAGCTAGCTCCTGCTCAAAGAAGTAAACAAACTCGGTGCACCTGCACGAGTCATTGTCTTTCTCAGTAAATTTCTTAGGTCATATTATAAACAAATAATAGCATGATGTGTACGTGATATTTGACACAAATACCGCTCATGATATTTCAAAATTGTTCGTAATATCACTCGCGGTATTTACGCCAAATATCACTACACATCATGCTATTACCTATACTAATTGGTACTTCTTT
This sequence comes from Actinernus sp. WN-2022, assembly GCA_030867875.1. Classification (NCBI taxonomy): domain Eukaryota; kingdom Metazoa; phylum Cnidaria; class Anthozoa; order Actiniaria; family Actinernidae; genus Actinernus; species Actinernus sp. WN-2022. The sequence continues at coordinate 26,363,509 of JAOWCC010001679.1, forward strand.
TCATTGCGAGCTCTCCTTCGTCTGCTTTCAGGTGCACTCTACATTCAGTATTATATATCCTATAAATATTATATTTCAGCCAATCAGAGCTCAGCATTTCTATGAAATACAGAGCAGTATTTTATGGGTAGATGAATCCAATCAAAATGCAGGAAATTTCGCGCTATTTTTCAGCCAATGAGAATCTAGAAATTTGAATACATAATTAGTCTCGAGGCGCGGCCGCCTCTCACAACCGTTGATTTCAAAGAAAAGATCAAAGAAAGTTTTTCATAATGGCTTTAAATCTGTCCTCTCTTTCCAAGACAAATAAAGGCTTTATTATCCATTTCCAGGAGCCCATTCCCAGGAGCGTGCATCTCCATATTAGGTCATTCCCAGGAGCGTGCATCTCCATATTTGGTCATTCCCAGGAGCGTGCATCTCCATATTAGGTCATTACCAAGAGCGTGCATCTCCCAGATTAGGTCTGTCCAACAGCAGAACAGATGATGTAGCTATTTTTAGCTTTGTATTTCCCGCGATAAGAAACAAAGGCCGTCACTTTTAACCAATCAGGATGCACTGAAAAATTGTAATTAACACGGTTCAAACTGCTAAAAATACTAAAGCGCAAGAGAACAAAAGACAACGTAATCGCATACCAGAACTTCGCGACTATAAATAGACACGTCGTCTACTGTGCTGTGGGCGCTACCCATCACATAGGTACGCTCCTGGTAATGGGCTCCTGCCATTTCTTATTATTCATAGGATAATTTGGTTATTTCATGGTTTTCTTTGGCGAATATACTCGAAATGATATATTATTTTGGTATACAACTCGCCGAAAGGCTCGTTGTATACCAAATAATAGACATTTATCGTGGAATACTTATTTTTTTCGCGAGCGAGCGGGCGGTAACCTACGATTTCCTGCAATCTGATAGGTTTCGGGAGCGGGCAGCTTTCCACGGCCACGGTAACCAATGCGCATGCGCGCTCTCTCGGAGTTTGTTCAATAATGTGTCTCGCAAGTCCAAAGAGAACAGAGTAAAAAAAAAAATACGTTATTCACCGACTTAGGGCCGGTCCGTATAGAGAAAAACTGTGCCCTCGATCTTTAAAGTACTGACAAGCGACCGGTAAATAACTCATGTGTATTCCATAGAAAACCACGAAATAACCAGTAAATAGGTGCACGTACAGTTTCTGTTAAAGGAGCTGTGTCACGGTGAGGGACAATCGCGAAAGGTCAACCGGAAGCCACAGACTGCGGATAGAATTAATTCAAGTGTTTTTACTTTAATCGGTACACGATACGGAGAGGTTCGGTGACAGCACAATTCCCTATCAGCCGCTAGATGATTGGCGCATGCTTAACTTTCATTACGAATCGAAGAGCGAGGTTTTGATTCGAGAAAGGCTTCCAACAGGCATTTAAGTTGTGAAGTTAAGGATTAGTTACCCTTTATATTGATACATTTATCTATTAGTAATCGGAACCTGCAAACTATATTTATAGTAAAAAGACAACTTCTTTATTTTACGTATGAGAAAAATTAACATATTAAATTTCAAATATATACAATGAAAGTCAAAACGCGCGTTACGTGAATATGGTAGTGTTTACAGTAAAAACTGTGCCCTCGATCTTTAAAGTACTGACAAGCGACCGGTAAATAACTCGTGTGTATTCCATAGAAAACCACGAAATAACCAGTAAATAGGTGCACGTACAGTGTCTGAAACAACTGAAACAACTGAAACAACGACCTGACATAGTCATCAAACCTGCCGACAAAGGTTCTGGGACTGTTGTCATGAACTTACAATGGTACATTGACGAATGCAACCGACAACTTAACGATACCAAATTTTACCGACCACTGCATGACGAAGACAAGACCACACATATCCAACTACGTGTAACCGAATACATAGACAGAATGTTCCATAGCCATTACATTGACGATAAAACCCGTAAATATCTTATTCAACGCGATACTAAACCAGGGCGCTTTTATATTCTGCCTAAGATTCACAAACCAGGTAATCCTGGTCGTCCCATTGTCTCTTCCAACAGCCATCCTACCGAACGTATTTCGGAATTTGTTGATTACTACCTTCAACCTTTAGTTAGCAAACTTCCGTCTTATGTCAAAGACACTAATGATTTCCTTCATAAACTCTCCCTCCTCCGTGACCTTCCGGACAATGCTCTTCTTGTCACTTTAGATGTATCCTCTCTTTATACCAACATTCCCCATAATGACGGTATCAATGCATGTTATCATTTTCTTAGCACTCGTTCTGATAAAACTATCCCTACTAGTACTTTATGTGATCTTATCCGTATGATTCTTACAATGAATAACTTCACTTTTAATAATAACAACTACCTACAAATTCATGGTACTGCTATGGGAACCAAAATGGCACCTTCCTTTGCTAATCTCTTTCTTGGTTACTTTGAAGCCAATGCTTTGAACAAAGCCCCTTTCACTCCCTATTCTTGGCTTAGATATATCGATGATATTTTTATGGTCTGGACGGAAGGTCCGGATAACCTCAAAACTTTCATCGATTATCTTAATAATATTCATCCTACTATCAAATTTACCAGTTTTCACTCTTCTAGTAATGTCCCGTTTCTTGATGTCAATGTATCCCTTAATAATGGAGTCATTGAAACTGACCTTTATTGTAAACCCACCGATAAACATCAGCATCTGCTTTTTTCATCTTGTCATCCTAGTCATACTAAAAAAGCCATTCCTTTCAGCTTAGCTCTCCGTCTCAGACGTATTTGTTCCACTAATGAAGCTTTTAAAAACCGTACCTCTGAACTCATCTCCTATCTCCTTAAACGAGGTTACAGCCGTGATTTACTCACTAAACAAACTAAACGCGCTGCCGATATCCCTCGTAATCTTGCTCTACAACCTAAACAGAAATCTAATTCCTCTCAACGTATTCCCTTTATAGTCACCTATAATCCGTCACTTCCATCTATCTTTCCTATCTTTGAGAAACATTTTGATCTTCTACATTCCTCCGTGCGTTGCAAAACTATTTTCCCCCAACGCCCTTTCGTAGCCTTCCGACGTTCGTCCAATCTACGTGATTTGCTAGTCAAATCCAAACTACATTCAGATAACTCCAACACTGCTTCCAACAACAATCCAGGTTCTTTTCGTTGTGGACAAAACTGTTTAACTTGCCCTTACATTTCTGATAACTGCACCCAATATACTTTTACTTCTACGGGTGAAACCAGAACCATTACCACACACATGGACTGCAACACTAAAAACGTCATCTACATGATTCAATGTACTAAATGTAACAAACAGTACATTGGTGAAACCAAACGTAGACTTAAAGACCGCTTCAACGAACATCGTAGGACAGTTGACAAACCTTCCAGTAAATCCAAACCCACCACTGCATCTGAACATTTTCTATCTAACCCTGACCACTCTGCATCTAATATCCTTTTAATTCCTTTAGAACATATTTTCTCTTCTCGTGATGCTATTCGCAAAGCTAGAGAAGCTTATCTCATAACACGTGCTAACACTCTTGAACCCAATGGCCTTAACAAACGCGATGAGACTTACTAATCAGTCACACCGTTAGTTATCTTTCGTTATCATATTATGTTTTTTACGTCATTTCCGTTTTACCATTATATATTGTCAAGTCACATTGTAAAAGCTCCTAAGCACCTGATGAAGACTAGTATGGCTAGTCGAAATATTGTGCTACATTAAATCCGTATAATTCTACGTCGTATTGGTTATTCTTCATTCTACTTATCTGTTAAAGGAGCTGTGTCACGGTGAGGGACACCTTTATTTTACGGGTCGGAGTAAAACTATTTTCAGTAGTTTTTATATAAACTACTAGCATACGTGTGGGATGGTGAAATCCAAGTATATGTTCAAAAATGATTAACAAACTGTGCGTAGATATAGACTTCAAGGAAAATTATGCATATCCTTTCAGTCAAGCATTAACGGCTTTAACTGTTTGAAGCCAATTAACAACCACCAATCGAACATTGAATCCAGACATGCGCATAACCATGACACCGCACCTTTACCCTATTGCTCAACTGCTCAACTGTGACGTTTTTAAAAAAGCTACCTTTGAAAAAGTTTGTAGTTTAATTACCAATTATAATTTCTCTGGAGTTTGAAATTATAGATACGAATGATAGGTAATAATAATACTAGTTTTTTTTGTTAGTATTTTATAGTTATCGAAAAGAATACTAAAGCAATTTTGCGGTCAATATGCACGTTTTCTACATATTAATTTGTAATGGTTTTCCATTGATAAATTTTTATCTTTATATTTAACAATTATTCGCCGAAGGCGAATAATTGTTTTAGTATATCCAAACCGGAACCTCGACACAAAATGAGAATTATAGTGGTTTTTTTTTAGTTTTATTTCTTAAATAGAAGGCGTGACAAATGTAACTTTTGTAAACAAAGCTTTTTCTACGGCAAAAACAAGTTGTGACAGTTGCTTTTGTACATTTTATGCAAACATTTTACCTTGAAATACTCGAAGGCCATATTTTGTAGCTTTTTTAGTGCTTTTTGGGCACTGCATTTTGTTGAATTTCTAAAATTTTTGCATCCGAAACAATCGCGAAACGTGAATTTACGCCTGCCATTTTTTTTTCAAAATTATACCGAGTTTTGTAAGTGGCTATTGCTAATTATTCCGAGATAGCGAGCGAATCAAATTGCATGATCTATGTAGGTTTCCGTGTTGTATATACTAATTACTATTATTTAGACAGTTTTAGTTTTTTAAAGTATCATTAGGGTAGTTTTTATTTGTATTCTTTTATAGGACTTTTTTTATCAGTTTTCTTTCCTTGCTACTATAAGGGGTTGTGCTGTGTGCCGTTTGTCAGTGGCATCCAGCGTGTAGTTAGATATATTTTTATATTATATAAAGTGAACCACTATGTGGTATGTTTATTCCAAAAATGCTCTTTCCATTATCAGTGAAAATCGTTTGTAGAATATTTAGTTGAGTTATCGCAAAGTTTTTCCAATTTAGACCGTGCATGCAGGCGCTCTCCATGGCCAGAAGAAACTGCTTCATATCGCATCGCAAAAAAACACTAATTCGCTTGACTAGAGCGGTTTCGATTGAGTTTGCTTCGCTTTTGTATTGGCTGTGAAAAATGTTTTGTAATTATCAGAAACAATCTCATCCAATCAAGTTTTTTACTAAAACCAAATATCGTTTTGATCCATTAGAGCGGTTTTCGGTTGCTTTCGAATTTGATTGGTTAGTTATCCATGATTGCGTTTACTTTGCTTCGTGATTGGTTCATTGGGTTTTGGTTCATTGGGTTTTTACGTGCTCGTGATTGGTTCATTGGGTTTTTACTTGCTCGTGATTGGTTCATTGGGTTTTTACTTGCTAGTGATTGGTTCATTGGGTTTTTACGTGCTCGTGATTGGCTCAGGTTTTGGTTTTACGACACTCAATCGAAAACCGCGAATCTTGAATTCTGTTTTTACTCGCTCCTGTGTTTGGCTCATTGTGTTCTTACTTGCCCTCATGATTGGCTCATCAGTGTGTTTTACTCGCTTCTGTGATTGGCTCATCAATCAATCAATCAATCAATCCAACTTTATTTACCGAGGGTAACACTAAATAGTGCGAAGCACTAATAACCTCGTGGCCCTCATACAAATATTCTAAAAATTCTAAAAAGTAAAATTCTAAAACTAATATCTAATACTAATATCTTATATTACAATTAAAATTCATAACTATCGGAGACTAAATATTAATATAACTACTTGAACTAATGACATCATAGCTAAGCTCATTGTGTTTTTACTCGCTGCTGTGATTGGCTCATTGTGTTCTTACTTGCTCTCATGATTAGCTCATCAGTGTGTTTTTACTCGCTTCTGTGATTGGCTCATTGTGTTCTTATTTGCTCTCATGATTGGCTCATTGTGTTTTGACTCACTGCTGTGATTGGCTCATTGTGTTCTTACTTGCTCTCATGATTAGCTCATCAGTGTGTTTTTACTCACTGCTGTGATTGGCTCATTGCGTTCTTACTTGCTCTCATGATTAGCTCATCAGTGTGTTTTTACTCGCTTCTGTGATTGGCTCATTGTGTTTTTACTTGCTCTCGTGATTGGCTCATTGTGATTTTACTCGCTCCTGTGATTGGCTCTGTAATTACTTTGGTTTTGGTTTTACGAAACTTAATCGAAAACCGCTCTATAATGACATGAATTGGGGCAACTTTGTGATGAGACAACAATGTTCAGTTGAAGGGAAATCAAAAAGTCTAATAAAAAGCTTTCTCCCTAGGGGAAGGTACTCCTGTTTATGACGTAATATATATCTACGGCGGTATGGGGTCCGGGTTTGTACGTAATTTCGATTTCAGGGCCGGGGTTTTGTGTAAAAATATATCGAATTCCGGGTTATAGACGAATGAGAATGATCATGATCAACTGCAGCGAACCGTAATGTGACTGTTTTTGTAATACATCGAATTTAAATTAGTTGTATAGGCCCTACAGTGAAGTCAGAACATAAACATCTTACCTAGAAATGTCGTCTTTCTTGAAGGGATATCGATCGTTTATAGTAACATCGCACGGGGTTATAGAAGGGTGAGGGTCAACGTTCGGAAAGAGGGGGAAGGTAAAAATTTAGTGGAGTAATTCCCACTTTACTACGAATTTGAGGGGGGGGGGGGGGGATGTGTGTGTGTAAAAGTTTGGCTTAAAAGTCCTGCGATCTCATTACTGGTCTCTGTCATGGCGGAGGACCAAGATTTTTAACATTTTGTAGGGAAGGATGCACCGGACCCCTAGATGTGTGCGACTCCGCACTACGATCAGACAGACTCGTTCCCAGTCGCTACTAAGTTATGATTTGCGGCGCGGTACTAAGACTAGCAAGTGCACAGGGTGTCAATTCACCCTTCTCACGCGGTGGCCATGTTGAGTCCCAGGAGAACAAAAGACTTTGTTTTTGCGGGCTAAACTCGTGCTAAACTCGGGCTAAACTCGCCACGCAAGATCTATTGTTTCTCTCCAACATGGCCACTGTGTGAGAAGGATGAATGGAAGGCGCGCAAAGGTTCAGGGGAAGTGCGTCCCGTGACACCCCGCGCGCTTGCTAGATTAGTACCGCGCCGCCCTAGTAGCGACTGGGAACGAGTCTGACGAACATGCACCACACTTTATATATAGGCTTATATACAATGAAAAATGCTCGAGGAAGGACATAGCTCGATAGCTAGAGGTGTTCGTTGTTGAACATTTCCCTTAAATGTACATTTTGACTTTTTTTGCCACTAAAAATCATAGTCCTAGTTTTGCCACCGTATTGTCCATCTTGTATATATAAACCTGGCCGTATGGTCCGATGTGTGATCCATTGTTATATACAATTTAATAGGGGAGGGAGGGGTGCAAATTTGATTGAACATTATTCTTGGAAAACCATCGCGCGCGCCCCTCCTCCCCTCAAATAATCGGTTACGTTACCACACAAATGACATCTTATAAACCACTTTAAACTTAAGAACTATTTACTCGGGCCAGCGAAGGCTGGGCCCGAGTCAAGTTGCACAAGTTTGTTTTTTTGTGTGTGTCGAGATGATGTGGAAATCGCATATTTATCTGTGCGTGGCGTGTCTGACACTGGTAAAACCAATCAAGACCAAGGGACAATTACCACCTAACACGATTAACTTTTATTTAGTTCTATTTACATGGCCTGGAACTTCTTTATATTTGATTATTATCTCTGGTTTAATATTCGTTTCGGAGCGATTGCAGAATATCCCACCACTTGGCTCTTGAATAATTAATTTTCTCAAATTTTCATGATTCATAGAACGAGTCTAAATACATCTGAACTATAACGGAGAATATATTTGAAAAGTCACCACTTTAGTTGAAAATAAAACTGCATGCAGATCTAGACAGATGACTATTTCACATTTAAAACAACACACACTAAATATTCACAAGGGATAGCTATTAGCTAAAGGAAAAGCTACATGTAGATGTATGATACAATAGCACCTGCTTGGATAATGAAGTTAGAAAACATCTTATCAGTCATTATGAATCATACTGAAAAGCATTGATTTCTACACATATTGAAAAGTATGGGTTGGTATAAACCCTGCTAAAAGAATTGTTTTCTAGAATACAAAAACAAAAACATCTAAATTATTAATATTATAATATTTTTGAGCAAGTTAAATTGAGAGACAGTGTTATGTGAAGTTGATATATTATAATTACTGGGAGCAGTTGTAAGGCCTTTTGCAGGAAACAGTCATGTTCTGGTATAATACTTTGGTAACTAATGAATTGAGCTTGTGATCTCCATGCCGGTTGCCATGGATACTGGATGGCAAGCTATCTTTAAAAAGGCTGCTTTAGGAAGATCGACAATCAATTGTAGGTGGCATAGTTAATAGAGTGGAATGGTTAGGAAACCCGGCAAACTTCAAAGGGGCTAACAAAGGCGCTGCGAGTTATGTTGGAAGGGGGTAAGACAAAAGATTGTGCACGGTCATAGCTCATTAGCGTCCCCTGAACGACTGAACCCACACGTTTCTATTGGCTGATTGATTAACATATTGGAATTTCTATTATGTTTTGTGCACAGTAATGGTTGAAAAAAGCGAACAAAGACATATAACAAAGAAGGTCGCTGGGTTTCATAACCATTCCACTCTATTAACTATGGAGGTGGAACATAGCATTTACAAACAGGTTTTGCTAATAACACTACCGATCTCGTACAAGTGCCTTTAAATATATGGAATAAGATTTGTTAGCCATCTAGTACAACCACATGATTGCATTCCTGCAAAAGGTCCATTCCATTATTTATAAATTATCATGAGCATCAGTAGTGCATTCCTAGCACAAACCATGTATGACACAAAAATATGCTAGAACTCCATGAACTCCATGTATTCACCTATTCCTAGGTGGCCCGAGTTAAGGCCACTCTGCAGGGCCTCTTGTTAGAGATTACTTTCTTAAATTTTAGGCATGAACTTCCGTTGTGTTGACACTCCAGCGTAAGATTGTAACTACAGGACAGGTCTAGCCTGCGTCGCATCCGAACTGAACCCCGGTTAAGTTCGGATGCGACGCAGGCTAGACAAGTCTGGCAATGTCCATTTTACCATGACGTAAACGTCTGTTAGCTTCATGACGTCATGACGTCATGATACATTGACAGGTTTGGAATTGATAGAGTCATAACACGTCCACCCCCCGGGTATTTTAGGGGCATTTGACATTTTGAATCAGAACGTTGCAAATGCCCCACCATTCGGTTAGCTCAGCTACGCAAATATTCCACGCGCGGTGGGAGTGGACGTTGATATAAATTTTGTTGTCTTTGAATTTTGTTGTCTTTGAATCTTGTTGACAAATGCTCCATTTCTGGCAAATGCTCCACTTTCGGGGCAAGCTGAGTTTTCACATGCCCCATGTATGCCATAGGACTTAAGGAGATACTCATGCATTCATATTGCAAAGACAAGGTTTATGCAGCTTCAGCTCAGATGAGATCTAGAATTCATTAATTCTAGCGCAACCGAAACCAGCTTGTAGTTAAGCGAACTTGTACTAATATCTTATGCCTCAGGTTTTGCTCATAGCCACTAAAGGCCGGGTTTCAATACTTGTACACAACGGCCACCGTGGGGACAAAATGTTGTGGCCGTTGTGTAGAGGTGGCCGTTTGTGGAGAGGTAGGGTGTAATTTGACACCACATGTTAATGTACTGTATTTCAATCATAAATAACGCAATAAAGCAATTGACAGATAATTAAGAAAAGTAACGTTTCACAAGGCTATCGACTGACTATTTTGAATAGAAACAGTTCCGGACAGTTCTTGAACCATGAACCAGGTTTAGTGCGTGTAACTGGCTAAAATTAAACTCCCTCAATGAAAGTACAGTATGGAATTTCGACTACAGTATTCATTGGTTGAGTGGCAGTTGTGTAGAGGTTATTTTAAGTGCATTTTTGGGTTTGGGAAAACGTAGTGCTGGCCCGTTGTGTAGAGGTGGCCGTTGTGTAGAGGTGGCCGTTGCAGGGAGGTTTCAGTAACAGTAAATGTATGGACTGGTGCCCGGGACAAAATTTCGTGGCCGTTGCGTAGAGGTGGCCGTTGCGTAGAGGTGGCCGTTGAGTAGAGGTGGCCGTTGCGTAGAGGTGGCCGTTGTGGGGAGGTGGCCGTTGCGTAGAGGTGGCCGTTGCGTAGAGGTGGCCGTTGCGTAGAGGTGGCCGTTGCGTAGAGGTGGCCGTTGAGTAGAGGTGGCCGTTGCGTAGAGGTGGCCGTTGTGGGGAGGTGGCCGTTAATGGAGATTTAACTGTATTTGCATCAGTTCCTTGACTTCCATGTGTCCAGTTATATGTATATGTTAATTCGTGTCACACTGTATATAGTCTTTTCTTTTGACCCAATTATAATTACTTAATTTAGCTAAGCAACATACTCCCTAAGTTAACTTTACATAAATTTAAAAATAAATAAATAAATAATTTCTGGCTTTTCCCCCCACATTCTGCTATATTGTATTGTATAATGTATTGGCATGACTAGTATGATTTTACCATATTATACTATTTTGTGTGGTTGGTTCAGCTATAGGCCCTTTGCAGCTAACAAATCACGTGGTTGTACTGGAGAGCAAAAAAAATCTGACTTCATTTATTTAAAGGCCTTGTACGAGATCGGTATTGATATTAGCAAAACCTGTTTGTAAATGCTATTTTCCACCTCCAATCGATTGTCGATCTTTCTAAAACAGCGTTTTTAAAGATAGCTTGCTCTCCAGCATCCATGGCAACGCCTTTCCCATGGGGATCACGAGCTCAATTCATTCGTTAACGAAGTATTATATCAGCACGTGACTGTTAGCTGCAAAGGGCCTATTGTGCCCAACACGTGTGTGTGTCAGAGCTACACAAAACCTCACGGTTTACTTAGGCTCTAGGCATTTCCTTACATTTTCCCTATATTTAGTTATTCTAGAACTATATTTATTTACAAATATTATTTTCTAAATATAGTACGTAATATATATCTGCAAAAATGAAGATGAAATGCGAATAAAAATGTATTGTATTGTATAAATGTGCGCGACGACATCGTTATATTGACAAAGAAGGTGGTATAACAGTCGTACAAATTTCGCTGTTCGCTCAGTTGTCAGTTAACCTCCAAAAGTACCGTTTTAAGAGTTAGCATTATTTTGTTGAATTAATAATTCACATTTGTCAGTTGTTTTTTACGATTTGCGAATATCCCTCAAGATTATTGGTTGATTTTCCCCTGGTCCAATACTCAACAAAATATCTGGATTCTGATTGGTCAATGACGAGTGCATAAAAAGGTTATTGAGGGCATAGTCGCATGCTTGCTAGCTCTCAGTAAATGTTTGCTCATGCAGTATATATATATATATTATAAACAAAAAATCGCATTAACTGCTCGTGCTATACTCAACTGCTCGTGCTCGCCTAAAGGGTCGTGCAATTATTAGAACTTTCAAAATATCACTCAGTGGCTATAAATCCCTTATAACACTCGCGTTCATGCGATTTCCTCTACGTACATCACACTCCCCCAGAAATAAGGAGAATGTATGCAGACGACACTAGTATAACAGTCGCAGCAGCCACCAAAGGAAAAATTCATAACCTTATAAATAACGCATTAGACAAAATCAGGGTTTGGCTTTGAGCAAATAAACTCAACTTAAATGTCACTATTAAAACTGAATTCATGGCAATTGGTTTCCGAAGACTTGCGACACAGGTTCAAAATTCAATTCCTATACAAATTGGGTAAGAAAGTATTAAACGAGTACCAAACACTAAGACACTATAGGTGCTAATATTGTAGACCTCTCTTGGAGAGAGCATGTAAATAAACTTACTCAGCAAATATCTACAGGTTTGGGTGCCCTTAAATTCTTAATAAATGAAAACACAAGTATAAAAAATTAACAGACCATAGTAGAGTCAAGAATGTGATGTAAAGTGGTAAGCTGTAGTGCTAAGTGTGTACGCCCTACGAGTAAAAGAGAAAAATAGTAGAGTAGAGTCATAGTAGGGTCATACTTCGATTATTGTATATCCGTCTGGGATGGATTAACCAAGAACTTTGTGATAAGCTGCAAAGGTTACAGAACCGTACAGCGAGAATCATCAATCAATCAGATTACGATATATATATCGATATTCATAAATAGACGGAAAAAGCAGAAAGCTGTCCTAATGTACAAAATATTAATTAAATGTTTCCCAAATATTTAAAAGACCTATTTACATACAGAAATTGTATCTATGACCTAAGGGATTTGACAAAAAAGCTTAACCTACCCAAACCCAAAACTGATTTTCTAAAAATGCCAGTATATCTTACAGTGGTGCCAAGGTCTGGAATCAGCTTCCAGATCAAGTGAGAACCGTCTGAATCTATGCGAGCCGTTAAGAGAAACCTCGCCCTAATGTGATCACGAGGTGCGCATGCTCAATCGTGATATAACGTAATTTTTTTAAATTATATATTTTTAATTACAATATTTATAATATTTCTATACCATTCTGCCGTACACGGCTATCATGTAAATATATAAAACTGTATATTGCCTTCGTAACATTACCTACTTTTTATATGTAAATAACTGATGATACTACCGTGTCTAAATACAGTTTATGTATGTGTGCGTGCATGTGTGTATGTATGTATGTATTGCGGTCCCCATTCCTGTAATAGAGAACTGCATCGTCACTGAGTGTAATCGATATGCACTGGTGCTAAAGCCTAATTTTATCCCTCTTACAAGACTTGCTTGACTGATTTCAACTCCAAGTTTATATTCCCGACGCGTGATGGAATCTAACGTCATTGTGCTGTTTGCAATGTTGTGTGATTGTATATTCTCAATTCCCACCTTCTGGTACTCACCAAGAGTAATATTAAGACTTAAGCTTAGCTGAACATGAAATCAGTGTTAGTGTATTTTCAAAATCTCAAAGTTTGAGGCGACTGCAAAACGACTACATCAGCATACTAATGAGGTAGATCCCGAGGTCAGGGAAATACCCCCGCCAGGATCGTTCAACAAACGTTAGATTCGAGTAAGGCCAGAGTTAGTCTCCAACAGACCATCAGACGGAATACAGCATACTAAATGATTGAAAGTTAGCATCGTAATGCCTGCTGATACTACAGAAGCTACCGCGGAGGAGAATGCGGGGGAGAATGTGCCTCACGTACGAAATGCAGGTTTGTTTTAGTTTGGTTTCAGTTCTTCGTGTTTAAGTACAGAATATATTCAGCACATTCTCAAATGTAACCTATTTCGTAAGCTTCCGTATAACCACCACTCAAGAAAATGCTACAAAAGCTTAAGCAATCTCACGTCTAGTGATAGTGTTAGAGACGTGCTGAAACGGGATCAGCTTCTGACCGTTTGTACTACTACAGACTAAATGTCTTTATTAACTTCTCATGACTTTCCAAAGTTCAAGATCCAGTTTCTAATATATCAAAGAAATTAAGTCTAATAGGCCTTATAAACACATGATGACGTCATGCTTTTGAGATCACCACCAGCCTCACTTTGACACAACGGTTCCTCTCCTCTGAGAATACCAAGACAATGGTCTAAATTAGAGTAACAAAGAACATTGTAGTAGCGTAGGTATATCAGCCTCGGTTGCAACTTTGTGTTGCAACAGTTAGATATATACCACAGTTTATCATGCGTAACCGCGGACCTGTTCCTGTCAGTGTTTAGCAGAAGAAGATAATCGTCCTAAAGAAGTATAATTCATTATAAGTGGAATAAAAGTATAATATTGCGAAATGTCAAAACACGGTTGATGAACTCCATGTATGGAAGCCAAGATTATTAGTCCGGCGCCTGCTTTTTCTATTTAAAGGGAGGGTAGGGTGGGGACTATCTTGGCGCAAGGGATCAAGGTAAAAGTTTGTGTTACAAGTCGGGCGATCTCATTACTGGTCTCCGTCATGTCGGAGGACCAACATTTTAAACATTTTGTTGGGAAGGATGCACCGGACCCCCTAGATGTGTACGATGTGTGCTGTCTCGTTCCCAGTCGCTACTAAGTTATGATTTACCGGCGCGGTACTAAGATTAGCAAGTGCGCAGGGTGTCAAGGGAAGCCGCGCAAAGGTTCAGGGGAATTGCGTCCCGTGACACCCCGCGCGCTTGCTGGATTAGTACCGCGCCGCCCTAGTAGCGACTTGGGACGAGTCTGACGAACATGCACCACAATGAAAAATGAAAAATGAAAAATGCTCGAAGAAGGACATAGCTTGATAGATAGATGCGTTCCTTGTTGAACTTTTCTCTTACTTTTGCCACAAAAGACCATAATCCTAGTTTTGCCACCGTATTGAGCATCTTGAAAAAAAAAGGAATATGGTCAGATGTGTGGGATGGTGTTATATACCCAATTTAAGAGTGGGAGGGAGGGGGTTGATTTTGTGATGAACAAATATTGCAGCGGGTGCAAATTTGATTGAACGTTATTCTTGGAAAACATGCATCACGCCCCCCCCCCCCCCCCCCCCCCCCCCCACCCTCCCCTGCCACGTAACAAACAATTGGTTACGTTCCCAAATATATTCCATTCTTATAAATGTTAGGCATGAACTTCCGTTGTGTTGACCTTTGCCGGGAAAACCCCAGCGTAAGATTGTAACTACAGGACAAGTCTGGCCATGTCCATATTATCATGACGTACGTCATGACGCCATGATACATTGACAGGTTTGGAATTGATACCATTTCCTCGGGTATTCGTGGGGCATTTGATATTTTGAATCAGAACGTTGCAAATTTCCCACCGTTCGGCTTTAGCCCAGCTACGCAAATATTCCACGCGCGGTGGATCTTTTTGACAAATGCTCCATTTCTGGCAAATGCCCCACTCCCGGGACAAACTGAGTTGTCACATGCCCCATGATGCAATAGGGCTTAAGGAGATACTCAATACATTCATATTGCAAAGACAAGGTATATTATGCAGCTTTAGATGAGAATTAATTGTAGCGCAACCGAAACCAGCTTGTAGTTAAACGAACTTGCACTAATATATTATCCATAACCACTATAGCCTGGTTTCAATAATTGTATTTGCATCAGTTCCTTGACTTCCTTGTGTCCATTCTGTTTTAGGTTGTACTCTATGTTTCTTTTTTCCCCGTTACTTTTCTTTTGACCCAATTATAATTGGGGTGCCTCACAGCCTCCCGTGCACAGACTCGATTAGTTTCTTAGCTACTTCAGGAATCCCAGTACTCTCATTACTTTAACATGACTGTCTTAATTACATAGTATTACTACGGGTACAAATAAAGAATTGTTGTTGTTCAAACATAACGCTTCCATTCCAACATGTAACTCCTATACGCGACGACATCTTTATGTTGGCAAAAAAAAATAGAACGTTCAAGTTCTATCGAGGTCTAGATGGTGGTTTACAAAAGTTGTACAAATTTCGGCTGTTTGCTCAGTTGTCAGTTAATCTCCAAAAGTACTGTTTTTAAAAGAGTTAGCATTATTATGTTGGAATAGACCCTTCCACGGTTTCTTTGAACTTTTGATATATACGTATAACAGCAAAACCGTCGATACTACGTCCATACAAACGTCTGTAAAATTTGCCGAAATTTTCCGAGTTTGCGGGCCTATAATTAACTTTGCTCCTATTCAAGATAGAACTCTCAAATTTGGGATTATGACTAAATTCTAGGTGCTCTTTTCAGCAGTATCGACGGTTTTGCTGTTGTACGTATATATAAAAAGTTCAAAGAAACCGTGGAAGGGTCTATTAATTCACATTTGTCAAGGGTAGCCAACTTGCTAGTGACTTGCTTGACTGATTTTAAGTCCAATGGCATCTAACGTCATTGTGCTGTTTGCAATGTTGTGTGATTGCATATTCTCAATTCCCACCTTCTGGTTCTCGCCAAGAGTAACATTAAGACTTAAGCTTAGCTGAAAATCGAATCAGTGTTAGTGTATTTCCAAAAGTTTGAGGTGACTGCAAAACGACTACATCAGCATACTAATGAGGTAGATCCCGAGGTCAGGGAAACCCCCCCACCGCCAGGATCGTTCAACAAACGCGATATTCGAGTAAGGCCAGGGTTAGTATCCAACAGACCATCAGAAGGAATACAGGATATTAAATGATTGAAAGTTAGCATCGTAATGCCTGCTGAAACTACAGAAGCTGCCGCGGAGGAGAATGCGGGGGAGTATGTGCCCAACAATACAGGTTTGTTTTAGTTTGGTTCGAAAAGTTTCGGCAAGTCCTTCGTGTTAAGTACAGTACACATTCAGTGCATTCTCAAGTCACTGTTATTTTGTAATCTTCCGTATAACCACTCAAGAAATGCTACAAAGCTTAAGTAATACACGTCTTGTGATGGAGGACTGATATATGATGCATTTCAGGCCACTGGTTTTCAACTTAGAGACTTTTGATCAGTACGTTCTTATCAGAGAAGACGAGCTAATTTACGGGGTTTGATCGAGGCCGTGCTGAAACGAAATCAACTTTTAACTTTGTACTACTATAGACTAAATGTCTTTGTTAACTTCTCAAGACTTGACGATATCATGCTTTTGTGATCACCACCACACAACATTTTCTCTCCTACCTACGGCCTACACGAGTAGGATATACTCTAATCATGCATAAAATCTATTCAGTCAAGGCTGCAAATTTGTGGTGTAATTTGTGGTGCGATATACAATATGTACACAGTTTATCATGCGTAACGCGGACTGTATAGCTAACTTGTATTGCAAAAATCTTTACAGAAAAACAGGGATTCAACAAGTTTGTAATTTGCGACGAAGTGAGATCGTCGCACTTTGACGCCTGCATTTGTTAGAGATCATGTTTCAGTGAAAATGCTAAGTGTCTTTTCTCTGAAGTTTACTCAAGAGCCTTTGTTTTCATGTGACCCGAGGAATTTTGTTCCTGTTTGTTCAGCAGAAGGGCCGTCGATAAATGATTAGGGGGTGGGGGTAAATAAAAATTGGTTTTCCAAGAGCAATTGATATTGCAGTGAAAACAGATATTACAATCGTCCTAAAGAAGCACAATTCATTCATAAGGGTCTCAGTAGTAGATGTATTTAAGAAATTGCCTGCTTGGCGGCTTTAGTGCAGCGAAGGAGTGAAAAGTATAATATTTAACAATTATTCACCGAAGTGGAGGTGAATAGTAATTTCTATTTTCAGCGAAGGTAGGGTGGGGGCTATCTTGGCGCAAGGGATCAATGAGGTAAAGCCCCTAAACAGAACCATTTGCGCTGCAAAACATTGTTGACCCGATAAATGTTGCGACTGTTAATAAACAAGAGCCCATCTGGGCTTTCACTCGGGCCACATGAGATTGAAGATGAAATACACTTTCATTTGAAATCCTATTAGTATCAAGTCGTGCTTTATTTCGCCAGTGAGAACGTCAAAAAAACAGACTGGTCTATTAATCGCTTTTATGGCATGACTATGAGAACGCAGGATTCGAACAACAGAATACTGGCAATTCAAGTGTATAAATTCAATACAATGACATATTCAGACTTTGAATTTGATTGAAAATAGATCAAAAACTCGGGGAAATGTCCGGCTAAAACTGTATGAATAAATGTGAAATGAAACATAAATTTCATAGCAAGAAAAAAAATTGAAATTCCTATAAATGAGAAAGCTCTTCTATTAAGCCGCTTCTCATATACACAGACTGTTTCCCCAAAAAAGATTTGCGCTTATCGACACAAGAATTCAGTTGACCTTTCAAATAATTTATTCTGAGGTACGCATACTCTAAATCACAGATGTTAAATAAAGCGACAATTAGAAGAAAAAGTACATTAACAGACAAACTGAGAGGAAATTTATTCAAATCAAAAAGAGTTTACTTACAGTACTTACGTAACTGAACTTTCGTTTTGGATCTTTTGGTAGTGTTGTGCATGTTGACAGCACCCACCTTCGTGCACATATGCACTGAATCGGAATGAAAGTCGAAGCCTACCTCGAACTTAACTTTCAGCTAACCTGTTTCCTTTCATTCCACAATGAATAATAATCTCATAAAGTAAGCCCGTAGCTTTCAATAAATTTGCCAGTGTCTGAATGAAACAGCTAGATCTTTTCGAATTTCTCTCACGAGTCACGGCAGAAGACAGTCTGAAGCTACAAAACTTGAATTTTGATCCTCTTCACAGTAACGTAATTTAACGTCTCAGATATTATATATATGCCCTATTTCAGCTAGCGCTGTGCATTTCAAATACTTTTTCCTCTCTCTTTGCTGGCAGTTCATGCTTCTTGTTCGTGTAGTTGCCGCATTTCAGTTGGCATACACTGAAAACATCTGCTTAACTAAGATTTGTAAAAATCTTAGCGGATCATGTAAATATTCCGCTTGGCTCAATTGAGGGTTTCTGCCGTCAAAGTTCATTTTTTGTTTCAGTTTTCCCCATATTAGCCGACATGTATAATGTCTCGAGCTCTCAATCCAGTAGAAAGACTCTGGTTATTCTGTCGTAAAACATGCCTTAGCTGTACAAGACCGCCCACGATGGAATAGATTTCTGACAATGACTCATTGAAAGTGATATCTCCTTGTCTCGCCTTGTCTGAGAGCTTTGAACTTTCTTATCTGAGCGCGCCTGACGAGATATAACCTTTGATGATAATTCGATACCCGTTGATATCCAAACGTGTTTGGATATTGTATTTCGCTTACGTTTCTAAATGTACATTGGATCTGTCCAAACAGCGCTGATCGAATGTATTACGGCTCCTGGTTGTTCATGTATTTTTATGGTCAACAAGAGCGCCAGTTGAAATATCCTGAGCCTGTTGGAAGGCTTTCGCCCTCGCGGGTCGACCATTTTGATTTACTGTATTAAATTCTGTAAATACATTAACCTGGCGATTGTTGCGTGACCAGCACAGTGCAATCTGATTGGTGTGAATTTGACCTTTAACGCATGCGCAGATCGCGTGCTACACTGAATAAGCCCGAGTAATAAATACTGTCAAGGAGAATTGAACCTTCAGGTTTTCTTTAAAACGAAACACCATGAAATAGAAGAGAAATATCATATGACAGGACGGCGGAGCGAAATTTCATTTTGGGGGGAGGGGGGTTACGGGAAGCTCACTGGCCAGTATGACAAAACTGTAGTCTTAAACTGACTGAGAAGTAACTAGGCAAAATATGTTTTAGCCAAAAAGATAGCTCCCCAGCTCCTCCGGCTGCGCCATCCCTGTGTGAATGTTCTGATATGCTTTTCAAACTTTATTTCTCACGGATGGCAAAGATTCAACACTCAGGGTCTTAAAATAACTGAGTAGAAGGTGCTGCCTTTGTGAAACAATCTCGTTCTCGAACTGTAAAACGTCTTGTAGGTCCCACGTCGGCCTCAGTTTATCAGTCTCAACAGGCTGTCACGAGTTACTGACGTTAAATAAAATTGCTGGGAAATTCTGTTAAATATCATAACAGGTCGTATTGGCTTTAGGCTTTGCTCAGTGTTAGTTTGAGGCCGCCAGTCCTATATTGAACTGACGGGCACTCACTTTTAAAATGCCCGCCGTCATTTTGGTACCGGAGTCCCCCCCCCGGATCAATCCTTTGAAGAGACGGAAGAAAAGCTGAAGAATCGAATCGAATAATTACAATCAAGACCTTTACTTTTTAAAGTCACAATTCGATGCGGAAATAGGCTCCTCAGGTTGCTCAATGACTTTGCTTGAACATATTTTGAATTTTAAAATCAGCTTTCTAAATTGTTGTTATGAAGCTTATATCTGTCTACGTCTGTATTAATGTTTAAAAGTTTACGATCAAAGTTTGTCAGTTAGCCCTAAGTTAATCATTACTAGAGAAAATTTACAATGTTTGACCCACAAAAAACAAATTTGTCAGGTGACAGTAATATTTTATTTGTCAGTAAACAGTTAAAAAAACATCATTTGTCAGATAACAGTTATTTTTAAAGCCGTTTGTCAGTTGTCAGTCAACCCCATTCAGACCCTCTTGTCAGAAGAAACGACAAGTTTGACAAGTTTCTACTGAAATACTGAAACTTAAATATAGTAACGAAATAAGTTGAAGAAATATAATAAACTAGTTTCAGGGAAAATTAGAGGACGTAAGAATGACTTCACTGCAAATGACCCGAAGAGTTTGCATGATTACTACGTTGAAAGGGAAAATTCCCAAATACTTTTCTTTGTGATATAGTTACTGAACCGTGATCGAACACAAAAGCCTTAAGACGTGATAACAGATAGAGCATATGACTTCCTGTTTATTTCGGCAGCGAGTTTGGTAAAGGATAAGGGGAGGGGGGAGGGGAGGAGACGGAGGGGGAGGGGGGGATGAAATCAATAACTACGGTGAATGAGAGTAACCAAATTTTAACTCAACAAAAAGTCGGAAGTCAAAGCTCATTTCATTTTTTATGTTTCATTTTGATTTTAGCTTTCTTTTGACTTTAGCTGCTGTTTCTACTCCCAACTTTATTTATAGCGTGAAAGTTTCAGGAGCCGTAACTGAATGTATATTGCTGTCTCTTAATCTTATGAAGGAATTTTGACAACATATTAAAGTGCACATATAAGTCCTACGAGGTTATTATTAATATGAAATCTCTGAATTGAGTACATATGTATGGCCAAAATGTTTTGATTCGGTTTTATATTCACCTCGCTTCCATCACGTCTGTGTAGCGGCGCAAAAGGAGGGGGGTGGGGGGGGGGGGGGGAGAGAGAATAGAAGGGGAGGGGGAGAAGAGAGGGAGCGCCTCCTGGCGGAGTGATCCGTGAAGGCTAGTTCTGATAAACCACCGAGAAAAACTCTTTATTGTATACTCAATTACATAAGACGTAGATAC
Source organism: Actinernus sp. WN-2022 (assembly GCA_030867875.1). Classification (NCBI taxonomy): domain Eukaryota; kingdom Metazoa; phylum Cnidaria; class Anthozoa; order Actiniaria; family Actinernidae; genus Actinernus; species Actinernus sp. WN-2022. The sequence continues at coordinate 26,384,515 of JAOWCC010001679.1, forward strand.
CTAAAAAAAAACGTCGAAATCTTAACGGTTAGCTTCACAACTGAAAAAAATAGGTACCCAGTGGGTGTGTCTACGTGTGCCTACTGTGCAACTCGCAACTTCATGACTAGCAATATACCTGTACCCCTTTCATTCGACCGGTTTGACACATACCTCGAAAGCTGTGACAACAACAACAACAATTTATTATGAAAAAAAATCACTTACAAAAATTTAATAGACTTGCCAACCCGCAAATTAGCAAAAACAATACTATTCGAGGCGGGGGCAGGTGAAAGATAAGTAATTCAATAATAATAAGAAAACTCACTAGCAGAAGCTTATCTGCATAGTGTGACAAATTAAGTTTGTAAATTTTAAGAAATTCATGGTAAACTTCAGACTTACCAAAGCGAATCTTCCCCAGTAAACAAAACTCGTGGTATTTTAACCTCATTCCCGGGCCATGGTCTTCCGCGCATCCAACATGGCGGCGGTAGATGCTGGATCACGTGATCAGAATTAACTTAACAACGTATGGTTACATAGTGCCGATCGCTTCATAGAAGCAGTAGACACAAAAACGAACTGAAACCACGTTTCATGTCTCCCCCCATGCACGTGACCAAAGGCACGTGACACAATGGGCGGTAAAGTGACAAGCAAGAAAACTGAGGGAGTGCGGCACACGAGCGCCGTTTGTTCTCTCGTTATCCGCCTGTTTCATGTACGTGCCAAAATTAACGAATTATGACGCGCTACATTTATTTTTGTGTAGCGCGAAATGTCAAAGGAGAATGTAAGTCCAGGAGAACATTTTCCTTTATAAAGGATGAAGACGATGTGAAGACTATCAGAACGAATGTTGCCGTTTTTGGAAGAAGTGTTTGCGTATAACATATGGAGTACAGAGATATTCTAGCTACACTGAGTCTATTACAGTAATATTATTAAACCATCATCGAGTAATTCAGTATAATTGCTTTGGAGTTATAATATCAGAAAAATTGGAATTGAAGCTCCAGATTGTTCAAACGTCATGTTTTTTTCGGAATAGCATATTCATCATCTATATGTTGACTGCTGGAGACGTTTCAGAGCATTCCATTCCATTAATTTTTCTCATGGTCAAAATCAGCTTTTAGGCAAGTCTTGGTTAGCAATCCATGTGGAAGAAAGCTGAAGAACCTAACAAATCCCGTCCAAACACTGTCCAAAAAACCACACCAGCAGAAAGAGAATAGTCTTGTGACCAATCGACATAAGTATCAAGCTGTAAAAATGTTTTTGTACACTGGAAAACTCCAGAGAACTTAACGGCATGGAATCGCATCAACAGCGGTGCACTGTCCTTCAAATACTGCACGAAAAGTACGGATAAAACATTTTCTGATGTCCAATAAACCACAGCAGCTGAAAGAGTATAGTCTTGTAACCATTCGACATAAATATCAAGCTGTAAAACTCGAGAGAATGTCGATTTGTTTTTTTGGCATCAGAAATGCGATTGACGCCCAAGGACTCTCAGTCAATAGGAATTTCCTGTCTTCTGAGTGAACGAGAAAATAAAAGAACAATTGAGTGGTTGCAGGCGCTCCCCTCTCTCCCCTCCCCTTCCCACTCCCCCCTCCCTTCTTTTCTCCCCCTCTCCCTTTTGCGCCACTATGCAGGCTAGAGGTGAATAAGAGACCGAACCAAACTATATTTTTATCCATCTATATGTATACTCAATTCAGAGATTTCAAATCAATAATAACTTCGTAAGGTTTATTTAAGAATTCTGCCTCTCGTTCGTGCAATTTCTTGTCTCCCAAAAGGACAAATAGTAGCCGGCAGAAACATCCAAATCAGTGAAATTTTTTGCCAAATTACTAAATTAGACTATGAACTTTGCGGAGAGTTTGCCGTCAAAATCACGTCCACCTTCCAAATAGTTCACGATTTTCATCCAGTAGGTTGCTGTCATGACGTCATTTTCAAACACATCGCTCATTTAAAGGCATATTTCTATTCAAAACTTCGTTCTTTTCTGTTCTTTGACGAAAATAGTGGAAACAAAAACTTTGCTTATCATTTTCTCGCGAAGGTAGCCGAGTTGAATAAAATGACGTCACTTCCGCTGAAAATTAGCTCTGTCACAGGAACGGGTTCGCGTAACGGTGGACATAAAATCTCAAGATTCGGACTCCGAAAAATAAGACTTCCGTCGTCATATCGAAAAATAGTTTGGACTGGAAAATATAGCAAATTTACAAATATGCAAAACATCGCTATATGAATACTTGATCGTAGTGGCACTTTAGGAAATTACATGCACATAGAAAACAGCTCATTTTACAAAGCCAAACCAAAGTTGGAATGTGCGGAAATCACTTTTGTAGGGGATTTGAGGCCACAAGTTTAGCTATGCACTCAAACTGACAGAGTCTCGTTGCTTTCTAGAAAAGTTTCTGTCAGTAGAATCTTGATTTGTTAAGTTTTATTATTACAGATGGAGGCCCCCGTGTGGTACATATAAATCTACATGGCGTGCAGGCACCGGTTCTCATTGGGGACAATGGAAAAATAACCTACGTACCCCAACAAGGTTTGTAGCTCGGCCTGAAATAGACAATAAGAGAAGCCCGTAACCATGTTGTGGCCCCCTGGCATTAATTATAAAGATAATAAAGATAATTAATAATCAAGATAATAATCAAGATAATAATAATAATGATGATGATGATGATAATAATGATAACAATGATAACAATGATAACAATGATAACAATGATAACAATGATAATAATGATAATAATGATAATAATGATAACAATGTTAATAATGATAATAATGATAACAATGATAACAATGATAATGATAATAATGATAATGATGACAATGATGACAATGATAATGATAATAATGATAACAATGATAACAATGTTAATGATAATAATGATAATGATAATAATGATAACAATGATAACAATGATAATGATAATAATGATAATGATAATAATGATAACAATGATAACAATGATAATGATAATAATGATAATGATAATAATGATAACAATGATAACAATGATAATGATAATAATGATAATGATAATAATGATAATGATAATAATGATAATAATAATGATAATGATAATAATGATAACAATGATAACAATGATAATGATAATAATGATAATGATAATAATGATGACAATGATGACAATGATAATGATAATAATGATAATAATGATAATGATAATAATGATAACAATGATAACAATGATAACAATGATAATGATAATAATGATAATGATAATAATGATAACAATGATAACAATGATAATGATAATAATGATAATCATAATAATGATAACAATGATAACAATGATAATGATAATAATGATAATGATAATAATGATAATGATAATAATGATAACAATGATAACAATGATAATGATAATAATGATAATGATAATAATGATAACAATGATAACAATGATAACAATGATAATGATAATAATGATGACAATGATAATGATAATAATGATAATGATAATAATGATAACAATGATAACAATGATAACAATGATAATGATAATAATGATAACAATGATAATAATGATAATTATAATAATGATGACAATGTTGACAATGATAATAATGATGACAATGATAATGATAATAATGATAACAATGATGACAATGATAATGATAATGATAATAATGATAATGATAATAATGATGACAATGATAATAATGATAATAATGATGACAATGATGACAATGATAATACTGATAACAATGATAATACTGATAATAATGGCAATAGCGGCAATAATGGTAATAATGATAATAATAATGATAATAATGATAACAATGATAATAATGATAATAATGACGACAATGATAACAATGATAATAATTATAATGATAATGATAATAATGATAATAATGATAACAATGATAATGATAATAATGATAATGATAATAATGATAATGATAATAATGATAATAATAATGATAATGATAATAATGATAACAATGATAACAATGATAATGATAATAATGATAATGATAATAATGATGACAATGATGACAATGATAATGATAATAATGATAATAATGATAATGATAATAATGATAACAATGATAACAATGATAACAATGATAATGATAATAATGATAATGATAATAATGATAACAATGATAACAATGATAATGATAATAATGATAATGATAATAATGATAACAATGATAACAATGATAATGATAATAATGATAATGATAATAATGATAATGATAATAATGATAACAATGATAACAATGATAATGATAATAATGATAATGATAATAATGATAACAATGATAACAATGATAACAATGATAATGATAATAATGATGACAATGATAATGATAATAATGATAATGATAATAATGATAACAATGATAACAATGATAACAATGATAATGATAATAATGATAACAATGATAATAATGATAATTATAATAATGATGACAATGTTGACAATGATAATAATGATGACAATGATAATGATAATAATGATAACAATGATGACAATGATAATGATAATGATAATAATGATAATGATAATAATGATGACAATGATAATAATGATAATAATGATGACAATGATGACAATGATAATACTGATAACAATGATAATACTGATAATAATGGCAATAGCGGCAATAATGGTAATAATGATAATAATAATGATAATAATGATAACAATGATAATAATGATAATAATGACGACAATGATAACAATGATAATAATTATAATGATAATGATAATAATGATAATAATGATAACAATGATAACAATGATAATGATAATGATAATAATGATGACAATGATGACAATGATAATGATAATAATGATAATGATAATAATGATAACAATGATGATAATGATAATAATGATAATGATAATAATGATGACAATGATAATAATGATAATAATGATAATAATGACGACAATGATAACAATGATAATAATTATAATGATAATGATAATAATGATAATAATGATAACAATGATAACAATGATAATGATAATGATAATAATGATGACAATGATGACAATGATAATGATAATAATGATAATGATAATAATGATAACAATGATGATAATGATAATAATGATAATGATAATAATGATGACAATGATAATAATGATAATAATGATAATAATGACGATAATGATAACAATGATAATAATGGTAATAATGGTAACAATGATAATAATGATAATAATGATAATAATGATAATAATGACGATAATGATAACAATGATAATAATGATAACAATGATAATACTGATAATAATGGCAATAGTGGCAATAATGGTAATAATGATAATAATAATGATAATAATGATAACAATGATAATAATGATAATAATGATAACAATGATAATAATGATAATAATGATAATAATGATAATAATGACGACAATGATAATAATTATAATAATTATAATAATGATAACAATGATAATACTGATAATAATGGCAATAGTGGCAATAATGGTAATAATTGTAACAATGATAATAATGATAATAATGATAACAATGATAATAATGATAATAATGATAATAATGACGACAATGATAACAATGATAATAATGATAACAATGATAATACTGATAATAATGGCAATAGTGTCAATAATGGTAATAATGATAATAATAATGATAATAATGATAACAATGATAATAATGATAATAATGATAACAATGATAATAATGATAATAATGATAATAATGATAACAATGATAACAATGATAATGATAATGATAATGATAATAATGATGACAATGATGACAATGATAATGATAATAATGATAATGATAATAATGATGACAATGATGACAATGATAATGATAATAATGATAATGATAATAATGATAACAATGATAACAATGATAATGATAATAATGATAATGATAATAATGATGACAATGATGACAATGATAATAATGATGACAATGATGACAATGATAATACTGATAATAATGGCAATAGTGGCAATAATGGTAATAATGGTAATAATAATGATAATAATAATGATGATGATAATGATAACAATGATGATGGTGATGATAATGGTATAATGGTAATGGTATAATGGTAATGGTAATGGTAATGGTAATGGTAATGGTAATGGTAATGGTAATGGTAATGGTAATGGTAATGGTAATGGTAATGACTGAATGGTAATGATATGGTAATGATAATAAAAATAATGACGATGATGATGGTGATAATAATGTTGATAATGAAACCACCACAACTTGTGTTCCCTAGATTACTATGACAATACAAATCCAGCACGTAGCCCCAACCAACAGGAGCCCCAACCAACACAGAATGATGGAGGAGACTTACAACAAGGGGAATTGTCAGCTGCAGGTGATGATGATGAAGCTACAGACAAAGGTACATTAAAATAATGAACTTTGATCAATCTCTCTATCGTTTCTTCCAGTCCAGGATAATTTCCAATTTCCCTTCAATAAACAAATATCGATTCACTGTCTCAAGGTGGCCCAATGGGCTCCTGCCCAATGGAAGTTCAAGATAGACTCAAACATCCTAGAGGCTCCATTTTGTCAACGGAAGAATAAGAATGCATCAGTAGAATAACATATTCGTAATATTCCTAAAATTTGAGTGACATTAATGACATTTTACAGAAATAATTATTCTTCGTTTTCATGTGACGTCATCGCCGTCATCTTGGTGACCGCAAACAATGCCTCGTTAGTTTCTCTGTTAGATGAACCAACATGACCGCCATCTTGGTTGACGTTAACAAAAGACACCTCGATAGTCAGTCTCTTGTTAGGTGAACCAACATGGCCGCCATCTTGGTTGACATTAACAAAAGACACCTCGATAGTCAGTCTCTTGTTAGTCTCTTGGCCGCCATCTTGGTTGACGTTAACAAAAGATTCCTCGAAAGTCAGTCTCTTGTTAGATGAACCAACATGACCGCCATCTTGGTTGACATTAACAAAAGACACCTCGATAGTCAGTCTCTTGTTAGGTGAACCAACATGGCCGCCATCTTGGTTGACATTAACAAAAGACACCTCGATAGTCAGTCTCTTGTTAGGTGAACCAACATGGCCGCCATCTTGGTTGACGTTAACAAAAGATTCCTCGAAAGTCAGTCTCTTGTTAGATGAACCAACATGACCGCCATCTTGGTTGACATTAACAAAAGACACCTCGATAGTCAGTCTCTTGTTAGGTGAACCAACATGGCCGCCATCTTGGTTGACGTTAACAAAAGATTCCTCGATAGTCAGTATCTTGTTAGGTGAACCAACATGACCGCCATTGAACATCATCTCAGACATGCGTAACACGATTACATAGCCTCTTTAATGCTTTATTTAACTTCGTTCAGAAATACAACTGATTCATTACTAGATGAGTTCTCGACCGACTTGGAATGGGAAAATATTGCCTCATAGTTAAAAGGGTTATTGGCACGTGAAATTTCATTGAAACCAAAATAATACTCCAAATGAATAAGCAATATTTATCAAATGAATTCAAGCCTTTTTAAAATTCTTTTAGAGAAATCTCCTGTAGAAGATGTTACTTCAAATCATCATGAAGAGGAGGAGTTTCTTCAACCATCTATCAGGCCTCGAGCTCGCTGTATCTATGGTAACGCTCGACCAGGTGGCAAGGCGAAAGCTGTTTATGGTGATGCGTTTTCTAACGCCAGTGGTGCTCCTCAGAAAGGGCCTTTGAACCCAGAACCTCTACGAGGCATTGTTAATTATCCTCAAGGAGGTAGGAGGTGTACTAGATATTTGTTAAAGCATCACGCAGAATGAGTGGTCATTTTCACCTGTGAGCGTTAACTTGCCGGCATACCGATAGCTGTGAAACGCGCGGAAAATTTAAAACGTTTGGCCAAATGAAAAAGAGTAAGCCACAGTCAACATTCTTGCGCTCATATTTAAAAAGTCTTAAACTTTATATAATCTACAAAATTGAGATTAGGAATCAAAGACTGCCCTTGATGAATGTCACAGAAATCCATGAACGCTAAGTCATCTGTTTTGTTGTTAAATTTTGGACAAATTTCACTACTTTTTGAGTGAAGCCAGTCATGTTTGGTGATTTCGCAGGCTGTGTTTAATAATAAATATTTTGACTTATATGCTGCAAATCAAGGATATTGCTTAATTATCCTGCGTCAGTATAGAAATCTGGTTTGAATTTATAGCGGAAATTGTATCTTGTTAGAACTTTTTTTGGTAGAGGGTTTTGAAAAACATGGAAGAACACAATGGGCCCCGGCGAGAGCCAGACAGTACCGCTCGGAACGAGCCACAGTATTGCCTAACCCAACAATACAAAACACCCGGCTCAATCCCGGTTTCTGGGAAACTGCCCACCCACCCCTCCCTAGGACATGCATCGTTCTATTAATGATTAACCATTAAAGGTCAGGGTGAAGTGTGGGGGAGGGGTGGGGGTTTGGTTAGGGTGAAGCGTGGGGGAGGGGTGGGGGTTTCCCAGAAACCGGGATTGATCCAAAAACCCTAACCCAAAGTACGAGCGGCTCCAATCAGAATATAGGTCTGGAAATAGTAAGCTCTGTCTACTTAGTTACCGTCCTTAGTCCCAATGGATTCCTGTTGTACAATCTTTAGGCCGAATTTACATTTGAATAGGATTATTGTTTAAGAGCATCAGACAATAGTCATTCTGCGTGATGGAATCTGTGTTCTGTAGTCTGACGAAAACATGACTGGATCAAAAGAAATTTGGCATTTCCTTCATATGTTACTTGGAATTATTATAGAAGTTAGACATGACGTCATTCCCAAAATCTACGTTGTACGCACTCACAAAGTCATAGTTTTTGACCAATCAGACTGCGCATTAGAAAAAGTATTTATTATATGAAGTGAATTCAAGTCAGAACTTCAAGTCACTTACATAACTTTAACCTTTCTCTAGCTGTGTCATTCTTGATAATATTTTCTTCGTGTGGGAACTTTTGATTATTTCTTGCTTCCCTCTTTACTGACACTACGCAACGCGTTTTTGCTCTTCTTTGTATTCAGAACTGTCAGAATCTTCCCGGACTTATGCGCTTAAACCCTTTTTTTTTTCAGATCTAAAATGGACAATTGACATGGTCTTTAAAGACACTGATAACTTGCTACTCAAGTTCGAAGAGTTACCTGAAGAGGACCGGCAAAAGTTACAAGATTTTCTCATCCATAAAGCCTTGCCGTCTATGGAAAGTAAGGTCCAGGAGGGTGGTAATGCAAGAGAGATTTACCTTACTCTTCCAAAGCTTTGCTGCTGCAAAAACGCACCTCCTGTGACACGTCAAGCACTCCAGTTGATCTTGGACATAGTGTCACGAGATGATATGGGATTCACAAAACATCTCGTAACAACAGAAATTATTCTACGAGCCTCCATTTTGGGGCATGGAGGCCAGAGCATTTTTGATAAAGAGTCTCTCAGTGACCAGTGTTTAAGGCTAACAGTCTATAGTCGAGTTCTTGGGCTTATAGTCTTAAATATGGAACTCGGAAAATTTCCACCGCTGACTTTTGGAGAAGAAGACAGATCCCAACTTACGAATGACCTTGACTCGAAGTTGTATGGCCTTTTCAAGAAACATTATCAGTACAAAGCTAAAGGTAAACTACGTTACGCCATGGAGTTCATAAGAGAAGCAGTGAGACGGGTCTTTCCATTGAAAGCAAGAAGACAGAAAGAATTATTTACTACATTCCTTAATTGGTATGTTTTCCTTCAAATATTAAGTAATCTCAGGAGCCATCATTACCTCCTGGTAATCTTTAATCCCTATAATTATGCTTCAGCAACCTGTGGGTTTGATCCGTCGAGAAATCCAAATTTCCTCTCAGCAATGTTATCCTTCTTCCATTTAGCACCGCATCTGTCAGTGATTAGGAGCAGTGTGAGGGGGTCGAGGATTCGATACCCTATCCGAACCAACACTCAGCGTCAGTGTTAAAATAACTGAGTGAAGATGCTGCCTTTGTAAAACAATGTCGTTCTCGACCTCAAATTTATCTGTTTTACGAGGGTTGCTAAAATACTGGAAAGAGTCCCAGCAACATTGACCGAGGTTTTAGAAAACCTTTGTTTCGTTATGCACTTGAGCTGTAGTGAAGTTTAAGAGATGTGTAGCAAGCTTCATTCCACTATTATTTTGAAAGCCTTGAAATTTATTTGATATGTTGCTCTAACATTGTACTTTACTAAACACATACTTCACAGGTTGGTTAATGTGAATCAGACCCGTGACAAGTCATCCTCACAGGAAGACAAAAAAAGCTTTGACAAAACAATGGCAACATTTTATCATCAAGTCAATAACTCCAGGAATGGCTGGTTCGACCTTCACATGGTTGTTTTTGCCATGCAGGCTCAGGTACATATTTTCACGTCGAAGACAAGTGTTCTTACAACAGGTTGCTGTGTTTGACATCTTAAGTGTTTTCACATACTTTCCCGCTCTTAGTTTCTCTTAGTTTTCCGATGATAAAGAACCGTTTTATTAAATGCAGAAGAGGACAACTTGATACAAAAGTGTTGTCCTCGAAAATTTACTTTACGTTCGATACCTTTCATTCTGTAGGTACAAAGGAAACCGCAAAGAATGAGTGTGTTTCGTCAGCTCATCGAAGCCTACTTGGAAAGTGGAAAACAAACGAAGCTGTTAATCAAACACTCGATTGACTGGCGGAATGGCCACGTGTTCGGAAACGTTCTCCTGGACATTTCTGTTTCCAATAAGGAGCAATGTAAGTAAATTTATTATCATTCGAGTGTTTTAACGTTCTGCATTTCCTTCTCTATTCATCCATTGGCTAGTAGTTTTGGCGCCCCATCTCTGTTCTCGAAGCTTTGTTAACTGCTTTCTATTTTATGAAATGGTGTCAGTTCTACAGGGCATAGTTTGGGGACCATATTTTTGTTCTTGAAATCACGCTTGAACTGCAATCTGCTCTTTTTATAGAAGAGAGAACATCCGTTACATACCATAAACATTTATTATACAATGGATGAATTTCAAGGCCATGAACTACAGCATTAGCTTTTAAAAGCAGTTGGCATTTGCATCATCAGATTTGGTCATTCCATTCCATCTTATATCTTCTAGCAACCAGGTACGAGGCTGGCCTTTGTCTCCTTCTCTTGCTTCAAAGCAAAGATTCGCGTAAGGACCCCACCTTTAAACTAGAGATCCTTGAAAATTGCAAGCGTGTCATGTTCGGACCTGATGAAGCGACCCGCCGAGTCATGCTGGAACGTCTTCATGCAAGTACCTCTGAGCAAGGGAAATTCCTTCCCGACTTTGATGCCATAAAGTATCTTCTGTGGTTCTACAGGAAGCACACACCGGAAGGAGACAACTATGAACACCTTGGCAGCGATGGTTCTCAGACATTGGTAGCGACGACCTTCCGTGGTGAACAGGCTATCATAAAGATGATAAGGGTTCGGCCAGGTTAGAGTGAAGACAACACTTCATATTAGAGTAGTTTTTAGTTGAGTGTCGTAAATCCAAAACCTGAGCCAATCACAGGATCAAATAAAATCATGAACTAAAGTAATTCACGATTGGCTTTTCTTCAATCAATCACGAAGCAAAGTAAACACAATCATGGATAACTAACCAATCAAATACGAAAGCAATCACCTAATTACTTTTCGACACTCAATTAAAAGCTGCTCTAAATATTTTAGAGATACAGTACCACAAATAAGTATTCAGTGTCATTAAGGCAGAAATTATAGGAACACTTTCTATTGAAAATGTAAAGTTTTTAAGATAGGTCGTTAAAGGGAGGCAAATTTTTTTCCTGTTTATAAGAACACTTTTGTGTTATCATTCTTCTACAGTTATCATTCTTCTACAAAAGAATTATGTCATTAACAGAACTCGATAAAATTCTAAACAATTTGGTTTATTCTTCATCGAAACCATTAGAAAGTATATTTGACTAGCTACTCAAAATAAATGAAGCGGTCTTAGGATGCGGATGACCCAAAATTGTATTTAATTCCTCTTTAAAGCCCACGAACAATGGCACCAAGTCGAGATTGGAGTAGACATGTTCATACATTTACTGTATTTTTTCTACCCCAATCTCGACTTGGTGCCATTGTTCGATCGAATGTGGGAAAGCTCTATTAGGAACAGAGATCTGATAATGGTTGTGTTGACAGGACAACTCCCCGGAGAGTTGAAACAGCGCAGAATAGCTTGGACGAACGTTTGGTTTGTTTCTCTTCTTTTTCTCGCTAAAAATCGTTCCTTTACGGGGTTGCATTCACTTTAATACATATAGAAACCCCACCCCCCTCTCCCCCCGAAAATGCTGTCCGCATATTTTTTCTTTTGATGCTGCTGGCTGTAAATTCTTTTAGAATCCTTTCCCAAAGAATGATTGACATTAACAAAAGATTCCTCGAAAGTCAGTCTCTTGTTAGATGAACCAACATGGCCGCCATCTTGGTTGACATTAACAAAAGACACCTCGATAGTCAGTCTCTTGTTAGATGAACCAACATGGCCGCCATCTTGGTTGACATTAACAAAAGACACCTCGATAGTCAGTCTCTTGTTAGGTGAACCAACATGACCGCCATCTTGGTTGACATTAACAAAAGACACCTCGATAGTCAGTCTCTTGTTAGATGAACCAACATGACCGCCATCTTGGTTGACATTAACAAAAGACACCTCGATAGTCAGTCTCTTGTTAGATGAACCAACATGGCCGCCATCTTGGTTGACATTAACGAAAGACACCTCGATAGTCAGTCTCTTGTTAGGTGAACCAACATGGCCGCCATGTTGGTTGACGTTAACAAAAGATTCCTCGAAAGTCAGTCTCTTGTTAGGTGAACCAACATGACCGCCATCTTGGTTGACATTAACAAAAGACACCTCGATAGTCAGTCTCTTGTTAGGTGAACCAACATGGCCGCCATCTTGGTTGACATTAACAAAAGACACCTCGATAGTCAGTCTCTTGTTAGTCTCTTGGCCGCCATCTTGGTTGACATTAACAAAAGATTCCTCGAAAGTCAGTCTCTTGTTAGATGAACCAACATGGCCGCCATCTTGGTTGACATTAACAAAATACACCTCGATAGTCAGTCTCTTGTTAGATGAACCAACATGGCCGCCATCTTGGTTGACATTAACAAAAGACACCTCGATAGTCAGTCTCTTGTTAGGTGAACCAACATGACCGCCATCTTGGTTGACATTAACAAAAGACACCTCGATAGTCAGTCTCTTGTTAGATGAACCAACATGACCGCCATCTTGGTTGACATTAACAAAAGACACCTCGATAGTCAGTCTCTTGTTAGATGAACCAACATGGCCGCCATCTTGGTTGACATTAACAAAAGACACCTCGATAGTCAGTCTCTTGTTAGGTGAACCAACATGACCGCCATCTTGGTTGACATTAACAAAAGACACCTCGATAGTCAGTCTCTTGTTAGGTGAACCAACATGACCGCCATTGAACATCATCTCAGACATGCGTAACACGATTACATAGCCTCTTTAATGCTTTATTTAACTTCGTTCAGAAATACAACTGATTCATTACTAGATGAGTTCTCGAACGACTTGGAATGGGAAAATATTGCCTCATAGTTAAAAGGGTTATTGGCACGTGAAATTTCATTGAAACCAAAATAATACTCCAAATGAATAAGCAATATTTATCAAATGAATTCAAGCCTTTTTAAAATTCTTTTAGAGAAATCTCCTGTTGAAGATGTTACTTCAATTCATCATGAAGAGGAGGAGTTTCTTCGACCATCTATCAGGCCTCGAGCTAGCTGTATCTATGGTAACGCTCGACCAGGTGGCAAGGCGAAAGCTGTTTATGGTGATACGTTTTCTAACGCCAGTGGTGCTCCTCAGAAAGGGCCTTTGAACCCAGAACCTCTACGAGGCATTGTTAATTATCCTCAAGGAGGTAGGAGGTGTACTAGATATTTGTTAAAGCATCACGCAGAATGAGTGGTCATTTTCACCTGTGAGCGTTAATTTGCCGGCATACCGATAGCTGTGAAACGCGCGGAAAAATTTAAAACATTTGGCCAAATGAAAAAGAGTAAGCCACAGTCAACATTCTTGCGCTCATCTTTAAAAAGTCTTAAACTTTATATAATCTACAAAATTGAGATTAAGAATCAAAGATTCACAGTCACAGAAATCCACGAACGCTAAGTCATCTGTTTTGTTGTTAAATTTTGGACAAATTTCACTACTTTTTGAGTGAAGCCAGTCATGTTTGGTGATTTCGCAGGCTGTGTTTAATAATAAATATTTTGAGTTATATGCTGCAAATCAAGGATATTGCTTAATTATCCTGCGTCAGTATAAAAATCTGGTTCGAATTTATAGCGGAAATTGTATCTTGTTAGAACTTTTTTTGGTAGAAGGTTTTGAAAAACATGGAAGAACACAATGGGCCCCGGCGAGAGCCAGACAGTACCGCTCGGAACGAGCCACAGTATTGCCTAACCCAACAATACAAAACACCCGGCTCAATCCCGGTTTCTGGGAAACTGCCCACCCACCCCTCTCTTGGATATGCATCGTTCTATTAATGATTAACCATAATTAAAGGTTAGGGTGAAGTGTGGGGGAGGGGTGGGGGTTAGGTTAGGGTGAAGCGTGGGGGAGGGGTGGGGGTTTCCCAGAAACCGGGATTGATCCAAAAACCTTTTCTTCAATCAATCACGAAGCAAAGTAAACACAATCATGGATAACTAACCAATCAAATACGAAAGCAATCACCTAATTACTTTTCGACACTCAATTAAAAGCTGCTCTAAATATTTTAGAGATACAGTACCACAAATAAGTATTCAGTGTCATTAAGGCAGAAATTATAGGAACACTTTCTATTGAAAATGTAAAGTTTTTAAGATAGGTCGTTAAAGGGAGGCAAATTTTTTTCCTGTTTATAAGAACACTTTTGTGTTATCATTCTTCTACAGTTATCATTCTTCTACAAAAGAATTATGTCATTAACAGAACTCGATAAAATTCTAAACAATTTGGTTTATTCTTCATCGAAACCATTAGAAAGTATATTTGACTAGCTACTCAAAATAAATGAAGCGGTCTTAGGATGCGGATGACCCAAAATTGTATTTAATTCCTCTTTAAAGCCCACGAACAATGGCACCAAGTCGAGATTGGAGTAGACATGTTCATACATTTACTGTATTTTTTCTACCCCAATCTCGACTTGGTGCCATTGTTCGATCGAATGTGGGAAAGCTCTATTAGGAACAGAGATCTGATAATGGTTGTGTTGACAGGACAACTCCCCGGAGAGTTGAAACAGCGCAGAATAGCTTGGACGAACGTTTGGTTTGTTTCTCTTCTTTTTCTCGCTAAAAATCGTTCCTTTACGGGGTTGCATTCACTTTAATACATATAGAAACCCCACCCCCCTCTCCCCCCGAAAATGCTGTCCGCATATTTTTTCTTTTGATGCTGCTGGCTGTAAATTCTTTTAGAATCCTTTCCCAAAGAAACACTCCAGATCATGAATCCAAGAATCCAGATTTGGATTTAATCCTTTGAATCCTTCCTCAGCATGGATTCGATGGATTCAAAATTGATAATTAAAGGGGAACTGAACCCTAAAATCAACCCAATGTCTATAGAACATGTATTCGAAATAAATAGGTTCTGCTATTTAATTTTTCTGTGTTGCGCGTCTAGCAAGAGAAAATCCGAAAACCTTCCTCACAGCGTCCGCTATGTACAGACGGCTCAAGTCTTGTAATTTGTGACGTAGTATATGGGGAATAAATTAGTTTTGCCATGTTGTCCCCTACATTGAATAGCAGGACTAATGGCTTCTAATTGAGGACCATTGTGTTTTCTTTGTGCTAGAGGTGTGATCGTTCTTCCTTGGTATGTGTGACGTACGTTATGGGGAAATTTGCACTGAATTGAGCCGCCACACAATATAGCGGAAAATCGAACTTGGAGACTAATTTTCTCTTCATAGACGCGAAACACAGAAAAATAAAATGGCAGAACTTATTTCTTTCGAATACATCTTTGTAAAGACGTTGGGTTGAGTTTAGGGTTCAGTTCCCCTTTAAGGAACGAACAATCAAATTTTGGATACGAAAATCCGGATTCGAATTCTCCCACATAAACGCATCCTTAGACTAGCTTTAGACTGGCAATCGTTATGAAGCGGTCCTTTTTCAAAAATCGTTGGTAAATCTTTGGTTTCCTTTTCAGACGACATCTTGCAGGATATTAACAAAGTACCAAGCACAACTTACCAGAACATTCTATCTGAAGCAGCCGTCCTTCGTCTCCTCAACTCTGCTCCTCATCCTAACATACTCCGTGTGCTGGCCTATGATACGTCACGGCTGCCATATCACGTGATCACAGAGCTAATGCTCAAGGGTAGTCTCCTTGACTTCCTACAGGACTCAAGGTATGAAAAGGGAAGTAAATAAATAACACGTCGAGATATTCGTGGTACCTCAACGTTATCTGATCCAGCTATATGAGCCCAGGAAAGCTCAGTCAGACTTAACCTAGAAATGCCGACTTGAATGCTACGAATTAGAAAATGCAGCTATTTCAAAAAGGTTGTAAAAAAAAACGACAAACGACATTCCCAGACCGAAACGGATTGTGGGTTTAGCTGAAAGTCTGGTGAATTCGTTTGTTTTTGGGTCAGCATAAGACGAATATTAACGGTCTCAATTCAATTTCAATTCATCTTTATTTTCTATGTCACACGAGCAGTACATACAATTGTTATTTTAATGTATGTATATTTAACAGAGCTTGGTTCGTAGGTATTAGATTGACAGTGCCGATACCACGGATGGATGACTGGCTAGAAAACACTAGTAGGAACTTATGAACACCAGGCGGCTTAATTTAAAGTAGCAAGTTATATCTGGTCAGGCTGAAAATATGATAACGTAAAAGAAAAAGAACATGTATAATAAAGCAGCTCTGCGTTGTTGTTCGTCTAGTTAAGGTCTATGAAAGAATGTAAAAGATAGCTCTATTATAATTAAGTTTGCGTTGGAAAATATTTAGTGATTTTGATTTTTTATATATATCTCCAAAGAGTTGTACCACTGTCTAAGTGTGAGTAATGCACTGTACTAGTTATCCCGTTTCGCACAGCCGGTCTGGAAATGTCCTTAATTGTCGTTTGCCGTTTGTCTGGTACAACCTTTTTGAAATAGCTGTTCATGATAAAGCTACATAAAAGAGGCATCGCCGTTTACTAATTTACACTTTACTAATTGTATTAATCAGGTCGGAAATTGAGCACATGCCCAGCCAGTCAACTCTGGTACAGATGTGTCTGGACGTCTTGGAGGCGCTCATCTTCTTGCATGGTCAAGGACTTGTGCACAGGGCTATATCGGCTGCTAACGTCTTAGTTGGGGAGAACTACGTATGCAAGCTGACTGGATTCGAAGCGGTGCGACAGATGGAACTTCAGAAAAATGAGGTACATACATTTGTTTTAAGTGACGTTACGGTCTGAAGAGACTTCAGGCTGATGTTTCGGAAACAGGGTGAAGTTACGTCCCCTGGTCTTGATCTACTGGTGGCAAAGTAAAAGGCTTTACTATAGAAGGGTCAAAGGAATGGGGGTTGATGTGTTATTACCTTTTTGCATTTGTCATCGTTTCTACCTTATGCTGTATTTTTCTGCTGGACAAAATTAGGCTGGCTGGGTTTATTTAGTTTTTATAAAGTTGATCTCACCCGAAAGCCTTTGTTTGAAAATACCTTCATTAAACTTTCCTTTGAATTAGCTGTTAAAATGGATTGATTTGCAATCATCAGAATCAGCCACCAATCCCAGAGTTCATTGGTACAGATGATGGGATTCCTATTGGTCATGCCGCACGCGAATGTTTGTCTGAGGGTCGATTCTCAGCCAAGTCTGACGTATGGAGCTTTGGAGTTCTTATGTATGAGGTGTTCACATATGGTGCAGTCCCTTTCAATCGAACCGTCGAAGGGAGATGTCTGAAGAGCGACAAAGAAGTGAAAGAATATGTAAGCATTTCACACAATTTACTTTTGTCAATTGTTACATTTATCCTATATGTTGCCTTCTGGACATTCTTACCAATATTTTTTAACAAATCAAACTTTAGCCTGAGAAAACAACCGCCTCTTGTGGCGGACTGAAAGGCGGATAATCAATATTAGAATTGGTAAGGCGCACATTAGCCTGCAGGAAATGTGCATTCCAATAGGCGATCCCGCTGTAAAACGATTCAATCATTATAACCACCATCATCCACAACATCAAACCAAACATTTGTCAAATACTTGAACATGAGCTGGGGACCCGCGTCTTTCAAGCCAGTGTATCTCGGCCTTGGAGGAAAAACACAACGCAATGTGTGCTGTACTATCAGTGCTTATGTTGTATCCTTCAAATATTAGGTGTGTCGCGGTGGAACACTTCCACCAGAAGAGTGCTTTCATGAAGAAATCGCCATTCTAATGCAGCAATGCTTCGAAAGCAACAGAATCCAGCGACCTTCCTTCCAAGAACTAAAGTTAAGACTAAAAGAGATCTTTAACCAGCTGAAAGATGCAGGTATGTTGGAGTGTATGTTACATTTAACTTCAGGAATGTTGGTATTCATTTTCTTTCTTACATGTTAACGTATCGTAGCCATTAATAGTCAATGTAACAATTATAACTTCTTTATTAGCATCATTTTGTGACAAGTATGTGCTTCACGGACCTATATTGCTTTATTTTAACATTATTACACTTTGGGAGTAGTCTGTCTCCGTCATTATTAATCTACGCTACTGATTATTGTTATCGAAAAAAAAGAAAGCAAACCAAAACAATTCTGAGCCAAATACATTTCTCTTTTTAGGAAAATCCTTGGTCTCTATGATCAAAGTATTTGAGCAAAATTTGCCACCCATTGCTCATTTTTAATCTCTGTTTTCAGGTGATGATCGTCCACCAGGAAGTCCACCACCTCTCAGAAAAATAAACCGAATTTACAAATCGGTAATTATGAAGAAATATACTATTTTATATATCTTAAAGAAAAGTTAAACATAGGGATGTAATACACGACGTCTTTGAGACTTGGTCTAATAGTATAACAGCGATGATAACAAATGGAAATTCATATTCCGCATATTCCGCGTGCTTGCACGTACAATCTTCGTGCTGCTCAAATCAGTTAAATTTGTTAGGATTGTTGGCAAAACTAAGCTAAGCGCTTTAATGATTTTTCTCGCAGTCAAGTACCAAGAGTATTATCTGTAATGCATATATGTGTTTGTTTTATCTTGGCAATGTTTATACTATTTAATATATGTATATAGAAGAGCTAGTTATCATGATTATATCCTTGTAATCATTTATTATCTATCTGTAACTGCGACCACTCCTTGTAATTCAGCCCTAATAAGCTGCGAGTGGGATCTAATAAACTACAATTATTATCATTATTATTTAAGAATGTTCCTATAGGTGTTGTTATAGAAACAGCTGCATTGAGAATAGTTCGTATTTAGCTTCTTTTAACAGTTGTTTACTTCTTTGTTTAGCCTTCACCTTGCTGCACTCCAGGAGAAGATATCGAAGGTCCCATATTCCCAGGGATGTTTGGGTGCCCCACCTTATCTCGTGACCGGCCGATGTTATCACAATGGCACGGGGTAAGGCGTCACTTTCTTAGATTCTTTAAGTCTGGGTCAGACTAGCGACTCAAGCACATTAAAGCGCAAGCAATATACCGTACGCAGTGAATTCATTGATCATCAGCGGCGTTTGTTGTTATCTCGTTTGTTGTTATCTCGCAGTCAGGCTTATGCCTGCTTCGTTAGTGTGACCCAGTCTGTACGCTGTTCATAGATGAACTGATTACATGTTCGGATTCTTTCAATTAGCAAGTATTTAAGAAAATACAACATTATGTGCTATTCTCCAGTCCATCCCTTCAGTGATTTTTAAGTAAAGTAATGTCGATTATGATAATGTTTTTGTTGAATACCTGAATGTTAAAACAACGAGGGGTTCCTTTCGTTACCTGGAATGTTATTGGCTGACCCAACAATAGCCTGACGGCTTAAAAGCAACAACAATAACACATTGTCGGTGCAGATCAATAGGATTTCGAGAGCCTGTGATTAGAGAGTCTTTCTTAACCATTCTTTCGCTCTGACGTAGAGCTAGCGCTCGAAACGTCAGTCAGTGTAATTCACTTCCCACGCGGCGGGTACGATACCACTATCAACTCTTATTGCAAAACCGTATTCTTCTTAACCCTAATTTAGGGAGCACAGCAAATCATTGCTCATGTTGCCTTTCTTTGTAGAATCAAGCAATCAAAGAGACAGTGGATAGCTCCAGGGAAATGGATATGAAGAAACTTCAAACTCTCGAGCACGAGAATATTGCCAAGATATTGCATGTCAATTATCGCGGTACAGATATCGAACTGGTGAGTAACACCTTTTATTTCTCCGCGCGCGAGTGGATGGTAACTTACAATTTACTGCGGTCTGATTGGAACTGTGAGCGGGCGGCTTTTTCCTATCTCTGACCACGGTCACGGTAACCAATGCGCCGCCGGCTCTAAATTCATTGGAGTTTACTAATTTTTCTCAGTCTCAAGTCCAAAGAAAAACAATAAATACGTTATTTACCGGCTAGGGTCGGTCCGTATAGAAACAACCTGTGCCCTCAGTCTTGGAAGTACTGCGGTCTGACCGGTCAGCTGGTAAATTTCAAGACCGACCCTAAGCCAGTAGGTAACTTATATACCAAATCTCCATTTATAACAGGAAAACCGAATTGCCTGAATAAAACAACAACATAAGAACAAAAAAGTCTGTCATGAACAAACCATTCACAACAAAGCAGATTAGAAATGATTCCATGCAGTACCTGATGATAAGAAAGTGTCCTTAGGATCATTATTGCTTTCGGTTCATTTCACAGATAACGGACAACTCCGAAGGAGGGGACCTTTTACAGTACGTGCTAGCCAAAAAGTGCCCAGAAGGGGCCTTGGTGACGTACTTGGCCCAGATCGCCACAGCCATGCATCACTTGCATTCTCAGCACATCCTGCATTGTGACATCAAGGCACAGAATGTCATAGTTCTTGCACCAAACAAGGTCATTACATAAGTTAACTTTCTTAGTTCCTATAAGCGGCCCTAGCCAGAAATCATTTATTGGCGCAGTAAAGTGTTTTAAATCTTGTTCAACCGTTTTTGGGCGATTTATGGTCGTAGTATTGCTATAAAAAGCATTAGGAATCCTTGAAATGACGCCATTTAATGGACATTATGTTAATGAGTTGAACATGAATTGAGTTATAACATTGAATTTCTTCATAGTATACAGTTGTTTTTCAGGTGTCAGACATTCTACACTTACAATCCTAGAGAATGATCTTTAATTAAGTGGAGAAGACATAAAAAACAGAGCAAAAGAACTATATACAGGTTATCCCTTAAATGACGTCATTGAAATTTGATGCCTTAATAAATAAAATTGGCAGACTACAATTATTATTTTTCCTATGTCGGTCATTTTGTTTCCCAGTTTGACTTTTAAATCAAGGATAACTGGCATGGCTTATAGGCACTTTAAGTTTACTTATTTTGAGTTGCCCTTAATACAGTGACGCTCTAGACCTGTATTCTGATTGGACCATTATACTGTAGCTCTACTGTTTTTGTACTGCTTGTTCTAAAGGTTAGGGTGTTTTGTATTGTTGGGTAAGCCAATAGTGTGGCTACTTTCAAGTGGTACTATCTGGCTTCCTTTATGTGATCGTATGGCTGTTTAGATGAGTCAGTATAACGTCTCTCATGGGAAGGGATGCTGAAGATGCTTGGATGAATCCAAGCAGCATCATACAGGTTCCAGGTTATTGTAAATATTCATGAACTTACGTCTCCGTTTTTCATCTATAGATAAAAATATGTCGTCTGGGCCGGTGCAAGGCCCTCCACATGTCAACGTACGAGACGACAAGCGCTACTTCTGTTGTCCAGTGTGAAATGGCGAGTGACGCTGTTAGATGGTGAGTGACTCTGGTGTTTCACAAACAAAACAGTCCCAGTTATGTTTTATGTTCGACTGGAACTTTGTCCTGATTCTAAGTACAGTTATCAACGTTCTGATTTGTTTTGCAATAAATGTAGTCAAATTAAGGACGTATAGTTTTTTTTAGAACACGAGAAAGCTCTGGTACCTTCAAGAATGTTTTGTCAAGAGTATAGAGCAAATTGTACGCTTTTATTACGGTATTTCATCCGGCAGCGCGCTTATGACGTCACATATACGAGGTATATCGTTTTATTTATATGAATATCAGACTCTCGCGTTTAGTCAATCGCAGTGTACATTGACATAAGCATCAATTATTGCGGAGCTTGTCAACGTAATGATTGAGTTATGTCGAGACATCTGATTATTATTGGAGCCAAGAGTACCCATGACACAAGACAACAAGCATCTGGGTAGTCTTTTCTTGAGTACTTAGGCACGAGAATACTTATAACTACGTCTTTTAGTTA
The DNA here is from genome assembly GCA_030867875.1 of Actinernus sp. WN-2022. Taxonomy (NCBI): domain Eukaryota; kingdom Metazoa; phylum Cnidaria; class Anthozoa; order Actiniaria; family Actinernidae; genus Actinernus; species Actinernus sp. WN-2022. The sequence goes on from JAOWCC010001679.1 coordinate 26,407,155, forward strand.
GGAGATGATCTAAAACTAAAAATAAATTTACCAAAATCTAAGGGAAAACTACGTTTTTCGTGGTTTCATGATCTTGCAGGAGCCCACCTGAGGTTATTAAAGACGGTCAGCGCACACATGCAAGTGATGTGTTCTCGTTTGGGACCCTTGCATTTGAGATTTATGAAGCCTATGGTGCCGCTGAGGGGACTTCAGTTGATGATGTGAAGCCCTATCGTCACCTTAGTGATGATCAGGTTGGTAAATAACACAAGTTGATAAACAGAACAGCTATAGGCTAGAATGACAGTTTTACAACTTCTGATCAGCTGTAATGAGAGAAACCGACCTTGCCTGGACCTTAATAACATTTGAAGATGATGGAACATCAGAATGAACGTATGCTTTAAACGATTCGGTTGGTGTCTATCACTGATTCTTAAAATTGGAATGTCCAATTTGCATTTCGTAGTATAATTCTCGATAATTTCTACAAAAATTGTTTTGATTAAAATTGTTTTATTTTCATCAGATCCTTGCTTACTTAGAAGGTAACGAACGTCCTCAACAGCCATTTTACATGCCACAATGGCTCTACATCGCCATCAAACAGTGCCTGCTACATTACCCAAGAGAAAGACCTCCATTTGTTCTGCTTATGGACTGTTTAACCAGCAGGTACGGATACATACATACATAACATAATACATATATATATAAGGTGCGTTCCTTTGGGACAATCCCAATCCGGATTATTTAATCCAAAAATCTACTTAGATTTATTTCTTGGATTAACGGAAATACAGATTTCGTTTATTCGTTTTTGCCGTTATTCTGGGTACGTATTAGAAAAAAAGTGCTTCTGATCAGCGGTATTGACCCATATCCCATGTTGTGCTTTACCATATATGGCTTGACCTTTAGCGCTACTGGACAGCTGATTGCCATAGCTATATAGCCACAAATCGTTTCCGTATTATCGTTTTTTTTCAGTGTTGAATGAAAATCCTTGAAATCCGGTGATAACTGCCGTCTTTTAATTCTTGTCGACGTTATGTATGAAGGTTGTAACATGTTTTGTGAGTACGCACCTAAAAAAATCTTCTTGTAACAGTTTATTTCGGCTCTAGCCAGTACGCATAGTGTCAAAGTCCATAATTGCAATGACACCAACCATTATCCAAAAAGTCAAGGATGTTTAAGAAATCTAATGCATTAAAAAATCTGTTACATGTCTGTCTAAGTTGCTGATGTTTTTATTAATAATGTTTACAAATTTTACACATGTAAAATAGTGCCGTTTTCCTTTCAAATTCAGAAAACCTTTTGATTCCTGGCTTCTTACACGATGGAAGAAGCAACACTCAGAAGAGATCACTTCCGGTTCAGTTGATCTGAACGTCACTCAAGAGGACACGGCTGATCACGTGATACCTCAAGAAAAGCACATGTCCTTCGAGAAATTGCGTCAGATGACTGCGGAAGAGGTCTACCTGGACCACACCTACAAGTACCAACCCAGTTACGAGAACGAGGATAACTTCCTTTACGAAGACGTTTCTTGCTTCAGGCAAGACAAAGAGAACGCTCCTGTCAAGGTGGAATATTCTTTCAGTATGACTGTCCCCTCCTTACCTTCACCACGGGTTCCTGGTTCTCAGTTTGGTTCTTCACACCTCACAGATGTCAAGGTGGAATATTCTTCCAGTATGACTGTCCCCTCCTTACCTTCACCACGGGTTCCTGGTTCTCAGTTTGGTTCTTCACACCTCACAGAAGAAAAGAAGGATATGTTTCCTGAGGAGATCAGGTTTCCTGAGGCTCAACCGGCAAAACATGTTGCGCAACGCCCTGCATCTGCTGGTTTCTCACATCATCCCTTCCCGATTCGAGGTGCACGCCGCACCCCAGTACCACTGTCTCGTCAAAGGGCTAAGTCATGTTCAGGATTACTTGACAAAGAAGAAGCAACGTCCCTCCCTAGACACCATTCACCGGCTGGAAGTTCCTCAAGAAATAATCCACGATGTACTGAATGTACTACACCAGTCGACTCTTTGATGGAGTCGGCGACAGGAAACCTACGAAGTGTTTGGAGACATTTAGATGTAACACCCAGTGCGCCGCTGCTGCCATCTTCGTGTGAAGCATCTCCTTGGTCTTCATTTAGTGCAGAGGTAAGATAAAGTGCTCCATATGGCTTTCAATAACCTCTCTCCCCTCGAGTTTCAAGCAAAGAAACTGCACCACCAGCTTTGGCGGCTTTTGAAACGTTTTTCTTTTATATAATCAACAGTTGGAAAATTCTCAAACTTCGTTTCCATTCTGTTGTGAAGATGTTGTCAACACATGCATGAATTGATCAGCAAGAAAACATTTTTAATTAAAATCAAAAAACATATTTTCAAAAGATACCCACAAAATCCTACAGCTATACCAGACCTTGTTGACTGCAGAGCGTCACAAATATATGTAAAGCAAGGCAAGTTTCTTAAAAGATTCCTGAGGATAATTAAGATCGTTTTAAAAAGATTTCCATAAAAACAACCATCAAGAATTCAATACTTGTACGTTTCGCTCATTATCTATACGTATGTTTACAATACAATGCAATACTATAATTTATTTAATAATAAATAATAATAATAATTATAATAATGTACTTTCTTTTTTGGCGCATTTAAAAATCCCAATGCCCTTACATAATATATATCATAATAAAAAGATATATATATGTTGTGGTTGGAAATTTATTTTGGTTCAAAATTTTTAAACTAGTTCAAAAAATTTAAACCAGTCAAAAATTTTAAACCAGTTCAAAATTTTTACACCAGTTCAAATTTTGAAAACTCGTTTATCTTTTTCAAAAGAAAAAAAATATCTACCCACCCCTCCCCTGCAAAAAAAAGCGAACCTATTCCATTCCCTTTTTTCCCTTGCCCCCCTACCTACTTAACTTACTGTACCACTTACTTACCACTTTCCTTGGCGGTCACTCACTAACCCTGCCCGATCGGGCTTAACTTCAGCTACTCGATGATCCACTCGCCTAACGCAATGCGCCACAGAAGCAATCGTTGATTTGAACACCACCGTATATTCTATAAGTGCTAGTCGTTGAAGCCAGTCCCTCTCATTATGCTAATTTGTTTCCAGTCTCTTAAATTTATACGCGAATGCGCACCGGATTCTTCAAAGATGGCCGATGAACCGTGCGTAAGTAAAGAGGCCTTCTATGATGCCATAAACGACTTATAATCCAAAAAAAAAAAAAACATTTAAAAACACCCTAACCGTCAACAACGGGTGCTCACTAATTTAGGGTGTTTAGAGCTATAGTCACTACACTTAGAACTAGATTACTGAACAACTCAGAATAATAATGCTTCTTCAATGGTCCCGTGAACTAATACAAACCCTACCCCTACATTTAAAAATACCCTAACCGTCAACAACGGATGCTCACTAATTTAGGGTGTTTAGAGCTATAGTCACTACACTTAGAACTAGATCACTGAACAACTCAGAATAATAATGCTTCTTCGATGGTCCTGTGAACTAATACAAACCCTACCCCTACATTTAAAAATACCTTAACCGTCAACAACGGATGCTCACTCATTTAGGGTGTTTAGAGCTAGTCACTAATAATTTTGGGTCGCCTAGCAGCGCCCGTAAGATTTGCTCCAATTTGCTACTACCTTCACCGACAAACAATAGAACAAACATTAATAGAACGAAGCAAACAATAACATCTAGTAGTCACTAATTTAGGATCCCAAATCCAGCATTTAAAATAACTCTAACATCAGTTAACATAACTTCCCTTTTAGAATGTTAAAAAATAAACTGGTTTTAAAATTTTGAACTGGTGTAAAAAAAATTGAACTAGTGTAAAAATTTTGAACCGGTTAAAAAAATTTGAACTGGTTTAAAAAAAAATTGAACCAAAAAATTTTTTAACCACAACATATACATACTATTTACTCGTCAAATATACAAAACCTGTCATGGATCTATCGAGAAAAATTTTTTTTTTTAAAGAAATTTCAAAAATCTAAAAATTATAGAATCTAAACATCTCTATCAAAATGTGTACTGCTTAGCAATTGTAGATATTCTTAAAAAGGTAAGTTTTCAAAGAGGACTGGAATAGCGATAATGAATCAATTGATTCAATGTGTTCAGGTAGAGAGTTCCAGAGTTTAGCCGCAGCATACGAATAGGCATGTTTGCCATGAGCAGCAGTATTTATATCTGTTGGAGTACATAACAATGAACGGTGTGAAGAGAGAAGCATTCGGGCAGGTCGATATTCTGTAATAAGGTCGGATAGGTAATCAGGAGACAGACCATGTAGTAATTTATATACCATCAGTAGAATCTTAAATTTTATCCGTGCCTCGATTGGTAACCAATGAAGTTCCTTTAAAGCTGGCTTAATATGATCTTCGGGACACCATATAAGAGACTATTGGAATAATCTAGACGAGAAATATATAACTAAGGCGTTGACCATTTGCTTCAAATTGTCTCTTGAAAGGTATTTCCGTATACCACTAATGGATCTTATTGCGAGTACAGCTTTCTTGTAGGTGCCATTAATGTGTTTGGAGAAGGTAATATTTTTGTCAAATATCACTCCAAGGTTACGTACCGTATCAGACATTTCAACAATGGAGTTGGCAAATGAAAAACGTGTATGTAAACTTTGACGTTTGTTAAAACGAGAAGTCAGATGGATAATGTCAGTTGTTTTTTCGGGATTGCACAGTAGCATGACGTAGGGAGTAGTTACCCAGTCTCCCGAGCCAAAGGCTCATGTAAAAACGCACGACAAATAATAATTGGTATAACAACAATTATATATAGTAAAACCTTTAAAAAGACTAATTAATAACTTAATATGCTACTATAATTAAACACTGTAAAAATCCTATATGAAAACTACAATTTTCGGTTTCAACAGACCGAAGAGGAGAGCCAACCCATTGGTAGTTCGTGCTCGTTCAAACCCAGTGCCCCGCCGTTGTCGCTGTGTTCCAGCTTGTCAGACGTTGATGGCGTCAGTGACGATGGTAACCAAGCTTCATACCCACCCAATGTCTGTAGTGGAAGCCGTGAGGACGAGTCTGACTACTATGACATATGGGAAAACAATGCTGGCTTAGATCCCTTAAGAGGAACATCTCACTCTACTGGTAAGACTTGATAAATCCAATAAATAGTTAGTAGGACATAAGTTGAAGATATTTTTACAGATGACAATAGTGCAATATTAAATTAAGCAATTGGGACGTTGTATTACCGACACCGTTTTGGTCTGTACTTGTTGATTTTACTTAGATAGATACTTTATTCGTACTCGCACAATTTAAATGATAATATTTACAGTGAAAAAGTATAATTGAGAGAGAGAACTAGCTACTTAGATATAACTTTTGGGAGCTAATCGAGCTAAGTAGCATACTTGGACGCCTACATATTTTAAATAGGCGTATACACTAAACAGTGCACTCTACGATTTCAAGATGGCGGCTTCCTTGGATAAAGAAGTAAATTTTACACTTAAACATATTCTTAAAATTCAAGAGAGAAGTGAAGTTGTTACTCTTCATGAGCTTGGATATTCTATATCCTCTCTTGCAAAGAGGTTTGATCGCAGCAAAAACTGGGTGAAGTACTGGATTCGAAGGGCAAAGAAGGGAGACACTCTGAATGACACATCCAGACAGGGAAGGCCTCCAAGACTCACGAATACAATGAAAAAGAAAATAGACAAGATAAAGTACAAGCGAGGAAATTCTACACGAAAATGTGCTGACAAGCTATCTGCTAATGATATTCACATCTCACACACTACAATCCACAACTACTTGAGAAAGGAAAAGGGCTGGAAACCTATGAAAAGGAAACGCAGATCGCTCTTAACCAGTAAACAAAGACACAAGCGCATGAAATTTGCGAGAAAACACAAAAGCATAACAGAAATGGACTGGCAAAACTATGTATTCTCTGATGAAGCACTGTTTTACCTTTTTAACAAGCCTAATGCCAAGAATGATATAGTATGGGGATCCCAAGAATCACAGGTGTCAGATGCACCCCAAGTAAAGAATAGTGCTTTTGTGATGGTATGGGGAGCAATGTCTGCAACAGCATTAACAAAGTTACACTTCATTCCAGTCGGCCAAACCATTACAGCCAAGTACTACATTGAAGAGGTTCTTGAGAAAGTGCTAAAACCAGCAATAAAGCGAACAAGATCTTCTGGGCGCATTGATGAACGCAAACTGATTGCTTACCGTAACAACCTTGTTTACCAACAGGATGGAGCTCCTGCTCATACCTCAAAAGCTGCACAAATGTGGTGTAGAGATGAGCTACCTGGTTTTATAGAGAAAGGAGACTGGCCAGGGAACTCTGCAGATTTGAATCCGATAGAAAATCTGTGGTCCATATTGAAGCAACAGGTTTATAAGACCAAGGCACCTAAAACCATGGTTCAGTTAAAGGCCCGCCTTATAAATGCCTGGAGATCAATATCGCAAGATACCCTTCTTTCCTTGGTGCATTCCATGCCAAACAGAATTAAACGCATTCTGAGAGAAAAAGGAGGCCACTCCGGATATTTACTGAGAATTTCAGGTCGATCGGAAAAGTATTCAGAATTTTATTTTTACAATAAAAATGGACCAATACTTTCTTTACACCCTGTACACTAAACAGTGCACTCTGATTGGTCGATATCTTTGTATTATAAGAGTATATATACACTGGTGGTGTCACGTTTTCTGCAACATATTTTGTACCAGAAAATAACCCGTCACTTCGTGCCGGAATTCAATACAAAAATAATGGATCAATCCCGGTTTCTGGGAAACTACCCACCCACCCACCCCTCCCTTGGATATGCATGTTCTATTAATGATTAATCATTAAAGTTATGGTGAAGTGTTGGAGAGGGGTAACCCCATTCAAACTACTTGCGTTGGAAAACACAGGGTGTATTAGCTCTACAATCGGCACTATCGACTAAGCTGATATGAAAACCCGACTGTTTTCATATCAATTTAGTCAATAGTGCTGCGGGAGAAGCTCTCGTGATCCGTTAAAATGTGAACTAAAATGCTTTCAACAGGACTTATTAAATAAATCTATGCTTAGTTGAAGCCGAGTCGAACCTTCACAGAAAAAATATTGATCGAACTTCATCGCCGAATCCAAGCCTGATCCACAGCGTTTCAAATAAATAAATCATTTGAGGTCCGTCTTTCGATTCTCCTCGCCGATTAGCCTGATTTTCAGACGGTCATATAAAAGTTGGTTCTCTTTCTTCTCAAGATTATAGAGAGGAACATGTAGTATTTTACATTTAAAATAGTTTTTGAGCTTTCTGAGCTGCAACGCGAGCTTGATCGAACCAACTGTACCGACCCGAACCACTAAGAAAACTCGGTACAATGTCAGCGGCGTCGCCGAAAAGTGAATGAAAGGTTAGCCACTAATTTCGGTGTTCACCGGCGGGACACGACAGCACAGATTAAAATATATACCGTATAAATTTCTCGCAAGTGAGAACAGCTTTTCTGCTGCTTTTTTTGTGATGTTAGAAGTTTTATCAAGAAATACTTCACAAACATCCAGATCTTATTAGTGCCTAGCCAAATCGTAGAGAGAAAGGGGGTAATCTAGAGTCTACAGCAGATTTTTAAGCCTCCGAAGAGAGATAAGAAACACAGCTAAAGCTTGAATTAAGAGTGGACCCGGATAAAGTTTTTGAGTTTGTTTGACCAATCAAATCGCTGAACGGCGGACATTATTCGACCAATCAGATCGTCGGAACAAACACACACACATGAAATTTAATAGTATAGGTACTTCCTTTTCTCTAATTGATGTTCTTTGCCATGCATCTGTCATATTATAGTTGCCCAGATTACGTCAAAATGTGACGAGAACAGCACGCACCATTCGACTGCGTCTCGTGGCGTACCTCTCTATTCTCGTCACATTTTGACGTCATCTGTGAATCCTATAACGCTAAATATTCTCCATAATATGTTCTTTTATCAGAAGAGGAGTACATAACGTCTCAAGTTGAAGATCTCTATGAACGTGTGGACCAATATCAAGAACTGGATTATAACAGACATGAACACGAGTACGAGCCTCTCTCGCTGTACAGCATGGCTATTCCCGCGCATGCGCCAGGATCCACCAATGCAGACGGACAGTCTTCTCATACATACGTTAATGGTAAGCTACGTTCAGTCACTTTATTCTTTGTTCCACCTCAACACTACTCCTAAGTGGTCCATTCAAGCCAATTAATGCCTGAGATGTTAAACCGTTACAGGAGCCCATTACCAGGAGCGTCCATCTTCTCCATTGGGTCTGTTCCCAGCACAGGAGTAGATGTGGCTATATTTAGAATTGCATTTCGCGCGAAATAAACAAAGGCCATGTTGTCTTAGCCAATCATTATTATTCATTATCATTCTTCTCACTTTCAACGCGGGAATTCGAATTGCTGGTTTTCACTCAATCCCCAGAGATTCAAATGACAAAGGGCATGGCGGCCATGTTGGTGCCCCAGCAAAAGAAGCTAACGAGGAATCTATTGTTTAAGGGAACCAACATGGCGGCTATGACGTTAAGTGAAAACCAGCAATTCTAAATATAGCCACATCTACTCCTGTGCTGGGGTCCCAGTCCATAACATAGGAACGCTCCTGGTAATGGGCTCCTGACCGGCAACAAAAAAATACTTAAATCTGCCTTAAATTATTACCCTGGGACGCCAAAAAGCGTTCATGCTTCGTAAGAAGGATAAATTAAGTGAACGTGACAATTTTGAATTGAATTTTAGTGTTCACATATGTTTACTTGTTTTCAATTTGCGGTGATGAGGAAAACAGGGAAGAGAATAATGTCGATGCATTTCGACTGTACTATACGGTGCAAATTACGGTAGCGATTTAGCACCGGCATTGGTTAAGGAGATAATAGGCGAAAATCAAGCCATGCGACCTATATTGCATATTTGTGCCTTAAATATTGTATGAACCTCAATACAAGTAAACAGAAAGCGGTTTATGATTTTACGTATCTTTTATTTTGCATTGAAATCTGCAATTTAGATGGTCACGTGACTCCAGTGTGTTGGTAACTGTAAAATAATTATACTTCTCAAACTCATGAATAATTAATGAGAATATTACAAAGAAAATCACAAGCGTGAAGGAGTTTGGATATGTGATGAAACACTTGCATAAATTATCCAAACTTTCTTCTCCTTTTTCTCTTCAATGGTAAATTCGTTGGAGAAGCCATATACAACACTGTCAGCCGTGTTGTATCAAATATCCAAACATCTCGAACTGAGTTTAAAAAACTCCGCTTCGCGTCGTTTTTCAAGTTCAGTTCTCAGTGTTTGGATATGTGATACAACACGGCTAACAGTGTTGTATGTAATATATACAACACTGTCAGCCGTGTTGTATCACATATCCAAACACTGAGAACTGAACTTGAAAAACGACGAGAAAACGGAGAAGAAAGTTTGGATAATTTATGCAAGTGTTTCATCACATATCCAAACTCCTTCACGCTTGTGATTTTCTTTGTAATATTCTCATTAATTATTCATGAGTTTGAGAAATATTACGCAACTCGTCAAAGTATACAAATGACAAGTTTTAGAAACATTTGCTAAAACATTGCGTTTATTATGCATTATGCAATTTGGCCTCGTTTCCATGTAATCCCAGGCCTTAATTGGCTTGAGCATCCCCGACCCTTCAGATGATAATCAAACCACAGAAGGCACGTTTTTGCATCTGATTTATTGAACATTTCATTGTCTTGCAGTACGCATGCTCGATGCTCCAGTGTATGAAAACGTCGAGTAAGAAGCTAATGAACAAGCTGTTAAATCAATAGGCCTTAAAGGAAACAGTCAGTTGCTGACATATCACTTCAATAACCTCGTGGTCCCATGGAAAAGTTTTACTGGATGGCAAACAATCTTCAAAAACGCTGTTTTAGAAAGATCGATAACCGTGGAAAATAGTATTTACAAACATTAGATTAAATATAGTTGCTAGTTGTTTAGGTCTGGTTAAAGGGGTACTACGCATGTATGGAGTCAGTGTTCGATTTGGTGGCTGTTAATTGATTACAAACAGTTAAAGCAGTTTAAAAACTCCCCTACTTCAATGATTGATTGAAAGTATTTTCAATATTTTAGTTGAAGACTTATATTTACACAGTTTATTAGTAATTTTTTGATTATTTGCTTTGATTTTTACCATCCCACATGTACGCGAGGTTCGTCAGTTCATTTAAGAATCGCTTATAATAACTGTCTGGCCCGGATATCTAATGTAATGGTCTCTCACCGTACCATGATACAGTCCCTTTAAAACATACTGTTGTGGGAAAATATTTTCTCTATACATTCGGCCTGGAAAAAAAAGATATATGTTTTTATATGATAGCGCGAAGACGATGACCAAGGCCAGGTGTTTAACGATAAAGCCAACAACGCGGAGCCCATAGTACCACAGTACTTGTTTGGCGCCTGTTTTACGTTTTCTCTTCACCGTATGTGAATTGGGAGGAAGTAACATGATGAGAGGACATTTAAGATAATAACGTTCGTGTCTTGTACAAGTTATACTTTAGCTAGTTTTCATGTAAGACCGTAACTCTGTAATTTGATTGGATCAGACGGACAAATACAATGGGGAAGCCATTTTAAAGCCACGGCAAGACCGTAACTCTGTAATTAGATTGGTTCAGACGGAAAAAACAATGGGGAAGCCATTTTAAAGCCACGGCAAGACCGTAACTCTGTAATTAGATTGGTTCAGACGGACAAAAACAATGGGGAAGCCATTTTAAAGCCACGGCAAGACCGTAACTCTGTAATTAGATTGGATCAGACGGACAAAAACAATGGGGAAGCCATTTTAAAGCCACGGCAAGACCGTAACTCTGTAATTAGATTGGTTCAGACGGACAAAAACAATGGGGAAGCCATTTTAAAGCCACGGCAAGACCGTAACTCTGTAATTTGATTGGATCAGACGGACAAAAACAATGGGGAAGCCATTTTAAAGCCACGGCAAGACCGTAACTCTGTAATTAGATTGGATGAGACGGACAAAAACAATGGGGAAGCCATTTTAAAGCCACGGCAAGACCGTAACTCTGTAATTAGATTGGATCAGACGGACAAAAACAATGGGGAAGCCATTTTAAAGCCACGGCAAGACCGTAACTCTGTAATTAGATTGGATCAGACGGACAAAAACAATGGGGAAGCCATTTTAAAGCCACGGCAAGACCGTAACTCTGTAATTAGATTGGTTCAGACCGACAAAAACAATGGGGAAGCCATTTTAAAGCCACGGCAAGACCGTAACTCTGTAATTAGATTGGATCAGACGGACAAAAGCATCAACGGAGAAACCATTTTTACGTACGTGAGCTATGATTCACGATTGCATTATTATTTAGCCATTATAAGCCTAAAGCTGTCCGGTAATCTGAATATTGTAAATTGTTGTATCTTACATATTTTAAGAATCTAAGCACCAATTAAAAAAATACCATTTCTGTAGGTATTTGTAAATAGATATGGTAGGACCATATTAATTAAGCCGCAGTGGAAATATAAACGTAAACTTACTAAACCGGTTGGAATAGTAAAACCTGTACATACTTGTAGAACTGATAGAACTGGTAGAACCACTAGATGTGATGGACCTTGGCGAAGTGTTTGGACCATTAGAACCAGTTGATCTGGAAAAACTAGTGGAAGAGTTTGAACTAGTTACTAGATCTGGTAAAACTAGTTGGGGTACAGTTTGAACCGGTAGAACTGGTAAGATCTGGTAAAACTAGGGAACAGTTTGAACCGGTAGAACTGGTAGAACCAATAGGTCTGGTAAATTAAACTAGTTGGGGAACAGTTTGAACCGGTAGAACTGGTATAACCAGAAGATCTGGTAAAACTAGGGAACAGTTTAAACCGGTAGAACTGGTATAACCAGTAAATCTGGTAGAGTTGGCAGTCTGCTGGTCCTAGTCCAAAGAAACTATTTTCTACTCAGATAACATTCCCTGAGAACGTTAAAGTAAATGGCTCAATGCTCATTTCTATGTTTCAGGCATAGACCAAATTCAAATATGGCGTTGTCATCAGTTTATAATACGACAATTGCATTATGACGTCATTTAGTTACAACTACCAGAATCCTTTTTGAATTATTTTCTCATTCAGATTTGAGAATACCAAGACAATGGTCTACATAGGCCCTTTGCAGGACCTGGTCACGTGACCTTTTTAGCCTGTCAATAAAAATAATTGGCGCTAGAACAACATGTCAGAAATGTAAAGAGCGTTTTAGGTTCATATCTTTAAAACTGAAGGAATGGCGAATTTTTGAAAACTCTAAATTTAACAGAGTTTGTGAGGCTGGCTGGCACGGCCTTTTTACGAATTTTGGCTTGCTCTTTCCATTTCTGGCATCCATGCTCGTCTTCTAGCGCCAATTTCTTTTGATTAACAGGCTAAAAAGGTCACGTGACCAGGTCCTGCAAAGGGCCTATTAGGTGAACAAAACGATCCACGCAAGGACTTCTGGTAGTTGTAGTATGTGACGCCATCATGCAACTGTCCTATTGACTTTAAGGTCGGTACAGACGAAGGGTCCCCTCGTCTGAACTAGGAAAAATATTGTCGCGGGGACAAAGTTTTGTCCCCGGGACTTGTCCCTTCAAATCAAACTGGTTTGAATTGAGGGGACAAGTCCCTGGGACAAAATGACAAGATTTTTCCTAGTATATAGGAATTATTTTAGTCTGTATATTTTAAAAATAAAATTGATAGTTTTACTGCTACTTTAAATCTATGTCTCTTATTAACTAAATTCAACCCAAAATGAAGTGTAATAATGCAAACCTTTCGGTTTCCGAGTAATTACTTATTTTCAGGGGCCTGGAATCAAGTAGCCCCATGCCCAGAATAAATGAACTTCATGTGCTTATTTATCTTCATGGGGTCCTGATTTATCGATTGAAAACACTTATTCATATTCGGTTCCTAAGTATCCCGAATTTTGATTGGTTGATTCACCTGCAGCAGGAGGCCATTACCCGGAGCGTCCATCTGTCATATATTCGCGATGCAGCGTTTTCCCAGACCGGGTTATTTTTAGATTTCACATCTCGTTCGCTTTCATCGCGGAATGTTGTCAACAAAAGATGCCTCGTTAGCTTCTCTTGTTTGGTCAACCAGCATAGCTGCAACATCGTTAATCATTTTAGCGGAGACAGAACTTGCGGGGAACTCATTCTAAAAATAACCCGGTCTGTAAAAACACTGCTTCACAGACGTAGTATGGGAGATGGACGGTCCGGGTAATGGGCTCCTGCCTGCAGATAATTGCGCGCAAATAGGCGTTTGCTGCAGATATTGTCGTGAGCATGCGTAGTGCTGTTCAACAGCAAATCATGGCTGCTCGGTTTCCAGAATGTTCAGAGGAGGAAATTGCGAGCATTTTGGATGCCCAATGTAGCAAAAAGACGAATTGTTTACTGAATACTAAAACAATTATTGGAACTGCGGCTATCGCAAAATATGATGAATTGCGGTCTGACTACCAGTTCTGTCTTCGGCATCGGCAAATAACTGGTACCTCGCCACAGACAATTCATCATATTTTGCTCAGCCTCGTCCAATAATTGCTTATTATCAGTCGACTCCTAGTCGCCCCGAATTCTGATTGGTTGATTCACGTGCAAATAACTGCGCACAAATAACTGTTTTCTGCAAATACTTTTCTGAACATGCCTACTATTGACCGCTCCGTTTTGTGAATATGCAGAGTTTTCCGAGGCTCAAATTTTCAGTTTCGAAACAATGGAGGTAAAGCCATGTTTTGTCGAATGACAAAATAATTATTATAATATAGATACGATAGTACGCGCGCTCTGATTGGCTGAAAAGCCATGTTTTAATCAGAGTATATAACATAGATAGCCGTGTTTTATTGTTTTCAACTGGCGGTTCCTTTCATCTCGCCCGTAAATCTATATTATAAAACAGATAAAGAAGCATTAAATCCATGTTTTATACTATCATAAAACACTCTGGTCATTTGAGAACACTCGAGAAATGTTGAAAGCACGCGCCTTCGCCTTGTGCTTTAACATTTCTCTCATGTTCTTAAATGCCCATCGTGTTTCATGATAGTATAAAAGTGGCTAAGGCTTCTTTATTTGTTAATTATACACTAATCAACCCGAAACGCGCGCTCTGATTGGTCAAGAGTCGTGTGTTATTAGAGGACACACACATGGATAGCGTCATGAGCGCGCGAAGCCAATTCCTCAACTCGTTTTGATTGGATATTTTCATAGTTTATAGTTTGCGATTATTACATAAAACAAATAGACTCATTCTGCGGTGTGTTTGTCCTCTAATAGATGCACACACAGATGACGCCAACACGTAAAGAACATCAGTTACTCGACTGCGTCTCGTGGCGCACTTCTTTGTTCTCTTCACGTTGTGACGTCATCTGCATGTGCATCTATGATAGGACAGACGCAGAATGGAATCTATTTGTTAAATATTATGAACTTCCCGTGTCTCGCTATTAGTTATTTGACTCTGTTTTCTGTATTGGCAAATAACTAGACCTTAAGCGCCAGACGTTCACGAGTCACGGAAGGCATATACGGAAGTCAACATTTCCTTTTTTTGGCGCGTTTTGATGTCATCACGCAAGTAATGTCGAGTCTCACCCGTATTGATCTAACGAGGTTAGACGAAGTCTGATTCTTACAGTGCGACTATTGTAAACGGGGCCACTTAGATAACGAGAACAAAACACATTGCAAAACGAAATAAAAGCACGCAAAGCACATTCATACGATTTTCTTCATTCAAAAGACTTCGACTTCAGAATTACCGAAGCTCGAGCAAGTTGAAATGCTATTGTCTTCTTCTCGACACTGATTGGCTCAAATAACCATAAGTGCGGCTTTGTTTTCGTTCTGCAAATTGATTGGTTCTCGTTGTCTAAGTGGCCCCGGACTGTAACTCTCACTGAGAGTAACAACGTAGAAATGCTTATTATATGGTAATGGGTATATGTATTAACCAATATTTCGGCTGGCATGGCCTGCCACGAACGCATTCTCCAACCCAGAGCCCTGCTCTTTTGTGCATTCTTTGTGCAAAAGAGAAGGGATCTGGGTTCGAGAATGCTCATGAACAACTCATGATATTTTGGGTATATACTTCATGGTAGTGTTTCGTTCCATATAGTCTCCCTGTATAATCATTTCCTCTACTGTTTTACAGTATTATGCAGGGAGACTATATGGAACGAAACACTGCCATGAAGTATATACCATATTTTGATTATTCATGGCGCCTTGTTAAATAAAAGCCATCTATATTTTGCATTCGTGTAACCTGGTTCCAGGGACCCCATGCGAAGAGAGAGTTGATTTGATTTTAGGATTTCGGCCTAATATTCCAAGATCTTGAATTCAGGATCATTTGGACTAATATTCCGTGATCTTGAATTCACAATTTTGGCCTAATATTTCAAGATCTTGAATTCAGGATCATTTGGACTAATATTCCGTGATCTTGAATTCACAATTTTGGCCTAATATTTCAAGATCTTGAATTCAGGATCATTTGGACTAATATTCCGTGATCTTGAATTCACAATTTTGGCCTAATATTCCAAGATCTTGAATTCAGGATCATTTGGACTAATATTCCGTGATCTTGAATTCACAATTTCGGCCTAATATTCCAAGATCTTGAATTCAGGATCATTTGGCCTAATATTCCAAGATCTTGAATTCAGGATCATTTGGACTAATATTCCGTGATCTTGAATTCACAATTTTGGCCTAATATTTCAAGATCTTAGATTCAGGATTGAAGATCTTTACAAAAAAAGTCGCTGAACTTTCCTAAGGTTGTTATTACACAATCCCCAATATAATTACGTTTGATGATTTGAAGAGTTTTGGTACACTATTATCCAGAACTTCCGTTTGCCTTGCCTAAGGGGATGAGGTGCATGACCTGTTACTCCTAATCTACCGCTAATTTTGAAAGGGTTTCAATCTTACGCTTAGTCAATCAGCTGAGCGTAAGATATCCATTCAGCCAATCAGAGAGAATGTTACTTGCTACTGTAGCTTGCGAAAAAAAGGCACAGTTCCGGAATCGCTTGTTCAGCAAAACCCATAACAATATTATAACTAGTACCGTAATACATTTTAATTTAATTTAATTTAATTTAAAAATGCAGAAGCCTCACGATCATTTTTACCAGAAATAATTATTTTAGTGAAAAAGGCTGAAAAAGCCATATTAATTTATTGCAGGCTCCTGTTTATTGACCAAGCTTGTGTAGTCCGGATCTTGATCTTATTGCCTGTCAATGGACCGAACCCGCACACAAAAGAAAGATGTATTTGTTTTATTTGAAAGCAAACAATTAATGTTGTTCTTACACTATGCACCGGGAGCACATTACCAGGAGCCCATTACCAGGAGCCCATTACCAGGAGCGTGCATATCCCACATTAGGGACCTTTAGCAACCAGGACGGTGACAGCAGTGACGACGGGACATAGAAAGAATTTTCTCCCGAAATTTGGTGTTTACTATTTCCCTTGTTCGCCTTCAATTGTTTTTCACAACCAGATTTTCGAAAAACTGATAATGACTATAGAGTTCCGTTCACGCCGAATGAAACATGATTTGATTTTCTTTCTTACCTTCGCGTTGTCTTTAAAACGTACAATTTGGGGTTTTCACGTTGTGTTTTTGCAGAGAACGGCGAAAATGTAGGCGACTGCGTGCCTTTTCACGTGCATTTATTGTATTTTGTAATTAAGGTTATTGTTTTATGACGTCGCCGTCGTGGTTGCTAAAGGTCCCTATTAGGTCTGTCCAACAGCAGAACTGTTACAGTTGATGTAGCTATTTTTAGCTTTGTGTTTCCCGCGAGAAGAAACAAAGGCCGTCACTTTTAACCAATCAGGATGCACTGAAAATTGTAATTAACACGGTTCAAACTGCTAAAAATACAAAAGCGCAAAAGAACAAAAGATAACGTAATCGCATACCAGAACTTCGCGACTATAAATAGCCTGCAGAACAGGCGCTTTTCCGATACGAGCGGAGCGAGTTCTGACACCGATCCGAGCGAAGCGAGCATAGGCGAGAAAGAATATTAAGCGCATGCCGCCATCTTACGGAAATTTGAATTCTGCCCCCTTTCCGCATAACTTTGTCGGTATCTGAGATATGTAGTCAAAACATTGCACAGTTTATTTTTATGACCTTTATATCTCCTGTCCAAGTCTCTACAGGGTGGGTTTTATTCACGACCACGGCCTCTATAAAGTCGCTCAGTTTTTCCTTCATCAGTTCATTTACTCGACCCTGACTGACTCTTTCACTCGAACAGCCTCTGACAGCAGAAGCGAAAATTACTTTAGGGAACTCCGTAATTTCCTTCATCCAAAGATGGCTTTTAAGTCCCAGTGTATTTAGTTTCGATTAACTGATCCTTCACAATGCTTTGCAAATAGTACAATGCCGAAGCGCTACGTCCTGTCTGACTCGACTTCCCCGGCAAACAGTTGGGAAATAAGGCTTTTACCTGTTGGTAAAACCTCCAAAATATCTCGCCTAGAAAGTACAAATGTAAACTATTCACTGCCTGCGTTGTTCTTCTAAATACTTTCCTGGATTAACGCTCAACCGCTCGATCACTTCTCTCTTGTCGCCGCCATTTCAGTCAGCTCGCAGGAGAAATGTGCGACATTTCGTGATACATGACAGCGATGACAGCTAATTGACCAATCAGTATTTCCCGTCCAGAATCTGTACGGGAAATGAAAAGGGATGGCTGCAGGCCCTCCGTCTCCTCTCTCGTGCCAGTCTCCTTTTTCCATTTTCACGCGGCCAAATCATTTTATCTGCGAAACAGGCCCTTTCAACGCAAAGAAAGTGGCTAGACTATAAATAGCCACGTCGTCTACTGTGCTGTGGGCGCTACCCATCACATAGGTACTCTCCTGGTAATGAGCTCCTGTATGCACGCATTTTATAAATAATAATTAATGTATTTTCATACGTACACACTCATTATTTCACAGTGAGTGTTTTTAGTGTGCAATGTTTAGGCCAAGTAAAAAGATAAACATGTTTATCGTCCGGATAAAAAAAAGATGCGTTCGTTTCTATTTTTGATATATTTTCTATTTCTTGATTTTTAGTTCGGCCCGTGCGAGTGGAGCGCTATAGATATTAGACTTTCTCAAAGTCCTTCTTAGCCCCCCGCACGAAGGACATTTCCCACTTGCAGCGCGCCAAATTTACCGGTTGATTTTTCAACCGGAGGCGTGGCTTATGACGTATTAAGATTTGCCCAATCATACAGCGTTAATTCTTCAGGCATTGTTTGTTGACGTGTCAAGTCAGTCGACCGTGGATGTGGTATTTACAGTTTGATTGTACTCAGAAAGAGCTTGTCAAAGGCGCGGAATGTAAGCTCCGCCCCTGAAACGTGTTTTCACGCCAAAACATAATCCCCCGATTCATTTTCCTGCAAGTGAAACAAGTCGAACTCGCCTCTCGCTTCGATTCTCGCTCTCGCTTTTTGACCCAGAAATCGCTTACCCAGTGACTCGGCGAGTTCGACTTGGAGCAAGTCTATATAGATATAGGACAGAGGGATGACAGCAAAAAATGGGTATATACTTCAAGGTAGTATTCCGTTCCATATAGTCTCCCCGCATAATCATTTTCTCAACTGTTTTACAGTATTATGCAGGGAGACTATATGAACGAAACACCACCATGAAGTATATACCCGCGACCCTGCAAAAGTGCTGCACCAGCTCGCGCACTGTTGAAATCAGGTGTCCCGGATCGAAACCTTGACCAGTAGCTTGTGATATTGTTTCTTTCATTTTTTTGCATCTTCCGTTATCTTCTTTTCTCTCCTAAACCTCTTTCAGTGTTTCCCTTGATCGTACCAGTTATTTTTATGTTTTTATCTTTGTTTTCTTCATATAATTTATCGCTTTTTTCGGTCGTTGTCTCAGTTTAGAATTGGGAGCTCCGCTTTTAGGCTTGCTTAAATACATATGTTAGTTTGTTTTTTACATTAAAAATTACTTGGTACGAGTTCGAGGATTTTTGGGAATACAGTTACTGTGTGTTGAGCTTTCCTGGCAGATTTTATAGCGGAGGTCCCCTTAGGCCGGCGCGAGTAGACCACCATACATAGATATAGGATGCGGGCAAAACTTGGCCGACTTCTTGCACCTGTGCGCGCACTGTTGAAATGGCCAGTAGCTAGTGATACGTTTTTCTTTCTTCTTTTTGATTTTCCGTTAGGCCATGCTAATGAATGTTCTTACCTCATATAACCCCTGAAGAAGGTTCGTTCTGCCGAACCGAAATATAGGGTACAATAAATAACATCGTACAGCCGTCCGATCAGTCTTGCACGCTGTCTGCGTTAGCCTGCGAATACAGCCGCCTCACATCGGGTGGAAATATGTCTCTCTCGGGGGGATTATTTCCACCCGATGTGAGGCGGCTGTATTCGCAGGCTATGTCTTCGTATACTTTTTAATTTCCTCTACTGGTTGTGGATTGACAATTTGCACGAGAAAGGCAAGAAACAACAGGCCACGTTGCCATTTGCAATACATAGGTGAAACTAAGCGACGCCTCAAAGACAGATTTAATGAACACAGACGGACAGTAGACAAGCCTAACATTAAATCTAAACCTACTACTGTATCTGAACATTTTGTTTCTAGACCTAACCACTCTTACACCGACATGCAACTTATCCCCCTAGAAATAATATACTCCAGTAGTATAGCCGGTATTAAAATGATACCCGCTCATTTTTAATCCAGCAGAGAGCCGTTTTTAGCCCCCCTCCCCCCACATCTTTTTGGACCCTAGTGAATTTAGGCTGTGGGCGCTACCCATCACATAGGTACGCTCCTGGTAATGGGCTCCTGCCATTTCTTATTATTCATAGGATAATTTGGTTATTTCATGGTTTTCTTTGGCGAATATACTCGAAATGATATATTATTTTGGTATATAACTCGCCGAAAGGCTCGTTGTATACCAAATAATAGACATTTATCGTGGAATACTTATTTTTTTCGCGAGCGAGCGGGCGGTAACCTACGATTTCCTGCAATCTGATAGGTTTCGGGAGCGGGCAGCTTTCCACGGCCACGGTAACCAGTGCGCATGCGCGCCCTATCGATTCGTTGGAGTTTGTTCAATAATGTGTCTCACAAGTCCAAAGAGAACAGAGAAAAAAAAACGTTATTCACCGACTTAGGGTCGGTCCGTATAGACAAAAACTGTGCCCTCGATCTTTAAAGTACTGACAAGCGACCGGTAAATAACTCATGTGTATTCCATAGAAAACCACGAAATAACCAGTAAATAGGTGCACGTACAGTTTCTGTTAAAGGAGCTGTGTCACGGTGAGGGACAATCGCGAAAGGTCAACCGGAAGCCACAGACTGCGGATAGAATTAATTCAAGTGTTTTTACTTTAATCGGTACACGATACGGAGAGGTTCGGTGACAGCACAATTCCCTATCAGCCGCTAGATGATTGGCGCATGCTTAACTTTCATTACGAATCGAAGAGCGAGGTTTTGATTCGAGAAAGGCTTCCAACAGGCATTTAAGTTGTGAAGTTAAGGATTAGTTACCCTTTATATTGATACATTTATCTATTAGTAATCGGAACCTGCAAACTATATTTATAGTAAAAAGACAACTTCTTTATTTTACGTATGAGAAAAATTAACATATTAAATTTCAAATATATACAATGAAAGTCAAAACGCGCGTTACGTGAATATGGTAGTGTTTACAGTAAAAGGTCAACTTCTTTAATTTACATACGAGAAAAACACATCTTAATATACATATGATGAAAAACAAAAATATTAAATTACAAATATCAGTATACTAGGGGGTGTGTGGGGGGGGGGGGGGGGGGGGCAGAGAGTGAAAGTCACCGCGACTGATAACTCCCCTAGGGTACCACCCCTCCCTTGTGATCACGCCCTAGGATGGAATGTCTGGAATGTAAAGAATGTAGAATACTGTTTTATGGGCGTGGTGAAGACTAGGCGCGGGTGACGGTCATGTGTATACAGCCCGAGTTAAGGCTGCACCCAGCCTCTTGTTCAATATTTCATTTTCTGCAAATAACGGCTGAGCATGTGCACTATTGACCATTCCGTTTGGTAAACAAGGCAGATGGATTTGCAGAGCTGTTGGCAACTCAAAGTTCCAGTTTCGAAGTAATATGTAAAATACGAAGGGCTGTTTTCGAAGCGATTTCTAAATACAGTGAGAGGGGGTTGAAAACCGAGGCAAAGCCGAGGTTTTTCAACCCCCTCTCACTGTATTTAGAAACTCGCTTCTAAAACAAGGTCTGAGTGTTTTACATGGCTTCTCAAACTCCACTTTAATGATAAAAATAGCGATCTAAAAGTCTTGAAATGCAAGCTGTATTTGGAAACGATTCTAAACACTCGTCATGCATGGTCATGATTTCTATTGTATTTACCTGATGAATTATTAATGAGTTTGAGAAACTGTCCAATAATTGCTTATTGTTATATATAGCAAGGACTTATTTATTGAAAGCTAGTAACGCGCGCTTCCATTGGTTGATCCGGGGGCATGTGGTAGTCATCAATATAAAACCACCCTTATGAAAACGAGCGTGTATCGGGTTGCAAATGTCCACTGACGGAGTGCAATTGCCGGCCCTGTATCGTTGGCTCTTGATTCATCATCCTATCCATTTAGACCAATCAGATTTTGGCGCTGACGCGGAAGCCATTCAGGTGCAAATCCCGCCACGAGTCACCAGTGAGTAATTTTGAAAAGTTCCAAAAGTTTCAAAATTCATTTTACCTTGTATTTTGATAATAATTGAATACTAACAAAAAATGACTTTAGTGTTTTTTTTGCAGCCCTTGTAGGCCGCAAATGGTACAACATTTCCTCCAAAAGTCATGGTATTCCCTTATTCCGGGTATTGTAATTAATATTTTTCTACGCATATAGGTGCCCGTGGGATTCATACATCCTTCAGCTGTGGCTACGAAAGCATGAGGTCCACGAAAACTGGCCCAACCTAAGCGTCACCATTCTAGAGGCTGATAAATTCCTTATACTGCCAAGGGAGGAAGTTGAGAAATCAACTACCGAAGAGTGTTGTGCCGACCACAATTATGAGTATCAAACACCTTTCAGAAGAATTGTAACCAGTTTGGAAAGAGTTATTCGCAAAATACTCTTGAGACTCCGACTTTCATCGCTTTCACTGCCGGTGGATGCGGAGGCAACAGCAACAACTGACGAGTGCGGAATCTATCAGGAGAGAACGGACTACGAGATATATATCCCTCCAATGTGTGTGAATACCAGTGCTGAAAGCATTGAACAAGAAGAAACAGGAGGAATTGGTGAAGGAGAAGAAAGGGGCGAAGTGCAACAACAAGAAGAGGGCGAAGAAATCAGTGGTTTGAAACTGAGAAGCAGGATTCTCAGGTCAATCTCTATGTACTCTTGCGAGTCTGTATATCCATGTGACAGCGAGTCGAGCAGGGATGACGAATGTAGTACGATTACATCATGTGATAGTATCTCAACATACAGAGAAGACCTCTCAAAGTATCTGAAAGAAACTGACTATGGAGAATCCTTACCAAAAGATCTCGAAAGCTTGTACGAAAGCATTCCATCAGAAGATGAGACGAGAGACCCATTTGAGAGAGACGACGACGATGATGATACATATGACAATGTTTCCCTATTAGACGAAGCCATGCATGTTCAAACCTCACAAATAGTGCCCTTCAGAAGGGAAGAAGCTTCTGAGAAAGACGCCAATGATGAGGACGAAAGGAATACTAAATACACTGAATGTATCAGCAATACTAGATCAATGGACTCGACACTGTACTTTCGTGAAGGATCAGTCAAGTCAAGTCAAGGATGTGAAGACACGGGCAGCATGTTTGAGTCCAGTGCAGTGAAATTAAAAGCAGAGCGCAGGAGTTCAATTACCCCCAGTGCGTCCTCAGCAACTTCGACTTCTTCTTGTTCCATCAATGACGCATCCTCGATTGCGTCAACTGTTGATGGGATGGCTGATTATTTTCGCAAGAATTCATCAGCGTCGTGTTGCAGTTCTCGGTCCTCGGCCTCCGCGTATTCCATGTTCACTTCCTTATTTTCCGTGAACACTGATCACCAGTTCCCAAGAAGCAATCCTTTGTATTTTTCAAACCGCGTTTATGAAAGTCTACCAACTAACACTGAACATTCGTTTGACCCTTATGCTGCCTTTTACGACACCCCTTCCGTCAAAAAGGGTCACGAATTGCAAGAAGAAGAAGGACCCTCAGATAGCCCTGCACAGGGACTCCAAAGTATTCCACATGAGGAGCAAATGCCATTTCAGGTACCAACAGAGTATGAACAGGGTTTTAGAAATGGTTCCAGTCGGAACATAGAGGATGCTTACGATGACATAATACGGAAGAACTTGAATGAAGATTTAGAGGATACAACGTCAACACAAGAGCGTTCTAGCAAAAACACAGAAGACCCTTATGATGATACAGTACAAGAGCCTTTGAATGAACCCCTTCAGAATCACGATTCAGGGGATACAACATTAACACAAGAGCGTTCTTGCCAAAGCACAGAAGGCTATTATGATGCTACAGTGCAAGACCCTTCAAATGAACGCATGCAGAATCAAGAACTAGAAAATCCTTACGTTAATACAGCCCACGAAACTTTGTACGACTCCACGCGAAGTTTCAGCAATGGTTCCAGTCCAATCGTAGAGGGTCCTTATGATGACACGGGCTCAAGACCTAAAGCATCTTGGTGCTAATACAGCAAAAGACCTAATTATAGGACCTGAATTTCAACAGTGGCCCCATTAGGGCCAAGAGGGTTCTTATGATAACACAGTCCAAGGAACCAAATATGCTTCCAATCAATAGACCCATTGCATAAATGGCGTCTTATTTAAATAGTTATTGTCCTGGAGACTTTAGCCTCGTGTCCACGTTGCTACACAGAAGCGTTTTCACATGAATGTGAGACATAGAGATTACTTCATGGTTGGTGAGCGCGTACGATTTTTATTCACGAGTTGTGAAAGAATCACAAACGAACGAGCGAGTCCTCGAGCGAGTGAGTTTGTGATTCTTTCACAACAAGTGAATAAAATCGTACAAGCGAACCAACCATGAAGTTATTTGTTTATTTTATAAGTACTGAGATTTCTTTCAAATCAAACAATCAATAGTCAATATGAGTTTTATTCACTCAAAAGTATAAAAGTTCAACATTTTCTTTTCAAAGTTTTTGCAAAATGAAAAAAAGGGAATTTGGCAATTGTTATTTGGCTTATTTCCTTTACCTTTTTTCTTTAGCTCTTTCTGTTTGGAGAGAAGGACTTTCCTTGTCTTCTCAAATACGAGGTCATTCATGATACTGGCGGAGTAGCTTTTCTTCTTCAGGTGTCGCTCAAAACTTGCTAATAAACTTCGGAGTGAAGAAGGCTCGTATATTTTTAGTCTTTCCCATCTTTTGTCCTGACCGAAATGACAAACTCACACATGTATTCGTTCAGCTCCACAGCTGGAATTTCTTCAATTTTTCGAAGCTCATTCTTGGTTTCTAAAAACTTTTGAAGAAGCCTTATGTCTCGTTGTGTTTTTGTACAGTGGCTTTGTTTTCTTGTCCTGAAATAAAATCAGCAACCGAACCGGCGTCAACAAATCTTTCCGACATATTGAACTTTGATCAAAGGCGGCTTGCCAGCTTTCGCGCCAAGGATGACGTAGTTTCCCGTACGACATTTTTCACTAGTGAAGAAACATCGTTCGTCCAATCAGAAGCCGCGAACGATGTTTTTTCACTAGTGAAAAATGATCGTTCGCGTCGCTTATTGGCTCTCCCTAAAAACAGAACGACTGTTTCATCACTGTCATTTCTGTGAATAAATCTCAGTACTTATAGAATAATAAAGATTCCTAAACATTGGTTATTCAAATTGGACGCCATTTATGCCATGGTCTATTACTCGATTTATAACATGACCTAAGAAATTTCTGCAATCTGATTGGCTAAAGGGTGTGGTATTTCAACGTAATAGTGAAATTACAAATACAGGGAGTGGTATTTCAAACTCCGGGGGGTACTCACGTGCATGACGTAAGTGAGACGGTGCGGCGGTACCATGTCCAGGTTTGAGCCCAATTTCGCAAACAAAGTCTTGTTTTGGAACAAATCATCTATCAATTCGGGTTGATTTTCATAAATTTCATTAAAATTCTGGTTAATAAGAATACCTTCATTTTTTTGTTTTTGCAAACCGGGTCGGGCTCTGAATACAACACCTCACATACCTACCCTTTATTATGCAAACGGTGCCCCCCCGGCTTGAAGCTCAGTTACAGGTCGCCAAGCGGGTGCAACAAACTGCAAAGCTACGAACTTACGGTGGCAAATACCTGGCTTTTGATGGCTAAAATTGAAGAGTTTGGAATAGAAATGAAAAGAAATGTATAGACTGATCATCTGTGCCTCTGCTAATGGAATCTTGGGGTGATTTGAGAAAGTTCAAAGTGATCTTCGAGTGAGCAGTTGACAGACGAGGAAAGTTTGATTACGTGAATGAAAACGGAACCGAAAATTGACGTTAATCTCGCTCAAACAACTGCCCAGCAACAGCTTACATTATACAAGCCAGGACAAAATACCAACAAAGTAAGGCAAGTTTACTTTTAGATTTTCTTTTAATTGTTTTGTTTTAATCCATTGACAAGAAATCCTTGGAAACTCGGTCGCAGTCGATTCAAAATCAAATCTTGTTCAAGTTAACTACCTAAACGAAAACCTTGCTTGAACTAAGTTTAGGAACTAGAATTTCATTTCCAGCTGCGATAGTTTCGTTCAGTTTTCTGGTTTTCGATTGTAAAGTTTATTTTAGAAGATGTATTATTAGTTATTGTCTTTTTAAATAAAACAGCAAGGTGACAACTGTTTTATTGTTTGACTTCAGAGTACGTTTCAGTTGTGCTAGATGAACTGCCTGAAATCAAACTTCGCTTTTTGCTAGTATCAGTGTACCAGAAATTGACTTTTTTCACAGGTTATATACATTTTCTCTCAGCTCCAGTCGATTATTAAGCCTTTCCTTGAGATTTGGCTGTTCAATTTAATAAGCTAAATTATCTGCCAAACGCACACGTGTACTTACAGGATTTTCACTTGAGCTAGCTCCTGCTCAAAGAAGTAAACAAACTCGGTGCACCTGCACGAGTCATTGTCTTTCTCAGTAAATTTCTTAGGTCATATTATAAACAAATAATAGCATGATGTGTACGTGATATTTGACACAAATACCGCTCATGATATTTCAAAATTGTTCGTAATATCACTCGCGGTATTTACGCCAAATATCACTACACATCATGCTATTACCTATACTAATTGGTACTTCTTTTCATTGCGAGCTCTCCTTCGTCTGCTTTCAGGTGCACTCTACATTCAGTATTATATATCCTATAAATATTATATTTCAGCCAATCAGAGCTCAGCATTTCTATGAAATACAGAGCAGTATTTTATGGGTAGATGAATCCAATCAAAATGCAGGAAATTTCGCGCTATTTTTCAGCCAATGAGAATCTAGAAATTTGAATACATAATTAGTCTCGAGGCGCGGCCGCCTCTCACAACCGTTGATTTCAAAGAAAAGATCAAAGAAAGTTTTTCATAATGGCTTTAAATCTGTCCTCTCTTTCCAAGACAAATAAAGGCTTTATTATCCATTTCCAGGAGCCCATTCCCAGGAGCGTGCATCTCCATATTAGGTCATTCCCAGGAGCGTGCATCTCCATATTTGGTCATTCCCAGGAGCGTGCATCTCCATATTAGGTCATTACCAAGAGCGTGCATCTCCCAGATTAGGTCTGTCCAACAGCAGAACAGATGATGTAGCTATTTTTAGCTTTGTATTTCCCGCGATAAGAAACAAAGGCCGTCACTTTTAACCAATCAGGATGCACTGAAAAATTGTAATTAACACGGTTCAAACTGCTAAAAATACTAAAGCGCAAGAGAACAAAAGACAACGTAATCGCATACCAGAACTTCGCGACTATAAATAGACACGTCGTCTACTGTGCTGTGGGCGCTACCCATCACATAGGTACGCTCCTGGTAATGGGCTCCTGCCATTTCTTATTATTCATAGGATAATTTGGTTATTTCATGGTTTTCTTTGGCGAATATACTCGAAATGATATATTATTTTGGTATACAACTCGCCGAAAGGCTCGTTGTATACCAAATAATAGACATTTATCGTGGAATACTTATTTTTTTCGCGAGCGAGCGGGCGGTAACCTACGATTTCCTGCAATCTGATAGGTTTCGGGAGCGGGCAGCTTTCCACGGCCACGGTAACCAATGCGCATGCGCGCTCTCTCGGAGTTTGTTCAATAATGTGTCTCGCAAGTCCAAAGAGAACAGAGTAAAAAAAAAAATACGTTATTCACCGACTTAGGGCCGGTCCGTATAGAGAAAAACTGTGCCCTCGATCTTTAAAGTACTGACAAGCGACCGGTAAATAACTCATGTGTATTCCATAGAAAACCACGAAATAACCAGTAAATAGGTGCACGTACAGTTTCTGTTAAAGGAGCTGTGTCACGGTGAGGGACAATCGCGAAAGGTCAACCGGAAGCCACAGACTGCGGATAGAATTAATTCAAGTGTTTTTACTTTAATCGGTACACGATACGGAGAGGTTCGGTGACAGCACAATTCCCTATCAGCCGCTAGATGATTGGCGCATGCTTAACTTTCATTACGAATCGAAGAGCGAGGTTTTGATTCGAGAAAGGCTTCCAACAGGCATTTAAGTTGTGAAGTTAAGGATTAGTTACCCTTTATATTGATACATTTATCTATTAGTAATCGGAACCTGCAAACTATATTTATAGTAAAAAGACAACTTCTTTATTTTACGTATGAGAAAAATTAACATATTAAATTTCAAATATATACAATGAAAGTCAAAACGCGCGTTACGTGAATATGGTAGTGTTTACAGTAAAAACTGTGCCCTCGATCTTTAAAGTACTGACAAGCGACCGGTAAATAACTCGTGTGTATTCCATAGAAAACCACGAAATAACCAGTAAATAGGTGCACGTACAGTGTCTGAAACAACTGAAACAACTGAAACAACGACCTGACATAGTCATCAAACCTGCCGACAAAGGTTCTGGGACTGTTGTCATGAACTTACAATGGTACATTGACGAATGCAACCGACAACTTAACGATACCAAATTTTACCGACCACTGCATGACGAAGACAAGACCACACATATCCAACTACGTGTAACCGAATACATAGACAGAATGTTCCATAGCCATTACATTGACGATAAAACCCGTAAATATCTTATTCAACGCGATACTAAACCAGGGCGCTTTTATATTCTGCCTAAGATTCACAAACCAGGTAATCCTGGTCGTCCCATTGTCTCTTCCAACAGCCATCCTACCGAACGTATTTCGGAATTTGTTGATTACTACCTTCAACCTTTAGTTAGCAAACTTCCGTCTTATGTCAAAGACACTAATTATTTCCTTCATAAACTCTCCCTCCTCCGTGACCTTCCGGACAATGCTCTTCTTGTCACTTTAGATGTATCCTCTCTTTATACCAACATTCCCCATAATGACGGTATCAATGCATGTTATCATTTTCTTAGCACTCGTTCTGATAAAACTATCCCTACTAGTACTTTATGTGATCTTATCCGTATGATTCTTACAATGAATAACTTCACTTTTAATAATAACAACTACCTACAAATTCATGGTACTGCTATGGGAACCAAAATGGCACCTTCCTTTGCTAATCTCTTTCTTGGTTACTTTGAAGCCAATGCTTTGAACAAAGCCCCTTTCACTCCCTATTCTTGGCTTAGATATATCGATGATATTTTTATGGTCTGGACGGAAGGTCCGGATAACCTCAAAACTTTCATCGATTATCTTAATAATATTCATCCTACTATCAAATTTACCAGTTTTCACTCTTCTAGTAATGTCCCGTTTCTTGATGTCAATGTATCCCTTAATAATGGAGTCATTGAAACTGACCTTTATTGTAAACCCACCGATAAACATCAGCATCTGCTTTTTTCATCTTGTCATCCTAGTCATACTAAAAAAGCCATTCCTTTCAGCTTAGCTCTCCGTCTCAGACGTATTTGTTCCACTAATGAAGCTTTTAAAAACCGTACCTCTGAACTCATCTCCTATCTCCTTAAACGAGGTTACAGCCGTGATTTACTCACTAAACAAACTAAACGCGCTGCCGATATCCCTCGTAATCTTGCTCTACAACCTAAACAGAAATCTAATTCCTCTCAACGTATTCCCTTTATAGTCACCTATAATCCGTCACTTCCATCTATCTTTCCTATCTTTGAGAAACATTTTGATCTTCTACATTCCTCCGTGCGTTGCAAAACTATTTTCCCCCAACGCCCTTTCGTAGCCTTCCGACGTTCGTCCAATCTACGTGATTTGCTAGTCAAATCCAAACTACATTCAGATAACTCCAACACTGCTTCCAACAACAATCCAGGTTCTTTTCGTTGTGGACAAAACTGTTTAACTTGCCCTTACATTTCTGATAACTGCACCCAATATACTTTTACTTCTACGGGTGAAACCAGAACCATTACCACACACATGGACTGCAACACTAAAAACGTCATCTACATGATTCAATGTACTAAATGTAACAAACAGTACATTGGTGAAACCAAACGTAGACTTAAAGACCGCTTCAACGAACATCGTAGGACAGTTGACAAACCTTCCAGTAAATCCAAACCCACCACTGCATCTGAACATTTTCTATCTAACCCTGACCACTCTGCATCTAATATCCTTTTAATTCCTTTAGAACATATTTTCTCTTCTCGTGATGCTATTCGCAAAGCTAGAGAAGCTTATCTCATAACACGTGCTAACACTCTTGAACCCAATGGCCTTAACAAACGCGATGAGACTTACTAATCAGTCACACCGTTAGTTATCTTTCGTTATCATATTATGTTTTTTACGTCATTTCCGTTTTACCATTATATATTGTCAAGTCACATTGTAAAAGCTCCTAAGCACCTGATGAAGACTAGTATGGCTAGTCGAAATATTGTGCTACATTAAATCCGTATAATTCTACGTCGTATTGGTTATTCTTCATTCTACTTATCTGTTAAAGGAGCTGTGTCACGGTGAGGGACACCTTTATTTTACGGGTCGGAGTAAAACTATTTTCAGTAGTTTTTATATAAACTACTAGCATACGTGTGGGATGGTGAAATCCAAGTATATGTTCAAAAATGATTAACAAACTGTGCGTAGATATAGACTTCAAGGAAAATTATGCATATCCTTTCAGTCAAGCATTAACGGCTTTAACTGTTTGAAGCCAATTAACAACCACCAATCGAACATTGAATCCAGACATGCGCATAACCATGACACCGCACCTTTACCCTATTGCTCAACTGCTCAACTGTGACGTTTTTAAAAAAGCTACCTTTGAAAAAGTTTGTAGTTTAATTACCAATTATAATTTCTCTGGAGTTTGAAATTATAGATACGAATGATAGGTAATAATAATACTAGTTTTTTTTGTTAGTATTTTATAGTTATCGAAAAGAATACTAAAGCAATTTTGCGGTCAATATGCACGTTTTCTACATATTAATTTGTAATGGTTTTCCATTGATAAATTTTTATCTTTATATTTAACAATTATTCGCCGAAGGCGAATAATTGTTTTAGTATATCCAAACCGGAACCTCGACACAAAATGAGAATTATAGTGGTTTTTTTTTAGTTTTATTTCTTAAATAGAAGGCGTGACAAATGTAACTTTTGTAAACAAAGCTTTTTCTACGGCAAAAACAAGTTGTGACAGTTGCTTTTGTACATTTTATGCAAACATTTTACCTTGAAATACTCGAAGGCCATATTTTGTAGCTTTTTTAGTGCTTTTTGGGCACTGCATTTTGTTGAATTTCTAAAATTTTTGCATCCGAAACAATCGCGAAACGTGAATTTACGCCTGCCATTTTTTTTTCAAAATTATACCGAGTTTTGTAAGTGGCTATTGCTAATTATTCCGAGATAGCGAGCGAATCAAATTGCATGATCTATGTAGGTTTCCGTGTTGTATATACTAATTACTATTATTTAGACAGTTTTAGTTTTTTAAAGTATCATTAGGGTAGTTTTTATTTGTATTCTTTTATAGGACTTTTTTTATCAGTTTTCTTTCCTTGCTACTATAAGGGGTTGTGCTGTGTGCCGTTTGTCAGTGGCATCCAGCGTGTAGTTAGATATATTTTTATATTATATAAAGTGAACCACTATGTGGTATGTTTATTCCAAAAATGCTCTTTCCATTATCAGTGAAAATCGTTTGTAGAATATTTAGTTGAGTTATCGCAAAGTTTTTCCAATTTAGACCGTGCATGCAGGCGCTCTCCATGGCCAGAAGAAACTGCTTCATATCGCATCGCAAAAAAACACTAATTCGCTTGACTTGAGCGGTTTCGATTGAGTTTGCTTCGCTTTTGTATTGGCTGTGAAAAATGTTTTGTAATTATCAGAAACAATCTCATCCAATCAAGTTTTTTACTAAAACCAAATATCGTTTTGATCCATTAGAGCGGTTTTCGGTTGCTTTCGAATTTGATTGGTTAGTTATCCATGATTGCGTTTACTTTGCTTCGTGATTGGTTCATTGGGTTTTGGTTCATTGGGTTTTTACGTGCTCGTGATTGGTTCATTGGGTTTTTACTTGCTCGTGATTGGTTCATTGGGTTTTTACTTGCTAGTGATTGGTTCATTGGGTTTTTACGTGCTCGTAATTGGCTCAGGTTTTGGTTTTACGACACTCAATCGAAAACCGCGAATCTTGAATTCTGTTTTTACTCGCTCCTGTGTTTGGCTCATTGTGTTCTTACTTGCCCTCATGATTGGCTCATCAGTGTGTTTTACTCGCTTCTGTGATTGGCTCATCAATCAATCAATCAATCAATCCAACTTTATTTACCGAGGGTAACACTAAATAGTGCGAAGCACTAATAACCTCGTGGCCCTCATACAAATATTCTAAAAATTCTAAAAAGTAAAATTCTAAAACTAATATCTAATACTAATATCTTATATTACAATTAAAATTCATAACTATCGGAGACTAAATATTAATATAACTACTTGAACTAATGACATCATAGCTAAGCTCATTGTGTTTTTACTCGCTGCTGTGATTGGCTCATTGTGTTCTTACTTGCTCTCATGATTAGCTCATCAGTGTGTTTTTACTCGCTTCTGTGATTGGCTCATTGTGTTCTTATTTGCTCTCATGATTGGCTCATTGTGTTTTGACTCACTGCTGTGATTGGCTCATTGTGTTCTTACTTGCTCTCATGATTAGCTCATCAGTGTGTTTTTACTCACTGCTGTGATTGGCTCATTGCGTTCTTACTTGCTCTCATGATTAGCTCATCAGTGTGTTTTTACTCGCTTCTGTGATTGGCTCATTGTGTTTTTACTTGCTCTCGTGATTGGCTCATTGTGATTTTACTCGCTCCTGTGATTGGCTCTGTAATTACTTTGGTTTTGGTTTTACGAAACTTAATCGAAAACCGCTCTATAATGACATGAATTGGGGCAACTTTGTGATGAGACAACAATGTTCAGTTGAAGGGAAATCAAAAAGTCTAATAAAAAGCTTTCTCCCTAGGGGAAGGTACTCCTGTTTATGACGTAATATATATCTACGGCGGTATGGGGTCCGGGTTTGTACGTAATTTCGATTTCAGGGCCGGGGTTTTGTGTAAAAATATATCGAATTCCGGGTTATAGACGAATGAGAATGATCATGATCAACTGCAGCGAACCGTAATGTGACTGTTTTTGTAATACATCGAATTTAAATTAGTTGTATAGGCCCTACAGTGAAGTCAGAACATAAACATCTTACCTAGAAATGTCGTCTTTCTTGAAGGGATATCGATCGTTTATAGTAACATCGCACGGGGTTATAGAAGGGTGAGGGTCAACGTTCGGAAAGAGGGGGAAGGTAAAAATTTAGTGGAGTAATTCCCACTTTACTACGAATTTGAGGGGGGGGGGGATGTGTGTGTGTAAAAGTTTGGCTTAAAAGTCCTGCGATCTCATTACTGGTCTCTGTCATGGCGGAGGACCAAGATTTTTAACATTTTGTAGGGAAGGATGCACCGGACCCCTAGATGTGTGCGACTCCGCACTACGATCAGACAGACTCGTTCCCAGTCGCTACTAAGTTATGATTTGCGGCGCGGTACTAAGACTAGCAAGTGCACAGGGTGTCAATTCACCCTTCTCACGCGGTGGCCATGTTGAGTCCCAGGAGAACAAAAGACTTTGTTTTTGCGGGCTAAACTCGTGCTAAACTCGGGCTAAACTCGCCACGCAAGATCTATTGTTTCTCTCCAACATGGCCACTGTGTGAGAAGGATGAATGGAAGGCGCGCAAAGGTTCAGGGGAAGTGCGTCCCGTGACACCCCGCGCGCTTGCTAGATTAGTACCGCGCCGCCCTAGTAGCGACTGGGAACGAGTCTGACGAACATGCACCACACTTTATATATAGGCTTATATACAATGAAAAATGCTCGAAGAAGGACATAGCTCGATAGCTAGAGGTGTTCGTTGTTGAACATTTCCCTTAAATGTACATTTTGACTTTTTTTGCCACTAAAAATCATAGTCCTAGTTTTGCCACCGTATTGTCCATCTTGTATATATAAACCTGGCCGTATGGTCCGATGTGTGATCCATTGTTATATACAATTTAATAGGGGAGGGAGGGGTGCAAATTTGATTGAACATTATTCTTGGAAAACCATCGCGCGCGCCCCTCCTCCCCTCAAATAATCGGTTACGTTACCACACAAATGACATCTTATAAACCACTTTAAACTTAAGAACTATTTACTCGGGCCAGCGAAGGCTGGGCCCGAGTCAAGTTGCACAAGTTTGTTTTTTTGTGTGTGTCGAGATGATGTGGAAATCGCATATTTATCTGTGCGTGGCGTGTCTGACACTGGTAAAACCAATCAAGACCAAGGGACAATTACCACCTAACACGATTAACTTTTATTTAGTTCTATTTACATGGCCTGGAACTTCTTTATATTTGATTATTATCTCTGGTTTAATATTCGTTTCGGAGCGATTGCAGAATATCCCACCACTTGGCTCTTGAATAATTAATTTTCTCAAATTTTCATGATTCATAGAACGAGTCTAAATACATCTGAACTATAACGGAGAATATATTTGAAAAGTCACCACTTTAGTTGAAAATAAAACTGCATGCAGATCTAGACAGATGACTATTTCACATTTAAAACAACACACACTAAATATTCACAAGGGATAGCTATTAGCTAAAGGAAAAGCTACATGTAGATGTATGATACAATAGCACCTGCTTGGATAATGAAGTTAGAAAACATCTTATCAGTCATTATGAATCATACTGAAAAGCATTGATTTCTACACATATTGAAAAGTATGGGTTGGTATAAACCCTGCTAAAAGAATTGTTTTCTAGAATACAAAAACAAAAACATCTAAATTATTAATATTATAATATTTTTGAGCAAGTTAAATTGAGAGACAGTGTTATGTGAAGTTGATATATTATAATTACTGGGAGCAGTTGTAAGGCCTTTTGCAGGAAACAGTCATGTTCTGGTATAATACTTTGGTAACTAATGAATTGAGCTTGTGATCTCCATGCCGGTTGCCATGGATACTGGATGGCAAGCTATCTTTAAAAAGGCTGCTTTAGGAAGATCGACAATCAATTGTAGGTGGCATAGTTAATAGAGTGGAATGGTTAGGAAACCCGGCAAACTTCAAAGGGGCTAACAAAGGCGCTGCGAGTTATGTTGGAAGGGGGTAAGACAAAAGATTGTGCACGGTCATAGCTCATTAGCGTCCCCTGAACGACTGAACCCACACGTTTCTATTGGCTGATTGATTAACATATTGGAATTTCTATTATGTTTTGTGCACAGTAATGGTTGAAAAAAGCGAACAAAGACATATAACAAAGAAGGTCGCTGGGTTTCATAACCATTCCACTCTATTAACTATGGAGGTGGAACATAGCATTTACAAACAGGTTTTGCTAATAACACTACCGATCTCGTACAAGTGCCTTTAAATATATGGAATAAGATTTGTTAGCCATCTAGTACAACCACATGATTGCATTCCTGCAAAAGGTCCATTCCATTATTTATAAATTATCATGAGCATCAGTAGTGCATTCCTAGCACAAACCATGTATGACACAAAAATATGCTAGAACTCCATGAACTCCATGTATTCACCTATTCCTAGGTGGCCCGAGTTAAGGCCACTCTGCAGGGCCTCTTGTTAGAGATTACTTTCTTAAATTTTAGGCATGAACTTCCGTTGTGTTGACACTCCAGCGTAAGATTGTAACTACAGGACAGGTCTAGCCTGCGTCGCATCCGAACTGAACCCCGGTTAAGTTCGGATGCGACGCAGGCTAGACAAGTCTGGCAATGTCCATTTTACCATGACGTAAACGTCTGTTAGCTTCATGACGTCATGACGTCATGATACATTGACAGGTTTGGAATTGATAGAGTCATAACACGTCCACCCCCCGGGTATTTTAGGGGCATTTGACATTTTGAATCAGAACGTTGCAAATGCCCCACCATTCGGTTAGCTCAGCTACGCAAATATTCCACGCGCGGTGGGAGTGGACGTTGATATAAATTTTGTTGTCTTTGAATTTTGTTGTCTTTGAATCTTGTTGACAAATGCTCCATTTCTGGCAAATGCTCCACTTTCGGGGCAAGCTGAGTTTTCACATGCCCCATGTATGCCATAGGACTTAAGGAGATACTCATGCATTCATATTGCAAAGACAAGGTTTATGCAGCTTCAGCTCAGATGAGATCTAGAATTCATTAATTCTAGCGCAACCGAAACCAGCTTGTAGTTAAGCGAACTTGTACTAATATCTTATGCCTCAGGTTTTGCTCATAGCCACTAAAGGCCGGGTTTCAATACTTGTACACAACGGCCACCGTGGGGACAAAATGTTGTGGCCGTTGTGTAGAGGTGGCCGTTGTGGAGAGGTAGGGTGTAATTTGACACCACATGTTAATGTACTGTATTTCAATCATAAATAACGCAATAAAGCAATTGACAGATAATTAAGAAAAGTAACGTTTCACAAGGCTATCGACTGACTATTTTGAATAGAAACAGTTCCGGACAGTTCTTGAACCATGAACCAGGTTTAGTGCGTGTAACTGGCTAAAAATTAAACTCCCTCAATGAAAGTACAGTATGGAATTTCGACTACAGTATTCATTGGTTGAGTGGCAGTTGTGTAGAGGTTATTTTAAGTGCATTTTTGGGTTTGGGAAAACGTAGTGCTGGCCGTTGTGTAGAGGTGGCCGTTGTGTAGAGGTGGCCGTTGCAGGGAGGTTTCAGTAACAGTAAATGTATGGACTGGTGCCCGGGACAAAATTTCGTGGCCGTTGCGTAGAGGTGGCCGTTGCGTAGAGGTGGCCGTTGAGTAGAGGTGGCCGTTGCGTAGAGGTGGCCGTTGTGGGGAGGTGGCCGTTGCGTAGAGGTGGCCGTTGCGTAGAGGTGGCCGTTGCGTAGAGGTGGCCGTTGCGTAGAGGTGGCCGTTGAGTAGAGGTGGCCGTTGCGTAGAGGTGGCCGTTGTGGGGAGGTGGCCGTTAATGGAGATTTAACTGTATTTGCATCAGTTCCTTGACTTCCATGTGTCCAGTTATATGTATATGTTAATTCGTGTCACACTGTATATAGTCTTTTCTTTTGACCCAATTATAATTACTTAATTTAGCTAAGCAACATACTCCCTAAGTTAACTTTACATAAATTTAAAAATAAATAAATAAATAATTTCTGGCTTTTCCCCCCACATTCTGCTATATTGTATTGTATAATGTATTGGCATGACTAGTATGATTTTACCATATTATACTATTTTGTGTGGTTGGTTCAGCTATAGGCCCTTTGCAGCTAACAAATCACGTGGTTGTACTGGAGAGCAAAAAAAATCTGACTTCATTTATTTAAAGGCCTTGTACGAGATCGGTATTGATATTAGCAAAACCTGTTTGTAAATGCTATTTTCCACCTCCAATCGATTGTCGATCTTTCTAAAACAGCGTTTTTAAAGATAGCTTGCTCTCCAGCATCCATGGCAACGCCTTTCCCATGGGGATCACGAGCTCAATTCATTCGTTAACGAAGTATTATATCAGCACGTGACTGTTAGCTGCAAAGGGCCTATTGTGCCCAACACGTGTGTGTGTCAGAGCTACACAAAACCTCACGGTTTACTTAGGCTCTAGGCATTTCCTTACATTTTCCCTATATTTAGTTATTCTAGAACTATATTTATTTACAAATATTATTTTCTAAATATAGTACGTAATATATATCTGCAAAAATGAAGATGAAATGCGAATAAAAATGTATTGTATTGTATAAATGTGCGCGACGACATCGTTATATTGACAAAGAAGGTGGTATAACAGTCGTACAAATTTCGCTGTTCGCTCAGTTGTCAGTTAACCTCCAAAAGTACCGTTTTAAGAGTTAGCATTATTTTGTTGAATTAATAATTCACATTTGTCAGTTGTTTTTTACGATTTGCGAATATCCCTCAAGATTATTGGTTGATTTTCCCCTGGTCCAATACTCAACAAAATATCTGGATTCTGATTGGTCAATGACGAGTGCATAAAAAGGTTATTGAGGGCATAGTCGCATGCTTGCTAGCTCTCAGTAAATGTTTGCTCATGCAGTATATATATATATATTATAAACAAAAAATCGCATTAACTGCTCGTGCTATACTCAACTGCTCGTGCTCGCCTAAAGGGTCGTGCAATTATTAGAACTTTCAAAATATCACTCAGTGGCTATAAATCCCTTATAACACTCGCGTTCATGCGATTTCCTCTACGTACATCACACTCCCCCAGAAATAAGGAGAATGTATGCAGACGACACTAGTATAACAGTCGCAGCAGCCACCAAAGGAAAAATTCATAACCTTATAAATAACGCATTAGACAAAATCAGGGTTTGGCTTTGAGCAAATAAACTCAACTTAAATGTCACTATTAAAACTGAATTCATGGCAATTGGTTTCCGAAGACTTGCGACACAGGTTCAAAATTCAATTCCTATACAAATTGGGTAAGAAAGTATTAAACGAGTACCAAACACTAAGACACTATAGGTGCTAATATTGTAGACCTCTCTTGGAGAGAGCATGTAAATAAACTTACTCAGCAAATATCTACAGGTTTGGGTGCCCTTAAATTCTTAATAAATGAAAACACAAGTATAAAAAATTAACAGACCATAGTAGAGTCAAGAATGTGATGTAAAGTGGTAAGCTGTAGTGCTAAGTGTGTACGCCCTACGAGTAAAAGAGAAAAATAGTAGAGTAGAGTCATAGTAGGGTCATACTTCGATTATTGTATATCCGTCTGGGATGGATTAACCAAGAACTTTGTGATAAGCTGCAAAGGTTACAGAACCGTACAGCGAGAATCATCAATCAATCAGATTACGATATATATATCGATATTCATAAATAGACGGAAAAAGCAGAAAGCTGTCCTAATGTACAAAATATTAAATTAAATGTTTCCCAAATATTTAAAAGACCTATTTACATACAGAAATTGTATCTATGACCTAAGGGATTTGACAAAAAAGCTTAACCTACCCAAACCCAAAACTGATTTTCTAAAAAATGCCAGTATATCTTACAGTGGTGCCAAGGTCTGGAATCAGCTTCCAGATCAAGTGAGAACCGTCTGAATCTATGCGAGCCGTTAAGAGAAACCTCGCCCTAATGTGATCACGAGGTGCGCATGCTCAATCGTGATATAACGTATTTTTTTTAAATTATATATTTTTAATTACAATATTTATAATATTTCTATTACCATTCTGCCGTACACGGCTATCATGTAAATATATAAAACTGTATATTGCCTTCGTAACATTACCTACTTTTTATATGTAAATAACTGATGATACTACCGTGTCTAAATACAGTTTATGTATGTGTGCGTGCATGTGTGTATGTATGTATGTATTGCGGTCCCCATTCCTGTAATAGAGAACTGCATCGTCACTGAGTGTAATCGATATGCACTGGTGCTAAAGCCTAATTTTAACCCTCTTACAAGACTTGCTTGACTGATTTCAACTCCAAGTTTATATTCCCGACGCGTGATGGAATCTAACGTCATTGTGCTGTTTGCAATGTTGTGTGATTGTATATTCTCAATTCCCACCTTCTGGTACTCACCAAGAGTAATATTAAGACTTAAGCTTAGCTGAACATGAAATCAGTGTTAGTGTATTTTCAAAATCTCAAAGTTTGAGGCGACTGCAAAACGACTACATCAGCATACTAATGAGGTAGATCCCGAGGTCAGGGAAATACCCCCGCCAGGATCGTTCAACAAACGTTAGATTCGAGTAAGGCCAGAGTTAGTCTCCAACAGACCATCAGACGGAATACAGCATACTAAATGATTGAAAGTTAGCATCGTAATGCCTGCTGATACTACAGAAGCTACCGCGGAGGAGAATGCGGGGGAGAATGTGCCTCACGTACGAAATGCAGGTTTGTTTTAGTTTGGTTTCAGTTCTTCGTGTTTAAGTACAGAATATATTCAGCACATTCTCAAATGTAACCTATTTCGTAAGCTTCCGTATAACCACCACTCAAGAAAATGCTACAAAAGCTTAAGCAATCTCACGTCTAGTGATAGTGTTAGAGACGTGCTGAAACGGGATCAGCTTCTGACCGTTTGTACTACTACAGACTAAATGTCTTTATTAACTTCTCATGACTTTCCAAAGTTCAAGATCCAGTTTCTAATATATCAAAGAAATTAAGTCTAATAGGCCTTATAAACACATGATGACGTCATGCTTTTGAGATCACCACCAAGCCTCACTTTGACACAACGGTTCCTCTCCTCTGAGAATACCAAGACAATGGTCTAAATTAGAGTAACAAAAGAACATTGTAGTAGCGTAGGTATATCAGCCTCGGTTGCAACTTTGTGTTGCAACAGTTAGATATATACCACAGTTTATCATGCGTAACCGCGGACCTGTTCCTGTCAGTGTTTAGCAGAAGAAGATAATCGTCCTAAAGAAGTATAATTCATTATAAGTGGAATAAAAGTATAATATTGCGAAATGTCAAAACACGGTTGATGAACTCCATGTATGGAAGCCAAGATTATTAGTCCGGCGCTGCTTTTTCTATTTAAAGGGAGGGTAGGGTGGGGACTATCTTGGCGCAAGGGATCAAGGTAAAAGTTTGTGTTACAAGTCGGGCGATCTCATTACTGGTCTCCGTCATGTCGGAGGACCAACATTTTAAACATTTTGTTGGGAAGGATGCACCGGACCCCCTAGATGTGTACGATGTGTGCTGTCTCGTTCCCAGTCGCTACTAAGTTATGATTTACGGCGCGGTACTAAGATTAGCAAGTGCGCAGGGTGTCAAGGGAAGCCGCGCAAAGGTTCAGGGGAATTGCGTCCCGTGACACCCCGCGCGCTTGCTGGATTAGTACCGCGCCGCCCTAGTAGCGACTTGGGACGAGTCTGACGAACATGCACCACAATGAAAAATGAAAAATGAAAAATGCTCGAAGAAGGACATAGCTTGATAGATAGATGCGTTCCTTGTTGAACTTTTCTCTTACTTTTGCCACAAAAGACCATAATCCTAGTTTTGCCACCGTATTGAGCATCTTGAAAAAAAAAGGAATATGGTCAGATGTGTGGGATGGTGTTATATACCCAATTTAAGAGTGGGAGGGAGGGGGTTGATTTTGTGATGAACAAATATTGCAGCGGGTGCAAATTTGATTGAACGTTATTCTTGGAAAACATGCATCACGCCCCCCCCCCCCCCCCCCCCCCCCCCCTCTCCCCTGCCACGTAACAAACAATTGGTTACGTTCCCAAATATATTCCATTCTTATAAATGTTAGGCATGAACTTCCGTTGTGTTGACCTTTGCCGGGAAAAACCCCAGCGTAAGATTGTAACTACAGGACAAGTCTGGCCATGTCCATATTATCATGACGTACGTCATGACGCCATGATACATTGACAGGTTTGGAATTGATACCATTTCCTCGGGTATTCGTGGGGCATTTGATATTTTGAATCAGAACGTTGCAAATTTCCCACCGTTCGGCTTTAGCCCAGCTACGCAAATATTCCACGCGCGGTGGATCTTTTTGACAAATGCTCCATTTCTGGCAAATGCCCCACTCCCGGGACAAACTGAGTTGTCACATGCCCCATGATGCAATAGGGCTTAAGGAGATACTCATACATTCATATTGCAAAGACAAGGTATATTATGCAGCTTTAGATGAGAATTAATTGTAGCGCAACCGAAACCAGCTTGTAGTTAAACGAACTTGCACTAATATATTATCCATAACCACTATAGCCTGGTTTCAATAATTGTATTTGCATCAGTTCCTTGACTTCCTTGTGTCCATTCTGTTTTAGGTTGTACTCTATGTTTCTTTTTTCCCCGTTACTTTTCTTTTGACCCAATTATAATTGGGGTGCCTCACAGCCTCCCGTGCACAGACTCGATTAGTTTCTTAGCTACTTCAGGAATCCCAGTACTCTCATTACTTTAACATGACTGTCTTAATTACATAGTATTACTACGGGTACAAATAAAGAATTGTTGTTGTTCAAACATAACGCTTCCATTCCAACATGTAACTCCTATACGCGACGACATCTTTATGTTGGCAAAAAAAAATAGAACGTTCAAGTTCTATCGAGGTCTAGATGGTGGTTTACAAAAGTTGTACAAATTTCGGCTGTTTGCTCAGTTGTCAGTTAATCTCCAAAAGTACTGTTTTTAAAAGAGTTAGCATTATTATGTTGGAATAGACCCTTCCACGGTTTCTTTGAACTTTTGATATATACGTATAACAGCAAAACCGTCGATACTACGTCCATACAAACGTCTGTAAAATTTGCCGAAATTTTCCGAGTTTGCGGGCCTATAATTAACTTTGCTCCTATTCAAGATAGAACTCTCAAATTTGGGATTATGACTAAATTCTAGGTGCTCTTTTCAGCAGTATCGACGGTTTTGCTGTTGTACGTATATATAAAAAGTTCAAAGAAACCGTGGAAGGGTCTATTAATTCACATTTGTCAAGGGTAGCCAACTTGCTAGTGACTTGCTTGACTGATTTTAAGTCCAATGGCATCTAACGTCATTGTGCTGTTTGCAATGTTGTGTGATTGCATATTCTCAATTCCCACCTTCTGGTTCTCGCCAAGAGTAACATTAAGACTTAAGCTTAGCTGAAAATCGAATCAGTGTTAGTGTATTTCCAAAAGTTTGAGGTGACTGCAAAACGACTACATCAGCATACTAATGAGGTAGATCCCGAGGTCAGGGAAACCCCCCCACCGCCAGGATCGTTCAACAAACGCGATATTCGAGTAAGGCCAGGGTTAGTATCCAACAGACCATCAGAAGGAATACAGGATATTAAATGATTGAAAGTTAGCATCGTAATGCCTGCTGAAACTACAGAAGCTGCCGCGGAGGAGAATGCGGGGGAGTATGTGCCCAACAATACAGGTTTGTTTTAGTTTGGTTCGAAAAGTTTCGGCAAGTCCTTCGTGTTAAGTACAGTACACATTCAGTGCATTCTCAAGTCACTGTTATTTTGTAATCTTCCGTATAACCACTCAAGAAATGCTACAAAGCTTAAGTAATACACGTCTTGTGATGGAGGACTGATATATGATGCATTTCAGGCCACTGGTTTTCAACTTAGAGACTTTTGATCAGTACGTTCTTATCAGAGAAGACGAGCTAATTTACGGGGTTTGATCGAGGCCGTGCTGAAACGAAATCAACTTTTAACTTTGTACTACTATAGACTAAATGTCTTTGTTAACTTCTCAAGACTTGACGATATCATGCTTTTGTGATCACCACCACACAACATTTTCTCTCCTACCTACGGCCTACACGAGTAGGATATACTCTAATCATGCATAAAATCTATTCAGTCAAGGCTGCAAATTTGTGGTGTAATTTGTGGTGCGATATACAATATGTACACAGTTTATCATGCGTAACGCGGACTGTATAGCTAACTTGTATTGCAAAAATCTTTACAGAAAAACAGGGATTCAACAAGTTTGTAATTTGCGACGAAGTGAGATCGTCGCACTTTGACGCCTGCATTTGTTAGAGATCATGTTTCAGTGAAAATGCTAAGTGTCTTTTCTCTGAAGTTTACTCAAGAGCCTTTGTTTTCATGTGACCCGAGGAATTTTGTTCCTGTTTGTTCAGCAGAAGGGCCGTCGATAAATGATTAGGGGGTGGGGGTAAATAAAAATTGGTTTTCCAAGAGCAATTGATATTGCAGTGAAAACAGATATTACAATCGTCCTAAAGAAGCACAATTCATTCATAAGGGTCTCAGTAGTAGATGTATTTAAGAAATTGCCTGCTTGGCGGCTTTAGTGCAGCGAAGGAGTGAAAAGTATAATATTTAACAATTATTCACCGAAGTGGAGGTGAATAGTAATTTCTATTTTCAGCGAAGGTAGGGTGGGGGCTATCTTGGCGCAAGGGATCAATGAGGTAAAGCCCCTAAACAGAACCATTTGCGCTGCAAAACATTGTTGACCCGATAAATGTTGCGACTGTTAATAAACAAGAGCCCATCTGGGCTTTCACTCGGGCCACATGAGATTGAAGATGA
The DNA here is from genome assembly GCA_030867875.1 of Actinernus sp. WN-2022. Classification (NCBI taxonomy): domain Eukaryota; kingdom Metazoa; phylum Cnidaria; class Anthozoa; order Actiniaria; family Actinernidae; genus Actinernus; species Actinernus sp. WN-2022. Next base: position 26,451,289 of record JAOWCC010001679.1, read on the forward strand.
AATACACTTTCATTTGAAATCCTATTAGTATCAAGTCGTGCTTTATTTCGCCAGTGAGAACGTCAAAAAAACAGACTGGTCTATTAATCGCTTTTATGGCATGACTATGAGAACGCAGGATTCGAACAACAGAATACTGGCAATTCAAGTGTATAAATTCAATACAATGACATATTCAGACTTTGAATTTGATTGAAAATAGATCAAAAACTCGGGGAAATGTCCGGCTAAAACTGTATGAATAAATGTGAAATGAAACATAAATTTCATAGCAAGAAAAAAAATTGAAATTCCTATAAATGAGAAAGCTCTTCTATTAAGCCGCTTCTCATATACACAGACTGTTTCCCCAAAAAAGATTTGCGCTTATCGACACAAGAATTCAGTTGACCTTTCAAATAATTTATTCTGAGGTACGCATACTCTAAATCACAGATGTTAAATAAAGCGACAATTAGAAGAAAAAGTACATTAACAGACAAACTGAGAGGAAATTTATTCAAATCAAAAAGAGTTTACTTACAGTACTTACGTAACTGAACTTTCGTTTTGGATCTTTTGGTAGTGTTGTGCATGTTGACAGCACCCACCTTCGTGCACATATGCACTGAATCGGAATGAAAGTCGAAGCCTACCTCGAACTTAACTTTCAGCTAACCTGTTTCCTTTCATTCCACAATGAATAATAATCTCATAAAGTAAGCCCGTAGCTTTCAATAAATTTGCCAGTGTCTGAATGAAACAGCTAGATCTTTTCGAATTTCTCTCACGAGTCACGGCAGAAGACAGTCTGAAGCTACAAAACTTGAATTTTGATCCTCTTCACAGTAACGTAATTTAACGTCTCAGATATTATATATATGCCCTATTTCAGCTAGCGCTGTGCATTTCAAATACTTTTTCCTCTCTCTTTGCTGGCAGTTCATGCTTCTTGTTCGTGTAGTTGCCGCATTTCAGTTGGCATACACTGAAAACATCTGCTTAACTAAGATTTGTAAAAATCTTAGCGGATCATGTAAATATTCCGCTTGGCTCAATTGAGGGTTTCTGCCGTCAAAGTTCATTTTTTGTTTCAGTTTTCCCCATATTAGCCGACATGTATAATGTCTCGAGCTCTCAATCCAGTAGAAAGACTCTGGTTATTCTGTCGTAAAACATGCCTTAGCTGTACAAGACCGCCCACGATGGAATAGATTTCTGACAATGACTCATTGAAAGTGATATCTCCTTGTCTCGCCTTGTCTGAGAGCTTTGAACTTTCTTATCTGAGCGCGCCTGACGAGATATAACCTTTGATGATAATTCGATACCCGTTGATATCCAAACGTGTTTGGATATTGTATTTCGCTTACGTTTCTAAATGTACATTGGATCTGTCCAAACAGCGCTGATCGAATGTATTACGGCTCCTGGTTGTTCATGTATTTTTATGGTCAACAAGAGCGCCAGTTGAAATATCCTGAGCCTGTTGGAAGGCTTTCGCCCTCGCGGGTCGACCATTTTGATTTACTGTATTAAATTCTGTAAATACATTAACCTGGCGATTGTTGCGTGACCAGCACAGTGCAATCTGATTGGTGTGAATTTGACCTTTAACGCATGCGCAGATCGCGTGCTACACTGAATAAGCCCGAGTAATAAATACTGTCAAGGAGAATTGAACCTTCAGGTTTTCTTTAAAACGAAACACCATGAAATAGAAGAGAAATATCATATGACAGGACGGCGGAGCGAAATTTCATTTTGGGGGGAGGGGGGTTACGGGAAGCTCACTGGCCAGTATGACAAAACTGTAGTCTTAAACTGACTGAGAAGTAACTAGGCAAAATATGTTTTAGCCAAAAAGATAGCTCCCCAGCTCCTCCGGCTGCGCCATCCCTGTGTGAATGTTCTGATATGCTTTTCAAACTTTATTTCTCACGGATGGCAAAGATTCAACACTCAGGGTCTTAAAATAACTGAGTAGAAGGTGCTGCCTTTGTGAAACAATCTCGTTCTCGAACTGTAAAACGTCTTGTAGGTCCCACGTCGGCCTCAGTTTATCAGTCTCAACAGGCTGTCACGAGTTACTGACGTTAAATAAAATTGCTGGGAAATTCTGTTAAATATCATAACAGGTCGTATTGGCTTTAGGCTTTGCTCAGTGTTAGTTTGAGGCCGCCAGTCCTATATTGAACTGACGGGCACTCACTTTTAAAATGCCCGCCGTCATTTTGGTACCGGAGTCCCCCCCCCGGATCAATCCTTTGAAGAGACGGAAGAAAAGCTGAAGAATCGAATCGAATAATTACAATCAAGACCTTTACTTTTTAAAGTCACAATTCGATGCGGAAATAGGCTCCTCAGGTTGCTCAATGACTTTGCTTGAACATATTTTGAATTTTAAAATCAGCTTTCTAAATTGTTGTTATGAAGCTTATATCTGTCTACGTCTGTATTAATGTTTAAAAGTTTACGATCAAAGTTTGTCAGTTAGCCCTAAGTTAATCATTACTAGAGAAAATTTACAATGTTTGACCCACAAAAAACAAATTTGTCAGGTGACAGTAATATTTTATTTGTCAGTAAACAGTTAAAAAAACATCATTTGTCAGATAACAGTTATTTTTAAAGCCGTTTGTCAGTTGTCAGTCAACCCCATTCAGACCCTCTTGTCAGAAGAAACGACAAGTTTGACAAGTTTCTACTGAAATACTGAAACTTAAATATAGTAACGAAATAAGTTGAAGAAATATAATAAACTAGTTTCAGGGAAAATTAGAGGACGTAAGAATGACTTCACTGCAAATGACCCGAAGAGTTTGCATGATTACTACGTTGAAAGGGAAAATTCCCAAATACTTTTCTTTGTGATATAGTTACTGAACCGTGATCGAACACAAAAGCCTTAAGACGTGATAACAGATAGAGCATATGACTTCCTGTTTATTTCGGCAGCGAGTTTGGTAAAGGATAAGGGGAGGGGGGAGGGGAGGAGACGGAGGGGGAGGGGGGGATGAAATCAATAACTACGGTGAATGAGAGTAACCAAATTTTAACTCAACAAAAAGTCGGAAGTCAAAGCTCATTTCATTTTTTATGTTTCATTTTGATTTTAGCTTTCTTTTGACTTTAGCTGCTGTTTCTACTCCCAACTTTATTTATAGCGTGAAAGTTTCAGGAGCCGTAACTGAATGTATATTGCTGTCTCTTAATCTTATGAAGGAATTTTGACAACATATTAAAGTGCACATATAAGTCCTACGAGGTTATTATTAATATGAAATCTCTGAATTGAGTACATATGTATGGCCAAAATGTTTTGATTCGGTTTTATATTCACCTCGCTTCCATCACGTCTGTGTAGCGGCGCAAAAGGAGGGGGGTGGGGGGGGGGGGGGGAGAGAGAATAGAAGGGGAGGGGGAGAAGAGAGGGAGCGCCTCCTGGCGGAGTGATCCGTGAAGGCTAGTTCTGATAAACCACCGAGAAAAACTCTTTATTGTATACTCAATTACATAAGACGTAGATACCTAAAAAAAACGTCGAAATCTTAACGGTTAGCTTCACAACTGAAAAAAATAGGTACCCAGTGGGTGTGTCTACGTGTGCCTACTGTGCAACTCGCAACTTCATGACTAGCAATATACCTGTACCCCTTTCATTCGACCGGTTTGACACATACCTCGAAAGCTGTGACAACAACAACAACAATTTATTATGAAAAAAAATCACTTACAAAAATTTAATAGACTTGCCAACCCGCAAATTAGCAAAAACAATACTATTCGAGGCGGGGGCAGGTGAAAGATAAGTAATTCAATAATAATAAGAAAACTCACTAGCAGAAGCTTATCTGCATAGTGTGACAAATTAAGTTTGTAAATTTTAAGAAATTCATGGTAAACTTCAGACTTACCAAAGCGAATCTTCCCCAGTAAACAAAACTCGTGGTATTTTAACCTCATTCCCGGGCCATGGTCTTCCGCGCATCCAACATGGCGGCGGTAGATGCTGGATCACGTGATCAGAATTAACTTAACAACGTATGGTTACATAGTGCCGATCGCTTCATAGAAGCAGTAGACACAAAAACGAACTGAAACCACGTTTCATGTCTCCCCCCATGCACGTGACCAAAGGCACGTGACACAATGGGCGGTAAAGTGACAAGCAAGAAAACTGAGGGAGTGCGGCACACGAGCGCCGTTTGTTCTCTCGTTATCCGCCTGTTTCATGTACGTGCCAAAATTAACGAATTATGACGCGCTACATTTATTTTTGTGTAGCGCGAAATGTCAAAGGAGAATGTAAGTCCAGGAGAACATTTTCCTTTATAAAGGATGAAGACGATGTGAAGACTATCAGAACGAATGTTGCCGTTTTTGGAAGAAGTGTTTGCGTATAACATATGGAGTACAGAGATATTCTAGCTACACTGAGTCTATTACAGTAATATTATTAAACCATCATCGAGTAATTCAGTATAATTGCTTTGGAGTTATAATATCAGAAAAATTGGAATTGAAGCTCCAGATTGTTCAAACGTCATGTTTTTTTCGGAATAGCATATTCATCATCTATATGTTGACTGCTGGAGACGTTTCAGAGCATTCCATTCCATTAATTTTTCTCATGGTCAAAATCAGCTTTTAGGCAAGTCTTGGTTAGCAATCCATGTGGAAGAAAGCTGAAGAACCTAACAAATCCCGTCCAAACACTGTCCAAAAAACCACACCAGCAGAAAGAGAATAGTCTTGTGACCAATCGACATAAGTATCAAGCTGTAAAAATGTTTTTGTACACTGGAAAACTCCAGAGAACTTAACGGCATGGAATCGCATCAACAGCGGTGCACTGTCCTTCAAATACTGCACGAAAAGTACGGATAAAACATTTTCTGATGTCCAATAAACCACAGCAGCTGAAAGAGTATAGTCTTGTAACCATTCGACATAAATATCAAGCTGTAAAACTCGAGAGAATGTCGATTTGTTTTTTTGGCATCAGAAATGCGATTGACGCCCAAGGACTCTCAGTCAATAGGAATTTCCTGTCTTCTGAGTGAACGAGAAAATAAAAGAACAATTGAGTGGTTGCAGGCGCTCCCCTCTCTCCCCTCCCCTTCCCACTCCCCCCTCCCTTCTTTTCTCCCCCTCTCCCTTTTGCGCCACTATGCAGGCTAGAGGTGAATAAGAGACCGAACCAAACTATATTTTTATCCATCTATATGTATACTCAATTCAGAGATTTCAAATCAATAATAACTTCGTAAGGTTTATTTAAGAATTCTGCCTCTCGTTCGTGCAATTTCTTGTCTCCCAAAAGGACAAATAGTAGCCGGCAGAAACATCCAAATCAGTGAAATTTTTTGCCAAATTACTAAATTAGACTATGAACTTTGCGGAGAGTTTGCCGTCAAAATCACGTCCACCTTCCAAATAGTTCACGATTTTCATCCAGTAGGTTGCTGTCATGACGTCATTTTCAAACACATCGCTCATTTAAAGGCATATTTCTATTCAAAACTTCGTTCTTTTCTGTTCTTTGACGAAAATAGTGGAAACAAAAACTTTGCTTATCATTTTCTCGCGAAGGTAGCCGAGTTGAATAAAATGACGTCACTTCCGCTGAAAATTAGCTCTGTCACAGGAACGGGTTCGCGTAACGGTGGACATAAAATCTCAAGATTCGGACTCCGAAAAATAAGACTTCCGTCGTCATATCGAAAAATAGTTTGGACTGGAAAATATAGCAAATTTACAAATATGCAAAACATCGCTATATGAATACTTGATCGTAGTGGCACTTTAGGAAATTACATGCACATAGAAAACAGCTCATTTTACAAAGCCAAACCAAAGTTGGAATGTGCGGAAATCACTTTTGTAGGGGATTTGAGGCCACAAGTTTAGCTATGCACTCAAACTGACAGAGTCTCGTTGCTTTCTAGAAAAGTTTCTGTCAGTAGAATCTTGATTTGTTAAGTTTTATTATTACAGATGGAGGCCCCCGTGTGGTACATATAAATCTACATGGCGTGCAGGCACCGGTTCTCATTGGGGACAATGGAAAAATAACCTACGTACCCCAACAAGGTTTGTAGCTCGGCCTGAAATAGACAATAAGAGAAGCCCGTAACCATGTTGTGGCCCCCTGGCATTAATTATAAAGATAATAAAGATAATTAATAATCAAGATAATAATCAAGATAATAATAATAATGATGATGATGATGATAATAATGATAACAATGATAACAATGATAACAATGATAACAATGATAACAATGATAACAATGATAATAATGATAATAATGATAATAATGATAACAATGTTAATAATGATAATAATGATAACAATGATAACAATGATAATGATAATAATGATAATGATGACAATGATGACAATGATAATGATAATAATGATAACAATGATAACAATGTTAATGATAATAATGATAATGATAATAATGATAACAATGATAACAATGATAATGATAATAATGATAATGATAATAATGATAACAATGATAACAATGATAATGATAATAATGATAATGATAATAATGATAACAATGATAACAATGATAATGATAATAATGATAATGATAATAATGATAATGATAATAATGATAATAATAATGATAATGATAATAATGATAACAATGATAACAATGATAATGATAATAATGATAATGATAATAATGATGACAATGATGACAATGATAATGATAATAATGATAATAATGATAATGATAATAATGATAACAATGATAACAATGATAACAATGATAATGATAATAATGATAATGATAATAATGATAACAATGATAACAATGATAATGATAATAATGATAATCATAATAATGATAACAATGATAACAATGATAATGATAATAATGATAATGATAATAATGATAATGATAATAATGATAACAATGATAACGATGATAATGATAATAATGATAATGATAATAATGATAACAATGATAACAATGATAACAATGATAATGATAATAATGATGACAATGATAATGATAATAATGATAATGATAATAATGATAACAATGATAACAATGATAACAATGATAATGATAATAATGATAACAATGATAATAATGATAATTATAATAATGATGACAATGTTGACAATGATAATAATGATGACAATGATAATGATAATAATGATAACAATGATGACAATGATAATGATAATGATAATAATGATAATGATAATAATGATGACAATGATAATAATGATAATAATGATGACAATGATGACAATGATAATACTGATAACAATGATAATACTGATAATAATGGCAATAGCGGCAATAATGGTAATAATGATAATAATAATGATAATAATGATAACAATGATAATAATGATAATAATGACGACAATGATAACAATGATAATAATTATAATGATAATGATAATAATGATAATAATGATAACAATGATAATGATAATAATGATAATGATAATAATGATAATGATAATAATGATAATAATAATGATAATGATAATAATGATAACAATGATAACAATGATAATGATAATAATGATAATGATAATAATGATGACAATGATGACAATGATAATGATAATAATGATAATAATGATAATGATAATAATGATAACAATGATAACAATGATAACAATGATAATGATAATAATGATAATGATAATAATGATAACAATGATAACAATGATAATGATAATAATGATAATGATAATAATGATAACAATGATAACAATGATAATGATAATAATGATAATGATAATAATGATAATGATAATAATGATAACAATGATAACAATGATAATGATAATAATGATAATGATAATAATGATAACAATGATAACAATGATAACAATGATAATGATAATAATGATGACAATGATAATGATAATAATGATAATGATAATAATGATAACAATGATAACAATGATAACAATGATAATGATAATAATGATAACAATGATAATAATGATAATTATAATAATGATGATAATGTTGACAATGATAATAATGATGACAATGATAATGATAATAATGATAACAATGATGACAATGATAATGATAATGATAATAATGATAATGATAATAATGATGACAATGATAATAATGATAATAATGATGACAATGATGACAATGATAATACTGATAACAATGATAATACTGATAATAATGGCAATAGCGGCAATAATGGTAATAATGATAATAATAATGATAATAATGATAACAATGATAATAATGATAATAATGACGACAATGATAACAATGATAATAATTATAATGATAATGATAATAATGATAATAATGATAACAATGATAACAATGATAATGATAATGATAATAATGATGACAATGATGACAATGATAATGATAATAATGATAATGATAATAATGATAACAATGATGATAATGATAATAATGATAATGATAATAATGATGACAATGATAATAATGATAATAATGATAATAATGACGACAATGATAACAATGATAATAATTATAATGATAATGATAATAATGATAATAATGATAACAATGATAACAATGATAATGATAATGATAATAATGATGACAATGATGACAATGATAATGATAATAATGATAATGATAATAATGATAACAATGATGATAATGATAATAATGATAATGATAATAATGATGACAATGATAATAATGATAATAATGATAATAATGACGATAATGATAACAATGATAATAATGGTAATAATGGTAACAATGATAATAATGATAATAATGATAATAATGATAATAATGACGATAATGATTACAATGATAATAATGATAACAATGATAATACTGATAATAATGGCAATAGTGGCAATAATGGTAATAATGATAATAATAATGATAATAATGATAACAATGATAATAATGATAATAATGATAACAATGATAATAATGATAATAATGATAATAATGATAATAATGACGACAATGATAATAATTATAATAATTATAATAATGATAACAATGATAATACTGATAATAATGGCAATAGTGGCAATAATGGTAATAATTGTAACAATGATAATAATGATAATAATGATAACAATGATAATAATGATAATAATGATAATAATGACGACAATGATAACAATGATAATAATGATAACAATGATAATACTGATAATAATGGCAATAGTGGCAATAATGGTAATAATGATAATAATAATGATAATAATGATAACAATGATAATAATGATAATAATGATAACAATGATAATAATGATAATAATGATAATAATGATAACAATGATAACAATGATAATGATAATGATAATGATAATAATGATGACAATGATGACAATGATAATGATAATAATGATAATGATAATAATGATGACAATGATGACAATGATAATGATAATAATGATAATGATAATAATGATAACAATGATAACAATGATAATGATAATAATGATAATGATAATAATGATGACAATGATGACAATGATAATAATGATGACAATGATGACAATGATAATACTGATAATAATGGCAATAGTGGCAATAATGGTAATAATGGTAATAATAATGATAATAATAATGATGATGATAATGATAACAATGATGATGGTGATGATAATGGTATAATGGTAATGGTATAATGGTAATGGTAATGGTAATGGTAATGGTAATGGTAATGGTAATGGTAATGGTAATGGTAATGGTAATGGTAATGGTAATGACTGAATGGTAATGATATGGTAATGATAATAAAAATAATGACGATGATGATGGTGATAATAATGTTGATAATGAAACCACCACAACTTGTGTTCCCTAGATTACTATGACAATACAAATCCAGCACGTAGCCCCAACCAACAGGAGCCCCAACCAACACAGAATGATGGAGGAGACTTACAACAAGGGGAATTGTCAGCTGCAGGTGATGATGATGAAGCTACAGACAAAGGTACATTAAAATAATGAACTTTGATCAATCTCTCTATCGTTTCTTCCAGTCCAGGATAATTTCCAATTTCCCTTCAATAAACAAATATCGATTCACTGTCTCAAGGTGGCCCAATGGGCTCCTGCCCAATGGAAGTTCAAGATAGACTCAAACATCCTAGAGGCTCCATTTTGTCAACGGAAGAATAAGAATGCATCAGTAGAATAACATATTCGTAATATTCCTAAAATTTGAGTGACATTAATGACATTTTACAGAAATAATTATTCTTCGTTTTCATGTGACGTCATCGCCGTCATCTTGGTGACCGCAAACAATGCCTCGTTAGTTTCTCTGTTAGATGAACCAACATGACCGCCATCTTGGTTGACGTTAACAAAAGACACCTCGATAGTCAGTCTCTTGTTAGGTGAACCAACATGGCCGCCATCTTGGTTGACATTAACAAAAGACACCTCGATAGTCAGTCTCTTGTTAGTCTCTTGGCCGCCATCTTGGTTGACGTTAACAAAAGATTCCTCGAAAGTCAGTCTCTTGTTAGATGAACCAACATGACCGCCATCTTGGTTGACATTAACAAAAGACACCTCGATAGTCAGTCTCTTGTTAGGTGAACCAACATGGCCGCCATCTTGGTTGACATTAACAAAAGACACCTCGATAGTCAGTCTCTTGTTAGGTGAACCAACATGGCCGCCATCTTGGTTGACGTTAACAAAAGATTCCTCGAAAGTCAGTCTCTTGTTAGATGAACCAACATGACCGCCATCTTGGTTGACATTAACAAAAGACACCTCGATAGTCAGTCTCTTGTTAGGTGAACCAACATGGCCGCCATCTTGGTTGACGTTAACAAAAGATTCCTCGATAGTCAGTATCTTGTTAGGTGAACCAACATGACCGCCATTGAACATCATCTCAGACATGCGTAACACGATTACATAGCCTCTTTAATGCTTTATTTAACTTCGTTCAGAAATACAACTGATTCATTACTAGATGAGTTCTCGACCGACTTGGAATGGGAAAATATTGCCTCATAGTTAAAAGGGTTATTGGCACGTGAAATTTCATTGAAACCAAAATAATACTCCAAATGAATAAGCAATATTTATCAAATGAATTCAAGCCTTTTTAAAATTCTTTTAGAGAAATCTCCTGTAGAAGATGTTACTTCAAATCATCATGAAGAGGAGGAGTTTCTTCAACCATCTATCAGGCCTCGAGCTCGCTGTATCTATGGTAACGCTCGACCAGGTGGCAAGGCGAAAGCTGTTTATGGTGATGCGTTTTCTAACGCCAGTGGTGCTCCTCAGAAAGGGCCTTTGAACCCAGAACCTCTACGAGGCATTGTTAATTATCCTCAAGGAGGTAGGAGGTGTACTAGATATTTGTTAAAGCATCACGCAGAATGAGTGGTCATTTTCACCTGTGAGCGTTAACTTGCCGGCATACCGATAGCTGTGAAACGCGCGGAAAATTTAAAACGTTTGGCCAAATGAAAAAGAGTAAGCCACAGTCAACATTCTTGCGCTCATATTTAAAAAGTCTTAAACTTTATATAATCTACAAAATTGAGATTAGGAATCAAAGACTGCCCTTGATGAATGTCACAGAAATCCATGAACGCTAAGTCATCTGTTTTGTTGTTAAATTTTGGACAAATTTCACTACTTTTTGAGTGAAGCCAGTCATGTTTGGTGATTTCGCAGGCTGTGTTTAATAATAAATATTTTGACTTATATGCTGCAAATCAAGGATATTGCTTAATTATCCTGCGTCAGTATAGAAATCTGGTTTGAATTTATAGCGGAAATTGTATCTTGTTAGAACTTTTTTTGGTAGAGGGTTTTGAAAAACATGGAAGAACACAATGGGCCCCGGCGAGAGCCAGACAGTACCGCTCGGAACGAGCCACAGTATTGCCTAACCCAACAATACAAAACACCCGGCTCAATCCCGGTTTCTGGGAAACTGCCCACCCACCCCTCCCTAGGACATGCATCGTTCTATTAATGATTAACCATTAAAGGTCAGGGTGAAGTGTGGGGGAGGGGTGGGGGTTTGGTTAGGGTGAAGCGTGGGGGAGGGGTGGGGGTTTCCCAGAAACCGGGATTGATCCAAAAACCCTAACCCAAAGTACGAGCGGCTCCAATCAGAATATAGGTCTGGAAATAGTAAGCTCTGTCTACTTAGTTACCGTCCTTAGTCCCAATGGATTCCTGTTGTACAATCTTTAGGCCGAATTTACATTTGAATAGGATTATTGTTTAAGAGCATCAGACAATAGTCATTCTGCGTGATGGAATCTGTGTTCTGTAGTCTGACGAAAACATGACTGGATCAAAAGAAATTTGGCATTTCCTTCATATGTTACTTGGAATTATTATAGAAGTTAGACATGACGTCATTCCCAAAATCTACGTTGTACGCACTCACAAAGTCATAGTTTTTGACCAATCAGACTGCGCATTAGAAAAAGTATTTATTATATGAAGTGAATTCAAGTCAGAACTTCAAGTCACTTACATAACTTTAACCTTTCTCTAGCTGTGTCATTCTTGATAATATTTTCTTCGTGTGGGAACTTTTGATTATTTCTTGCTTCCCTCTTTACTGACACTACGCAACGCGTTTTTGCTCTTCTTTGTATTCAGAACTGTCAGAATCTTCCCGGACTTATGCGCTTAAACCCTTTTTTTTTTCAGATCTAAAATGGACAATTGACATGGTCTTTAAAGACACTGATAACTTGCTACTCAAGTTCGAAGAGTTACCTGAAGAGGACCGGCAAAAGTTACAAGATTTTCTCATCCATAAAGCCTTGCCGTCTATGGAAAGTAAGGTCCAGGAGGGTGGTAATGCAAGAGAGATTTACCTTACTCTTCCAAAGCTTTGCTGCTGCAAAAACGCACCTCCTGTGACACGTCAAGCACTCCAGTTGATCTTGGACATAGTGTCACGAGATGATATGGGATTCACAAAACATCTCGTAACAACAGAAATTATTCTACGAGCCTCCATTTTGGGGCATGGAGGCCAGAGCATTTTTGATAAAGAGTCTCTCAGTGACCAGTGTTTAAGGCTAACAGTCTATAGTCGAGTTCTTGGGCTTATAGTCTTAAATATGGAACTCGGAAAATTTCCACCGCTGACTTTTGGAGAAGAAGACAGATCCCAACTTACGAATGACCTTGACTCGAAGTTGTATGGCCTTTTCAAGAAACATTATCAGTACAAAGCTAAAGGTAAACTACGTTACGCCATGGAGTTCATAAGAGAAGCAGTGAGACGGGTCTTTCCATTGAAAGCAAGAAGACAGAAAGAATTATTTACTACATTCCTTAATTGGTATGTTTTCCTTCAAATATTAAGTAATCTCAGGAGCCATTACCTCCTGGTAATCTTTAATCCCTATAATTATGCTTCAGCAACCTGTGGGTTTGATCCGTCGAGAAATCCAAATTTCCTCTCAGCAATGTTATCCTTCTTCCATTTAGCACCGCATCTGTCAGTGATTAGGAGCAGTGTGAGGGGGTCGAGGATTCGATACCCTATCCGAACCAACACTCAGCGTCAGTGTTAAAATAACTGAGTGAAGATGCTGCCTTTGTAAAACAATGTCGTTCTCGACCTCAAATTTATCTGTTTTACGAGGGTTGCTAAAATACTGGAAAGAGTCCCAGCAACATTGACCGAGGTTTTAGAAAACCTTTGTTTCGTTATGCACTTGAGCTGTAGTGAAGTTTAAGAGATGTGTAGCAAGCTTCATTCCACTATTATTTTGAAAGCCTTGAAATTTATTTGATATGTTGCTCTAACATTGTACTTTACTAAACACATACTTCACAGGTTGGTTAATGTGAATCAGACCCGTGACAAGTCATCCTCACAGGAAGACAAAAAAAGCTTTGACAAAACAATGGCAACATTTTATCATCAAGTCAATAACTCCAGGAATGGCTGGTTCGACCTTCACATGGTTGTTTTTGCCATGCAGGCTCAGGTACATATTTTCACGTCGAAGACAAGTGTTCTTACAACAGGTTGCTGTGTTTGACATCTTAAGTGTTTTCACATACTTTCCCGCTCTTAGTTTCTCTTAGTTTTCCGATGATAAAGAACCGTTTTATTAAATGCAGAAGAGGACAACTTGATACAAAAGTGTTGTCCTCGAAAATTTACTTTACGTTCGATACCTTTCATTCTGTAGGTACAAAGGAAACCGCAAAGAATGAGTGTGTTTCGTCAGCTCATCGAAGCCTACTTGGAAAGTGGAAAACAAACGAAGCTGTTAATCAAACACTCGATTGACTGGCGGAATGGCCACGTGTTCGGAAACGTTCTCCTGGACATTTCTGTTTCCAATAAGGAGCAATGTAAGTAAATTTATTATCATTCGAGTGTTTTAACGTTCTGCATTTCCTTCTCTATTCATCCATTGGCTAGTAGTTTTGGCGCCCCATCTCTGTTCTCGAAGCTTTGTTAACTGCTTTCTATTTTATGAAATGGTGTCAGTTCTACAGGGCATAGTTTGGGGACCATATTTTTGTTCTTGAAATCACGCTTGAACTGCAATCTGCTCTTTTTATAGAAGAGAGAACATCCGTTACATACCATAAACATTTATTATACAATGGATGAATTTCAAGGCCATGAACTACAGCATTAGCTTTTAAAAGCAGTTGGCATTTGCATCATCAGATTTGGTCATTCCATTCCATCTTATATCTTCTAGCAACCAGGTACGAGGCTGGCCTTTGTCTCCTTCTCTTGCTTCAAAGCAAAGATTCGCGTAAGGACCCCACCTTTAAACTAGAGATCCTTGAAAATTGCAAGCGTGTCATGTTCGGACCTGATGAAGCGACCCGCCGAGTCATGCTGGAACGTCTTCATGCAAGTACCTCTGAGCAAGGGAAATTCCTTCCCGACTTTGATGCCATAAAGTATCTTCTGTGGTTCTACAGGAAGCACACACCGGAAGGAGACAACTATGAACACCTTGGCAGCGATGGTTCTCAGACATTGGTAGCGACGACCTTCCGTGGTGAACAGGCTATCATAAAGATGATAAGGGTTCGGCCAGGTTAGAGTGAAGACAACACTTCATATTAGAGTAGTTTTTAGTTGAGTGTCGTAAATCCAAAACCTGAGCCAATCACAGGATCAAATAAAATCATGAACTAAAGTAATTCACGATTGGCTTTTCTTCAATCAATCACGAAGCAAAGTAAACACAATCATGGATAACTAACCAATCAAATACGAAAGCAATCACCTAATTACTTTTCGACACTCAATTAAAAGCTGCTCTAAATATTTTAGAGATACAGTACCACAAATAAGTATTCAGTGTCATTAAGGCAGAAATTATAGGAACACTTTCTATTGAAAATGTAAAGTTTTTAAGATAGGTCGTTAAAGGGAGGCAAATTTTTTTCCTGTTTATAAGAACACTTTTGTGTTATCATTCTTCTACAGTTATCATTCTTCTACAAAAGAATTATGTCATTAACAGAACTCGATAAAATTCTAAACAATTTGGTTTATTCTTCATCGAAACCATTAGAAAGTATATTTGACTAGCTACTCAAAATAAATGAAGCGGTCTTAGGATGCGGATGACCCAAAATTGTATTTAATTCCTCTTTAAAGCCCACGAACAATGGCACCAAGTCGAGATTGGAGTAGACATGTTCATACATTTACTGTATTTTTTCTACCCCAATCTCGACTTGGTGCCATTGTTCGATCGAATGTGGGAAAGCTCTATTAGGAACAGAGATCTGATAATGGTTGTGTTGACAGGACAACTCCCCGGAGAGTTGAAACAGCGCAGAATAGCTTGGACGAACGTTTGGTTTGTTTCTCTTCTTTTTCTCGCTAAAAATCGTTCCTTTACGGGGTTGCATTCACTTTAATACATATAGAAACCCCACCCCCCTCTCCCCCCGAAAATGCTGTCCGCATATTTTTTCTTTTGATGCTGCTGGCTGTAAATTCTTTTAGAATCCTTTCCCAAAGAATGATTGACATTAACAAAAGATTCCTCGAAAGTCAGTCTCTTGTTAGATGAACCAACATGGCCGCCATCTTGGTTGACATTAACAAAAGACACCTCGATAGTCAGTCTCTTGTTAGATGAACCAACATGGCCGCCATCTTGGTTGACATTAACAAAAGACACCTCGATAGTCAGTCTCTTGTTAGGTGAACCAACATGACCGCCATCTTGGTTGACATTAACAAAAGACACCTCGATAGTCAGTCTCTTGTTAGATGAACCAACATGACCGCCATCTTGGTTGACATTAACAAAAGACACCTCGATAGTCAGTCTCTTGTTAGATGAACCAACATGGCCGCCATCTTGGTTGACATTAACAAAAGACACCTCGATAGTCAGTCTCTTGTTTGGTGAACCAACATGGCCGCCATGTTGGTTGACGTTAACAAAAGATTCCTCGAAAGTCAGTCTCTTGTTAGGTGAACCAACATGACCGCCATCTTGGTTGACATTAACAAAAGACACCTCGATAGTCAGTCTCTTGTTAGGTGAACCAACATGGCCGCCATCTTGGTTGACATTAACAAAAGACACCTCGATAGTCAGTCTCTTGTTAGTCTCTTGGCCGCCATCTTGGTTGACATTAACAAAAGATTCCTCGAAAGTCAGTCTCTTGTTAGATGAACCAACATGGCCGCCATCTTGGTTGACATTAACAAAATACACCTCGATAGTCAGTCTCTTGTTAGATGAACCAACATGGCCGCCATCTTGGTTGACATTAACAAAAGACACCTCGATAGTCAGTCTCTTGTTAGGTGAACCAACATGACCGCCATCTTGGTTGACATTAACAAAAGACACCTCGATAGTCAGTCTCTTGTTAGATGAACCAACATGACCGCCATCTTGGTTGACATTAACAAAAGACACCTCGATAGTCAGTCTCTTGTTAGATGAACCAACATGGCCGCCATCTTGGTTGACATTAACAAAAGACACCTCGATAGTCAGTCTCTTGTTAGGTGAACCAACATGACCGCCATCTTGGTTGACATTAACAAAAGACACCTCGATAGTCAGTCTCTTGTTAGGTGAACCAACATGACCGCCATTGAACATCATCTCAGACATGCGTAACACGATTACATAGCCTCTTTAATGCTTTATTTAACTTCGTTCAGAAATACAACTGATTCATTACTAGATGAGTTCTCGAACGACTTGGAATGGGAAAATATTGCCTCATAGTTAAAAGGGTTATTGGCACGTGAAATTTCATTGAAACCAAAATAATACTCCAAATGAATAAGCAATATTTATCAAATGAATTCAAGCCTTTTTAAAATTCTTTTAGAGAAATCTCCTGTTGAAGATGTTACTTCAATTCATCATGAAGAGGAGGAGTTTCTTCGACCATCTATCAGGCCTCGAGCTAGCTGTATCTATGGTAACGCTCGACCAGGTGGCAAGGCGAAAGCTGTTTATGGTGATACGTTTTCTAACGCCAGTGGTGCTCCTCAGAAAGGGCCTTTGAACCCAGAACCTCTACGAGGCATTGTTAATTATCCTCAAGGAGGTAGGAGGTGTACTAGATATTTGTTAAAGCATCACGCAGAATGAGTGGTCATTTTCACCTGTGAGCGTTAATTTGCCGGCATACCGATAGCTGTGAAACGCGCGGAAAAATTTAAAACATTTGGCCAAATGAAAAAGAGTAAGCCACAGTCAACATTCTTGCGCTCATCTTTAAAAAGTCTTAAACTTTATATAATCTACAAAATTGAGATTAAGAATCAAAGATTCACAGTCACAGAAATCCACGAACGCTAAGTCATCTGTTTTGTTGTTAAATTTTGGACAAATTTCACTACTTTTTGAGTGAAGCCAGTCATGTTTGGTGATTTCGCAGGCTGTGTTTAATAATAAATATTTTGAGTTATATGCTGCAAATCAAGGATATTGCTTAATTATCCTGCGTCAGTATAAAAATCTGGTTCGAATTTATAGCGGAAATTGTATCTTGTTAGAACTTTTTTTGGTAGAAGGTTTTGAAAAACATGGAAGAACACAATGGGCCCCGGCGAGAGCCAGACAGTACCGCTCGGAACGAGCCACAGTATTGCCTAACCCAACAATACAAAACACCCGGCTCAATCCCGGTTTCTGGGAAACTGCCCACCCACCCCTCTCTTGGATATGCATCGTTCTATTAATGATTAACCATAATTAAAGGTTAGGGTGAAGTGTGGGGGAGGGGTGGGGGTTAGGTTAGGGTGAAGCGTGGGGGAGGGGTGGGGGTTTCCCAGAAACCGGGATTGATCCAAAAACCTTTTCTTCAATCAATCACGAAGCAAAGTAAACACAATCATGGATAACTAACCAATCAAATACGAAAGCAATCACCTAATTACTTTTCGACACTCAATTAAAAGCTGCTCTAAATATTTTAGAGATACAGTACCACAAATAAGTATTCAGTGTCATTAAGGCAGAAATTATAGGAACACTTTCTATTGAAAATGTAAAGTTTTTAAGATAGGTCGTTAAAGGGAGGCAAATTTTTTTCCTGTTTATAAGAACACTTTTGTGTTATCATTCTTCTACAGTTATCATTCTTCTACAAAAGAATTATGTCATTAACAGAACTCGATAAAATTCTAAACAATTTGGTTTATTCT
The DNA here is from genome assembly GCA_030867875.1 of Actinernus sp. WN-2022. Classification (NCBI taxonomy): domain Eukaryota; kingdom Metazoa; phylum Cnidaria; class Anthozoa; order Actiniaria; family Actinernidae; genus Actinernus; species Actinernus sp. WN-2022. The sequence goes on from JAOWCC010001679.1 coordinate 26,469,919, forward strand.
TCATCGAAACCATTAGAAAGTATATTTGACTAGCTACTCAAAATAAATGAAGCGGTCTTAGGATGCGGATGACCCAAAATTGTATTTAATTCCTCTTTAAAGCCCACGAACAATGGCACCAAGTCGAGATTGGAGTAGACATGTTCATACATTTACTGTATTTTTTCTACCCCAATCTCGACTTGGTGCCATTGTTCGATCGAATGTGGGAAAGCTCTATTAGGAACAGAGATCTGATAATGGTTGTGTTGACAGGACAACTCCCCGGAGAGTTAAAACAGCGCAGAATAGCTTGGACGAACGTTTGGTTTGTTTCTCTTCTTTTTCTCGCTAAAAATCGTTCCTTTACGGGGTTGCATTCACTTTAATACATATAGAAACCCCACCCCCCTCTCCCCCCGAAAATGCTGTCCGCATATTTTTTCTTTTGATGCGGCTGGCTGTAAATTCTTTTAGAATCCTTTCCCAAAGAAACACTCCAGATCATGAATCCAAGAATCCAGATTTGGATTTAATCCTTTGAATCCTTCCTCAGCATGGATTCGATGGATTCAAAATTGATAATTAAAGGGGAACTGAACCCTAAAATCAACCCAATGTCTATAGAACATGTATTCGAAATAAATAGGTTCTGCTATTTAATTTTTCTGTGTTGCGCGTCTAGCAAGAGAAAATCCGAAAACCTTCCTCACAGCGTCCGCTATGTACAGACGGCTCAAGTCTTGTAATTTGTGACGTAGTATATGGGGAATAAATTAGTTTTGCCATGTTGTCCCCTACATTGAATAGCAGGACTAATGGCTTCTAATTGAGGACCATTGTGTTTTCTTTGTGCTAGAGGTGTGATCGTTCTTCCTTGGTATGTGTGACGTACGTTATGGGGAAATTTGCACTGAATTGAGCCGCCACACAATATAGCGGAAAATCGAACTTGGAGACTAATTTTCTCTTCATAGACGCGAAACACAGAAAAATAAAATGGCAGAACTTATTTCTTTCGAATACATCTTTGTAAAGACGTTGGGTTGAGTTTAGGGTTCAGTTCCCCTTTAAGGAACGAACAATCAAATTTTGGATACGAAAATCCGGATTCGAATTCTCCCACATAAACGCATCCTTAGACTAGCTTTAGACTGGCAATCGTTATGAAGCGGTCCTTTTTCAAAAATCGTTGGTAAATCTTTGGTTTCCTTTTCAGACGACATCTTGCAGGATATTAACAAAGTACCAAGCACAACTTACCAGAACATTCTATCTGAAGCAGCCGTCCTTCGTCTCCTCAACTCTGCTCCTCATCCTAACATACTCCGTGTGCTGGCCTATGATACGTCACGGCTGCCATATCACGTGATCACAGAGCTAATGCTCAAGGGTAGTCTCCTTGACTTCCTACAGGACTCAAGGTATGAAAAGGGAAGTAAATAAATAACACGTCGAGATATTCGTGGTACCTCAACGTTATCTGATCCAGCTATATGAGCCCAGGAAAGCTCAGTCAGACTTAACCTAGAAATGCCGACTTGAATGCTACGAATTAGAAAATGCAGCTATTTCAAAAAGGTTGTAAAAAAAAACGACAAACGACATTCCCAGACCGAAACGGATTGTGGGTTTAGCTGAAAGTCTGGTGAATTCGTTTGTTTTTGGGTCAGCATAAGACGAATATTAACGGTCTCAATTCAATTTCAATTCATCTTTATTTTCTATGTCACACGAGCAGTACATACAATTGTTATTTTAATGTATGTATATTTAACAGAGCTTGGTTCGTAGGTATTAGATTGACAGTGCCGATACCACGGATGGATGACTGGCTAGAAAACACTAGTAGGAACTTATGAACACCAGGCGGCTTAATTTAAAGTAGCAAGTTATATCTGGTCAGGCTGAAAATATGATAACGTAAAAGAAAAAGAACATGTATAATAAAGCAGCTCTGCGTTGTTGTTCGTCTAGTTAAGGTCTATGAAAGAATGTAAAAGATAGCTCTATTATAATTAAGTTTGCGTTGGAAAATATTTAGTGATTTTGATTTTTTATATATATCTCCAAAGAGTTGTACCACTGTCTAAGTGTGAGTAATGCACTGTACTAGTTATCCCGTTTCGCACAGCCGGTCTGGAAATGTCCTTAATTGTCGTTTGCCGTTTGTCTGGTACAACCTTTTTGAAATAGCTGTTCATGATAAAGCTACATAAAAGAGGCATCGCCGTTTACTAATTTACACTTTACTAATTGTATTAATCAGGTCGGAAATTGAGCACATGCCCAGCCAGTCAACTCTGGTACAGATGTGTCTGGACGTCTTGGAGGCGCTCATCTTCTTGCATGGTCAAGGACTTGTGCACAGGGCTATATCGGCTGCTAACGTCTTAGTTGGGGAGAACTACGTATGCAAGCTGACTGGATTCGAAGCGGTGCGACAGATGGAACTTCAGAAAAATGAGGTACATACATTTGTTTTAAGTGACGTTACGGTCTGAAGAGACTTCAGGCTGATGTTTCGGAAACAGGGTGAAGTTACGTCCCCTGGTCTTGATCTACTGGTGGCAAAGTAAAAGGCTTTACTTTAGAAGGGTCAAAGGAATGGGGGTTGATGTGTTATTACCTTTTTGCATTTGTCATCGTTTCTACCTTATGCTGTATTTTTCTGCTGGACAAAATTAGGCTGGCTGGGTTTATTTAGTTTTTATAAAGTTGATCTCACCCGAAAGCCTTTGTTTGAAAATACCTTCATTAAACTTTCCTTTGAATTAGCTGTTAAAATGGATTGATTTGCAATCATCAGAATCAGCCACCAATCCCAGAGTTCATTGGTACAGATGATGGGATTCCTATTGGTCATGCCGCACGCGAATGTTTGTCTGAGGGTCGATTCTCAGCCAAGTCTGACGTATGGAGCTTTGGAGTTCTTATGTATGAGGTGTTCACATATGGTGCAGTCCCTTTCAATCGAACCGTCGAAGGGAGATGTCTGAAGAGCGACAAAGAAGTGAAAGAATATGTAAGCATTTCACACAATTTACTTTTGTCAATTGTTACATTTATCCTATATGTTGCCTTCTGGACATTCTTACCAATATTTTTTAACAAATCAAACTTTAGCCTGAGAAAACAACCGCCTCTTGTGGCGGACTGAAAGGCGGATAATCAATATTAGAATTGGTAAGGCGCACATTAGCCTGCAGGAAATGTGCATTCCAATAGGCGATCCCGCTGTAAAACGATTCAATCATTATAACCACCATCATCCACAACATCAAACCAAACATTTGTCAAATACTTGAACATGAGCTGGGGACCCGCGTCTTTCAAGCCAGTGTATCTCGGCCTTGGAGGAAAAACACAACGCAATGTGTGCTGTACTATCAGTGCTTATGTTGTATCCTTCAAATATTAGGTGTGTCGCGGTGGAACACTTCCACCAGAAGAGTGCTTTCATGAAGAAATCGCCATTCTAATGCAGCAATGCTTCGAAAGCAACAGAATCCAGCGACCTTCCTTCCAAGAACTAAAGTTAAGACTAAAAGAGATCTTTAACCAGCTGAAAGATGCAGGTATGTTGGAGTGTATGTTACATTTAACTTCAGGAATGTTGGTATTCATTTTCTTTCTTACATGTTAACGTATCGTAGCCATTAATAGTCAATGTAACAATTATAACTTCTTTATTAGCATCATTTTGTGACAAGTATGTGCTTCACGGACCTATATTGCTTTATTTTAACATTATTACACTTTGGGAGTAGTCTGTCTCCGTCATTATTAATCTACGCTACTGATTATTGTTATCGAAAAAAAAGAAAGCAAACCAAAACAATTCTGAGCCAAATACATTTCTCTTTTTAGGAAAATCCTTGGTCTCTATGATCAAAGTATTTGAGCAAAATTTGCCACCCATTGCTCATTTTTAATCTCTGTTTTCAGGTGATGATCGTCCACCAGGAAGTCCACCACCTCTCAGAAAAATAAACCGAATTTACAAATCGGTAATTATGAAGAAATATACTATTTTATATATCTTAAAGAAAAGTTAAACATAGGGATGTAATACACGACGTCTTTGAGACTTGGTCTAATAGTATAACAGCGATGATAACAAATGGAAATTCATATTCCGCATATTCCGCGTGCTTGCACGTACAATCTTCGTGCTGCTCAAATCAGTTAAATTTGTTAGGATTGTTGGCAAAACTAAGCTAAGCGCTTTAATGATTTTTCTCGCAGTCAAGTACCAAGAGTATTATCTGTAATGCATATATGTGTTTGTTTTATCTTGGCAATGTTTATACTATTTAATATATGTATATAGAAGAGCTAGTTATCATGATTATATCCTTGTAATCATTTATTATCTATCTGTAACTGCGACCACTCCTTGTAATTCAGCCCTAATAAGCTGCGAGTGGGATCTAATAAACTACAATTATTATCATTATTATTTAAGAATGTTCCTATAGGTGTTGTTATAGAAACAGCTGCATTGAGAATAGTTCGTATTTAGCTTCTTTTAACAGTTGTTTACTTCTTTGTTTAGCCTTCACCTTGCTGCACTCCAGGAGAAGATATCGAAGGTCCCATATTCCCAGGGATGTTTGGGTGCCCCACCTTATCTCGTGACCGGCCGATGTTATCACAATGGCACGGGGTAAGGCGTCACTTTCTTAGATTCTTTAAGTCTGGGTCAGACTAGCGACTCAAGCACATTAAAGCGCAAGCAATATACCGTACGCAGTGAATTCATTGATCATCAGCGGCGTTTGTTGTTATCTCGTTTGTTGTTATCTCGCAGTCAGGCTTATGCCTGCTTCGTTAGTGTGACCCAGTCTGTACGCTGTTCATAGATGAACTGATTACATGTTCGGATTCTTTCAATTAGCAAGTATTTAAGAAAATACAACATTATGTGCTATTCTCCAGTCCATCCCTTCAGTGATTTTTAAGTAAAGTAATGTCGATTATGATAATGTTTTTGTTGAATACCTGAATGTTAAAACAACGAGGGGTTCCTTTCGTTACCTGGAATGTTATTGGCTGACCCAACAATAGCCTGACGGCTTAAAAGCAACAACAATAACACATTGTCGGTGCAGATCAATAGGATTTCGAGAGCCTGTGATTAGAGAGTCTTTCTTAACCATTCTTTCGCTCTGACGTAGAGCTAGCGCTCGAAACGTCAGTCAGTGTAATTCACTTCCCACGCGGCGGGTACGATACCACTATCAACTCTTATTGCAAAACCGTATTCTTCTTAACCCTAATTTAGGGAGCACAGCAAATCATTGCTCATGTTGCCTTTCTTTGTAGAATCAAGCAATCAAAGAGACAGTGGATAGCTCCAGGGAAATGGATATGAAGAAACTTCAAACTCTCGAGCACGAGAATATTGCCAAGATATTGCATGTCAATTATCGCGGTACAGATATCGAACTGGTGAGTAACACCTTTTATTTCTCCGCGCGCGAGTGGATGGTAACTTACAATTTACTGCGGTCTGATTGGAACTGTGAGCGGGCGGCTTTTTCCTATCTCTGACCACGGTCACGGTAACCAATGCGCCGCCGGCTCTAAATTCATTGGAGTTTACTAATTTTTCTCAGTCTCAAGTCCAAAGAAAAACAATAAATACGTTATTTACCGGCTAGGGTCGGTCCGTATAGAAACAACCTGTGCCCTCAGTCTTGGAAGTACTGCGGTCTGACCGGTCAGCTGGTAAATTTCAAGACCGACCCTAAGCCAGTAGGTAACTTATATACCAAATCTCCATTTATAACAGGAAAACCGAATTGCCTGAATAAAACAACAACATAAGAACAAAAAAGTCTGTCATGAACAAACCATTCACAACAAAGCAGATTAGAAATGATTCCATGCAGTACCTGATGATAAGAAAGTGTCCTTAGGATCATTATTGCTTTCGGTTCATTTCACAGATAACGGACAACTCCGAAGGAGGGGACCTTTTACAGTACGTGCTAGCCAAAAAGTGCCCAGAAGGGGCCTTGGTGACGTACTTGGCCCAGATCGCCACAGCCATGCATCACTTGCATTCTCAGCACATCCTGCATTGTGACATCAAGGCACAGAATGTCATAGTTCTTGCACCAAACAAGGTCATTACATAAGTTAACTTTCTTAGTTCCTATAAGCGGCCCTAGCCAGAAATCATTTATTGGCGCAGTAAAGTGTTTTAAATCTTGTTCAACCGTTTTTGGGCGATTTATGGTCGTAGTATTGCTATAAAAAGCATTAGGAATCCTTGAAATGACGCCATTTAATGGACATTATGTTAATGAGTTGAACATGAATTGAGTTATAACATTGAATTTCTTCATAGTATACAGTTGTTTTTCAGGTGTCAGACATTCTACACTTACAATCCTAGAGAATGATCTTTAATTAAGTGGAGAAGACATAAAAAACAGAGCAAAAGAACTATATACAGGTTATCCCTTAAATGACGTCATTGAAATTTGATGCCTTAATAAATAAAATTGGCAGACTACAATTATTATTTTTCCTATGTCGGTCATTTTGTTTCCCAGTTTGACTTTTAAATCAAGGATAACTGGCATGGCTTATAGGCACTTTAAGTTTACTTATTTTGAGTTGCCCTTAATACAGTGACGCTCTAGACCTGTATTCTGATTGGACCATTATACTGTAGCTCTACTGTTTTTGTACTGCTTGTTCTAAAGGTTAGGGTGTTTTGTATTGTTGGGTAAGCCAATAGTGTGGCTACTTTCAAGTGGTACTATCTGGCTTCCTTTATGTGATCGTATGGCTGTTTAGATGAGTCAGTATAACGTCTCTCATGGGAAGGGATGCTGAAGATGCTTGGATGAATCCAAGCAGCATCATACAGGTTCCAGGTTATTGTAAATATTCATGAACTTACGTCTCCGTTTTTCATCTATAGATAAAAATATGTCGTCTGGGCCGGTGCAAGGCCCTCCACATGTCAACGTACGAGACGACAAGCGCTACTTCTGTTGTCCAGTGTGAAATGGCGAGTGACGCTGTTAGATGGTGAGTGACTCTGGTGTTTCACAAACAAAACAGTCCCAGTTATGTTTTATGTTCGACTGGAACTTTGTCCTGATTCTAAGTACAGTTATCAACGTTCTGATTTGTTTTGCAATAAATGTAGTCAAATTAAGGACGTATAGTTTTTTTTAGAACACGAGAAAGCTCTGGTACCTTCAAGAATGTTTTGTCAAGAGTATAGAGCAAATTGTACGCTTTTATTACGGTATTTCATCCGGCAGCGCGCTTATGACGTCACATATACGAGGTATATCGTTTTATTTATATGAATATCAGACTCTCGCGTTTAGTCAATCGCAGTGTACATTGACATAAGCATCAATTATTGCGGAGCTTGTCAACGTAATGATTGAGTTATGTCGAGACATCTGATTATTATTGGAGCCAAGAGTACCCATGACACAAGACAACAAGCATCTGGGTAGTCTTTTCTTGAGTACTTAGGCACGAGAATACTTATAACTACGTCTTTTAGTTAGGAGATGATCTAAAACTAAAAATAAATTTACCAAAATCTAAGGGAAAACTACGTTTTTCGTGGTTTCATGATCTTGCAGGAGCCCACCTGAGGTTATTAAAGACGGTCAGCGCACACATGCAAGTGATGTGTTCTCGTTTGGGACCCTTGCATTTGAGATTTATGAAGCCTATGGTGCCGCTGAGGGGACTTCAGTTGATGATGTGAAGCCCTATCGTCACCTTAGTGATGATCAGGTTGGTAAATAACACAAGTTGATAAACAGAACAGCTATAGGCTAGAATGACAGTTTTACAACTTCTGATCAGCTGTAATGAGAGAAACCGACCTTGCCTGGACCTTAATAACATTTGAAGATGATGGAACATCAGAATGAACGTATGCTTTAAACGATTCGGTTGGTGTCTATCACTGATTCTTAAAATTGGAATGTCCAATTTGCATTTCGTAGTATAATTCTCGATAATTTCTACAAAAATTGTTTTGATTAAAATTGTTTTATTTTCATCAGATCCTTGCTTACTTAGAAGGTAACGAACGTCCTCAACAGCCATTTTACATGCCACAATGGCTCTACATCGCCATCAAACAGTGCCTGCTACATTACCCAAGAGAAAGACCTCCATTTGTTCTGCTTATGGACTGTTTAACCAGCAGGTACGGATACATACATACATAACATAATACATATATATATAAGGTGCGTTCCTTTGGGACAATCCCAATCCGGATTATTTAATCCAAAAATCTACTTAGATTTATTTCTTGGATTAACGGAAATACAGATTTCGTTTATTCGTTTTTGCCGTTATTCTGGGTACGTATTAGAAAAAAAGTGCTTCTGATCAGCGGTATTGACCCATATCCCATGTTGTGCTTTACCATATATGGCTTGACCTTTAGCGCTACTGGACAGCTGATTGCCATAGCTATATAGCCACAAATCGTTTCCGTATTATCGTTTTTTTTCAGTGTTGAATGAAAATCCTTGAAATCCGGTGATAACTGCCGTCTTTTAATTCTTGTCGACGTTATGTATGAAGGTTGTAACATGTTTTGTGAGTACGCACCTAAAAAAATCTTCTTGTAACAGTTTATTTCGGCTCTAGCCAGTACGCATAGTGTCAAAGTCCATAATTGCAATGACACCAACCATTATCCAAAAAGTCAAGGATGTTTAAGAAATCTAATGCATTAAAAAATCTGTTACATGTCTGTCTAAGTTGCTGATGTTTTTATTAATAATGTTTACAAATTTTACACATGTAAAATAGTGCCGTTTTCCTTTCAAATTCAGAAAACCTTTTGATTCCTGGCTTCTTACACGATGGAAGAAGCAACACTCAGAAGAGATCACTTCCGGTTCAGTTGATCTGAACGTCACTCAAGAGGACACGGCTGATCACGTGATACCTCAAGAAAAGCACATGTCCTTCGAGAAATTGCGTCAGATGACTGCGGAAGAGGTCTACCTGGACCACACCTACAAGTACCAACCCAGTTACGAGAACGAGGATAACTTCCTTTACGAAGACGTTTCTTGCTTCAGGCAAGACAAAGAGAACGCTCCTGTCAAGGTGGAATATTCTTTCAGTATGACTGTCCCCTCCTTACCTTCACCACGGGTTCCTGGTTCTCAGTTTGGTTCTTCACACCTCACAGATGTCAAGGTGGAATATTCTTCCAGTATGACTGTCCCCTCCTTACCTTCACCACGGGTTCCTGGTTCTCAGTTTGGTTCTTCACACCTCACAGAAGAAAAGAAGGATATGTTTCCTGAGGAGATCAGGTTTCCTGAGGCTCAACCGGCAAAACATGTTGCGCAACGCCCTGCATCTGCTGGTTTCTCACATCATCCCTTCCCGATTCGAGGTGCACGCCGCACCCCAGTACCACTGTCTCGTCAAAGGGCTAAGTCATGTTCAGGATTACTTGACAAAGAAGAAGCAACGTCCCTCCCTAGACACCATTCACCGGCTGGAAGTTCCTCAAGAAATAATCCACGATGTACTGAATGTACTACACCAGTCGACTCTTTGATGGAGTCGGCGACAGGAAACCTACGAAGTGTTTGGAGACATTTAGATGTAACACCCAGTGCGCCGCTGCTGCCATCTTCGTGTGAAGCATCTCCTTGGTCTTCATTTAGTGCAGAGGTAAGATAAAGTGCTCCATATGGCTTTCAATAACCTCTCTCCCCTCGAGTTTCAAGCAAAGAAACTGCACCACCAGCTTTGGCGGCTTTTGAAACGTTTTTCTTTTATATAATCAACAGTTGGAAAATTCTCAAACTTCGTTTCCATTCTGTTGTGAAGATGTTGTCAACACATGCATGAATTGATCAGCAAGAAAACATTTTTAATTAAAATCAAAAAACATATTTTCAAAAGATACCCACAAAATCCTACAGCTATACCAGACCTTGTTGACTGCAGAGCGTCACAAATATATGTAAAGCAAGGCAAGTTTCTTAAAAGATTCCTGAGGATAATTAAGATCGTTTTAAAAAGATTTCCATAAAAACAACCATCAAGAATTCAATACTTGTACGTTTCGCTCATTATCTATACGTATGTTTACAATACAATGCAATACTATAATTTATTTAATAATAAATAATAATAATAATTATAATAATGTACTTTCTTTTTTGGCGCATTTAAAAATCCCAATGCCCTTACATAATATATATCATAATAAAAAGATATATATATGTTGTGGTTGGAAATTTATTTTGGTTCAAAATTTTTAAACTAGTTCAAAAAATTTAAACCAGTCAAAAATTTTAAACCAGTTCAAAATTTTTACACCAGTTCAAATTTTGAAAACTCGTTTATCTTTTTCAAAAGAAAAAAAATATCTACCCACCCCTCCCCTGCAAAAAAAAGCGAACCTATTCCATTCCCTTTTTTCCCTTGCCCCCCTACCTACTTAACTTACTGTACCACTTACTTACCACTTTCCTTGGCGGTCACTCACTAACCCTGCCCGATCGGGCTTAACTTCAGCTACTCGATGATCCACTCGCCTAACGCAATGCGCCACAGAAGCAATCGTTGATTTGAACACCACCGTATATTCTATAAGTGCTAGTCGTTGAAGCCAGTCCCTCTCATTATGCTAATTTGTTTCCAGTCTCTTAAATTTATACGCGAATGCGCACCGGATTCTTCAAAGATGGCCGATGAACCGTGCGTAAGTAAAGAGGCCTTCTATGATGCCATAAACGACTTATAATCCAAAAAAAAAAAAAACATTTAAAAACACCCTAACCGTCAACAACGGGTGCTCACTAATTTAGGGTGTTTAGAGCTATAGTCACTACACTTAGAACTAGATTACTGAACAACTCAGAATAATAATGCTTCTTCAATGGTCCCGTGAACTAATACAAACCCTACCCCTACATTTAAAAATACCCTAACCGTCAACAACGGATGCTCACTAATTTAGGGTGTTTAGAGCTATAGTCACTACACTTAGAACTAGATCACTGAACAACTCAGAATAATAATGCTTCTTCGATGGTCCTGTGAACTAATACAAACCCTACCCCTACATTTAAAAATACCTTAACCGTCAACAACGGATGCTCACTCATTTAGGGTGTTTAGAGCTAGTCACTAATAATTTTGGGTCGCCTAGCAGCGCCCGTAAGATTTGCTCCAATTTGCTACTACCTTCACCGACAAACAATAGAACAAACATTAATAGAACGAAGCAAACAATAACATCTAGTAGTCACTAATTTAGGATCCCAAATCCAGCATTTAAAATAACTCTAACATCAGTTAACATAACTTCCCTTTTAGAATGTTAAAAAATAAACTGGTTTTAAAATTTTGAACTGGTGTAAAAAAAATTGAACTAGTGTAAAAATTTTGAACCGGTTAAAAAAATTTGAACTGGTTTAAAAAAAAATTGAACCAAAAAAATTTTTAACCACAACATATACATACTATTTACTCGTCAAATATACAAAACCTGTCATGGATCTATCGAGAAAATAATTTTTTTTTAAAGAAATTTCAAAAATCTAAAAATTATAGAATCTAAACATCTCTATCAAAATGTGTACTGCTTAGCAATTGTAGATATTCTTAAAAAGGTAAGTTTTCAAAGAGGACTGGAATAGCGATAATGAATCAATTGATTCAATGTGTTCAGGTAGAGAGTTCCAGAGTTTAGCCGCAGCATACGAATAGGCACGTTTGCCATGAGCAGCAGTATTTATATCTGTTGGAGTACATAACAATGAACGGTGTGAAGAGAGAAGCATTCGGGCAGGTCGATATTCTGTAATAAGGTCGGATAGGTAATCAGGAGACAGACCATGTAGTAATTTATATACCATCAGTAGAATCTTAAATTTTATCCGTGCCTCGATTGGTAACCAATGAAGTTCCTTTAAAGCTGGCTTAATATGATCTTCGGGACACCATATAAGAGACTATTGGAATAATCTAGACGAGAAATATATAACTAAGGCGTTGACCATTTGCTTCAAATTGTCTCTTGAAAGGTATTTCCGTATACCACTAATGGATCTTATTGCGAGTACAGCTTTCTTGTAGGTGCCATTAATGTGTTTGGAGAAGGTAATATTTTTGTCAAATATCACTCCAAGGTTACGTACCGTATCAGACATTTCAACAATGGAGTTGGCAAATGAAAAACGTGTATGTAAACTTTGACGTTTGTTAAAACGAGAAGTCAGATGGATAATGTCAGTTGTTTTTTCGGGATTGCACAGTAGCATGACGTAGGGAGTAGTTACCCAGTCTCCCGAGCCAAAGGCTCATGTAAAAACGCACGACAAATAATAATTGGTATAACAACAATTATATATAGTAAAACCTTTAAAAAGACTAATTAATAACTTAATATGCTACTATAATTAAACACTGTAAAAATCCTATATGAAAACTACAATTTTCGGTTTCAACAGACCGAAGAGGAGAGCCAACCCATTGGTAGTTCGTGCTCGTTCAAACCCAGTGCCCCGCCGTTGTCGCTGTGTTCCAGCTTGTCAGACGTTGATGGCGTCAGTGACGATGGTAACCAAGCTTCATACCCACCCAATGTCTGTAGTGGAAGCCGTGAGGACGAGTCTGACTACTATGACATATGGGAAAACAATGCTGGCTTAGATCCCTTAAGAGGAACATCTCACTCTACTGGTAAGACTTGATAAATCCAATAAATAGTTAGTAGGACATAAGTTGAAGATATTTTTACAGATGACAATAGTGCAATATTAAATTAAGCAATTGGGACGTTGTATTACCGACACCGTTTTGGTCTGTACTTGTTGATTTTACTTAGATAGATACTTTATTCGTACTCGCACAATTTAAATGATAATATTTACAGTGAAAAAGTATAATTGAGAGAGAGAACTAGCTACTTAGATATAACTTTTGGGAGCTAATCGAGCTAAGTAGCATACTTGGACGCCTACATATTTTAAATAGGCGTATACACTAAACAGTGCACTCTACGATTTCAAGATGGCGGCTTCCTTGGATAAAGAAGTAAATTTTACACTTAAACATATTCTTAAAATTCAAGAGAGAAGTGAAGTTGTTACTCTTCATGAGCTTGGATATTCTATATCCTCTCTTGCAAAGAGGTTTGATCGCAGCAAAAACTGGGTGAAGTACTGGATTCGAAGGGCAAAGAAGGGAGACACTCTGAATGACACATCCAGACAGGGAAGGCCTCCAAGACTCACGAATACAATGAAAAAGAAAATAGACAAGATAAAGTACAAGCGAGGAAATTCTACACGAAAATGTGCTGACAAGCTATCTGCTAATGGTATTCACATCTCACACACTACAATCCACAACTACTTGAGAAAGGAAAAGGGCTGGAAACCTATGAAAAGGAAACGCAGATCGCTCTTAACCAGTAAACAAAGACACAAGCGCATGAAATTTGCGAGAAAACACAAAAGCATGACAGAAATGGACTGGCAAAACTATGTATTCTCTGATGAAGCACTGTTTTACCTTTTTAACAAGCCTAATGCCAAGAATGATATAGTATGGGGATCCCAAGAATCACAGGTGTCAGATGCACCCCAAGTAAAGAATAGTGCTTTTGTGATGGTATGGGGAGCAATGTCTGCAACAGCATTAACAAAGTTACACTTCATTCCAGTCGGCCAAACCATTACAGCCAAGTACTACATTGAAGAGGTTCTTGAGAAAGTGCTAAAACCAGCAATAAAGCGAACAAGATCTTCTGGGCGCATTGATGAACGCAAACTGATTGCTTACCATAACAACCTTGTTTACCAACAGGATGGAGCTCCTGCTCATACCTCAAAAGCTGCACAAATGTGGTGTAGAGATGAGCTACCTGGTTTTATAGAGAAAGGAGACTGGCCAGGGAACTCTGCAGATTTGAATCCGATAGAAAATCTGTGGTCCATATTGAAGCAACAGGTTTATAAGACCAAGGCACCTAAAACCATGGTTCAGTTAAAGGCCCGCCTTATAAATGCCTGGAGATCAATATCGCAAGATACCCTTCTTTCCTTGGTGCATTCCATGCCAAACAGAATTAAACGCATTCTGAGAGAAAAAGGAGGCCACTCCGGATATTGACTGAGAATTTCAGGTCGATCGGAAAAGTATTCAGAATTTTATTTTTACAATAAAAATGGACCAATACTTTCTTTACACCCTGTACACTAAACAGTGCACTCTGATTGGTCGATATCTTTGTATTATAAGAGTATATATACACTGGTGGTGTCACGTTTTCTGCAACATATTTTGTACCAGAAAATAACCCGTCACTTCGTGCCGGAATTGAATACAAAAATAATGGATCAATCCCGGTTTCTGGGAAACTACCCACCCACCCCTCCCTTGGATATGCATGTCCTATTAATGATTAACCATTAAAGTTATGGTGAAGTGTGGGAGAGGGGTGGGGGTTTCCCAGAAACCGGGATTGATCCAAAATAACCCCGTTCAAACTACTTGCGTTGGAAAACACAGGGTGAATTAGCTCTACAATCGGCACTATCGACTAAGCTGATATGAAAACCCGACTGTTTTCATATCAATTTAGTCAATAGTGCTGCGGGAGAAGCTCTCGTGATCCGTTAAAATGTGAACTAAAATGCTTTCAACAGGAATTATTAAATAAATCTATGCTTAGTTGAAGCCGAGTCGAACCTTCACAGAAAACATATTGATCGAACTTCATCGCCGAATCCAAGCCTGATCCACAGCGTTTCAAATAAATAAATCATTTGAGGTCCGTCTTTCGATTCTCCTCGCCGATTAGCCTGATTTTCAGACGGTCATATAAAAGTTGGTTCTCTTTCTTCTCAAGATTATAGAGAGGAACATGTAGTATTTTACATTTAAAATAGTTTTTGAGCTTTCTGAGCTGCAACGCGAGCTTGATCGAACCAACTGTACCGACCCGAACCACTAAGAAAACTCGGTACAATGTCAGCGGCGTCGCCGAAAAGTGAATGAAAGGTTAGCCACTAATTTCGGTGTTCACCGGCCGGACACGACAGCACAGATTAAAATATATACCGTATAAATTTCTCGCAAGTGAGAACAGCTTTTCTGCTGCTTTTTTTGTGATGTTAGAAGTTTTATCAAGAAATACTTCACAAACATCCAGATCTTATTAGTGCCTAGCCAAATCGTAGAGAGAAAGGGGGTAATCTAGAGTCTACAGCAGATTTTTAAGCCTCCGAAGAGAGATAAGAAACACAGCTAAAGCTTGAATTCAGAGTGGACCCGGATAAAGTTTTTGAGTTTGTTTGACCAATCAAATCGCTGAACGGCGGACATTATTCGACCAATCAGATCGTCGGAACAAACACACACACATGAAATTTAATAGTATAGGTACTTCCTTTTTTCTAATTGATGTTCTTTGCCATGCATCTGTCATATTATAGTTGCCCAGATTACTTCAAAATGTGACGAGAACAGCACGCACCATTCGACTGCGTCTCGTGGCGTACCTCTCTATTCTCGTCACATTTTGACGTCATCTGTGAATCTTATAACGCTAAATATTCTCCATAATATGTTCTTTTATCAGATGAGGAGTACATAACGTCTCAAGTTGAAGATCTCTATGAGCGTGTGGACCAATATCAAGAACTGGATTCTAACAGACATGAACACGAGTACGAGCCTCTCTCGCTGTACAGCATGCCTATTCCCGCGCATGCGCCAGGATCCACCAATGCAGACGGACAGTCTTCTCATACATACGTTAATGGTAAGCTACGTTCAGTCACTATATTCTTTGTTCCACCTCAACACTACTCCTAAGTGGTCCATTCAAGCCAATTAATGCCTGAGATGTTAAACCGTTACAGGAGCCCATTACCAGGAGCGTCCATGTTCCCCATTGGGTCCGTTCCCAGCACAGGAGTAGATGTGGCTATATTTAGAATTGCATTTCGCGCGAAATAAACAAAGGCCATGTTGTCTTAGCCAATTTGCGGTGATGAGGAAAACAGGGAAGAGAATAATGTCGATGCATTTCGACTGTACTATACGGTGCAAATTACGGTAGCGATTTAGCACCGAGATTGGTTAAGGAGATAATAGGCGAAAATCAAGTCATGCGACCTATATTGCATATTTGTGCCTTAAATATTGTATGAACCTCAATACAAGTAAACAGAAAGCGGTTTATGATTTTACATATCTTTTATTTTGCATTGAAATCTGCAATTTAGATGGTCACGTGACACCAGTGTGTTGGTAACTGTAAAATAATTATACGTAACTCGTCAAAGTATACAAATGACAAGTTTTAGAAACATTTGCTAAAACATTGCGTTTATTATGCATTATGCAATTTGGCCTCGTTTCCATGTAATCCCAGGCCTTAATTGGCTTGAGCATCCCGGCCCCCGACCCTTCAGATGATAATCGAACCACTGAAGGCATGTTTTTGCATCTGATTTATTGAACATTTCATTGTCTTGCAGTACGCATGCTCGATGCTCCAGTGTATGAAAACGTCGAGTAAGAAGCCAACGAACAAGCTGTTAAATCAATAGGCCTTAAAGGAATTGAAACAGTCAGTTGCTGACATATCACTTCAATAAACTCGTGGTCCCATGGAAAAGGCTTTACTGGATGGCAAAAAATCTTCAAAAACGCTGTTTTAGAAAGATCGATAACCGTGGAAAATAGTATTTACAAACATTAGATTAAATATAGTTGATAGTTGTTTAGGTCTGGTTAAAGGGGTACTACGCATGTATGGAGTCAGTGTTCGATTTGGTGGCTGTTAATTGATTACATACAGTTAAAGCGGTTTAAAAACTCCCCTACTTCAATGATTGATTGAAAGTATTTTCAATATTTTACTTGAAGACTTATATTTACACAGTTTATTAGTAATTTTTTGCAGATTTGCTTTGATTTTTACCATCCCACATGTGCGTGAGGTTCGTCAGTTCATTTAAGAATCGCTGATAATAACTGTGTCCGGCCCGGACATCTAATGTAATGGTCTCTCACCGTACCATGATACAGTCCCTTTAAAACATACTGTTGTGGGAAAATATTTTCTCTATACATTCGGCCTGGAAAAAAAAAGATATTTTTATATGATAGCTCGAAGACGATGACCAAGGCCAGGAGTTTAACGATGAAGCCAACAACGCGGAGCTCATAGTACCACAGTACTTGTTTAGCGCCTGTTTTACGCTTCCTCTTCACCGTATGTGAATTGGGAGGAAGTAACATGATGAGAGGACATTTAAGATAATAACGTTCGTGTCTTGTACAAGTTATACTTTAGCTAGTTTTCATGTAAGACCGTAACTCTGTAATTTGATTGGATCAGACGGACAAAAACAATGAGGAAGCCATTTTAAAGCCACGGCAAGACCGTAACTCTGTAATTTGATTGGATCAGACGGACAAAAACAATGGGGAAGCCATTTTAAAGCCATGGCAAGACCGTAACTCTGTAATTAGATTGGATCAGACGGACAAAAACAACGAGGAAGCCATTTTAAAGCCACGGCAAGACCGTAACTCTGTAATTTGATTGGATCAGACGGACAAAAACAATGAGGAAGCCATTTTAAAGCCACGGCAAGACCGTAACTCTGTAATTTGATTGGATCAGACGGACAAAAACAATGAGGAAGCCATTTTAAAGCCACGGCAAGACCGTAACTCCGGTTGGAATAGTAAAACCTGTACATACTTGTAGAACTGATAGAACTGGTAGAACCACTAGATGTGATGGACCTTGGCGAAGTGTTTGGACCATTAGAACCAGTTGATCTGGAAAAACTAGTGGAAGAGTTTGAACTGGTAGTTACTAGATCTGGTAAAACTAGTTGGGGTACAGTTTGAACCGGTAGAACTGGTAAGATCTGGTAAAACTAGGGAACAGTTTGAACCGGTAGAACTGGTAGAACCAATAGGTCTGGTAAAACTAGTTGGGGAACAGTTTGAACCGGTAGAACTGGTATAACCAGAAGATCTGGTAAAACTAGGGAACAGTTTAAACCGGTAGAACTGGTATAACCAGTAAATCTGGTAGATTTGGCAGTCTGCTGGTCCTTGTCCAAAGAAACAATTTTCTACTCAGATAACATTCCCTGAGAACGTTAAAGTAAATGGCTCAATGCTCATTTCTATGTTTCAGGCATAGACCAAATTCAAATATGGCGTTGTCATCACTTTATAATACGACAATTGCATTATGACGTCATTTAGTTACAACTACCAGAATCCTTTTTGAATTATTTTCTCATTCAGATTTGAGAATACCAAGACAATGGTCTAAACAGGCCCTTTGCAGGACCTGGTCACGTGACCTTTTTAGCCTGTCAATAAAAATAATTGGCGCTAGAACAACATGTTAGAAATGTAAAGAGCGTTTTAGGTTCATATCTTTAAAACTGAAGGAATGGCGAATTTTTGAAAACTCTAAATTTAACAGAGTTTGTGAGGCTGGCTGGTACGGCCTTTTTACTAATTTTGGCTTGCTCTTTCCATTTCTGGCATCCATGTTCGTCTTCTAGCGCCAATTTCTTTTGATTAACAGGCTAAAAGGTCACGTGACCAGGTCCTGCAAAGGGCCTATTAGTTGAACAAAACGATCCACGCGAGGACTTCTGGTAGTTGTAGTATGTGACGCCATCATGCAACTGTCCTATTGACTTTAAGGTCGGTACAGACGAAGGGACAAGTCCTTTCAAATCAAACTGGTTTGAATTGAAGGGACAAGTCCCTGGGACAAAATGACAAGATTTTTCTTAGTTCACACGAGGGGACTTGTCCCGCGACTTGTCCCTTCGTGTGTACGCAACAAGAGATTTGTCTCCAGGACTTGTCCCTTCGTGTGTGCCGACCTTTAGTCTTAGCTTTTGCTTTCCATGATGACAAAATTTAAATAAATATATACATGTATTATTAATAAAATGGTAAAATTAAACGTTCTTCACTACATCATGAACAAACTTTAGAATTGTATATAGGAATTATTTTAGTCTGTATATTTTTTAAATAAAAATGATAGTTTTACTGCTACTTTAAATCTATGTCTCTTCTTTAACTAAATTCAACCCAAAATGAAGTGTAATAATGCAAACCTTTCGGTTTCCGAGTAATTACTTATTTTCAGGGGCCTGGAATCAAGTAGCCCCATGGCCAGAATAAATGAACGAGATGCCAAGATTCCTTGTTTGAAGTTCATGTGCTTATTTATCTTCATGGGGTCCTGATTTATCGATTGAAAACACTTATTCATATTCGGTTCCTAAGTATCCCGAATATTGATTGGTTGATTCAGCTGCAGCAGGAGGCCATTACCCGGAGCGTCCATCTGTCATGTATTCGCGATGCAGCGTTTTCCCAGACCGGGTTATTTTTAGATTTCACATCTCGTTCGCTTTCATCGCGGAATGTTGTCAACAAAAGATGCCTCGTTAGCTTCTCTTGTTTGGTCAACCAGCATAGCTGCAACATCGTTAATCATTTTAGCGGAAACAGAACTTGCGGGGAACTCATTCTAAAAATAACCCGGTCTATAAAAACGCTGCTTCATAGACGTGTGTAGTGAGCATGTGTAGTGCTGTTCAACAGCAAATCCCAACATGGCTGCTCGGTTTCCAGAATGTTCAGAGGAGGAAATTGCGAGCATTTTGGATGCCCAATGTAGCAAAAAGACGAATTGTTTACTGAATATTAAAACGATTATTGGAACTGCGGCTATCGCAAAGTATGATGAATTGCGGTCTGACTACCAGTTCTGTCTTCGGCATCGGCAAATAACTGTTACCTCGCCACAGACAATTCATCATAATTTGCTCAGCCTCGTCCAATAATTGCTTATTATCAGTTGACTCCTAGTCGCCCCGAATTCTGATTGGTTGATTCACCTGCAAATAACTGTGTACAAATAACTGTTTTCTGCAAATACTTTTCTGAGCATGCATACTATTGACCGCTCCGTTTTGTGAACATGCAGAGTTTTCCGAGGCTCAAATTTTCAGTTTCGAAACAATGGAGGTAAAGCTATGTTTTGTCGAATGACAAAACAATTATTATAATATAGATACGATAGTACGCGCGCTCTGATTGGCTAAAAAGCCATGTTTTATCAGAGTATATAACATAGTTTGCCGTGTTTTATTGTTTTCAACTGGCGGTTCCTTTCATCTCGCCCGTAAAACTATAAACTATGAAAATATCCAATCAAAACGAGTTGAGGAATTGGTTGCGCGCGCTCATGACGCCATCCACGTGGGTGTCCTTTAATAACACACGGCTCTTGACCAATCAGAGCGCGCGTTTCGGGCTGATTAGTGTATAATTAACAAATAAAGAAGCCTTAGTCATGTTTTATACTATCATGAAACACGATGGGCATTTGAGAACATGAGAGAAATGTTAAAGAACAAGCCGAAGGCGCGTGCTTTCAACATTTCTCGAGTGTTCTCAAATGACCAGAGTGTTTTATGATAGTATAAAAAGTAGTAAGTCAACTAGCGGTTCTGGCGCAGCTTGAGCACTATTTTGTCACGACCAATTAGCAATTGTTGTATTTTGTTGGGTTTTCATCTAGCAATAGACAAAAAAGCAAAAGCAACGGACCGGTTCTGGCGCAGTTTTAACGCTATTTTGTCACGACCAATTAGCAATTGTTGTATTTTGTTGGTTTTTATCTAGCAATAGACAAAAAAGCAAAAGCAACGGACCGGTTCTGGTGCAGTTTTAACGCTATTTTGTCACGACCAATTAGCAATTGTTGTATTTTGTTGGTTTTTATCTAGCAATAGACAAAAAAGCAAAAGCAACGGACCGGTTCTGGCGCAGTTTAACGCTATTTTGTCACGACCAATTAGCAATTGTTGTATTTTGTTGGTTTTTATCTAGCAATAGACAAAAAAGCAAAAGCAACGGACCGGTTCTGGCGCAGTTTTAACGCTATTTTGTCACGACCAATTAGCAAATTGTTGTATTTGTTGGTTTTTCATCTAACAATAGACAAAAAAGCAAAAGCAACGGACCGGTTCTGGCACAGCTACACAAGTATATATCGGTAGGAATACATCTATCTATCTAGAGAAGGACCATGCCAGGAAAAAGCGAAATTCCACAATCGGCCTACACGGAGATACGAACAGGCGGGCTAGGATACAGAGAAGCTAGAAGGAGATACAACATTGGGCACAAACGATACAAAAAGATCCAGCAAGGAGAGGAGGGCCCACTCTCTATCGTACCATCCCCACCTCCCCAACCTCCCATCGTACCACCACCCATTTCCTTTCGAAAGCTCGTGCAAGACACCAGTGGCGAATTTCTCGAGATTCTCCAAAAACTACTACGAGGCCGCCCAGACCTATTTCTATCCCACAAAGAATACAAGCTCTTGGTAGAGGCAAAAGACGCAAAGCAGTACTACACTTTCGTCCATCTACGGGATTTTCCTCGCCAGCTTCGCGAGATCTATAGGCTACAATACCACTATTTCCTAGCCACCGGATATGTACAAGACGTCCTAGATATGCGAATCCACAAAGTCGGCAGGTCTGGATTTGTATCATTCGAGCGGCTTCTACTACCAGAAAACTACGAGCGGTTTCTACAACCAGGATTCTACGAGCAACAGCCAACAAATTCGCTGGAACCGGATGGCGGTGCACAAGCATCTACAGTCGAGCACCTCGATACTAGTTGCAGATGTGGCTCCAAAGACCATAGAACCCGCAGCGAAATGTGTATACTCGAAAGGCAAGATATACAAGAGACACCCAGTTCGCAAACCACACGCGATATCGATATTCCAAAGCAGCAAGAGGACCTGGTACAGCTACCAAAAGAGATTCTATACAAAAAGCAGTGTGGAACATCGAAAACAAAGACGACATGTGTTGCTACTGGTGTATTCGAGTATCCATGAAATTGCAAGCACTCCAGGAGGCATGTCCGTGCGACAAAGGAGACGATTGTCTATGGCACCGGATATAGGCCACGCGAGCCAAAAGAACAAGAGCAACAAACAAAGAAAAAGCAAAAGCAACAAAAAAAACCAAAAGCAACAGACAAAAGCAATAGGCTGCAGCAAAGAAACAAAAAAAAGCAAAAGCAATAGGGGAAGCAAAGCAACGAACAAAAGCAAAGAAACAAGCAAAAGCAACAGACAAAAGCAAATAGGCAACAACAAACAAAAGCAAAGCAACAGGCAAAAAAAGCAAAAGCAACGGACAAAAACAAATAGACAACAGCAAAGCACACCAATACCAACAAACTAGCAAAGCATAGCAATACCAACAAACCACAAAGCATAGCAATACCAACAAACTAGCAAAGCGCAGCAATACCAACAAACTAGCGAAGCACAAGAAACTAGCAAAGCACACCCGAACCCATTGCAAACCTACGATTCTATTGCAAACCTACGATTCTATTGCAAACCTACGATTCTATCGCAAACCTACGATTCTATCGCAAAGCTACGATTCTATTGCAAAGCTGCGATTCTATTGCAAAGCTACGATTCTATTGCAAAGCTGCGATCCTATTGCAAAGCTACGACTCTATTGCAAAGCTGCGATCCTATTGCAAAGCTGCGATTCTATTGCAAAGCTGCGATTCTACCGCAAAGCTACGATTCTACCGCAAAGCT
Organism: Actinernus sp. WN-2022; assembly: GCA_030867875.1. Classification (NCBI taxonomy): domain Eukaryota; kingdom Metazoa; phylum Cnidaria; class Anthozoa; order Actiniaria; family Actinernidae; genus Actinernus; species Actinernus sp. WN-2022. The sequence goes on from JAOWCC010001679.1 coordinate 26,492,606, forward strand.
ACGATTCTATTGCAAAGCTACAATTCTATTGCAAAGCTACGATCCTATTGCAAAGCTACGATTCTACTGCAAAGCTACGATTCTATTGCAAAGCTACGATTCTATTGCAAAGCTACGATTCTACTGCAAAGCTACGATTCTACTGCAAAGCTACGATTCTACTGCAAAGCTACGATTCTACTGCAAAGCTACGATTCTACTGCAAAGCTACGATTCTACCGCAAAGCTACGATTCTATTGCAAAGCTACGATTCTACTGCAAAGCTACGATTCTACTGCAAAGCTACGATTCTACTACAAAGCTACGATCCTATTGCAATGCTACGATTCTATTGCAAAGCTACGATTCTACTGCAAAGCTACGATTCTACTGCAAAGGTACGATTCTACTACAAAGCTACGATCCTATTGCAAAGCTACGATCCTATTGCAAAGCCACGATTCTATTGCAAAGCCACGATTCTACTGCAAAGCTACAATTCTACTGCAAAGCTACGATTCTACTGCAAAGCTACGATTCTACTGCAAAGCTACGATTCTACTGCAAAGCTACGATTCTATTGCAAAGCTACGATTCTATTGCAAAGCTACGATCCTACTGCAAAGCTACGATCCTATTGCAAAGCTACGATCCTATTGCAAAGCTACGATCCTATTGCAAAGCTACGATCCTACTGCAAAGCTACGATTCTATTGCAAAGCTACGATTCTACTGCAAAGCTACGATTCTACTGCAAAGCTACGATTCTACTGCAAAGCTACGATTCTACTGCAAAGCTACGATTCTACTGCAAAGCTACGATTCTACCGCAAAGCTACGATTCTATTGCAAAGCTACGATTCTACTGCAAAGCTACGATTCTACTGCAAAGCTACGATTCTACTACAAAGCTACGATCCTATTGCAATGCTACGATTCTATTGCAAAGCTACGATTCTACTGCAAAGCTACGATTCTACTGCAAAGCTACGATTCTACTACAAAGCTACGATCCTATTGCAAAGCTACGATCCTATTGCAAAGCCACGATTCTATTGCAAAGCCACGATTCTACTGCAAAGCTACAATTCTACTGCAAAGCTACGATTCTACTGCAAAGCTACGATTCTACTGCAAAGCTACGATTCTACTGCAAAGCTACGATTCTATTGCAAAGCTACGATTCTATTGCAAAGCTACGATCCTACTGCAAAGCTACGATCCTATTGCAAAGCTACGATCCTATTGCAAAGCTACGATCCTATTGCAAAGCTACGATCCTACTGCAAAGCTACGATTCTACTGCAAAGCTACGATTCTACTGCAAAGCCACGATTCTATTGCAAAGCCACGATTCTATTGCAAAGCTACGATTCTATTGCAAAGCTACGATTCTACTGCAAAGCCACGATTCTACTGCAAAGCCACGATTCTACTGCAAAGCCACGATTCTATTGCAAAGCTACGATTCTATTGCAAAGCTACGATTCTACTGCAAAGCCACGATTCTACTGCAAAGCCACGATTCTACTGCAAAGCCACGATTCTATTGCAAAGCTACGATCCTACTGCAAAGCTACGATCCTATTGCAAAGCTACGATCCTATTGCAAAGCCACGATTCTATTGCAAAGCCACGATTCTACTGCAAAGCCACGATTCTACTGCAAAGCTACGATTCTATTGCAAAGCTACGATTCTATTGCAAAGCTACGATTCTATTGCAAAGCTACGATTCTATTGCAAAGCTACGATTCTATTGCAAAGCTACGATTCTATTGCAAAGCTACGATTCTATTGCAAAGCTACGATTCTATTGCAAAGCTACGATTCTATTGCAAAGCTACGATTCTATTGCAAAGCTACGATTCTATTGCAAAGCTACGATTCTACTGCAAAGCTACGAATAGAACCACAAAAGATAGAAAACAAATCTCCACAAAAGATAGAAAACAAATGGAACTACGATTGTATTGCAAAGCTACGATTCTACTGCAAAGCTACGAATAGAACCACAAAAGATAGAAAACAAATCTCCACAAAAGATAGAAAACAAATGGAACTACGATTCTATTGCAAAGCTACGATTCTACTGCAAAGCTACGATTCTATTGCAAAGCTACGAATAGAACCACAAAGATAGAAAACAAATCTCCACAAAAGATAGGAAACAAATCTCCACAAAAAGATAGAAAACAAATCTCTACAAAAAGATAGAAAACAAATCTCTACAAAAAGATAGAAAACAAATAGAACCGCAAAAGATAGAAAACAAATGGAACTACGATTCTATTGCAAATACGATTCTATTGCAAGATCTACGATTCTATTGCACGGCTACAACCACTGCTCCAGATATCGTCCCTAGATATACATGTTGGAGAAACAGCTACATATATAGATATAGATACTATACGATGCCACACAAGGCAGTTCTTTCGCCAGACCAGATCCAAAGTATTGCTTCGGGAGAGGTTGGTATTCGAGAGGCAGTACGACTCTACGGTATAGGACAAGGTAGAGCCTACCGAATCCAGAAAGGTTTGGAAACGCCTTCCACTGCTCCGACTATACAACCCGAGACCAAAATCCACGAGCCAATGCAGGATATAGCAATCCTAGATCGTATACTAGATCTAGAACAAAAAGTGCAAATCCTAGAGGAAAACCAACAATCCAATATAGTAGAAGATCCTATCCTAGAGTTGGAGATCCCAACCGAGCCAACGCAAGATGTAGCCCAACTACTAGAGTACATACAAGAACTAGAGACAGATCTAGATGTTGCAAATCTGCGAGCCGATATAGCAGAATCGAACCCCAAAGAAGTAGTATGGCCAAGTGTGCTTTTCTGCATCTTTGCTATATCCTACGCAACCATAGAATATCGATTGGCAGAAAATAGCAGGCACATAGGACCCACCAAATTGGAAGAAAAAAGAGCAAACACATAGAGCCCGCCAAATTGGAAGGAAGTAGACCAAACCCACATATACATAGACCACCACCCGACATGGAGTAGGAAATTGCCTACGTATGCGTAGTATCGTGTCTCTGTATGTGTAGTATCTTGTCTACCCACGTGTGTTCGTACCTGTAGAGGCGATACGATACTAGTCCAGACTAGCAAAAAACTAGCAAAGGTCTAGTCCGGACTAGTATCGTATCGCCTCTACAGGTACGAACATATGTGGGTAGACAAGATACTACACACCCAGAGACGCGATACTACGCATACGTACCTGGAGAAAGCAATCGCCAAAGATAGTAGTTCTTTTGTGGTGCCTATGGATTGTATTTGTCTGTAGATTCGTGGTGGTGGCCTGTAGGCTGGACGTTGTTTGCTATGGTTCGTATTTTGCCGTGCCATTCGTTTTCCTATCTTTTCCGGTGCCATTCTTTTTCCTATTTGTTTTCTATTTTTGCGATGCTACTTGTTTTCTACTTTGCTTTGCTATTTGTTTTGTACTTTTGCTTTGCTATTCGTTTTCTATTTTTGCGATGCTACTTGTTTTCTATTTTTTGCGGTGCTACTGTTTTCTATTTTTGCGGTGCTACTGTTTTCTATTTTTGCGATGCTGCTGTTTTCTATTTTTGCGGTGCTACTGTTTTTCTATTCTTGCTATGCTATTTGTTTTCTATTTTTGCAATGCTATTTGTTTTCTATTTTTGCTATGCTATTTGTTTTCTATTTTTTGCTGTGCTACTTGTTTTCTATTTTTGCGATGCTACTGTTTTCTATTTTGTGGTGCTACTGTTTTCTATTCTTGCTATGCTATTTGTTTTCTATTTTTGCGGTGCTACTTGTTTTCTACTTTTGCTATGCTATTTGTTTTCTATTTTTGCTGTGCTACTTGTTTTCTATTTTTGCAATGCTATTTGTTTTCTATTTTTGCTATGCTATTTGTTTTCTATTTTTTTGCTGTGCTATTTGTTTTCTATTTTTGCTGTGCTACTTGTTTTCTATTTTTGCGATGCTACTTGTTTTCTATTTTTGCGTTGTTTGTGGTGGTCTACATAGGCAATTTCCTACTCCATGTCGGGTGGTGGTCTATGTATATGTGGGTTTGGTCTACTTCCTTCCAATTTGGCGGGCTCTATGTGTTTGCTCTTTTTTCTTCCAATTTGGTGGGTCCTATGTGCCTGCTATTTTCTGCCAATCGATATTCTATGGTTGCGTAGGATATAGCAAAGATGCAGAAAAGCACACTTGGCCATACTACTTCTTTGGGGTTCGATTCTGCTATATCGGCTCGCAGATTTGCAACATCTAGATCTGTCTCTAGTTCTTGTATGTACTCTAGTAGTTGGGCTACATCTTGCGTTGGCTCGGTTGGGATCTCCAACTCTAGGATAGGATCTTCTACTATATTGGATTGTTGGTTTTCCTCTAGGATTTGCACTTTTTGTTCTAGATCTAGTATACGATCTAGGATTGCTATATCCTGCATTGGCTCGTGGATTTTGGTCTCGGGTTGTATAGTCGGAGCAGTGGAAGGCGTTTCCAAACCTTTCTGGATTCGGTAGGCTCTACCTTGTCCTATACCGTAGAGTCGTACTGCCTCTCGAATACCAACCTCTCCCGAAGCAATACTTTGGATCTGGTCTGGCGAAAGAACTGCCTTGTGTGGCATCGTATAGTATCTATATCTATATATGTAGCTGTTTCTCCAACATGTATATATAGGGACGATATCTGTAGCAGTGGTTGTAGCCGTGCAATAGAATCGTAGATCTTGCAATAGAATCGTATTTGCAATAGAATCGTAGTTCCATTTGTTTTCTATCTTTTGTGGTTCTATTTGTTTTCTATCTTTTTGTAGAGATTTGTTTTCTATCTTTTTGTAGAGATTTGTTTTCTATCTTTTTGTGGAGATTTGTTTCCTATCTTTTGTGGAGATTTGTTTTCTATCTTTGTGGTTCTATTCGTAGCTTTGCAATAGAATCGTAGCTTTGCAGTAGAATCGTAGCTTTGCAATAGAATCGTAGTTCCATTTGTTTTCTATCTTTTGTGGAGATTTGTTTTCTATCTTTTGTGGTTCTATTCGTAGCTTTGCAGTAGAATCGTAGCTTTGCAATACAATCGTAGTTCCATTTGTTTTCTATCTTTTGTGGAGATTTGTTTTCTATCTTTTGTGGTTCTATTCGTAGCTTTGCAGTAGAATCGTAGCTTTGCAATAGAATCGTAGCTTTGCAATAGAATCGTAGCTTTGCAATAGAATCGTAGCTTTGCAATAGAATCGTAGCTTTGCAATAGAATCGTAGCTTTGCAATAGAATCGTAGCTTTGCAATAGAATCGTAGCTTTGCAATAGAATCGTAGCTTTGCAATAGAATCGTAGCTTTGCAATAGAATCGTAGCTTTGCAATAGAATCGTAGCTTTGCAGTAGAATCGTGGCTTTGCAGTAGAATCGTGGCTTTGCAATAGAATCGTGGCTTTGCAATAGGATCGTAGCTTTGCAATAGGATCGTAGCTTTGCAGTAGGATCGTAGCTTTGCAATAGAATCGTGGCTTTGCAGTAGAATCGTGGCTTTGCAGTAGAATCGTGGCTTTGCAGTAGAATCGTAGCTTTGCAATAGAATCGTAGCTTTGCAATAGAATCGTGGCTTTGCAGTAGAATCGTGGCTTTGCAGTAGAATCGTGGCTTTGCAGTAGAATCGTAGCTTTGCAATAGAATCGTAGCTTTGCAATAGAATCGTGGCTTTGCAATAGAATCGTGGCTTTGCAGTAGAATCGTAGCTTTGCAGTAGAATCGTAGCTTTGCAGTAGGATCGTAGCTTTGCAATAGGATCGTAGCTTTGCAATAGGATCGTAGCTTTGCAATAGGATCGTAGCTTTGCAGTAGGATCGTAGCTTTGCAATAGAATCGTAGCTTTGCAATAGAATCGTAGCTTTGCAGTAGAATCGTAGCTTTGCAGTAGAATCGTAGCTTTGCAGTAGAATCGTAGCTTTGCAGTAGAATCGTGGCTTTGCAATAGAATCGTGGCTTTGCAATAGGATCGTAGCTTTGCAATAGGATCGTAGCTTTGTAGTAGAATCGTAGCTTTGCAGTAGAATCGTAGCTTTGCAGTAGAATCGTAGCTTTGCAGTAGAATTGTAGCTTTGCAGTAGAATCGTGGCTTTGCAATAGAATCGTGGCTTTGCAATAGGATCGTAGCTTTGCAATAGGATCGTAGCTTTGTAGTAGAATCGTAGCTTTGCAGTAGAATCGTAGCTTTGCAGTAGAATCGTAGCTTTGCAATAGAATCGTAGCTTTGCAATAGGATCGTAGCTTTGTAGTAGAATCGTAGCTTTGCAGTAGAATCGTAGCTTTGCAGTAGAATCGTAGCTTTGCAATAGAATCGTAGCTTTGCGGTAGAATCGTAGCTTTGCAGTAGAATCGTAGCTTTGCAGTAGAATCGTAGCTTTGCAGTAGAATCGTAGCTTTGCAGTAGAATCGTAGCTTTGCAGTAGAATCGTAGCTTTGCAATAGAATCGTAGCTTTGCAATAGAATCGTAGCTTTGCAGTAGAATCGTAGCTTTGCAATAGGATCGTAGCTTTGCAATAGAATTGTAGCTTTGCAATAGAATCGTAACTTTGCGGTAGAATCGTAGCTTTGCGGTAGAATCGCAGCTTTGCAATAGAATCGCAGCTTTGCAATAGGATCGCAGCTTTGCAATAGAGTCGTAGCTTTGCAATAGGATCGCAGCTTTGCAATAGAATCGTAGCTTTGCAATAGAATCGCAGCTTTGCAATAGAATCGTAGCTTTGCGATAGAATCGTAGGTTTGCGATAGAATCGTAGGTTTGCAATAGAATCGTAGGTTTGCAATAGAATCGTAGGTTTGCAATGGGTTCGGGTGTGCTTTGCTAGTTTCTTGTGCTTCGCTAGTTTGTTGGTATTGCTGCGCTTTGCTAGTTTGTTGGTATTGCTATGCTTTGTGGTTTGTTGGTATTGCTATGCTTTGCTAGTTTGTTGGTATTGGTGTGCTTTGCTGTTGTCTATTTGTTTTTGTCCGTTGCTTTTGCTTTTTTTGCCTGTTGCTTTGCTTTTGTTTGTTGTTGCCTATTTGCTTTTGTCTGTTGCTTTTGCTTGTTTCTTTGCTTTTGTTCGTTGCTTTGCTTCCCCTATTGCTTTTGCTTTTTTTTGTTTCTTTGCTGCAGCCTATTGCTTTTGTCTGTTGCTTTTGGTTTTTTTTGTTGCTTTTGCTTTTTCTTTGTTTGTTGCTCTTGTTCTTTTGGCTCGCGTGGCCTATATCCGGTGCCATAGACAATCGTCTCCTTTGTCGCACGGACATGCCTCCTGGAGTGCTTGCAATTTCATGGATACTCGAATACACCAGTAGCAACACATGTCGTCTTTGTTTTCGATGTTCCACACTGCTTTTTGTATAGAATCTCTTTTGGTAGCTGTACCAGGTCCTCTTGCTGCTTTGGAATATCGATATCGCGTGTGGTTTGCGAACTGGGTGTCTCTTGTATATCTTGCCTTTCGAGTATACACATTTCGCTGCGGGTTCTATGGTCTTTGGAGCCACATCTGCAACTAGTATCGAGGTGCTCGACTGTAGATGCTTGTGCACCGCCATCCGGTTCCAGCGAATTTGTTGGCTGTTGCTCGTAGAATCCTGGTTGTAGAAACCGCTCGTAGTTTTCTGGTAGTAGAAGCCGCTCGAATGATACAAATCCAGACCTGCCGACTTTGTGGATTCGCATATCTAGGACGTCTTGTACATATCCGGTGGCTAGGAAATAGTGGTATTGTAGCCTATAGATCTCGCGAAGCTGGCGAGGAAAATCCCGTAGATGGACGAAAGTGTAGTACTGCTTTGCGTCTTTTGCCTCTACCAAGAGCTTGTATTCTTTGTGGGATAGAAATAGGTCTGGGCGGCCTCGTAGTAGTTTTTGGAGAATCTCGAGAAATTCGCCACTGGTGTCTTGCACGAGCTTTCGAAAGGAAATGGGTGGTGGTACGATGGGAGGTTGGGGAGGTGGGGATGGTACGATAGAGAGTGGGCCCTCCTCTCCTTGCTGGATCTTTTTGTATCGTTTGTGCCCAATGTTGTATCTCCTTCTAGCTTCTCTGTATCCTAGCCCGCCTGTTCGTATCTCCGTGTAGGCCGATTGTGGAATTTCGCTTTTTCCTGGCATGGTCCTTCTCTAGATAGATAGATGTATTCCTACCGATATATACTTGTGTAGCTGTGCCAGAACCGGTCCGTTGCTTTTGCTTTTTTGTCTATTGTTAGATGAAAAACCAACAAATACAACAATTTGCTAATTGGTCGTGACAAAATAGCGTTAAAACTGCGCCAGAACCGGTCCGTTGCTTTTGCTTTTTTGTCTATTGCTAGATAAAAACCAACAAAATACAACAATTGCTAATTGGTCGTGACAAAATAGCGTTAAACTGCGCCAGAACCGGTCCGTTGCTTTTGCTTTTTTGTCTATTGCTAGATAAAAACCAACAAAATACAACAATTGCTAATTGGTCGTGACAAAATAGCGTTAAAACTGCACCAGAACCGGTCCGTTGCTTTTGCTTTTTTGTCTATTGCTAGATAAAAACCAACAAAATACAACAATTGCTAATTGGTCGTGACAAAATAGCGTTAAAACTGCGCCAGAACCGGTCCGTTGCTTTTGCTTTTTTGTCTATTGCTAGATGAAAACCCAACAAAATACAACAATTGCTAATTGGTCGTGACAAAATAGTGCTCAAGCTGCGCCAGAACCGCTAGTTGACTTACTACTTTTTATACTATCATAAAACACTCTGGTCATTTGAGAACACTCGAGAAATGTTGAAAGCACGCGCCTTCGGCTTGTTCTTTAACATTTCTCTCATGTTCTCAAATGCCCATCGTGTTTCATGATAGTATAAAACATGACTAAGGCTTCTTTATTTGTTAATTATACACTAATCAGCCCGAAACGCGCGCTCTGATTGGTCAAGAGCCGTGTGTTATTAAAGGACACCCACGTGGATGGCGTCATGAGCGCGCGCAACCAATTCCTCAACTCGTTTTGATTGGATATTTTCATAGTTTATAGTTTGCGATTATTACATAAAACAAATAGACTCATTCTGCTGTGTGTTTGTCCTCTAATAGATGCACACACAGATGACGCCAACACGTAAAGAACATCAGTTACTCGACTGCGTCTCGTGGCGCACTTCTTTGTTCTCTTCACGTTGTGACGTCATCTGTACATCTATAAGAGAACATCAGTTACTCGACTGCGTCTCGTGGCGCACTTCTTTGTTCTCTTCACGTTGTGACGTCATCTGTACATCTATAAGAGAACATCAGTTACTCGACTGCGTCTCGTGGCGCACTTCTTTGTTCTCTTCACGTTGTGACGTCATCTGTACATCTATAAGAGAACATCAGTTACTCGACTGCGTCTCGTGGCGCACTTCTTTGTTCTCTTCACGTTGTGACGTCATCTGTGCATCTAAAAGAGAACATCAGTTACTCGACTGCGTCTCGTGGCGCACTTCTTTGTTCTCTTCACGTTGTGACGTCATCTGTACATCTATAAGAGAACATCAGTTACTCGACTGCGTCTCGTGGCGCACTTCTTTGTTCTCTTCACGTTGTGACGTCATCTGTACATCTATAAGAGAACATCAGTTACTCGACTGCGTCTCGTGGCGCACTTCTTTGTTCTCTTCACGTTGTCGCGTCATCTGTACATCTATAAGAGAACATCAGTTACTCGACTGCGTCTCGTGGCGCACTTCTTTGTTCTCTTCACGTTGTCGCGTCATCTGTTCATCTATAAGAGAACATCAGTTACTCGACTGCGTCTCGTGGCGCACTTCTTTGTTCTCTTCACGTTGTCGCGTCATCTGTACATCTATAAGAGAACATCAGTTACTCGACTGCGTCTCGTGGCGCACTTCTTTGTTCTCTTCACGTTGTCGCGTCATCTGTTCATCTATAAGAGAACATCAGTTACTCGACTGCGTCTCGTGGCGCACTTCTTTGTTCTCTTCACGTTGTCGCGTCATCTGTTCATCTATAAGAGAACATCAGTTACTCGACTGCGTCTCGTGGCGCACTTCTTTGTTCTCTTCACGTTGTCGCGTCATCTGTACATCTATAAGAGAACATCAGTTACTCGACTGCGTCTCGTGGCGCACTTCTTTGTTCTCTTCACGTTGTCGCGTCATCTGTTCATCTATAAGAGAACATCAGTTACTCGACTGCGTCTCGTGGCGCACTTCTTTGTTCTCTTCACGTTGTCGCGTCATCTGTTCATCTATAAGAGAACATCAGTTACTCGACTGCGTCTCGTGGCGCACTTCTTTGTTCTCTTCACGTTGTCGCGTCATCTGTACATCTATAAGAGAACATCAGTTACTCGACTGCGTCTCGTGGCGCACTTCTTTGTTCTCTTCACGTTGTCGCGTCATCTGTTCATCTATAAGAGAACATCAGTTACTCGACTGCGTCTCGTGGCGCACTTCTTTGTTCTCTTCACGTTGTCGCGTCATCTGTTCATCTATAAGAGAACATCGGTTACTCGACTGCGTCTCGTGGCGCACTTCTTTGTTCTCTTCACGTTGTGACGTCATCTGTACATCTATAAGAGAACATCCGTTACTCGACTGCGTCTCGTGGCGCACTTCTTTGTTCTCTTCACGTTGTGACGTCATCTGTGCATCTATAAGAGAACATCAGTTACTCGACTGCGTCTCGTGGCGCACTTCTTTGTTCTCTTCACGTTGTGACGTCATCTGTGCATCTATAAGAGAACATCAGTTACTCGACTGCGTCTCGTGGCGCACTTCTTTGTTCTCTTCACGTTGTGACGTCATCTGCATGTGCATCTATAATAGGATAGACGCAGAATCTATTTGTTAAATATTATGAACTTCCCGTGTCTCGCTATTAGTTATTTGACTCTGCTTTCTGTATTGGCAAATAACTAGACCTTAAGCGCCAGACGTTCACGAGTCACGGAAGGCATACGGAAGTCAACATTTCCTTTTTTTGGCGCGTTTTGATGTCATCACGCAAGTAATGTCGAGTCTCAGCCGTATTGATCTAACGAGGTTAGACGAACGTCTGATTCTTACAGTGCGACTACTGTAAACGGGGCCACTTAGATAACGAGAACAAAACACATTGCAAAACGAAATAAAAGCACGCAAAGCACATTCATACGATTTTCTCCATTCAAAAGACTTCGACTTCAGAATTACCTTACCAGATCGAAGCTCGAGCAAGTTATTGTCTTCTACTCAACACTGATTGGCTCAAATAACCATAAGTGTTTTCGTTCTGCAAATTGATTGGTTCTCGTTGTCTAAGTGGCCCCGGACTGTAACTCTCACTGAGAGTAACAACGAAGAAATGCTTATTATATGGTAATGGGTATATGTATTAACCAATATTTCGGCTGGCATGGCCTGCCACGAACGCACTCTCGAACCCAGAGCCCTGCTCTTTTGTGCATTCTTTGGGGGGGGGGGGGGGGAGGGGGGGGGGGGGGGAGTGGGTCTGGGTTTGTACCTAATTTCGATTTCAGGCCCCGGGTTTTGTGTAAAAATATATCGAATTCCGGGTTATAGACGAATAAGAATAATCATGATCAACTGCAGCGAACCGTAAGTTGACTGTTTTTGTATTACAGCAAATTTTAATTAGTTAAATTAGTATATATATTATAAACAAAAAATCGCATTAACTGCTCGTGCTATACTCAACTGCTCGTGCTATACTCAACTGCTCGTGCTATACTCAACTGCTATAGACGAATAAGAATAATCATGATCAACTGCAGCGAACCGTAAGTTGACTGTTTTTGTATTACAGCAAATTTTAATTAGTTAAATTAGTATATATATTATAAACAAAAAATCGGATTAACTGCTCGTGCTATACTCAACTGCTCGTGCTATACTCAACTGCTCGTGCTATACTCAACTGCTCGTGCTATACTCAATTGCTCGTGCTATACTCAACTGCTCGTGCTATACTCAACTGCTCGTGCTATACTCAACTGCTCGTGCTATACTCAACTGCTCGTGCTATACTCAATTGCTCGTGCTATACTCAACTGCTCGTGCTATACTCAACTGCTCGTGCTATACTCAACTGCTCGTGCTATACTCAACTGCTCGTGCTATACTCAACTGCTCTCGCTATACTCAACTGCTCGTGCTATACTCAACTGCTCGCGCTCGCCTAAAGGAGGGTGTAGATGGGGTTTACTGTTAACTGTCGTTGCCTCGTTTTTTTTAGTGTTAAGTGTTATAAAGCCCAGAATTTAAGTATTAGCTGTTAGGTAAAAATTAGCAGTTAAGTGTTGTAAAACATTTCAGAGATTAATAGACCCTTTCAGCTTGCTTGTTTGTTGCCCCATTTCAGACCACGTGATAGTTCTCCAGAGGTTTCAGTGCCTTGTTTTCCAATAATGATAGAAATTGGCACATTTAAGGCAACGTTTTCATTCTCGCGGTGCCTCCGGGGTAATCAGACTGTCGGCTCATGGCGCGCACGTTGGGGACTGGTCTGGGACGAGATTGATGATAATCTTGACAGAGATGAACTGGCTCTCCTCAGACTCCAAACAACAACGGTATCGAGATCAGGAAGAATGTTAAGAGCGACAGTGAGGCTAGATCTGTAAGGGATGGTTCTGACCACTTAAAAATAAATACCCCAAATCAAAGAAACTCAAGGCACGCGTTTTATAATGGTAGCCGAAGTGCCCTAACTGCTTTTCTGACTGGTGTCTGACCACGCCGAGCACAAATGATCGTAAAAACGGCCGGTTTTATATATATTTTAAAGTTTTCGACTGAATTTTGGTAGGTGTGTAAAGGAGTGTAAACAAAACATAGTCTGATAAGTTAAACTAATTATATAGCCATCACTATGATGTGTGTAAAGGAGTGTAAACAAAACATAGTCTGATAACTTAAGCTAATACAGCCATAATTGTGACGTCATATATCCTTTTCTAATAGGTTTCTTATATATTTATATTACCTCTGAAAACGATTTATTATATCTTTTTAATATCTCTTGTTCATGAGAATGAAATAATCGAAAACCCGTTCTCGTTTGGTTGAAGTAAACGAAAGTTATTAAATTTTGGTAATTTTCCCGCCAAAAATTGGGAAATAAATAGTATAAAACCATTTATGAAAATGTTGCTTGTTTTATCTTTTACAGTTCGAAATACTGGTGCATCATATTTTGCACAATAATAGAGCTCTATAGAAATAACGTGTTCTTTTTAGAATAAATATATTTGTGTACCCTTTTTGGAATTTTATCGATGAAATTCATTTGGCTAACACTCACAAGTCATAGTACTCTCTTTAATCTAATTTTTTATAGTTAAGCTTGAAGTATGACGTCACTAATAATAACGTCATAAAATAGTGAATCGTCCATAACTTTGAATATATTTATCGTAGAAAGTTCAAATTTTCGCCAAATGAATATATTTCATAAAGTCATTCTGATGACGTTATATGTTTGAAAAGTATTTTAAATGTTAATTTTCACCAAAAAAGAAGGCATTTCTTATGACGTCACAACAACGTCAGAATACAGAAACAATTGTCCCCAAAAATGAAGTTTTACTTTGTTACCAACCTGCCAACATTTCGTCAAATTTAGAGTAGAAGTAAGGAAATGGCGTTACTTTTACATTTTCTGTTACACTTTACCCCGCCGTTTTTACGGTAATTCGTGCCCGGCGTGAACAAGAGCCAGAATCACGTGATAGTTGGGATCTATCGTGTCTATCGTGCATGTCACGAGCTTGTTTTTAATAAATTCTGCCATTATCTTGACATTTTTAAGGGTATAAATAAATTTTACTGTTAGGGCAACATTTTAACTGTTAGCTGTGAAATGGCATAAAATTTAAATATTAGCTGTGAAATGCCCTAAAATTTAAATGTTTACTGTTATGCAGAACCCCCCATCTAGACCCTCCTAAAGGGTTGTGCAATCATTAGAACTTTCAAAATATCACTCAGTGGCTATAAATCCCTTATAGCACTCGCATTCATGCGATTTCCTCTACGTACATCACACTCCCCCAGAAATAAGCAGAATGTATGCAGACGACACTAGTATAACTGTCGCAGCAGCCACTAACGGGGAAATTCAGAACCTTTTAAATAATGCATTAGACAAAATCAGTGTTTGGCTTTGAGCAAATAAACTCAGCTTAAATGTCACTATTAAAACTGAATTCATGGCAATTGGTTTCCGAAGACTTGCGACACAGGTTCAAAATTCAATTCCTATACAAATTGGACAAATTGGGGAAGAAAGTATTAAACGAGTACCCAACACTAAGACACTAGGTGTTAATATTGTAGATCTCTCTTGGAGAGAGCTTGTAAATAAACTTACTCAGCAAATATCTGCAGGTTTGGGTGCCCTTAAATTCTTAATAAATGAAAACACAAGTATAAAAATTTAACAGACCATAGTAGAGTCAAGAATGTGATGTAAAGTGGTAAGCTGTAGTGCTAAGTGTACACGCCCTACGAGTAAAAGAGTAAAAGAGAAAAATAGTAGAGTAGAGTCATAGTAGGGTCATACTTCCATTATTGTATATCCGTTTGGGATGGATTAACCAAGAACTTTGTGATAAGCTGCAAAGGTTACAGAACCGTACAGCGAGAATCATCAATCAATCAGATTACGATATATATATCGATATTGATAAATAGACGGAAAAAGCAGAAAGCTGTACTAATGTACAAAATATTAAATGAAATGTTTCCCAAGTATTTAAAAGACCTATTTACATACAGAAATAGTGTCTATGACCTAAGGGATTTGACAAAAAAAAATAACCTACCCAAACCCAAAACTGATTTTCTAAAAAATGCCAGTATATCTTACAGTGGTGCCAAGGTCTGGAATCAGCTTCCAGATCAAGTAAGAACCGTCTGAATCTATGCGAGCCGTTAAGAGAAACCTCGTCCAAATGTGATCACCAGGTGCGCATTCTCAATCGTGATATGACGTGTTTTTATTATTATATATTTTTAATTACAATATTTATAATATTTCTATTACCATTCTGCCGTACACGGCTATCATGTAAATATATAAAACTGTATATTGCCTTCGTAACATTAGCTACTTTTTATATGTAAACAAGAGCCCATCTGGGCTTTCACTCGGGCCACATGAGATTGAAGATGAAATACACTTTCATTTGAAATCCTCTTAGTAATAACCAAAGGGAAGAATTATTAGCAGTCTTTAGGAGTGGCCGGTAGCGCGGTGACTTTCATTCTCTGCTCCCCTAGTATATATATACATGTATGTAATTTAATATTTTTGTTTTCTCGTATGTAAATTAAAGTAGTTGATCTTTTATTGAAAACACTACTTATTCATGTGTGTATGTATGTTCAGACTACTATCGTGCAGCTAGCTAGAGTCTTGAGATATCTGTCAGCAACTCGCAGCTAGTTAATAAATTAGTACTGTTCAGACCTAGTAACTTAGTAGGTTTTACTTTTTGTTTTTCCCTCTTCTGGTTTGTTTCTATCTCTAAAGAAGGCATGAATGGGGTTAACTGACTACTGACAAACAGCCTTAAAAATAACTGACAACTGACAAATGACGATTTTTTTACTGACAACTGACAACCGAAAAATAACTGACAACTGACAAATTTGGTTTTTGTGGGTCAAACATTGTAAATTTTCTCTAGTAATGATTAACTAGGGCTAACTGACAACTGACAAATGGCCAACATTTTAACTGACAACTGACATGTAGACCCCCCCATTCAGACCCTCTCTAAAAGATAGAAATTTGGTCTATAACTGCCCTTGGCGCAAGTGTTTCGTAATCGCAAATAATTGACCGCCAAAGTGCTCAATTGAAATTTCAACCAAAATATTAAAACTGTGCGAAAAACTGCTACTGACTGGTGTTTGGCGATCCTCGTTATCCATGATGGATCAATTGACGTACAATACACCCGGTAGTTGTCATCGATGGGCTTTTAGCGCGCTAGATTCTATTCAAGCTACCTCGCTAGGTAGCCTGGAACTTCAAAGTATTCCACCGACCACTAGCTAGCTAATCACCGGAGCAGAAAAACTGTTCAGACTAAAGATGCTCGCTACCTCCTGTGGTTAGCTAGCTAGATTTACTAGCCTGAACACGGCCACACGTTTACAATTTAGTCTGCAGGTCCGATAAAACTGCAGGTTCCAGTCGTAAACAGTCCGAGTTTGACCAAAGTGAAACGATCGAGCTGCTCGCGTCCGTAGATATATATTTCTTCGTTTGCACTTTTGACATGATATAATTCTTCAAATGGCACCATTGTTTTATTTCTTATGTTTAATAATACAGTTCTCAGCTGTAAATAAAATAGAACATTCTATGGAAGATTTCTTGTCCTAAAGTTTGGAAACGTAACACATGCCTGATTTGACGCTAGAAAGTTCAGTACTCGCAAGGTCAATGTACTAGTGGCAGTTTACTAGTTTGCACTATCGGCTGTTATGGAATGGAAACATACTTTCACAGTTTAATATGTATGTCGATTGGTCAGAAGGATATCTTGTTTAAATGCTACGGTCCTTTCGGCATCAGGAAATTTTTAAACGGGAGTTTTCGTACAGTATTTCAAGCTATGCTGTAGTGCGAGTTCAGTTACGCCACAAATGTCGGTGAAACTAATACCGTGTTCATTATTATCGGTTTTCTCTATGGGTTCTCATGTATTCAATAATTACTTCTGGAGCTTCATATTTATGTCGATTGGTCACAATGATTTCCTCTTTCAGTTTTTCCCTTTAGTTTGGACATTAGGGATATATCCTTGGAGATTTCGTACAGTTTAGCGACCGTTGTGTCGAAAGTAGAAACGTTCGTTTGTCATGAAAGTGCGTAAACAAACTGTCACAAGCGGTTTCATAGCAGCTCGATGTTTGACTCCCATATAGTCGATGATAACTTATATAGCTTCATATGTACGTCGATTTCTCACAAGGATTTCCTCTTTCAGTTTTTCCCGTTAGTTTGGACATTAGGGATTTATTCTTGGAGATTTCGTACAGTTTAGCGACTGTGTGTTGAAAGTAGAAAAGAGCCCATCTGGCCTTTCACTCGGGCCACATGAGATAATTTGAAGATGAAATACACTTTCATTTGAATTTGATTGAAAATAGATCAAAAACTCGGGGAAATGTCCGGCTAAAACTGTATGAATAAATGTGAAATGAAACATAAATTTCATAGCAAGAAAAACATGTAATTCCTAATTAGAAAGCTCTTCTAAGTCCGCTTCTCAAATTCACAGACTGTTTTACAAAAACATTTGGGCAGTTCAGTTGACCTTTCAAATAATTTATTCTGAGGTACGCATACTCTAAATCACAGAGATGTTAAATAAAGCGATAATTAGAAGAAAAAGTACATTAACAGACAAACTGAGAGGAAATGTATTTAAATCTAAAAGAGTTTACTTTATACAGTACTTACGTAACTGAATCTTACGTAACTGAATCGTTCGTTTTGGTTCTATTGTTACTGTTGCTGAAAGCATTCCACCTTCGTGCACATATGCACTGAATCGGAATGAAAGTCGAAGCCTACCTCGAACTTAACTTTCAGCTAACCTGTTTCCTTTCATTCCACAATGAATAATAATCTCATAAAGTAAGCCCGTAGCTTTCAATAAATTTGCCAGTGTCTGAATGAAACAGCTAGATCTTTTCCAATTTCTCTCACGAGTCACGGCAGAAGACAGTCTCAAAGAACTTGAATTTTGATCCTCTTCACAGTAACGTTATTTAACGTCTCCGATCAATTCCTCTCTCTTTGCTGGCAGTTCATGCTTCTTGTTCGTGTACTTGCCCCACTGAGCCGTAACCACAAAACGAGCACAGCATTTCAGTTGGCATGCACTGCGTACATCTGCTTAACTAATTAGATTTGTAAAAATCTTAGCGGATCATGGAAATATTCCGCTTGGCTCAAATATGAGGGTTTCTGCCGTCAAAGTTCATTTTTTGTTTCAGTTTTCCCCATATTAGCAGACTTGTATAATGTCTCGAGCTCTCCGAATCCAGTAGAAAGACTCTGGTTATTCTGTCGTAAAACATGGACCTGACCCAAATTTAGGTTGTATTGCATAATTGCCCACGATGGAATAGATTTCTGACAATGACTATTTGAAATTGATATCTCCTTGTCTCGCCTAGTCTGAGCTTGGAACTTTCTTATCTGAGCACGCCTGAGGAAATCTAACCTTTGTTTGCGTGACCAGCACAGTGCAATCTGATTGGTTTGAATTTGACCTTTAACGCATGCGCAGAAGCCGTCTGACACTGATTAAAAATAATAATAATAACGACTTGCATTTTAAGACTCGGCGCTGCCACAGGCAGCCCGAGTAATAACTGATGATATTACCGTGTCTAAATACAGTTTATGTATGTATGCGTGCATATATCTATCTATGTATGTATTGCGGTCCCCATAACTGCATCGTCACTGAGTGTAATCGATATGCACTGGTGTTAACCCTCTTACAAGACTTGCTTGACTGATTTCAACTCCAAGTTTATATTCCCGACGCGACGTCATTGTGCTGTTTGCAATGTTGTGTGATTGTATATTCTCAATTCCCACCTTCTGGTACTAACCAAGAGTAATATTAAGACTTAAGCTTAGCTGAACATCAAATCAGTGTTAGTGTATTTCCAAAGGCGCCTGCAAAACGACTACATCAGCATACTAATGAGATAGATCCCGAGGTCAGGGAAACCCCCCCGCCAGGATCGTTCAACAAACGTGAGATTCGAGTAAGGCCAGAGTTAGTCTCCAACAGACCATCAGACGGAATACAGCATACTAAATGATTGAAAGCTAGCATCTTAATGCCTGCTGATACTGACGCACGAAATTTTAGTTTGGTTTCAGTTCTTCGTGTTTAAGTACAATACATATTCAGTACATTCTCAAATGTAACTCATTTCGTAAGCTTCCGTATAACCACCACTCAAGAAAAGCTACAAAAGCGCAATTTCACGTCTAGTGATAGTGTTAGAGACGTGCTGAAACGGGATCAGCTTCTGACCGTTTGTACTACTACAGACTAAATGTCTTTCAGTTAACTTCTCATGACTTTCCAAAGTTTCCCTTATAAACACATGATGACGTCATGCTTTTGAGATCACCACCAAGCCTCACTTTGACACAACGGTTCTTCTCCTCTGAGAATACCAAGACAATGGTCTAAATTAGAGTAACAAAAGAACATTGTGGTAGCGTAGGTATGTCGGCCTCGGCTACAACTTTGTGTTGTAACAGTTACATATATACCACAGTTTATCATGCGTAACCGCGGACCTGTTCCTGTCAGTGTTTTATAGCAGAAGAATATAATCGTCCTAAAGAATCATAATTACTCGGGCTGTCTGTGGCAGGCACGAGTCTTAATCTGCAGGCCGTTATTTTTTGTTTTTTGTTTTTGTTTCGTGCTGCAAAATTTCTGCGCATGCGTTAAAGTTCCAGTTCACACCAATCAGATTGCACTGTGCTGGTCACGCAACAACCCAGGTTAATTTATTTACATAATTTAATACAGTAAAATCAAGATGGTGGACCCGCGAGGGAATTTCTCTCAAATTTGGAGTCCCATCTCTCAAATGTAAGCAGTTTAATGTTTTATTTAACTTCACTCGTGCGAAAGCCTTCCAATTTCAACTGGCGCTATGGACCGCGTTTTTTACCCAGATGGCCAGTGATTTTATATACGACACGTACGACGGCCTGAAGCCAGTGAAAAGGCCAGGATCCGGCTAATCCACATATCGAATTGTAATTTAGCGTGGATTTGCTGCTCAAACGAATACCATACAACTGAATAAGAAGTCTTTAACAAAGCCAAATTCAACTCCAACTCAAGAGCAAAGCTGAGAGGGAAAGTGAAACTGAACAGTGTCTTGTCAGGCATGAAGGTACGGTGAGGTTGAAATCATTGCGTGTTTATATCTGCATTTCTTTGTCGATTTTTTGCGATAGTCAGTGTACTTTTTTACCAAGTCTATTTATATCCAGTGTTATCCTTCCGCTCATGATTATATACGTCAATCTCTGGAAGAATGCAGACATGCCAGTAGATAACTGCAAATTTTATTAAGTCGAAGAACCAGACATGTACGCGTACATAATCACATGTACACAGAGACGTGCTGCAAACACTCATCATATTATCATAAAACGAGTCGCAAGCACATCTTATTTACTTAAACGAATTTTAGGAAAAAGCAGAAAAGTGAGGCGAGTTAGAAAACAAAGCCGTAAGGATGGAGTTGAGAGAAATCAGAGATATTTTAAATAAATGGAGAAATAATTTGTTTGTAAAATCACGTCGAAAAGTCTGTAGGGTAACTAAAAGCCAAAGCGAACCAGAGGCAGAGGAAAATGTAAATTTCATACTACAGTATGTCCAATCATTTCACATACCCGAGCAGTTCTCTCCAAAAATCTGAATCATAAAAATAATCACTGCAAAATCATGCTGTCTTATTCAATGTCTCAGATGTATTTACCATTTTATTTTAATAGAATTGGATAAATTTTATCTGAACAAAATTTGGCCCATCACAGAACCAGTAAGCTCAGTGGTTAAGTGTCAGTCTGTTGTGCAGAAGGTAGTGAATTCAAATCCAGGTAGGACCTTAAAATAACTGGGAGAACTGGTACTGCATGCCTTTGCTCTGACATCTGCAAATGGTTCTACAAGCTTTGTGTCTTCTTGGATCACAATGTTAAATTGTAGGCCAACACTGAGAATGCAACCAAATCTCTGGTAGTGACCACTCTCAAGTGTAGTGGAATTATATAGTAATATAGATATAGAGTAAATGAATTTGTCCCCAATTATAGCAATACCATGCTAAATACATTGACTCTCTCCTCTGTTAGTAGTAGTACTAGTTCCCTTGGTGCCACTATATACATTTTATATATTATAAATATACAGGCTAAATCTAGTAGATTACATACTACATAAAACATAATCATGACTGCTGCCTTAAAAAATCTTTCTTATTGTTGTTGTAAATGGATGGGTAAATAATGTATGTATCAGCAGCTTCCATCAGGGGTAGATCCATGGGAACCTTGTCAGAATTAAGTGTTTGTTGCCCATTGGTCAGGGGGGGGGGGGGGAGGGGGGGGGGGGGGTGGGAAGCTCACTTTGGTTCATGGATTAGGAACCAAGGGGACCGACCTTGTATGAATGTTTACTAATTTTTACTAATTTACTAATTGCTACCGGCCACTCCTAAAGACTTCTAAATTCAGCTAATAATTCTTCCCTTTGGTTATTACTAAGAGTATTTCAAATGAAAGTGTATTTCATCTTCAATCTCATGTGGCCCGAGTGAAAGCCCAGATGGGCTCTTGTTCATTTATAAGTGGAAAAAAGTATAATATTGCGAAATGTCAAAACACGGTTGATGAACTCCATGTATGGAAGTTAAAGATTATTAGTCCGGCGCTGCTTTTTTCTATTTAAAGGGAGGGTAGGGTGGGGACTATCTTGGCGCAAGGGATCAAGGTAAAAGTTTGTGTTACAACTCGGGCGATCTCATTACTGGTCTCTGTCATGTCGGAGGGCCAACATTTTAAACATTTTGTGGGGAAGGATGCACCGGACCGCCTAGATGTGTACGATGTGTGCTGTCTCGTTCCCAGTCGCTACTAAGTTACTGATGATTTGCGGCGCGGTATTAAGATTAGCAAGTGCGCAGGGTGTCAAGGGAAGCCGCGCAAAGGTTCAGGGGAATTGCGTCCCGTGACACCCCGCGCGCTTGCTGGATTAGTACCGCGCCGCCCTAGTAGCGACTGGGAACGAGTCTGACGAACATGCACCACACTTTATATATAGGCTTATATACAATGAAAAATTGCTCGAAAAAGGACATAGCTTGATAGATAGATGCGTTCCTTGTTGAACTTTTCTCTTACTTTTGCAACAAAGACCATAATACTAGTTTTGCCACCGTATTGAGCATCTTGGGAAAAAAAGGGAATATGGTCAGATGTGTGGGATCGTGTTATATATCCAATTTAAGAGTGGGAGGGAGGGAGTTGATTTTGTGATGAACAAATATTGCAGCGGGTGCAAATTTGATTGAACATTATTCTTGGAAAACATGCATCACGCGCGCCCCTCCCCATCTCCCCTGCCACGTAACAAACAATCGGTTATGACATCTTATAAACCACTTTACATGTAAGAACTATTTAGAGATTACATTCTTATAAATGTTAGGTATGAACTTCCGTTGTGCTGACCTTTGCCGGGAAAACCCCAGCGTAAGATTGTAACTACAGGACAGGTCTGGCCATGTCCATATTACCATGACGTACTTCATGACGTCAGATTCAGATTCATTTTATTCGCACTATTTCATAATTGTACAAAAAGTTGTTACAGCAGTAGAAAACTAATAGATTACAGAACATAATTATTTTAATTTTAGATGATATGTCACGTAGTGGCCAAAGTAGCTGAATCTTTCGTGTTGGCCGCTACCACAGTGAAAATAGATAGTCGAGGAAAAGAATCAATAGAAAAAAGGTGAGAAAATATTGTACATACAATGTTGGTTAATACGCCATTATGTCATTAACTGTCATTTGTGGGGCATTCGATATTTTGAATCAGAACGTTGCACCCACCGTTCGGCTTTAGTCCAGCTACGCAAATATTCCACGCGCGGTGGGCTTTGGAACGTGTGGACGTTGATGTAAATTTTGTTGTCTTTGAATCTTTTTGACAAATGCTCCATTTTTGGCAAATGCCCCACTCCCGGGACAAACTGAGTTGTCTCATGCCCCATATATGCCATAGGGATTAAGAAGATACTCATACATTCATATTGCAAAGACAAGCTAGGTATATTATGCAGCTTCAGATGAGAATTAATTGTAGTTCAACCGAAACCAGCTTGTAGTTAAACGAACTTGCCGGCACTAATATATTATCCATAACCACTATAGCCGGGTTTCAATAATTGAATTTGCATCAGTTCCTTGACTTCCTTGTGTCCATTCTGTTTTAGGTTGTACTCTATGTGTCTTTTTCCCCCGTTACTTTTCTTTTGACCCAATTATAATTGGGGTGCCTCACAGCCTCCCGTGCACAGACTGGATTAGTTTCTTAGCTACTTCAGGGATCCCAGTATTCTCATTACTTTAACATGACTGTCTTAATTACATAGTATTACTACGGGTACAAATAAAGAATTGTTGTTGTTCAAATATAACGCTTCCATTCCAACATGGAACTCCTATACGCGACGACATCTTTATATTGGCAAACAAAGTTCTATCGGAGGTCTAGATGGTGGTCTACAAAAGTTGTACAAATTTTGGTTGTTCGCTCAGTTCTCATTTAACCTTCAAAAGTACTGGTTTTAAAAGAGTTAGCATTATTATGTTGGAATAGACCCTTCCACGGTTTCTTTGAACTTTTGATATATACATATAACAGCAAAACCGTCGATACTACGTCCATACAAACGTCTGTAAAATTTGCCGAAATTTTCCGAGTTTGCGGGCCTCTAACTTTGCTCCTATTCAAGATATAACTCTCAAATTTGGGATTTTGACTAAATTCGAGGTGCTCTTTTCAGTAGTATCGACGGTTTTGCTGTTGTACGTATACAGCTATTTCAATTAATGTTGTCTGGACACTGGGGAGGGCATAGGGTATTCCCAGGCCGAAATGAATTATGGTTACGAGTTATAGACGATTTAGCTTACGGTTTATTTATCCATTTTTAGCCTGTGTTCAGTCGTCCGACCCTATTCCCTAATGCCCTATCTCCCAGACAACATTAATTGAAATAGCTGTATATCAAAAGTTCAAAGAAACCGTGGACTTGCTTGACTGATTTTAAGTGCAATGGCATCTAACGTCATTGTGCTGTTTGCAGTGTTGTGTGATTGCATATTCTCAATTCCCACCTTCTGGTTCTCACCAAGGGTAATATTAAGACTTAAGCTTAGCTGAAAATCGAATCAGTGTTAGTGTATTTCCAAAATCTCAAAGTTTGGGGCGACTGCAAAACGACGACATCAGCATACTAATGAGGTAGATCCCGAGGTCAGGGAAACCCCCCGGCCGGGTCGTTCAACAAACGTGAGATTCGAGTCAGGCCAGGGTTAGTTTCTAACAGACCATCAGACGGAATACAGCAGACTAAATGATTGAAAGTTAGCATCGTAATGCCTGCTGATACTACAGAAGCTGCCGCGGAGGAGAATGCGGGGGAGTATGTGCCCAAAAATACAGGTTTGTTTTAGTTTGGTTTCCTCAAGTCCTTCGTGTAAGTACAGTACACATTCAGTGCATCCTCAAATCTATATTATTTTGTAATCTTCCGTGCAACCACTCAAGAAATGCTACAAAGCTTAAGTAATACACGTCTTGTGATGGAGGACTGATATATGATGCATTTCAGGTAGCTGGTTTTTAACTGAGAGACTTTTGATCAGAACGTTCTTATCAGTCTGATCAGTGAAGACGAGCTAATTTACGGGGTTTGATCGAGGCCGTACTGAAACGAAATCAACTTTTAACTTTGTACTACTATAGACTAAATGTCTCAAGACTTGACGATATCATGCTTTTGTGATCACCACCAAGCCTAAATTTTACACAACATTTTCTCTCCTTAGAGTAACGAAAGTATATCCTAGTTGTGTAGGCCGTAGGTATCATGCATAAAATCTATTCAGTCAAGGCTGCAAATTTGTGGTGCGATATACAATATGTACTCAGTTTATCACGCGTAACACGGACTGTATAGCTAACTTGTATCGCAAAAATCTTTACAGAAAAACAGGGATTCAACAAGTTTGTCATTTGCGACGAAGTGAGATCGTCGCACTTTGACGACTGCATTTGTTAGAGATCATGTTTCAGTGAAAATGCCAAGTGTCTTTTCTTTGAAGTTACTCAACCCGGAGCCTTTGTTTTCATGTGACCCGAGGAATTTTGTTCCTGTTTGTTTGTTCGATCAGCAGAAGGGCCGTCGATATTAGGGGGTGGGGGTAAATAGAAATTGGTATTCCAAGAGCAATTGATATTGCAGTGAAAACAGATATCACAATCGTCCTAAAGAAGCACAATTCATTCATAAGGTCTCATAAGTGTAGTATATGTATTTAAGAAATTGCCTGCTTGGCGGCTTTAGTGCAGCGAAGGAGTGAAAAGTATAATATTTAACAATTATTCACCGAAGTGGAGGTGAATAGTAATTTCTATTTTCAGGGAAGGTAGGGTGGGGGCTATCTTGGCGCAAGGGATCAATGAAGTAAAGCCCCTAAACAGAACCATTATATTTGAGCTGTGAAACATTGTTGACCCGATAAATGTTGCGACTGTTAATAAATAAATACTGTCAAGGAGAATTGAACTTTAAAACGAAACACCCTTGGGGGGGGGGGGGGGGGGGGAAACGGGAAGTATGACCAAACTGTAGTCTTAAACTGACTGAGAAGTAACTAGGCAAAATATGTTTCAGCAAAAAAGATAGCTCCCAAGCTTCCCCGGCCGCGCCATCCCTGTGTGAATGTTCTGATATGCTTTTCAAACTTTATTTGTCAAGGATGGCAAAGGTCTTAAAATAACTGAGTAGATGGTGCTGCCTTTGTGAAACAATCTCGTTCTCAGTTTATCAGTCTCACCAGACTGTCACGAGTTACCGACGTTAAA
Organism: Actinernus sp. WN-2022; assembly: GCA_030867875.1. NCBI lineage: Eukaryota > Metazoa > Cnidaria > Anthozoa > Actiniaria > Actinernidae > Actinernus > Actinernus sp. WN-2022. Next base: position 26,518,326 of record JAOWCC010001679.1, read on the forward strand.
TAAAATTGCTGGGAAATTCTGTTAAATATCATAACAGGTCATATTGGCTTTAGGCTTTGCTCAGTGTTAGTTTGAGCCCCGCAAGTCCTATATTGAACTGACGGGCACTCATTTTAGGGGTAATAATTATGCGTATCTTTTAGAGGTCATTTTTAAAATGACCGTGAGAACCCCCGTCATTTTGGTGCCGGAGTTCCCCCCGGATCAATCCTTTGAAGAGGCGGAAGAAAAGCTGAAGAATCGAATCGAATAATTACAAGCAAGTCCTTTACTTTTTAAAGTAACAATTCGATGCGGAAATAGGCTCCTCAGGTTGCTCAATGACTTTGCTTGAACAAATTGAATTTTAAAATCAGTTTCTAAATTGTTGTTATTTTGTGTGTATACATTGAAGCTTACATCTGTCTACGTCTATATTTATGTTTAAAAGTTTACGATGAAAGCTTGTCAGTTAGCCCTAAGTTAATCATTACTAGAGAAAAATTACAATGTTTTACCCACAAAAAACAAATTTGTCAGCTGACACTAATATTTTATTTGTCAATAAACAGTTTAAAAACATTGTCAGACCCTCTTGTCAGAAGAAACGGCAAGTTTGACAAGTTTCTACTGAAATACTGAGAAAATATAGTAACGAAATAAGTTGAAGAAATGTAATAAATTAGTTTCAGGGAAAATTAAAGGACGTCAGAATGACTTCACTGCAAATGACCCGAAGAGTTTGCATGATTACTACGTTGAAAGGGAAAATTCCCAAAACTTTTCTTTGTGATATAGTTACTGAACCGTGATAGAACACAAAAGCCTTAAGACGTGATAACAGATAGAGCATATGACTTCCTGTATATTTCGGCAGCGAGTTTGGTAAAGGATAAGGGGGAGGGGGGTGAAATCAATAACAACGGTGAATGAGAGTAACCAAATTTTTAACTCAACAAAAAGTCGAAAGTCAAAGCTCATTTTTTTATGTTTCATTTTGATTTTAGCTTTCTTTTGACTTTTAGCTGCTGTTTCTACTCCCAACTTTATTTATAGCGTGAAAGTTTCTAGTACGTAGACCCTTCAACTGAATGTATATTGCTGTCTCTTAATCTTATGAAGGAATCTTATGAAGGCTTATATGTGCACATATTAAAGTGCACATATAAGCCCTACGAGGTTATTATTGATATGAAATATCTGAATTGAGTACACTGATATGTATGGCCAAAATGTTTTGATTCGGTCTTATATTCACCTCGCCTACATCACGACTGCGTAGCGGCGCAAAAGGAAGAGGGGAGGGGGAGAAGAGAGGAAGCGCCTCCTGGCGGAGTGATCCGTGATGGCTAGTTCTGATAAACCACCGAGAAAAACTCTTTATTGTATACTCAATTACATAAGACGTGGTTAGCTTCACAACTGAAAAAATAGGTACCCAGTGGGTACGTGTGTCTAAGGCCTAAGCAGATTGTGCTCCTAAAACTGCCACTAACACTGATCCTAGTTTTGTCAAATTATGCCAAAAATTATGCTCAAGTTCACAAATTATGCCTCCAGTTTCCAAAATTGTGCTTACGAAATGACAACGTTTCTGTGCATATAACAGCAAAACATAATTCAAAAGTAAATAATAACAATATTTAGCACGTTTTTTATAATGGCTTCTTAAATCACGTTTTTATAATAACTAGTCTAGTAACTAGGCAAGTCAAAATACTTGCGGTAGTTCCCAGTCCCAGATCCACTGAATGCAGTATACCCTGTAAATCCAGTAAACACGCACGCGCACACCGTAGCTTGCAATTATTCTTATTCTGTGTAGCAAAAGCACTTAAAAAGCAAGAATAAAAGTGTTATTGACTTTAATGCTTCAAAAAGTGCGAAATATTTATAATTATGCCCGAGCAGTGCTTTTCTGAAAAATTATGCTCGTTTTCTCCAATTAGGCCCAAAAATATGCTAGCACAATCTGCTTAGGCCTACGTGTGTCTACTGTATGCGTGTAAAACAAATGCACGGGTTTATTGAATGACTTTAGGAACATGCGCAAAGCACCGCTGGATTCTTGAGCATGATTGATTCTACCGCTATGGTTTGGTTTTAAAGCCCGAATTGAGTCGGGAAACAGTGATGATATTGAGTTCTTGTAATAGAGCACAAAAGAAATCTGATGGCGCTGAGTACATCCACCTAGAACTTCAAAGTATCTTTGAGAACCTTTCATTCGACCGATTTGACACATACCTCAAAAACTGTGACAAATTATGTTTGTACATGCTTACCAAAGCGAATCTTCCCCAGTAAACAAAACTCGTGGTATTGCAACCTCGTTCCCAGGCCTCCGCGCATCCAATATGGCGGCCGTAGATGCTGTATCACGTGATCAGAGTTAACGAACTGAAACCACGTTTCTCCCCCACGTGACCAAAGGCACGTGACACAATGAGCGGTAAAGTGACATGCAAGAAAACTGAGGCACACGGGTGCCGTTACACTATTGTTCTCTCGTTATCCGCCTGTTTCATGTACTTGTCAAAATTATCCAATTATGACGCGCTACATTTATTTTTGTGGAGCGCGAAATGTCGAAGGAGAATGTAAGTCCAGGAGAACATTTTTCTGAAAGGACGAAGACGATGTGAACACTACTCATAACGAATGTGAGAATTGTTTGCGTATAATATATGGAGGACAGATATATTCTAGCTACAAGTCTTACAGTAATATTATTAATCCTTCATCGAGTAATTATAGTTGCTTTGGAGTTATAATATCAGAAAAAATGGAATTGAAGCTCCAGATTGTCAGGCAGTTCGTTTCGAATCAGAAATACTTGTTCAAACGTTATGATTTTTTTCGGCATAGCATATTATCATCTACGTTGACTGCTGGAGAAGTTTCAGAGCATTCCATGAAAAATTATTTTTTCTCATGGTCAAAATCAGCTTTTAGGCAAGTCTTGGTTAGCAATCCATGTGGAAGAAAGCTGAAGAACCTAACAAATCCCGTCCAAACACTGTCCAAAAAAACCACCGCAGCATAATGAGAATAGTCTTGTGACCAATCGACATAAGTATCAAGCTGTAAAAATGTTATTGTACACCAGAAAAGTCCAGAGAACTTAACAGCATGGAATCGAGGCTGATATTTCTCGCATCAACTGCGGTGCACTGTCCTTCAATTACTGCACGAAAAGTACGGATAAAACATTTTCTGATGTCCAATAAACCACAGCAGCTGAAAGAGTATAGTCTTGTCACCAATCGACATAAATATCAAGCTGAAAAACTCGAGGGAATGTCGATTGGGGTTTTGGCATCAGAAATGCGATTGACGCCCAAGGACTCACATCCAATAGGAATTTCCTGTCTTCTGAGTGAACGAGAAAATAAAAGAACAATTGAGTGGTTGCAGGCGCTCTTCTCCCCTCCCCTTCTTTTCTCCCCCTCCCCCTTTTGCGCCACTACGCAGGCTAGAGGTGAATAAGAGACCGAACCAAACTATATTTTTATCCATCTATATGTATACTCAATTCAGAGATTTCAAATCAATAATAACTTCTTAAGGTTTATTTAAGAAATCTGCCTCTCGTTCCTGCAATTGCCACTACGACAATTTCTTTTGGCATTTTCCTGTCTCCCAAAATGACAAATAGAAAACAGAAACATCCAAATCAGCGATTTTTTTTGCCAAATTACTAAATTAGACTATGAACTTTGCGGAGAGTTTACCGTCAAAATCACGCCCACCTTCCTTTTCATCCAGTGGGTCGCTGTCATGACGTCATTTTGTTTAACACATCGCTCATTTAAAGGCATATTTCTATTCAAAACTTCGTTCTTTTCTTTCCTTTGACGAAAATAGTAAAAAAAAAAACTTTGCTTATCATTTTCGCGCGAGTTCCGAGCTGAGTCACAGGAATGGGTTCGCCTAACGATGGACATAAAACCTCAAGATTCGGACTCCGAAAAAGAAGACTTCCCGTCGTCATATCGAAAAATGGTTTGGACTGGAAAATATAGCAAATTTACAAATACGCAAGACATCGCTATATGAATATTTGATCGTAGTGGCACTTTAAGAAATTACATGCACATAGAAAACAGCTCATTTTACAAAGCCAAACCAAAGTTGGAATGTGCGGAAATCACTTTTGTAGGGGATTTGAGGCCACAAGTTTAGCTATGTGCTCAAACTGACAGAGTCTCGTTGCTTTCAAGAAACGTTTCTGTCAGTAGAATCTTGATTTGTTAAGTTTTATTATTACAGATGGAGGCCCCCGTGTGGTACATATAAATCTACATGGCGTGCAGGCACCGGTTCTCATTGGGGACAATGGAAACATAACCTACGTATCCCAACAAGGTTTGTAGCTCGGCCTGAAATAGGCAATAACAGGAGCCCGTAACCATGTTGTGGCCACCTTGCATAATTATAATGATAATAACGATAAAGATAATTAATAATAAAGATAGTAAAGATAATACACACTATGCATAATAATAATAATAATAATAATAATACACCCATTCCACGATAAACGAGGCCAATTAGTTTTTTGGGTGTCTTTGCGTTTCTGACCGCATATTTTTCATGCAATTCGCTTTTTTCTTTCTTGAATTTGAAGTTCTTATGTAAAACTTTCAATTCATTAAAAAAAAGGCAGTAAGTAAATGAGTTATCATAGCTAAATTTTGCTCCAAACAACGATTTTGTGGCACTTTTTTAATGTCCACAGTCGATAGCGCAAGAAAAGCGTTGCTGGATGAAGGTGTTGCTTCTGGCAGATTGTAGATCCGTATGGCGTAAATCGACCACGGATAACCATACTTTCGTTATATAGTAGACATCAAAAGGCCTTGGCCTCACTGGAATTGACAACATTATCGGATCAATGTCCACGATTTTTGCATAACCCCCGTTACCTAACATAAAAAATATATTGAAAATGGACGAAAAGGTTTGTACATTTGTAGCTTTGTCTCAAGTTGAACCCTCTTGTCCGTGCCTGATGTTGGAGGCTTTTGTTTTGGGAAGTTTGAATATTTAGCGAGAAATAATTTTTTTTCGAATCATATTTGAAGCGTAGAGATAAGAGAATAACCTCCGTTACCTTAATTTCCAGCAACTAATTAAATAACCTTACGATTTGAGTGTTTGTTTTTATAGAGTCGATGGATATGAACTTATTTAGGTATATAACTAAAGCTGGATGTCTGGCATAATGGCTTAGAACTGGTCTTGTTGAGCAAAAAATAACCTCCATTACCCAGTGTTACCATAACCTCCGTTACCCGACTTTCTGACATTTTAATTTCTGATGAAAGTTTACTCGGTTTTGAATTAATAATGAGAGTTCCAGGCCTACAATGATATTTAGTGCCCACTAAGTTGCTCGAGATCGAGATTGGAGCTAAGCCGTATCCCATATTTACCTCCTTTCTCCAGTCACCTATACAATAAAATCAATGTAGCGCAACTGAAAGTCAAATGTATAATGGGGGAGAAAGGATTAGTGTGGTATAGAAATGCATAGAAGTTTCTGGGCCTTCTTGGTGCAAAAAAACGGTGTAGTTATTTTTAAAATCGATGTAACGCAAAAAGTCACGGAGGTTATCGAATCTTTAAAACGAACTTCAGGTTATAAAAAGCCCGCAAATCAGTTTACATATGGCATTGGTATGCACTATTATGGGATAATTACAAACGCCAGAATGTAACGCAACTTCTGTTGTCTTAAGAAATACGATATACGGTACTTGTAACTTGACAATCCATTGCGCAATCTCTTTAGTAATCGCACATGTAGTTATAGACGTTCAAGTGTCCGAGTTTCGCCCCCAAAACAGCAGTTTGAGCTAAATATTTCTTGAAATAGCTTACGTTCAAGGTAAGTAAATATAAAATATAAGACACGAACTCTAAAATGACAGATTTCAACACGGTTCTGTTAAATAATGCACTTATTTTAAATGACTAATAATAGTAACGCAAAGAGTCACGGTGGTTACGTTCTATTTTCGTTCTATTTTTTAGGTGTTTTTATGTTTCTCTTGCCGGAAGGTAAGGTACAAAAAAGAGTATTGAATGATTACCTATACAATCTCTATGAGAAATATCGTGCAGAGAACGCAACCATCAAAATCTCCAGGTCCCTCTTTTACAAGCTACGGCCAAAGCACCTCCAGACCACCAACTTTTCAAGCCGCAGCACCTGCCTCTGCCAGAGGCATCAAAACATGGCCCTCCAGCTACGTGCCATCAAAGCCACCGGAATCGACATGAACGTCAGCCCGGACTCGTTTCTGAAGAACAAATCTGACGAAACTATAGAAGATATATGTGGCAAGCTCCCACAAATGATCAAGTTTGGTCAGTGGAAGAGGGTTGATGTAGAGGGGAAGAAGAAAATGCAAATAGTTGAGGAGGAACTAGACAAAGACAAGTTCGCAGATATGTGGAGAAAGTCTGTCAAAGAGTTTGAGAGCCATGCGGAGAGGGTAAAAGTCCAGTATGAGCAGATGCATTACCTAAAAAAACATCTACCGGCTGACCATGCCATCATACAAATGGACTTCGCAGAAAACTACACCTGCCAACATGCGCAAGAAGTCCAATCTGCCCACTGGAACGCCCCTTCTATGGTTACACTCCACCCGACGTTGTTTATTACAGCGACGTAGACGGCGAACTTACACATCAGAGTATAGTGTATGTATCGAGTGTGCTGGAGCACAATAGCACCACCGTGTATGCATTTCTCCGAAAGCTTATACCAGAAGTGAAAACCCTGCTCCCTAATCTGAAACAATGCATCCACTACTTCACCGACAGTCCAACGTCACAGTATCGAAATAAAAGCATATTTTATGTTGTGACAAAGCATGTTGAGGAATTCGGAGTAAGCGCTTCGTGGAACTATTTCGAGGCAGGACATGGAAAAGGCCCCTGCGATGGAATAGGAGGAACAGCGAAGAGAATGGCTGACGAGGCCGTCAGACAGGAAAAACTGAAAATAGACGACGCCGAAGACTTCTTTGCTTGGGCAGAGAAGTACCAGAGCAATAGTAGCATCAGCTACAGATTTGTCTCCCCAGACGACTGTGCCGAAGCAAAGAATGACATCACTACTTTTGGTGACCTTCAGCCGGTGCCTGGCACGATGAAGCTTCACGCCGTTGTTTCGAATGGTCTTGGAGTAGTGTATGTGCGAGACACATCATGCGTCTGCCAGAGCTGCTTTCATTTGGGAGAGTTCAACTTCGAATCCGACTGTGGCTGGAGGAAGCACCTCTTGAAGCTATTCACAAGTGGTGCTCATAATCAGATTACACCGAGCGTCGACGACTGGGTAGCAGCGGTGTACGACGCCAAGTGGTACTTAGGTAAGGTGCTTGGCGTAGATGCGGAAGATAATACAGTTGAGGTTACCTTTCTCGAGGCTGCGGCTACTAAGGCAGACAACCAGTTCAAGTGGCCACGGAATCCGGATGTCTTGTAGATTCCTTCAAGAAATGTTTTGGCAGTCATCCAGCCGCCAGTCTCTTGTGGTAGAAGCCAGAGAGTATTGTCAATCGACGAAACCTCTGTAGAGATGATTGAAAATCTCTTCCAGGCATTTGAGGATGGGTCCGTTGCATCCAGAGAGGTTTAACTAACTCTGATATTTGATTTATTAAACTGGAGAATCAGGACTAAAGCAAATGAACGAAACAGTAACCTCCGTTACCAAATGTGTTACCAGCTTTAAGTCTCAGATCTATCTTAGTGCAAATTGCCGTAGTGATATATTATTACTCTCGACAACTTATCAGCTGCATTGTCGACAGTTAAACATTTATGAACCAAGAACATTGTGTGTCTGGACAAATTGTTATTGTTATCATATAATTATACCTAAAATGGATGAGCAGCAAGCACGCTAATGCTCATGCATGCCAATGATTGCTTAATATCATATTTTATAGCAAGTCAATATTGTGTTTAATAATTCATCAGAGATCGTGAAGAACATAAGGATACATGTTTATTATGATTGTATTGATGGTTATATGATTTTACGGAACATACCTGCCTCACTAGTAACCTCCGTTACTTTTTGTAGTTACCAAAATAATAATTTTTGTTTTCCCAACGTCTATTCATAACACAATTCTGATTATTTCTACTCAAACTATAATCGTTCAAGGTAAACTCATCGAAAAATAGAAAATATATTGTCCCATAGACGTATTCTACGATAGATTTCTCCTATACAATATTTATTTTGACATATATTTTTGCATATTCTCTATTAAAAAAACTGAAAATAGAAAAAAATATATTTCTTCAGGTAGATTTTTGTGTGTTTACTGTGTTAGCGATATGTTTTGCACCACCCGAGCACACATAACTTGTCTATTCTGTTTTTCAGAAAATACAGGATTTTTTTAAGGTTTTATTTCTATTTTTTATAATTTTCACGATTGGGAAACAACAGCTTATCAATTATACGCTCGCAATTTTTTGCATTAAAAGATTACATAATTTTTTTTTCAGATGCTCAAATTTGAATAATTTGACTTTTGGAGTACCTAATTTTTTTTAGAAAACATTCCATAATATTTTTGTCAATTCTTATACCCTATTGGCCTCGTTTATCGTGGAATGGGTGAATAACGTATTAGGAGCATCCTACAGAGTCTCGATGCTCTTACATATTATACCTAATCGAAATAAAATTACATGAATATATAAAATGTATCAAGTAACTAGCTAATAGCTTCTAAAAAGAAAGGTCTTCAAACTTGATTTAAACCTAGTTAATGAATCAATACTTCGAATATAATCCGGAAGAGAGTTCCACAGTTTGGCTGCAGCGACATAGAATGATCTGTCGCCATAGGTTACAGTATTAGAACAAGGAACTGACAGTAAATTATGTGAACTCGATCTGAGTGAACGAGAAGGTCTGTAAGGTCTGAGTAATTCACTTATATATTTGGGAACTTGGCCATGGAGAGCCTTAAAAGTAATTAAAATATTTTAAAAGTGATTCTATCTCTAACTGGCAGCCAGTGAAGTTTATATAAGATAGGGGAAATATGGTCAAACTTCCCAGCTCGAGTTACAAGTCTCGCAGCCGTATTCTGCACACGCTGTAGTTTATCAAGTTCACATGCCGGTAAACCATACAAAATGCTGTTACATGAGTCAACAACACGAAAAAGAGGCCGGTAGGTCCTCTGGAATGTTGAAGTTGAAATACTAGCAGGAGGTGTGAAACATGTTGAACATGATTGTTTAGTTGAAAAATGTTGCTAATCTGTCCTTATTTATCCTTTATTTTTTCTTTATAGTTCAACCAGCCAGGCGCATAGCAAATTAACGGCATTGTTTCACTGAACATTCGTTCAGTGCATTTCACAATCTCCCCGGGCGCTTCAATTTCAACATTCCAGAGGACCTACCGGCCTCGTTGACATGCTAATTACCAGGACTTATGCATAGGGTCTATAATAATAATAATAATAATAATAATAATAATAATTCCTAACGATAATCATAGAAATAATACAATCATTAAATAATTAATTAATTAATTAATGTTTGGTATCTAGCGCATAGTCAAAGGAATAAAAACCAGTCTATCTGATGTGTTTTTGCCTAACTAGATGAAATATTTGCATAAATACTCGCGCAAATAAAGTTCAGGGGGGGTTAAGCCGGTTTTTCTCGCTTTTTGCTTGTCCGAGCGGGGCCTGGGCAACTGGTTAACGTTAATTCTGTGTTTCGGTGTTGAACTTGAAAACTTAGAAACCATTCAGTTTTGTCATGAATAGCATTCCCAACACATTTTGCAAACACAAATGGGTATACCATTTCCAGGGGGGCGGGGTAGGGAATAATTGTAATTGATAGCTTATGTTTCATATGTAGCTAATAGTTAAAGGATTCAAAACTAGCCTATTATATGTAATATCGACCACCTACCTGAAATATTTGCGTTATTACTCGCGCAAATGAAGTTCAGGGGGGGTTAAGCCGTTTTGAATTTTTGTTTTGGCTAGCATTTCTCCCCCTGGAATTTAATGTCAACCACATTACGAGCAATCCCTGCAGTTTTCTATGGGTAACATTTTGGTGAAAACCCCATGTCTCTACGACGTTGCTTTCTGTCCGTAAAAATCCATCGCCCTTTTCGTTTTGCCCGCAAAGCATGTTGGGACGGTTTCATTTTCTTTTTCGCAGTCTACGACTGGAATGAATGAAGTTTCAGCGTTAAAATCTTAGTTTTGGTACTAAACACGACAAACAAAACTTACTGGTTCCAAGTTTAGGGTAAGATTATCGATCCTTGCCAAACTGAGGGGGGAGGGGTGGAAAATCATATTGCATTTCCCATTAAAAAGGTACCCTCCCCCTTACAAATGGTTTGAATGAGGTTGCAGCGTTAAAATCATAGTTTTGGTGCTAAACACGATGAATACAATATTTTGTTTCCAAATTTCGGGTAAGAAATGCGAACCTTGCAAAAGTGAAGGGGGGAGGGGAAGAAAATCCTATGCATTTCCTATTAATAATGGTACCCTCCCCATTTAAAAGTGGGTTGAATGAAGTTGCAGCTTATAAACCATAGTTTTGGTAGTAAACACGACGAATACAACATATTTTGTTAATTTTGTGCAAGATCTGCGAAGCTTCCAAAAATGGGGGGGGGGGGGGGTGAAAACCATTGTATGATTATCGTTAGCGGTATCCACTTGTAATAATAATAATAATAATAATAATCATGATGATGACGTTGATGATGATCATAATAATGATAATAATAACGCCAATGCCAATAATAATGATAATAATAATGATAATGATAATAATAATGATAATAATAATGATAATGATAATGATAATAATAATGATAATAAAAATAATGATGATGATGCCGATGATGATGGTGATAATGACTGACGATGATAATAATGATGATAATGAAACCACCACAACTTGTGTTCCCTAGATTCGTATGAGAATATACACCCAGCACGTAGCCCCAACCAACAGGAGCCCCAACCAACAGAGAATGATGGAGTTGACTTACAGCAAGGAGAAGTGTCTGCTGAAGGTGATGATGAAGCTACAGATAAAGGTACATTAAAACAATGAACTTTGATCAATCTCTCTATCGTTTCTTCCAGCCCAGGATAATCCAATTTTCTTTCAATAAACAAATATCGATTCACTGTCTCAAGGTGGCCCAATGGGCTCCTGTCCAATGCAAGTTCAAGATAGACTCAAACATCCTAGAGGCTCCATTTTGTCAATGGAAGAATAAGAATGCTTCAGTAGAATAACATATTCGTAAAATTTGTAAAATCTGAGTGACATTAATAACATTTTACAGAAATAATTATTCTTCGTTTTCATGTGACGTCATCGCCGTCATCTTGGTGACCGCAAACCATGCCTCGTTAGTTTCTCTGTTAGGTGAACCAACATGGCCGCCATCTTGGTTGACGTTAACAAAAGATTTATCGATAGTCAGTCTCTTGTTAGGTGAACCAACATGGCCGCCATCTTGGTTGACGTTAACAAAAGACACCTCGATAGTCAGTCTCTTGTTAGGTGAACCAACATGGCCGCCATCTTAGTTGACGTTAACTAAAGATTCCTCGTTAGATTCTCTTGTTAGACGAGCCAACATGGCCGCCATCTTGGTTGACGTTAACAAAATATTCCTCGTTAGTCAGTGTCTTGTTAGGCGAACCAACATGGCCGCCATATTGGTTGACGTAAATTAAAGATTCCTCGTTAGTCAGTCTCTTGTTAGGTGAACCAACATGGCCGCCATCTTGGTTGACGTTAACAAAAACTTCGTCGTCAGATTCTCTTGTCAGTTCAACCAACATGGCCGCCATCTTGGTTGACGTTAACAAAAACTTCGTCGTTAGATTCTCTTGTCAGTTCAACCAACATGGCCGCCATCTTGGTTGACGTAAACAAAAAATTCCTCGTTAGATTCTCTTGTCAGTTCAACCAACATGGCCGCCATCTTGGTTGACGTTAACAAAAGATTTCTCGTCAGTCCGTTTCTTGTTAGATGAACCAACATGGCCGCCATCTTGGTTGACGTAAACTAAAGATTCCTCGTTAGATTCTCTTGTTAGATGAGCCAACATGGCCGCCATCTTGGTTGACGTTAACAAAATAGTCCTCGTTAGTCAGTCTCTTGTTAGGTGAACCAACATGGCCGCCATATTGGTTGACGTAAACTAAAGATTCCTCGTTAGTCAGTCTCTTGTTAGGTGAACCAACATGGCCGCCATCTTGGTTGACGTTAACAAAAACTTCGTCGTCAGATTCTCTTGTCAGTTCAACCAACATGGCCGCCATCTTGGTTGACGTTAACAAAAACTTCGTCGTTAGATTCTCTTGTCAGTTCAACCAACATGGCCGCCATCTTGGTTGACGTAAACAAAAAAATCCTCGTTAGATTCTCTTGTCAGTTCAACCAACATGGCCGCCATCTTGGTTGACGTTAACAAAAGATTTCTCGTCAGTCCGTTTCTTGTTAGATGAACCAACATGGCCGCCATCTTGGTTGACGTAAACTAAAGATTCCTCGTTAGATCAGTTCTCTTGTTAGTTCAACCAACATGGCCGCGATCTTGGTTGGCGTAAACAAAATATTCCTCGTTAGCTTCTCCTGTTAGATGAACCAACATGGCCGCCATCTTGGTTGACGTAAACTAAAGATTCCTCGTTAGATTCTCTTGTCAGTTCAACCAACATGGCCGCCATCTTGGTTGACGTAAACTAAAGATTCCTCGTTAGATTCTCTTGTTAGTTCAACCAACATGGCCGCCATCTTGGTTGACGTTAACAAAACATTCGTCGTTAGATTCTCTTGTTAGATGAACCAACATGGCCGCCATCTTGGTTGACGTAAACTAAAGATTCGTCGTTAGATTCTCTTGTTAGTTCAACCAACATGGCCGCCATATTGGTTGATGTAAACAAAATATTCCTCGTTAGCTTCTCTTGGTAGATCAACCAACATGGCCGCCGTGTCATTGTTATTTGAAACTCTGGGGATTGATTAAAACCCAATATTTGTTTATTATCTGTGCATCACTAATGTTATCTTATTATCAGTTGTTTTCTTATTTCCAATAGGCCATTTTGATGATGTTGTGGCTATCAGTTTTAGATAACAAAAGGCTGGTGAACCAGAACGAGTCTTAGCAGCTCGCGTTTATTGTTCTACTGATGCGTGCGCAACATCGTCAAAATGGCGTATAGGAAAGACCACTCAGACACGTTCAAGTCAATACAGTAACATCTCGGATGTTTTAAATGTACCAATCACCCTTTTGCCCATGATGCACTGTTTCCTGTTTCAAATCTTTGTAGAATTCACCGTACCGAAAAAGATGGCGCCTGTGCATTTAACCACAATCCCTTTCGAACCTTAAACAGTCGAAAATTTGCCTCATAGTTAAAAGGGTATTGGCACGTGAAATTTCATTGAAAACTAAATAATACTCCAAATGAATAAGCAAGATTTATCAAATGAATTCAAGCCTTTTTAAAATTCTTTTAGAGAGATCTCATGTTGAAGATGTTACTTCAAATCATCGTGAAGAGGAGGAGTCTCTTCAACCATCTATCAGGCCTCGAGCTCGCTGTATCTATGGTGACGCTCGACCAGGTGGAAAGGCGAAAGCTGTTTATGGTGATACGTTTTCTAACGCCAGTGGTGCTCCTCAGAAAGGGCCTTTGAACCCAGGACCTCTACGAGGCATTGTTAATTATCCTCAAGGAGGTAGGAGGTGTACTAGATATTCGTTGAAGCATCACGCAGAACGAGTGGTCATTTTCACCTGTGAGCGTTAATTTGCCGGCATACCGATAGCTGTGAAACGCGCGGAAAATTTAAAACGTTTGGCCAAATGAAAAAGAGTAAGCCACAGTCAACATTCTTGCACTCATATTTAAAAAGTCTTAAACTTTATATAATCTACAAAATTGAGATTAAGAATCAAAGATTCACAGTCACAGAAATATCTTTTGTTGTTAAATTTTGGACAAATTTCACTACATTTTGAGTGAGCCAGTCATGTTTGGTGATTTCGCAGACTGTGTTTAATAATAAGTATTTTGACTTACATGCTGCAAATCAAGGATATTGCTTAATTATCCTGCGTCAGTATAAAAATCTGGTTTGAATTTATAGCGGAAATTGTATCTTGTTAGAACTTTTTTGGTAGAGGGTTTTGAAAAACATGGAAGAACACAATGGCCTCCGGCGAGAGTCAGATAGTACCGCTCGGAACGAGACACAGTATTGCTTAATCCAACAATACAAAACACTCGGCTCAATCCCGGTCTCTGGGAAACTGCCCACCCACCCCTCCCTAGGACATGCATCGTTCTATTAATGATTAACCATTAAAGGTCAGGGTGAAGTGTGGGGGAGGGGTGGGGGTTTGGTTAGGGTGAAGTGTGGGGGAGGGGTCGGGGTTTCCCAGAAACCGTGATTGATCCAAAAACCCTAACCCAAAGGATGAGCGGCACAAAAACAATAGAGCTACGGTACAATGGGTCCAATCAGAATATAGGTCTGGAAATAGTAAGCTCCGTCTACTTAGTTACCGTCCGTATTCCCAATGGATTCCTGTTGTACAATCTTTAGGCCGAATTTACGGCATTTGAATAGGATTATTGTTTAAGAGCATCAGACAATAGACATTCTGCGTGATGGAATCTGTGTTCTGTAGTCTGACGAAAACATGACTGGATCAAAGAAATTTGGCATTTCCTTCATATGTTACTTGGAATTATTATAGAAGTTAGACATGACGTCATTCCCACAATCTACGTTGCACGCACTCACAAAGTCATAGTTTTTGACCAATCAGACTGCGCATTAGAAAAAGTATTTATTATATGAAGTGAATTCAAGTCAGAAATTCAAGTCACTTACATAACTTTAACCTTTCTCTAGCTGTGTCATTCTTGATAATATTTTCTTTGTGTTGGAACTTTTGAAAATTTCTTGCTTCCCTCTTTGCTGACACTAGCCAACGTGTTTTTGCTCTTCTTTGTACTCAGAACTGTCAGAATCTTCCCGGACTTATGCGCTTAAACCCTTTTTTTTTCAGATCTAAAATGGACAATCGACATGGTCTTGAAAGAAACTGATAACTTGCTACTCAAGTTCGAAGAGTTACCTGAAGAGGACCGGCAAAAGTTACAAGATTTTCTCATACATAAAGCCTTGCCGTCTATGGAAAATAAGGTCCAGGAGGGTGGTAATGCAAGAGAGATTTACCTTACTCTTCCAAAGCTTTGCTGCTGCAAAAACGCAGCTCCTGTAACGCGTCAAGCACTCCAGTTGATCTTGGACATAGTATCACGAGATGATATAGGATTCACAAAACATCTCGTAGCAACATAAATTATTCTACGAGCCTCAATTTTGGGGCATGGAGGCCAGAGCATGTTTGATAAAGAGTCTCTCAGTGACCAGTGTTTAAGGCTAACAGTCTATAGCCGAGTTCTTGGGCTTATAGTCTTAAATATGGCACACGGAAAATTTCCACCGCTGACTTTTGGAGAAGAAGACAGATCCCAACTTACGAATGACCTTGACTCGAAGTTGTATGGCCTTTTCAAGAAACATTATCAGTACAAAGCTAAAGGTGAACTACGTTACGCCATGGAATTCATAAGAGAAGCAGTGAGACGGGTCTTTCCATTGAAAGCAAGAGGACAGAAAGAATCATTTACTGCATTCCTTAATTGGTATGTTTTCCTTCAAATATTAAGTAATCTTCAATCCCTAATTATGCTTTAGCAACCTGTGGGTTTGATCCGTGGAGAAATCCGGGGAGAAATCCAAGTTTCCTCTCAGCAATGTTATCCTTCTGACGTTTAGCACCGCCTCCTAATTAGCTCAGTCACTGATTAGGAGCAGTCTTGTGTTCGGGAGGTAGAGGATTCAATACCCTAGCCGAACTAAGTAACACTCAGCGTCAGTGTTAAAACAACTGAGTCATGTGAAGATGCTGCCTTTGTAAAACAATGTCGTTCTCGACCTCAAATTTATCTGTTTTACGAGAGTTACTGCATGATGTTAAATACGGTAGTGATAACCCTAAAATACTAGAAAGAGTCCAAGCAACATTGACCGAGGTTGTAGAAAACCTTTGTTTCGTTATCCATGCAGTTGAGCTGTGGTGAAGTTAAAGAGGTATACGTAAAGCTTCATTCCACTATTTATTTTGAAAGACATGCAATTTATTTGATATATTGCTCTAACATTGTACTTTACTAAACACATACTTCACAGGTTGGTTAATGTGAATCAGACCCGTGACAAGTCATCCTCACAGGAAGACAAAAAACACATTTACAAAACGATGGCAACGTTCTATCATCAAGTCCATAACTCCAAGAATGGCTGGTTCGACCTTCACATGGTTGTTTTTGCCATGCAGGCTCAGGTAACATTTTCACGTCGAAGACAAGTGTTCTTACAACAGGTCGCTGTGTTTGACATCTTCAGTGTTTTCACATACTTTCCCGCTCTTAGTTTGGTTTTATTAAATGCAGAAGAGGACAACAGCCTACTGATTAACCCGAACAAGACCAAACTCCTGCTGCTAGGTACGCGTCAGATGTTGCGTGGAGTCCCGAACGATTTTCACGCAACACTCCTCGGCAAGCAATTACATCCAGTTCCCTCTGCTAAGGATTTAGGAGTTGTAATTGATGCAAGTTTGACCTACGATGAACATGTGACTAATGTAGTTTCCTCGTGTACTGGTAGCCTGTGTCAGATTAACAGAATTAAGCATATTTTAGACAGGCATACCCTTATCACTATAATCAATGCCTTGGTTTTCAGTAAATTATTTTACTGTTCTTCTGTGTGGGCAAGTACCTCTAAAAAAAACCTAGCTAAGCTGCAACGAGTTCAAAACTTCGCTGCCCGCATCATAACTGGTACTAAAAAGTATGAACACATTTCTCCAGTATTGCGCGAGTTAAATTGGCTACCGGTTCGTCTTACTGTAAAGTACAGGGATACCATTATGGCGTTTAAGTGCATCAAGGATTTAGCCCCATTATACATGTGTAACAAATTTAAGAAAAGATCCGAAGTGCATTCCTTGGTTACCAGAAATAGTGATAAGTTGAACATTCCGCTGTTTAGATCAGCTTCCGGTCAGCGAACCTTCCTTTACAGAGCCGTCACATTATGGAACGTTATGTCAGACGATATGAAGGACTGTAATGAAATTACATATTTTAAGCACAAACTTAAGTGTTTGCTTTGGGAGGAGTTTAAATCAAATTGAATTCAGACTGTACATATACTTAAATTTTAAATTATTAGTAATATTTTTAAATGGTCTTATATATATATAATTATTATTGATTCTTAGTACAGGGATGATTGTGATTAGATACTGAAAAGCCCCGAGGGGAGTATGTAATAACAATTTATTTAATTTATTTATTTGATACAAAAGTGTGGTCCTCGAAAATTTACTTTACGTTCGATTTACCTTTCATTCTGTAGGTACAAAGGAAACCGCAAAGAATGAAAGTGTTTCGTCAGCTCATCGAAGCCTACTTGGAAAGTGGAAAACAAATGAAGCTGTTAATCAAGCACCCGATTGACTGGCGGAATAGCCACGTGTTCGGAAATGTTCTCCTGGACATTTCTGTTTCCAATAAGGAGAGATGTAAGTAAATTGATTATCATTCGAGTGTTTAAACGTTCTGCATTTTCTTCTCTATTCATCCATTGGCTAGTAGTTTTGGCGCCCCATCTCTGTTCTCGAAGCTTTGTTAACTGCTTTCTATTTTATGAAATGGTGTCAGTTCTACAGGGCATAGTTTTGGGACCATATATTTGTTCTTGAAACCACGCTAGAACTGCAATTTGCTCTTTTTATAGAAGAGAGAACATCCGTTACCTACCATAAATATTTATTATACAATGGACTACAGCATTGGCTTTTAAGAGCAGTTGGCATTGGCATCATCAGATTTGGTCATTCCATTACATCTTATATCTTCTAGCAACAAGGTACGAGGCTGGCCTTTGTCTCCTTCTCTTGCTTCAAAGCAAAGATTCGCGTAAGGACCCCACCTTTAAACTAGAGATCCTTGAAAATTGCAAGCGTGTCATGTTCGGACCTGATGAAGCGACCCGCCGAATCATGCTGCAACGTCTTCATGCAAGTACCTCTGAGCAAGGGAAATTCCTTCCCGACTTTGATGCCATAAAGTATCTTCTGTGGTTCTACAGGAAGCACACACCGGAAGGAGACAACTATGAACACCTTGGCAGCGATGGTTCCCAGACATTGGTAGCGACGACCTTCCGTGGTGAACAGGCTATCATAAAGATGATAAGGGTTCGGCCAGGTTAGAGTGAAGACAACACTTCATATTAGAGCAGTTTTTAGTTGAGTGTCGTAAATCCAAAACCTGAGCCAATCACAGGATCAAATAAAATCATGAACTAAAGTAATTCACGATTGGCTTTTCTTCAATCAATCACGAAGCAAAGTAAACACAATCATGGATAACTAACCAATCAAATACGAAAGCAATCACCTAATTACTTTTCGGCACTCAATTAAAAGCTGCTCTAAATATTTTAGAGATACAGTACCACAAATAAGTATTCAGTGACATTAAGGCAGAAATTATAGGAACACTTTCTATTGAAAATGTAAAGTTTTTAAGATAGGTCGTTAAAGGGAGGCAAATGTTTTTCCTGTTTATAAGAACACTTTTGTGTTATCATTCTTCTACAGTTATTATGGGCTGTATTGCTCATTAAACAGAACTCGATAAGATTCTAAACAATTTGGTTTATTCTTCATCGAAACCATTAATTCGGATAGGTCACTCACCACTTTAGAAAGTATATTTGACTAGCTACTCAAAATAAATGAAGTGGTATTAGGATGCGGATGACCCAAAAATGTATTTAATTCCTCTTTAAAGCCCACGAACAATGGCACCAAGTCGAGATTGGAGTAGACATGTTCATACATTTACTGTATTTTTTCTACCCCAATCTCGACTTGGTGCCATTGTTCGATCGAATGCAGGAAAGGTCTATTAGGAACAGAGATCTGATAATGGTTGTGTTGACATGACAACTCCCGGGAGAGTTAAAACAACGCAGAATAGCTTGGACGAACGTTTGGTTTGTTTCTCGTTCCTTTACGGGGTTGCATTCACTTTAATAGATATAGAAACTCCCCCCCACCCCCCCTCCCCCCCAAATGGTGTCCGCATATTTTTTTCTTTTGATGCCGCTGGCTGTAAATTCTTTTAGAATCCTTTCCCAAAGAAACACTCCAGATCATGAATCCAAGAATCCAGATTTGGACTTAATCCTGACCTCAGCATGGATTCGATGGATTCAAAATTGATAATTAAGGAACGAACAATCAAATTATCCGGATTCGAATTCTCCCACATAAACGCATCCTTAGACTAGCTTTAGACTGCTCAATCTTTATGAAGCGGTCCTTTTTCAAAAATCGTTGGCAAATCTTTGGTTTCCTTTTCAGACGACATCTTGCAGGATATTAACAAAGTACCAAGCACAGCTTACCAGAACCTTCTATCTGAAGCAGCCGTCCTTCGTCTTCTCAACTCTGTTCCTCATCCTAACATACTCCGTGTGCTGGCCTATGATACGTCACGACTGCCATATCACGTGATCACTGAGCTAATGCTCAAGGGTAGTCTCCTTGACTTCCTACAGGACTCAAGGTATGAAAAGGGAAGTAAATAAATAACGAGATATTCGTGGTACCTCAACGTTATCTGATCCAGCTATATGAGCCCAGGAAAGCTCAGTCAGACTTACACCTAGAAATGCCGACTTGAATGCTATGAATTAGAAAATACAGCTATTTTTAAAAGGTTGTAAAAAAAACGACAAACGACATTCCCAGACCGAAACGGATTGTGGGTTTAGCTGAAAGTCTGGTGAATTCGTTTGTTTTTGGCTCAGCATAAGACGAATATTAACGGTCTCAATTCAATTTCAATTCATCTTTATTTTCCATGTCACACGAGCAGTACATACAATTGTTATTTTAATATATGTATATTTAACAGAGCTTGGTTCGTAGGTATTAGATTAACAGTGCCGATACCACGGATGGATGACTGGCTAGAAAACCCTAGTAGGACCTTATGAACATCAGGCGGCTTAATTTAAAGTATGTGATGTAAATTGGTAAGCTGTAGTGCTAAGTGTGCACGCCCTACGAGGGAAAGAGAAAATATATCTGACCCAAGTGGGACTCGAACCCAACGACCTCCAGGTTGCATGTCTGGCGCTCTACCAACTGAGCTATCAAGTCAGATGAGAGCGATCGTGGGTATAGGTGCGTGTAGCAAGTTATATCTGGTCAGGCCGTGAAAATATGATAAACTAAAAGAAAAAGAACATGTATAATAAAAATAAAAGTAGCTCTACATTGTTGTTCGTTTAGTTAAGGTCTATGAAAGAATGCAAAATCGAAAGAATGAATCTCCTCCACTTATAGTTGAATCTCCTCCATTTATAATTGCATATTTCATTTTTTCTTTTTTCTTCCTTCTTAACTTCTTCCTTTCTCCATAATACTTCTTTATCTGTATTAAGTTAATCTTATTGTACTATAAACACAAAAAGTACAATCTAAAGGAAAAAAAAAGACTCTAAATATAATAAGCTTTTAGCTTCTAATTAGACTGTTTTTCTCCACCGCTAGTTTTTTTGTTATAATATGGCATCTATTTAATTATATTTCTAATTATGTGAAGTTGTGTATTGGTATGCTGTGTAATGTAGTATAGCGTAGCGTAGTATAGTAGTGCCTTTTTTATACATGTTTGTAATTGGTGGTTTTTCGTAATAAATGATGATGATGATGTAAAATATATAGCTCTATTAATTAAGTTTGCGTTGGAAAATATTTAGTGATTTTTATTTTTTATTTATATCTCCAAAGAGTTGTACCACTATGTCTAAGTGTGAGTAATGCCTGATAGTAGTTCTTTTCTCGGTCTCCTGCGAATACACTGTACTAGTTAATCCGTTTCGTACAGCCGGTCTGGGAATGTCCTTAATGGACTATTCGCAACCCCGCCGTCGCAGTGCACTCTGGGATGGATATCTCAGTTTCCATTGTTAAATCCAAGATGGCCGCCCAACAACAACAATGGAAAACTGAGATATCCATCCCAGAGTGCACTGCGACGGCGGAGTTGCGATATAGTCTATTGTCGCTTGCCCGGCGTGTCTAAAACGCAGGTAACGGGTAGCGGGTAACGCCGCGGTAGCGGGTAGCGGGTAACGGGTAGCGGGTAGGAGATAACGGGTAACGGGTAGCGGGTAGCGGGTAGCGGGTAGGAGATAACGGGTAACGGGTAGCAGGTAACGGGTAGCGGGTAACGGCTAGGTTAAATTTATTTGTTTTAGAACAATACAAAAATCGTCCGGTGTTATTTTTATTTTAAAGAAGAAAAATACTCGCTTTGATATACACCGTTATCCTGACCAGTGATAACCATGATCGGAAATGGATGTGTGGCTGAGGTAAGCAGCTGTTAGTGGGGCGGCTAGCGTCACGCGACGACCCAGGCTAAGAACGGCTCTGAAGGAGTTACAATCATGGATAAAAAATGTTGGGACAGTCAACAAAAATTACTATTATATGAAAATAAAAATTAATATCTGACGCAAAGTTAACACAGCTGCAGCTTCCCAAACCAGTGAAACAATTTTCAGATTGAAGGTGTTCAAAGGGGGGCCGGAGTGGGAGTTAAACTCCGAATGGACAGTTTATTAAACTGGCGACCAGAGTAAGAAAGCTAAGATACGGATTTCGACGTAGATTGTTATAACCAATTCTTGCATCGATTAACCACATACTTGGGCACAATGTCCATGGATAATCTATCTTCCATATTCCCGAAGTAGATATTAAGCAAGCGATTAATTTAATGATAAAATTTTGGGAGACGTTTTGGTGATCTTTTAAAAAAAATCCCCCTACTCGCAATGGATCGCTTTAAAATGCATCGGACAACATAAAGACACAGAGACTGATCAATACAATAAGTAAACTTTATTCTGAAGTTAACAGTTCAAATCTGCCTTATCGATTTGAGTAAAACTCGTCCAATCACTGATCATAATATATCACTGGAAAAATCGAACCATTTACGTCCTTTTTAATACAAACATTTTAGAGTAGAACATTTCTCTAAATGTATTACTCTGTAAAATGGAGTGTTTGTAAAAAAAAATCAATTTATACATTCACAGACATTTTGTAAAAGTTTACAAAGTCTGTATATTGCTCATATTTTACAACTGACAGTTTACATAGTTCTTAAAAGTCTGCATGTAACTGGGCCGGTTCGAGTTTTCCAGTGCATTTTAAAAAGTGTATGTTCCAAACTTTTTAAAAAGTTACAGTTCGATGCTCAAAGTAAAAAAGCCACTTATCCAGACGTGTATTACATTCATGCACCGGCTATATTTACGGTAGATAAAACTAGTTCTCTTACTTAACAAACCAAACGTGATATACGTTAATTTTACTCAGTCGTCAACGTTCGCGCGCTGTGTTCACGCTTTTTGCTTACTTGAAAATCACGGACGATCCAATATGTAGTAATTAAACTACCCGTTACCCGTTACCCGCTACCCGTTACCCGCTACCCGCTACCCGCTACCCGCTACCCGCTACCCGCTACCCGCTACCCGCTACCCGCTACCCGCTACCCGCTACCCGCTACCCGCTACCCGCTACCCGCTACCCGCTACCCGCTACCCGCTACCCGCTACCCGCTACCCGCTACCCGTTACCCGCTACCCGTTACCCGCTACCCTTTACCCGCGTTTTAGACACGCCGTCGCTTGCCGTTTGTCTGGTACAACCTTTTTGAAATAGCTGTTCACGATAAAGCTACATAAAAGAGGCATCGCCGTTTCCTAATTTACACTTTACTAATTGTATTAATCAGGTCAGAAATTGAGCACATGCCCAGCCAGTCAACTCTGGTACAGATGTGTCTAGACGTCTTGGAGGCGCTCATCTTCTTGCATGGTCAAGGACTTGTGCACAGGGCTATATCGGCTGCTAACGTCTTAGTTGGGGAGAACTACGTATGCAAGCTGACTGGATTCGAAGCGGTGCGACAGATGGAACTTCAGAAAAATGAGGTACATACATTTGTTTTAAGTGACGTTACGGTCTGAAGAGACTTCAGGCTGATGTTTTGGAAACAGGGTGAAGTTACGTCCCCTGGTTTTGATCTACTGGTGGCAAAGTAAAAGGCTTTACTTTGGAAGGGTCAAAGGAATGGGGGTTGATGTTTTATTACCTTTTTGCATTGGTCATCGTTTCTACCTTATGCTGTATCTTTTTGGTGGACAAAATTAGGCTGGCTGGGTTTATTTAGTTTTTATAAAGTTGATCTCACCCGAAAGCCTTTGTTTGAAAATACCTTAATTAAACTTTCCTTTGAATTAGCTGTTAAAATGGATTGATTTGCAATCATCAGAATCAGCCACCAATCCCAGAGTTCATTGGTACAGATGATGGGATTCCTATTAGTCATGCCGCACGTGAATGTTTGTCTGAGGGTCGATTCTCAGCCAAGTCTGACGTATGGAGCTTTGGAGTTCTTATGTATGAGGTGTTCACATATGGTGCAGTCCCTTACAATCGAACCGTCGAAGGGAGATGTCTGAAGAGCGACAAAGATGTGAAAGAATATGTAAGCATTTCACACAATTTACTTTTGTCAATTGTTAGATTTATCCTATATTTTGCCTTCTGGACATTCTTACTAATATTTTTTAACTAATCAAACTTTAGCCTGAGAAAACAACCGCCTCTTGTGGCGGACTCAGTTTGCGCGATGAAAGGCGGATAATCAATATTACAATTGGTAAGGCGCACATTAGCCTGCAGGAAATGTGCATTCCAATAGGCGATCCCGCTGTAAAACGATTCAATCATTATAACAACCATCATCCACAACATCAAACCAAACATTTGTCAAATACTTGAACATGAGCTGGGGACCCGCGTCTCTCAAGCCAGTGTATCTCGGCCTTGGAGGACAAACACAACGCAATGTTTGCTGTACTATCAGTGCTTATGTTGTATCCTTCAAATATTAGGTGTGTCGCGATGGAACACTTCCACCAGAAGAGTGCTTTCATGAAAAAATCGCCATTCTAATGCAGCAATGCTTCAAAAGCAACAGAATCCAGCGACCTTTCTTTCAAGAGCTAAAGTTAAGACTAAAAGAGATCTTTAACCAGCTGAAAGATTCAGGTATGTTAGAGTGTATGTTACATTTAACTTCAGGAATGTTGGTATTCATTTTCTTTCTTACATGTTAACGTATCGTAGCCATTAATAGTCAATGTAACAATTATAACTTCTTTATTAGCATCATTTTGTGACAAGTATGTGCTTCACGGACCTATATTGCTTTATTTTAACATTATTACACTTTGGGAGTAGTCTGTCTCCGTCATTATTAATCTACGCTACTGATTATTGTTATCGAAAAAAAAGAAAGCAAACCAAAACAATTCTGAGCCAAATACATTTCTCTTTTTAGGAAAATCCTTGTTCTCTATGATCAAAGTATTTGAGCAAAATTTGCCACCCATTGCTCATTTTTAATCTCTGTTTTCAGGTGATGATCGTCCACCAGGAAGTCCACCACCTCTCAGAAAAATAAACCGAATTTACAAATCGGTAATTATGAAGAAATATACTATTTTATATATCTTAAAGAAAAGTTAAACATAGGGATGCAATACACGACGTCTTTGAGACTTGGTCTAATAGTATAACAGCGATGATAACAAATGGAAATTCATATTCCGCATATTCCGCGTGCTTGCACGTACGATCTTCGTGCTGCTCAAATCAGTTAAATTTGTTAGGATTGTTGGCAAAACTAAGCTAAGCGCTTTAATGATTTTTCTCGCAGTCAAGTACCAAGAGTATTATCTGTAATGCATATATGTGTTTGTTTTATCTTGGCAATATTTATACTATTTAATATACGTATATAGAAGAGCTGGTTATCATGATTATATCCTTGTAATCATTTATTATCTATCTGTAACTGCGACCACTCCTTGTAATTCAGCCCTAATAAGCTGCGAGTGGGATCTAATAAACTACAATTATTATCATTATTATTTAAGAATGTTCCTATAGGTGTTGTTATAGAAACAGCTGCATTGAGAATAGTTCGTATTTAGCTTCTTTTAACAGTTGATTACTTCTTTGTTTAGCCTTCACCTTGCTGCACTCCAGGAGAAGATATCGAAGGTCCCATATTCCCAGGGATGTTTGGGTGCCCCACCTTATCTCGTGACCGGCCGATGTTATCACAATGGCACGGGGTAAGGCGTCACTTTCTTAGATTCTTTAAGTCTGGGTCAGATTAGCGACTCAAGCACATTAAAGCGCAAGCAATATACCGTACGCAGTGAATTCATTGATCATCAGCGGCGTTTGTTGTTATCTCGTTTGTTGTTATCTCGCAGTCAGGCTTATGCCTGCTTCGTTAGTGTGACCCAGTCTGTACGCTGTTCATAGATGAACTGATTACATGTTCGGATTCTTTCAATTAGCAAGTATTTAAGAAAATACAACACTATGTGCTATTCTCCAGTCCATCCCTTCAGTGATTTTTAAGTAAAGTAATGTCGATTATGATAATGTTTTTGTTGAATACCTGAATGTTAAAACAACGAGGGGTTCCTTTCGTTACCTGGAATGTTATTGGCTGACCCAACAATAGCCTGACGGCTTAAAAGCAACAACAACAACACATTGTCGGTGCAGATCAATAGGATTTCGAGAGCCTGTGATTAGAGAGTCTTTCTTAACCATTCTTTCGCTCTGACGTAGAGCTAGCGCTCGAAACGTCAGTCAGTGTAATTCACTTCCCACGCGGCGGGTACGATACCACTATCACCTCTTATAGCAAAACCGTATTCTTCTTAACCCTAATTTAGGGAGCACAGCAAATCATTGCTCATGTTGCCTTTCTTTGTAGAATCAAGCAATCAAAGAGACAGTGGATAGCTCCAGGGAAATGGATATGAAGAAACTTCAAACTCTCGAGCACGAGAATATTGCCAAGATATTGCATGTAAATTATCGCGGTACAGATATCGAACTGGTGAGTAACACCTTTTATTTCTCCGCGCGCGAGTGGATGGTAACTTACAATTTACTGCGGTCTGATTGGAACTGTGAGCGGGCGGCTTTTTCCTATCTCTGACCACGGGCACGGTAACCAATGCGCGGCGGCTCTAAATTCATTGGACTTTACTAATTTGTCTCAGTCTCAAGTCCAAAGAGAATAGAGAAACAATAAATACGTTATTTACCGGCTAGGGTCGGTCCGTATAGAGACAACCTGTGCCCTCAGTCTTGGAAGTACTGCGGTCTGACCGGTCAGCTGGTAAATTTCAAGACCACGGGCACAATTTTTTCTCTATACGGACCAAGCCAGTAAGTAACTTATATACCAAATCTCCATTTATAACAGCAAAACCGAATTGCCTGAATAAAACAACAACATAAGAACAAAAAAAGTATGTCATGAACAAACCATTCACAACAAAGCAGATTAGAAATGATTCTATGGACAACCTATCCATGCAGTACCTGATGATAAGAAAAGTGTACTTAGGATCATTATTGCTTTCGGTTCATTTCACAGATAACGGAGAACTCCGAAGGAGGGGACCTTTTACAGTACGTGCTAGCCAAAAGGTGTCCAGAAGGGGCCTTAGTGACGTACTTGGCCCAGATCGCCACAGCCATGCATTACTTGCATTCTCAGCACATCCTGCATTGTGACATCAAGGCACAGAATGTCATAGTTCTTGCACCAAACAAGGTGATTACATAAGTTAACATTCTTAAAGTTCCTATAAGCGGCCGTAGCCAGAAATCATTTATTGGCGCAGTAAAGTGTTTTGAATCTTGTTCAACCGTTTTTGGGCGATTCATGGTCGTAGTATTGCCATAAAAGGCATTAGGAATCCTTGAAATGACGTCATTTAATGGACGTTATGTTAATGAGTTAAACATGAATTGAGTTATAACATTGAATTTCTTCATTTATACAGTTGTTTTTCAGGTGTCAGACATTCTATACTTACAATCCTAGAGAATGATCTTTTATTAAGTGGAGAAGACATAAAAAAAAACAGAGCAAAATAACTATATATAGGTTATCCCTTAAATGACGTAATTGAAATTTGATTCCTTAACTATAAATAAAATTGCCAGACTACAATTATTATTTTTCCTATGTCGGTCATTTTGTTTCCAGTTTGACTTTTAAATCAAGGATAACTGGCTAGGGCTTATAGGCACTTTAAGTTTACTTATTTTGAGTTGCCCTTAATACAGTGACGCTCTAGACCTGTATTCTGATTGGACCCATTATACTGTAGCTCTACTGTTTTTGTACTGCTCGTTCTAAAGGTTAGGGTGGTTTGTATTGTTGGGTAAGCCAATACTGTGGTTCGTTCCGAGCGGTACTGTCTGCATGGCTTCGTTTATGTGATTGTATGGCTATTTAGATGAGTCAGTATAACGGCTCTCATGGAAAGGGATGCTGAAGATGCTGGAATGAATCCAGGCAGCATCATACAGGTTCCAGGTTATTGTAAATATTCATGAAATTACGTCTCCGATTTTCATCTATAGATAAAAATATGTCGTCTGGGTCGGTGCAAGGCCCTCCACATGTCAACGTACGAGACGACAAGCGCTACTTCTGTTGTCCAGTGTGAAATGGCCAGTGACGCTGTTAGATGGTGAGTGACTCTGGTGTTTCACAAGTAAAATAGTCCCAGTTGTGTTTTATGTTCGATTGGAATTTTGTCCTGATTCTAAGTCCAGTTATCAACGTTCTGATTTGTTTTGCAATAAATGTAGTCAAATTAAGGTACGTATAGTTCTTTAGAACACGAGAAAGCTCTGGTACCTTCAAGAATGTTTTGTCAGAGTACAGAGCAAATTGTACGCTTTTATTACGGTATTTGATCCGGCAGCGCGCTTATGACGTCACATGTACGAGGTATATATCGTTTTATTTATATGAATATCAGGCTCTCTCGTTTAGTCAATCGAAGTGTACATAGACATAAGCATCAATTATTGCGGAACTTGTGAACGTAATAATTGAGTTATGTCGAGACATCTGATTATTATTGGAGGCTAGAGTACCGGTAAAACCAGTAACCCATGACACAAGACAACAAGCATCTGGGTAGTCTTTACTTGAGTACTTAGGCACGAGAATACTGATAACTACGTCTTTTAGTTAGGAGATGATCCAGAACTAAAAATCAATTTACCAAAATCTAAGGGAAAACTACGTTTTTCGTGCTTTCATAATCTTGCAGGAGTCCACCTGAGGTTATTAAAGACGGCCATTGCACACATGCAAGTGATGTGTTCTCGTTTGGGACCCTTGCATTTGAGATTTATGAAGCCTATGGTGCCGCTGAGGGGACTTCAGTTGATGATGTGAAGCCCTACCGTCACCTTAGTGATGATCAGGTTGGTAAATAACACAAGTTGATAAGCAGAACAGCTAGGCTAGAATGACAGAGTTTACAACTTCTGATCAGCTGTAATGAGAGAAACTGACCTTGGACCTTCATAACATTTGAAGATGATGGAACATCAAAATTAATGTATGCTTTAAACGATTCGGTTGCTGTCTATCACTGATTCTTAAAATTGGAATGTCCAATTTGCATTTCGTAGTATAATTCTCGATAATTTCTACAAAAATGTTTCATTTTCATCAGATCCTTGCTTACTTAGAAGGTAACGAACGTCCTCAACAGCCATTTGACATGCCACAATGGCTCTACATCGCCATCAAACAGTGCCTGCTACATCACGCAAGAGAAAGACCACCATTTGTTCTGCTTATGGACTGTTTAACCAGCAGGTACGGATGCATACATACATAACATAATACATACATGTGTATATAAGGTGCGTTCCTTTGGGACAATCCCAATCCGGATTATTTAATCCAAAAATTGATTTATCGTTATTTTGGTGATAATTGAATCCGAGAAATCTACTTAGATTTATTTCTTGGATTAACGGAAATACAGATTTCGTTTATTCGTTTTTGCCGGTATTCTGGGTACGTATTAGAAAAAAAGTGCTTCTGTTCAGCGGTATTGACCCATATCCCATGTTGTGCTTTGCCATGTATGTCTTGACCTTTAGCGGTATATACTTCATAGTAGCTATAGTGTCTCGTTCCATATAGTCTCCCTGCATAATACTGTAAACAGTAGAGAAAATGATTATGCGGGGAGACTATATGGAACGAGACACTACCATGAAGTATATACCCCTTTAGCGCTACTTGACAGCTGATTGCCATAGCCACAAATCGTTTCCATATTATCGTTTTTTTGGGGAATGAAAATCCTTGAAATCCGGTGATAACTGCCGTCTTGTAATTCTTGTCGACGTTATGTATGAAGGTTGTAACATGTTTTGTGAGTACGCACCTCAAACAGATCTTCATGTAACAGTTATTTCGGCTCTAGTCAGTACGCATCCGGGGGGAGGGGGGACTCCCATATAAAAGGGGTAGGGATGCTCGTCGGACATTTTCGATTTGACCCCTAAGAGGTACTAAAATGGGCGTGGCTCAAGCTTATTTTGACCCCTAAAAGATAATAAAAATGTAAATAGATAACAGCTTTTTTGTTCAATTGACACCCGACCCCTAAAAGGTACCGCTTTACATAGAAATGTCTGTGTTTGATGGTGGATACCCTAAGTGGTACCAAACTCCTGATTTTGACCCCTAAAAGGTACGACGAGCATCCATGTACCCCTCACATAAGGGAGTTCCCCCCGCATAGTGTCAAAGTTCATCATTGCAATGACACCAACCATTATCCAAAAAGTCAAGGATGTTTAAGAAATCTAATACATTTAAAAATCTGTTACATGTCTGTCTAAGTTGCTGATGTTTTTATTAATAATATATACAAATTTTTCACATGTAAAATAGTGCCGTTTTCCTTTCAAATTCAGAAAACCTTTTGATTCCTGGCTTCTTACACGATGGAAGAAGCAACACTCAGAAGAGATCACTTCCAGTTCAGTTGATCTGAACGTCACTCAAGAGGACACGACTGATCACGTGATACCTCAAGAAAATCACATGTCCTTCGAGAGATTGCGTCAGATGACCGCGGAAGAGGTCTACATGGAACACACCTACAAGTACGAACCCAGTTACGAGAACGAGGATAACTTCCTGTACGAAGACATTCCTTGGTTCAGGCAAGACAAAGAGAACGCTCCTGTCAAGGTGGAATATTATTCCAGTATGACTGTCCCCTCCTTACCTTCACCACGGGTTCCTGTTTCTCAGTTTGGTTCTTCACACCTCACAGAAGAAAAGAAGGATACGTTTCCTGAGGAGTTCAGGTTTCCTGAGTCTCAACCGGCAAAAAATGTTGTGCAACGCCGTGCATCTGTTGGTTTATCACATCGTACCTCCCCGATGCGAGGTGCACGCCGCACCCCAGTACCACTGCCTCGTCAAAGGGCTAAGTCGTGTTCAGAGTTACTTGACAAAGAAGAAGCAACGTCCCTCCCTAGACACCATTCACCGGCTGGAAGTTCCTCAAGAAATAATCCACGATGTACTGAATGTACTACACCAGTCGACTCTTTGATGGAGGCGGCGACAGGAAACCTACAAAGTGTTTGGAGACATTTAGATGTAACACCCAGTGCTCCGCTGCTGCCATCTTCGTGTGAAGCATCTCCTTGGTCTTCATTTAGTGCAGAGGTAAGATAAAGTGCTCCATCTGGCTTTCAATAACCTCTCTCCCCTTGAGTCTCAAGCAAAGAAACTGCACCACCAGCATTGGTGGCTTTTGCAACGTTTTTCTTTTTGATTATCAACAGTTGGAAAATGCTCAAACTTCGTTTCCATTCTGTTGTGAAAATGTTGTCAACACATGCATGAATTGATCAGCAAGATAATTTTTTTAATTAAAATCAAAAAACATATTTTCAAAAGATACCCACAAAATCCTACAGCTATGCCAGACCTTGTTGACTGCAGAGCGTCACAAACACATGTAAAGCAAGGCAAGTTTCTTAAAAGATTCCTGAGGATAATTAAGATCGTTTTAAAAGGATTTCCACAAACACAACCATCAAGAATTCAATACTTGTACGTTTCGCTCATTATCTATACGTATTTTTACAACAACATCCAATTTTCTCGCTTTCTGATTGGCTCTCCGCTATGTGCAAAATAGTACATACAATGAAAATGACGTCACTCGCAAGTCGTGGTAGCTTTGCAAAGTGCTTTCACGGCGAGGTTTGTGAATTCAAATGGTGTTAACTTCGCTTCCAAAAAAAACAAGAAAGTGAGGATTTCACAAGCATTTTATTACTAGGAGAAGTTAATCGGTGAGTCAAACTTCTTTGTAGTGTACCATTTGGCAAAATGAGAGTTTTCTCTTGAGTGGAGAAAGTTTCGGCGACTTTGTGACTAGACTAGTTCTCTCAGAGCTCAGAAGTTTTGAATTATATAACAATAACTTTTCTTATCCAGAAAAAAAAGCAAGAAAGGATTTCACATGCATTCTATCAATTACAGGCCAAATTGCCATTTGTCTAAGAAAGCTTTCTCTCGGCAACGGTAATTAGAAGTGTTTACGTTTTGACTTTCAATGGCCTTTTTCGACTCTAAAGCAGTTTATTATGCACTCATTTGAAGCTATAAGTGCTTCGTCGTTGTAAAAAACAAATCGCACACATTTTGCCATTGTCTGAACTCGTATTGATCATAGAAATGACGTACCACGTACTCAGCTCATGGCTGCCTTCAGCGCTGTTTCCCAAAACGAAACCGATCTTATTAACTTAACAGATAAACGCTTCGTGGAGCTTTTTATCTGTGGCTCACAATTATTAAATTTGGAAAATAATATTGAACTCCTTAATGAAAATATGAATTTTATTGTGTCCACCAAACGGTTTCTTTTCTCTAGTGACGTTCTGACTTGATTTGACGTTTGTTAATGCTCCGTATCTTAATGAAATGTTTGCCAACTTCTTCCTCATCTTACACAGCTTTTTCAATTTTCAATTATCGTATATAATACTATTTGACGCGTTTTTTGTTTTTTTATTGTATTGTATTTTTTCGTTTTGCTTGTATTCCCTGTCTTGTTCCGTCTCTTCGTTTGTTTGTTTCGTATATTCTTTTGTCGGCTTTATCTTCATATTGTTATGCTAGTGCCGTCCGAAAATCATGTAAAATTACCGTACAGGAGAAGCACTCGATTAGTTTTTTTTCAAA
Organism: Actinernus sp. WN-2022; assembly: GCA_030867875.1. Classification (NCBI taxonomy): domain Eukaryota; kingdom Metazoa; phylum Cnidaria; class Anthozoa; order Actiniaria; family Actinernidae; genus Actinernus; species Actinernus sp. WN-2022. The sequence goes on from JAOWCC010001679.1 coordinate 26,550,765, forward strand.
AACTATTTTGCTAATCCTGTCTGTAAATATATATGTAATAAAAAAAAAAAAAGAAATGACGCCATAAAATGTCCAAAACTTTGCAGTGAAATAACTCGCTACGCTCGTTGTTCCACTTGAGTTTTGAACATTTTATGGCGTCATTTCTATGATCAATACGAGTTCAGACAATGGCAAAATGTGTGCGATTTGTTAAGTTTACAATACAATGCAATACTATAATTAATTTAATAATAAATGATAATAATAATTATAATAATGTACTTTCTTTTTTGGCGCATTTAAAAATCTCAATGCCCTTACATAATATATATCATAATAAAAAGATATATATACATACTATTTACTCGTAAAATATACAAAACCTGTCATGGAGCTATCAAGAAAATAAAATAAATTAAAGAAATTTCAAAAATCTAAAATCTAAAAATTACAGAATCTAAACATCTCTATCAAAATGTGTACTGCTTAGCAATTGTAGATATTTTTCAAAGAGGACTGGTCAGGAATAGCGATAGTGAATCAACTGATTCAATGTGTTCAGGTAGAGAGTTCCAAAGTTTAGCCACAGCATACGAATAGGCACGTTTGCCATAAGCAACAGTGTGAAGAGCGAAGCATTCGGGCAGGTCGATATTATGTAATAAGGTCGGTTAGGTAATCAGGAGACAGACCCTGTAGTAATTTATATACCATCAGTAGAATCTTAAAGTTTATCCGTGCCTCAATTGGTAACCAATGAAGTTCCTTTAAAGCTGGCTTAATATGATCTAATATAAAGTGGTAAGCTGTAGTGCTAAGTGTGCACGCCCTACGAGGGAAAGAGAAAAAATCTCTGACCCAAGTGGGATTTTTTCTCTTTCCCTCGTAGGGCGTGCACACTTAGCACTACAGCTTACCACTTTATATTACATTCTTTACACTTACTAGTGCTACGCGGCAAACATGATTCAATATCATAACTACATATTAATATGATCTAACCTTCTTGTTATCAACCGCGCTGCCGTATTCTGGACACGCTGTAGTTTGTCCATTTCATACTTCGGGACACCATATAAGAGACTATTGGAATAATCAAGGCGAGAAATATATAACTAAGGCGTTGACCAGTTGCTTCAAATTGTCTCTTGAAAGGTATTTTCGTATACCACTAATGGATCTTATTGCGAGTACAGCTTTCTTGCAGGTGCCATTAATGTGTTTGGAGAAGGTCATATTTTTGTCAAATATCACTCCAAGGTTACACACCTGATCAGACATTTCAACAATGGTGTTGGCAAATGAAAAACTTGTATGTAAACTTTGACGTTTGTTAAAACGAGAAGTCAGATGGATAATGTCATTTTTTTTCCGGGATTGCACAGTAGCATGTTGTTGACGTAGGGAGTAGTTACCCAGTCTCCCGAGCCAAAGGCTCATGTAAAAACGCACGACAAATAACAATTATATATAGTAAAACCTTTAAAAAGACTAATTAATAACTTAATATATTGCTATAATTAAACACTGTAAAAAGCCTATATAAAAACTACCATTTTCGGTTTCAACAGACCGAAGAGGAGAGGCAAACCACTGACCGTTCGTGCTCGTTCGAACCCAGTGCCCCGCCGTTGTCGCTGTGTTCCAGCTTGTCAGACGTTGATGGCGTCAGTGACGATGGTAACCAAGCTTCAAACCCACCCAATGTCTGTAGTGGAAACCGCGAGGACGAGTCTGACGACTATGACATATGGGACAACAATGCTGGCTTAGATCCCTTAAGAGGAACATCTCACTCTACTGGTAAGACTTGATAAATCCAATAAATAGTTAGTAGGACATAAGTTGAAGATATATTTTTACAGATGACAATAGTGCAATATTAAATTAAGCAATTGGCACGTTGTATTACCGACACCTTTTCGGTCTGTGCTTGTTGATTTTACTTAGATAGATACTTTATTCGTACTCGCACAATTTAAATGATAATATTTACAGTGAAAAAGTATAATTGAGAGAGAGCACTAGCTACTTAGATATAACTTTTGGGAGCTAATCGAGCTAAGTAGCATACTTGGACGCCTACATATTTGAAATAGTCGATATCATTGTATTATAAGAGTATACATGCCCTGGTGGTGTCACGTTTTCTGCAAAATATTTTTGTACCAGAAAATAACCCGTCACTTCGTGCCGGAATACGGATCAATCCCGGTTTCTGGTAAACTACCCACCCACCCCTCCCTTGGATATGCATGTTCTATTAATGATTAACCATTAAAGTTATGGTGAAGTGTGGGAGAGGGGTGGGGGTTTGCCAGAAACCGGAATTGATCCAAAATAACCCCGTTCAAACTACTTGCGTTGTAAAACACAGGGTGTATTAGCTCTACAATCGGCACTATCGACTAAACTGATATGAAAATCGACTGTTTTCACATCAATTTAGTCAATAGTGCTGAAGGAGAAGCTCTCGTGATCCGTTAAAATGTGAACTAAAATGCTTTCAACAGGAATTATTGAATAAATCTATGCTTAGTTGAAGCCTAGTCGAACCTTCACAGAAAAAGTATTGATCGAACTTCGTCGCCGAATCCAAGCTTGATCCACAGCGTTTCAAATAAATAAATCATTTGAGGTCCGTCTTTCGATTCTCCTCCCCGATTAGCCTGATTTTCAGACGGTTATAAAAGCTGGTTCTCTTTCTTCTCAAGATTATAGAGAGGAACATGTAGTATTTTACATTTTAAATAGTTTTTGAGCTTTCTGAGCTGCAACGCGAGCTTGATCGAACAAACTGTACTGAAACGAACCACTAAGAAATCTCGGTACAATGTCAGCGGCGCCGCCGAAAAGTGAATGACAGGTAAGCCACTAATTTCGATGTTCACCGGCGGGACACGACAGCACAGATTAAAATATCTACCGTATAAATTTCTCGCAAGTGAGAACGGCTTTTCTGCTGCTTTTTTTGTGATGTTAGAAGTTGTATCAAGAAAGTACTTCACAAACATCCAGATCTTATTAGTGCCTAGCCAAATGATAGAGAGAAAGGGGGTAATTTAGAGTCTACAGCAGATTTTTAAGCCTCCGAAGAGAGATAAGAAACACAGCTAAAGCTTGAATTGGAGTGGGGAGAACGTTTTTGAGATTGTTTGACCAATCAAATCGCTGAACGGCGGACATTATTCGACCAATCAGATCGTTGGAACAAACACACATACATATAGACGCATGAAATTTAATAGTATAGGTACTTCTTTTTTTGTAATTGATGTTCTTTGCCATGCATCTGTCATATTATAGTTGCCCAGATTACGTCAAAATGTGACGAGAACAGCACGCACCGTTCAACTGCGTCTCGTGGCGTACCTCTCTATTCTCGTCACATTTAGTAGTATGCAAAGTGAGGGGACTGGCGCAGCATCAACGCCTTATCGTTGTATGTCAATTTCCCGACCCCTCACCCTCGCCGCATTTGTTTGGACTTTGTAGACCACAATGCCCCAAATCCCAACTTATTATCTATTGAGTACCCTAGATGTTGTAATTTTGGGCATTTTGTGGTCTACAAAGTCCAAACAAATACGTTGATACTGCGACCAGTCCCCTCACTTTACATACTACTATTAGAGAAAGGATACCCTATTAGAGAAAGGATAATATAAGTAATATACCATGGCCGATCATATACTAACATTCGTTCAAGGACCTGGCATCAAGGGCTATTTACGAGGATGGAAGATGGACGTTCCAGATGGTAATCCTCTAGAAGCAGACCCAGCTGCTTTCCTTGCCGGTGTGCGAAAGCAGACTACCGAAAAGATCGATGAAGAGCTACGAGATCTAAATAACGTTAAGGTTCAGTTAGCTTTGAATATAACTCTCCGCCTCGATAAACCTGAGGGTCCAGTATACGATACAATCACATTTCGGAGTCAGCAAAAAGTTTTGACCAACAGTTCTGAGACCCGCGGAGTAATAGTAGAAGCACATGCTCAGATCTATAACTACATTGAGAAGTGGATCAGTCGAGGATCGAACTGGGTCATAGATAAAGTAAGCATTCTATGGGTGAACATTGCTAAGCATCAACCACTACGCGGAGGTTCATATTTACCACTACCTAAAGAAATCGCGAATAAGAAAGCCGTGATCAATGTGAAAAACTATGATGACCATTGCGCACTTTGGTCGATATGCGTAGCACTGTTTCCAGTCAAAAAAGATCCTCAGAGGACATCGAAGTATAATAAAGATAAGGTGAAATCCGAAGGAGTGGACTCACCAACACCAATCTCACAAATACCGCGTTTGGAGAAGCAAAACAAGATCTCTATCAACGTATATGGTTGGGATCCAAATGAAAAGTGCTTGATAGTACATCACATCTCGAAGGAGACTTTCTCCAACCGCGTTAACCTCTTGCTTATAGAAGGCCCAAAGAGTGGTCTGCAACACTACTGCTGTATCAAAGATTTCAACCGCCTCCTATTCGATCAGACAAAACATAAAAATAGGAAGCACTTCTGCGAACGATGCCTACATGGATATTCCACCGAAGCTCTTCTTGCGAAGCACATCCCAGAATGTAACGGAATTAACGATCGAGCCATTCGAATCGAAATGCCCACCGATGAGAATAACAAAGTCTAATTTCAGAACGTTCACAAACAGCTCAAAGTTACCTACGTTATCTATGCCGACCTTGAGGCTTTAACTACTAAGATCGAAGGACCTGTCCAAGACCCCACGAAAAGCAATACGCAAAAGACAGAAGAACATATTCCCTGTGGATTTTCATATATCATCGTACGTTCCGATGGTCATAGCGAACCACCTGTACTATATAGAGGCATGGATACGATCGAACGTTTTCTACGATGCATACAAGAAGAGGAGGCGAAGATAAAAGCCCAAAAGGCCAAACCACTACGTATGTCACCAAAAAACACGAGAGATTATAATAAAGCGATTCTTTGTCATATCTGCCAGAAACCTCTTGGTAAAGATAGGGTACGTGACCATTGCCACATCACAGGAGAGTTTAGGGGTCCCGCACACAATGCATGTAATCTCAAATTACGTATCTTCCCTACTATCCCAGTCGTATTCCACAATTTGCGTGGTTATGATTCTCATCTATTGATGCAATCCATCTCCAAGACAGAGGGCGCTATCTCTTGTATTCCAAACAATATGGAGAAATACATTTCGTTCTCGCTTGGTAACTTACGGTTCATCGATAGCGCGCAATTCCTACTATCTTCTCTCGATAAATTGGTAGCAAGTTCGGCACCAGACACGTTCCGACAAACTATGAAATATACGTCGAACCCAGAGAAAGCCAAGTTGTTGATGCGCAAAGGCGTTTATCCATATGAGTACATGGATTCTTGGGATAGATTTACGGAGACTTCTCTTCCACCGAAAGACGCATTCTATAGTAAACTAACCCTAGAGGGCATATCCCACGAAGACTACGAACACGCACTAAAAGTTTGGGAGGTATTCGATTGTGAAACGTTAGGAGGCTACCACGACCTTTATCTACAAACCGATGTACTTCTTTTAGCAGATGTGTTCGAGAACTTCCGCGCGGCATGTATGCAAAACTATGGATTGGACCCGGCTCACTATTACACTAGCCCAGGACTTTCGTGGGATGCGTTGTTAAAGAAAACTGGAGTGGAACTAGAACTATTAACCGACGATGACATGCATCTATTCATCGAAAAAGGTCTACGCGGTGGGATATCTATGGTATCTCATCGTTATGCCAAAGCAAACAACCCAAACATACCCGACTTCGATCCAGATAAGCCAAATAGCCATATAATATACCTTGACGCCAACAATCTATATGGTTGGGCTATGAGCCAATATCTACCAACGGGAGGATTTGAGTGGTGCACACCAACAGAAGAACAAATCACCCAACATGAAATCGATTCTGATGTGGGATACATCCTCGAAGTTGACCTTGAGTATCCTAAAGAACTTCACGACTCACACAACGACTACCCACTCGCCCCAGAGAGAATGCAAGTGAATAAAGGTTGGTTATCAGATTATCAAATCGATCTATTTGAGAAACTATACGAAGGCAATGGATCTTTGAAAGTGGAAAAACTCATACCTAACCAATACAACAAAGGACGATACGTGCTCCACTACCGCAATCTGCAATTGTATCTATCTCTTGGTATGCGGTTGAAAAAGATCCACAGAGCACTACGATTCGACCAATCACCATGGATGGAGCCATACATACGAATGAATACAGAACTACGAAAACGAGCGAATAGCCCTTTCGAGCAGGATCTCTACAAATTAATGAACAATAGCGTTTTTGGTAAAACAATGGAAAATCTACGTAAACACGTCGATGTCAAACTAGTGCGATCTTCAGAAGGAATCAAATTACAACGTCTCTTGAATAAACCTAGCTATGCTCGATCCACAATCTTCGACAACGATCTAGCCGCCCTACACAACTACAGAAGTAAGTTACTCCTGAACCGTCCAGTATATGTCGGAATGTCAATTCTAGATCTTTCGAAACATCTGATGTACGACTTCTACTACAACGATCTCAAGCGGCAGTATGGGCAACGTTGTAATTTACTCTATACTGACACCGATAGTCTATTACTTCACATTGAAACAGAAGACATATATACATACATTGCCACCAATAAACATCTATCGATACGAGCAATTACGACAAAGATCACCCTTTATACGATACGAACAACAAGAAAGCACTCGGTAAAATGAAAGATGAATGTGGAGGTATTCCCATTGTCGAATATGTTGGACTACGATCAAAGCTATACTCGATCATGAAAGTAGGCGGTGGTGAGATTCGGAAAGCCAAAGGTACCAAGAAGGCAGTTGTTAAACATCGTATCCGCCATGAACAATACAAAGAGTGCTTACGAGATAAGAAAGTATTTCGTCACGGAATGGATATGCTTAGAAGTGAAGGTCATAGGATGTATGGTATTCATACGAATAAGATCTCTCTATCGCCATTCGACTCTAAACGTTGTATTTCGGCAAACGGAATCGATACATTAGCCTATGGACACAAAAACTTAGATATAGATGATTTTATTTACGAGTTGCTATCTTAGATCGGTTGGGTACGAACAGAATTCCCTTTGGTGGTAGTTCAGTATTTGGTGGAACGACTTGTAGCTCTTCACGTACGAACCCTCGCTTTGGTACGTCTTCTCCTTCTTGCTTCGCAAGGTAGTACAGAACTGGTTGGTTTGAAGATATCACACTACGCGAAATAATATATGTCTGTAAACTCCATACGGGATCAGTTGCTCGTTTGGCTCCACCTTCCAATTCTCCAGGCGCATATAGATATCGAACTAGAACATCGAATGACAACCGCTTTTCTTTCAATCCAACAGTGCGCGAATATGTAGCAGTTTTGATATTGACTTGCTGTGCCACTACGGAATTCGAAGGTTCTTTACCAGTAAGTCGAGTAACTTCATTATTCATGGCTTTGATAACTTCTGGAAGTCGCAATACCCATTCTCTACTGCGCGCATCTGATCCTTCCGAAGTAAGTACCATCTCTTGTGCATATTGATATCCAAACAATCTCTCAGCTAGCGTTCTATTTGCTCGTTCGACAAACTTTGCGATCTATGATTACCAGCCTCACCTCGTTGAACTTTCGTACCATGTAGTTCTAGGGTTTCAGACATACGACCCATGAATTCTCTACCAGGATCTACTTGCAACGTTTTTGGCCATGTTAGTGGACTACGATCGTATATTCGTCTGAATGCCACAGAAACTTCGCCACTATCTTTCGATGCTAAAGGTTCGGCCTCTTTATATCTAGAAGCCACATCGATTACCACTAATGCATACTTGTATAGTTTCCTCCCCCGTCCAGGTCTATCATGAGGTAGAAATATCAAATCAGCTTGATGGACCTCATTTGGTTTCGATACGGTCCAATGTGGCCGTGGTATATATCGTGGTGGCGGTAAATAAATCTGCCATAGTGCTTGTTTCTCTAACCAATTCCTAGCTGCGTCTTCCGATACTTTTGCTGCCACCGATAGTTTACCAATTGCAGAGTAGCCTTTCCAGTATCCTTCGGGACCATAGAAGATAGCATCCATTACATATTGCATTAACAACGAGACTTTAATATGGATAGTTCTTCGCGTCCTATTACCAAACCTACGCTGCTCCCTTCGTACACTTTCGGGAAGAGAACCGTGTGCGCGGTTAGCGGCTCACCCGAGCAAAGCACCACATTGTGAATGCTTGAGAATTCTTCCGTCTTACTCATTCGCAATTCTAGATTCATTATGTAGACTCCGTAGTCGGTATCGAATTTAACATCTGCTAACTTTCCTTTTGGGTCTAACTCGAGCATAAGCGAATCGGTACAATATGAAGTAGGAGATTCTAAGGCTATTAAGGCGTTAGTGGTGACAGAGCTTACACTTCCTTTAATCCTCACGTTGACTATTTCCATTTTCACCTCTGATATTTATATATGTGCGTAGCTTCAAATGTAAGTAGAAACCAACTTACGGCGCACCTAGTAATTGCCAGTAATCTTGCCAGTAATTGCCAGTAATTGCCAGTAATTGCCAGTAATCTTGCCAGTAATTGTCAGTAATTGCCAGTAATCTTGCCAGTAATCTTGCCAGTAATTATCAGTAATTGCCAGTAATCTTACCAGTAATTGCCAGTAATTGTCAGTAATCTCACCGAACGTAAAAATCTCACCAAGCGTAAAAAAGCTCGTTTTTAAAAAGTATAATCATATCAAACGACTGACAGCATATCCAGCGACTAGCATTCCATCTCCGACATAGACCAACTCACCAGTCCTCTGCGAACTTGATGGTTGATAGTAGTCTGATAAACGAGGTTTTCTCATTTCTTTGAGGCGTTGTAGTTGCTTGCGTAGTTTATCGGATCGTACGAAAGCACGGTTAGTATCGTTTTGAGAATCGTGTGCACTACGTTCCAGACCTTCCTGTTCTTGCGCATGGTCGTATAGTCTTTGACGTTGTTTATTGTAAGCAATCGTGGCAGCTGTTTTTTCCTCTAGTGCCCTGTCGTGTCTTTCTCGTTCTATAGCAGCCCTATCGTCTTTTCCAGAAAACATCCTAGCGAGTACGCCACCACCAGTGAATGCTGTCGCATTTAAAACGGCTCCGAAAATTGCCATTCCAATTCCCGCCAACGTTGCCATGAGCACTCACAAATTAGTTGGTATATACTTTTGATCCTCGAGATATTGTTTTCCTGCTAGACTACCCGCTAATACCGCTATCCACTTCACGTTATTCAAGATAGAAACGGAAGGATCGTTAAGCATTGGTTCTTTTACTACTTTTTTCGCAACCCACCCAATACCTGTAGCGAGCCCAGTAATTATTGCGGCGTCGGTGACCGTTTTCATTAATTTCTTCTCTGCCATCGTCATACTACTTACGATTCTAATCTTTAAATGCTACTCCATATCTGGCAATGTCGCCTTCCTAGTCTCTACTGGACTTGCAGGCCGTATCGTACTTGCGTCACTTCTGTACCTCTTATATTGGTAGTATACGATCACCAATGCGGTACCTACGCCAATGGCCGTTAGAGTAATATTAGTAGATACGTCTAGTAGTGGTCTAGTAACTTCCTTTACGTTGGTTTCTTCGCATGATTCACTTTCGCGTTCCAACTCCCGCTTTAGAGCCTCTTTACCAAGTTTATTGCTTGCCGCAAATGCTTTTCCAGCAGCGACACGTTTTGGATTCTTTTCTTTTTTCTCAGGCGCAGTCTTCGGAGGATCCGCAGTTATACGATCCGTCTGTTCCTCCATCTTGCTTTGATATAGTATATGTATGCGAAGGTTCAATAGGTGTTGTGGTAGAGCTACTAGGAATGACTATGTGACCAGATACGTGGAACAAGACGCTGGCCAATGCTACGAAGCGACCCGCTTTAAGCGATAACAGGCCAGTTGCAGCGCTGATCTCATTGCGGATTAGACGATCTTCTCGTAGGTCTAGCATCAGATCTTCTTGAGAATCTATAGGTATTAGGTATGCGACTAGTCGGGTAGCTAAACGCATAATACCATCGACTAGATTCCCCGTTATTTGCTGAGCTAGAACGGCCTGGTATCTTCTATATAATTTATCTACTTCTTTTTCAGATAGTCTAGTAACGTCTCCTAGGGATAAGTTCTTTCCTAGGTATTCTTTCGTCGTACCAGTCGCAGCCAAAATGGAAAGTGCTTCCCGGTTGTCCGTTGCGTCGTTATCTATTTTTGGTGGTGGACCTGTTACGTCCTCACCTATTAGCTCAAGTATTTCTTTATCGTTCATCATGATACGTTATAGGTGCGGGTAGCTCTAACATGACCATAAAAGGATGCCGTAAAACAAAAACATATGCGAGCAAACTTGTGGGACCGAAGTACTGCTCGTAACTCGTTACATTCTTGCGATCCTCCGTAGTCTTCAAATATCCTTTTACCATCTATAATCGATGCGGTGTGAAAGGCAACTACGATTGCTACGTTCTCGCGGAAAGGTTTACATATACTCGTTAATTGTTGGGATAGCACCCAAATAGATAGTCCTATATGTCGAGCAGAGAATGCCAGATCTACTAACTTGTCAGTTCTTCGTTTTACATCTTTCGAGGCGGCACAATCATCTAGGATCAATAGCGTATTAGTTCCAGACCAAAAGGTTGCACAAACCTCTAGTGCTGTATTGATAGCATCTTGTGGTGGCGACATAACATAGAAGTGCGGATCTCGATTGGCAAATCCACGATAGGTTTTGTTGTGTGCATATGTAGGACATATTAATACGATGTAGTCGAACTTACCGCGAAATGGTCCACGAAGTTGCTCTACGAGAAATGCGGTCTTTCCGCAGTTCGTTGGACCTACTATGAGTGCGTTGAATGGCACGTGTCCTACCAAGGAATCCATTAGTATGTTATACTCTGCAATTCTCTGTTCAATATAGTGAGTTGGGCATCCGCAAGAACGTAGATGTGCATGATTACGTTTCCACTACCTTTTGCAGATCTATGTATACGAAGGTCGATGTCTTTTCCACCACCTGTTTGTGCCATACCATCACCATGAACGGTGGAATCTTTTGCTGTGCGACAATCAACTAGGATAGCAAATCTATTGTTATGAAATTTGGTAGGAGTCATAGAAGTATTGGATGTGGCAAACCATCCTTTTGCGGCCTCCCAGAAATCTGGTGGTAACATACCTCCTGGAAAGAATCTATTTGGAACTCCGTTAACGTCTACTTCTATCTTAGAAATACCAGGATTTGAGAATGCTTCGCTATCTCGCGTGCCAGTGGTAGGCGGATCTATGAATAGTAGAAGTAGCCCAGCAAAGGATCGTCGCGGAACATTGATATTCTGAGATATCAAAGTATCCGATGCCTTAGCGATAGTCACTGTCTTGAAATGAACGGCATGGTTGTATAGGAAAGCAGTGCCCGCTTCGTATGCGTTAAGTGCGTCCTTGGCTAGGGTTTCGTTCTTGATTGCTTCGTATTCTAACTGGATGTTGTTAAGTTTGTATGTGCCTATCTTCGTACTATCTGATCCAACGACTATTTCAATGGCAGGCGCTAGGGTCAACTCGAATGATATAGTGTCTTCTAGGGCGTGAGGATATAGAACGCCATGTCGTGTCAGAATATCAACATCTAACGGAATCCTATATTTAGGACCATATGCTGCTAGTAGAGCGTTTTCTCCAGTATTCGAAGTACTCGCATCGGCAGCTTTCGATCGTAACTTGTTCGTATTCTCTGATTGGATACCTTGTTGCGTTCTAGATTCTCTTTCTTGAGTAGATAGGTATATATCGGAATATGTCTGTAGTAGATCCGATCTAGCGATGTCTTCTACTATTTCGGCTCCCATTTTACAAACTCGATGTATAACCAAGCAACGACCAACATTGGAAACAACACGATTATTGGCATGTCCACCAGACAATACGATGTCGCCCAATAGTGCTAAGCTACCAGGTACCAATACAATGTTTTATCCTAGCGTTGGTACTTCCACATAGAGCGTCTCTCCTGGGTTGGCAGATGATGGGGTGAAAGTTTTCCTATATAGAGTTCGTGGAGCCTTGAGTGCTCGAGGTTCTCTTCGCGCTTTTGCAGGAACTAACTTCGATGCTATCATGTTGAATATACGTAGATATATAGTTATGTTCAATATGGATGTTGATGCCGCAGAGGAAAGACCTGGACCTGGTGAAGCCACGGGAGGTGGAGATTACGATGTCAACATGAGTGAATGGAATAAATTAACATTTTCAAATGACACAACTGGGATGCCGGGCAAAACGTTTCCAATGGAAAACAGACGCGACTATAACGAAGAAGGTGCTCGACCAAAGATTCAGGAAACCTCGCTTTCTATGGATGGTTACATCGATTTGGTCACCGATCCGGACTCAAATGCTTCTAAACTTCTAGAAATCCTTAAAAATATTAGAAATGAGAAACCTCCTAACTTTATCCATAGAAAGGTGGTTTTCAAACAAGGATTGGCAGATAATGCGAGACAGATGCTATTCGAATCTGTCTGGGAACAATATCATGATGTGGGAATTCGAGGCGTGCTCGAGGTAGCAACCATGCCCGATGGTAGAGTAGTTATCCACGAGTATGGAAGTAAGAAGAAACCTATCCCTTTGCTCAACATGAAGGGCGAACCATATAAGAAAATGGGAAAAGATCTCAAACGAGTTCTAGGACCTACATTAGAAGAAGCGGCAGAAGAAGTCGCGAAAGCCGAAGACCAAGTGAATGAGAGGATCGAGCAAAACGAAGAAATACTCAAAGACCCTACATCTACTGAATCTCAGAAAGAAGATGCTAGTAATAAAATAAAAACCGATCGGAAGGAACGAGTAGTCCTAGGACAAATAGAAGAAGCCATAACAGAACGTATGCCACTTAAGGATCGTATAAAATCTATTTTCAAGAAGTATGGCGTTAGTATAGTTAGCGTGATGGCTGCGGCAGGTACGGTGATTGGCGTAATAGTTTCCAATCTGGCAAAGTCAGTTCCCGCAAAAGCACCGGGATTGGGAGATGCTGTCAAATCCACCGCTAAAGCCACTGCTAAGGCATTAAAAGCAGTAGGTAAAAAGTTAGAGGAGATCCTACCTAAGATTATTGGACCAATTGCGAGTTTCATATTTAGTATGGCTGGTGACGTCGTTGGAGTTTTAGCAAATAATATTTGGTTATTAATAGTAGCAGTAGTGGTCTTCGTAATAGAGCAATACAAACGACGTTAACGAAACAACGTCCATGCGATTCCAGCTGCGGCAATAGATGTCACTGCGAGATTGATCTCATGTTGTGGGATGGACTTTGGTACGTAAGCGAGTGGTACTCGTTTCTTATGTGGTACTCGTTTCTCATAGGGTGGTACTCGTTTCTTATCGGGTGGTCCTTCCAGGGGAGGCGTACGGGTTGTTTCTTTAACTTCCGTATTGATATCGTTAGTACCTAATACCATATCTTTAGTTGCTCTCGGGATTGGATTCTTATAACCATCTTTCTTACCGAGATAGTACACCAGATTACTTGGTAGTAATCGCACACCTACGGCTATTGCTAGATCAAGCCTCTTATGCGTTGTTGTTATAGCGGTAAGATAATTGTCATAGCTTAACTTTAAGTCGTTTACCTTAATAGCACCTTCAACCAAGTTCTTAAACTTTTCTTTAACGACTATCTATGATGGATTCGTTCAGATCTGCTTGAGCACCAAGCATGCAATATCCAAAAGCCTCGGCAGATCTATTCAACCTACCCAATCCAGCATCTGTCAAACCCTTTCCAATTGGTGGAGTAAACCAGTTGTATTGTTTCCCTCCGTGTTCATCGTTCCGAATAAAAGATACCAGATTTCCCATTTCCTCCTTACCTCCTTGATCTGCAAATAAATTATTGTGACTTGGCCAATTATCTGCTTCTTTATCGTAGCCTCTGATTACGTGTACGTTTTTGAAACCATCGCCGTACAAAAGGAATACGTCGCCAAGTCCGTTATTCCTACCTCCTTTCCATCTGAAGTCTGGTGTTCTAGATAAACCAAACTCAATGCATAATTTCTCTAGCGCTGCTTTGCTATAGAGGTTATCAATTTGTTTGAAAGCAGAGTCACCAGGTAGAGGAACTCCATGAGTACCGCCAAGTTCATGTAGAATTCTTCGTATTGTGAAATATACGTGGAATCGTAGGAACCCTTGAACGACGGGTGGATATGTTTTGAACGCGGGGTCGAACAACGACACTCCACATCCAGAAGTCGCACACCACGTTGCGAAATTTAACTGTTGAGGCCAGTATTTAAAATCAGGACCCGATAACCAATGGTGAGACTCATTTGATGTCTTATGCTTTACAACGATCTCCTTGAATATATTCGGAACGCCTGCTTCAAACTTTTTAGTAGGTGTGACGTATATCCATAACTTGGTGAGATCGATATCTCGTACCGGTTTGGTAAAAGGAACCGCTTGAATAGGATATTTCGCGCTATCGTCTAGCGTTAACGTAGATGGGAAGCCTCCATGTACACCCCATAGCGCGTTATCGACACGTCTTCGAACATCTGCTGGTATGAGACCACCCATATCCCAATGTTGCCCCCCATAGTAAAACATGATCTTAGTCTCGTATGTCGACTTATCATGTATGTCGGATGCCGTTGTCCTAGCTGAGAACTTCTCGAAGTCCGCGTGGGGATATTTTTCCTTAAAGGTCGCGAAAGCCTTTGTGTTGCGAGGTGCGATATAGTCACCCCAATCACCTTTGAAATTAACTTTATGAGACATATTGAAGCTATACATATGCATAGTTATAACTTCAATATATAAGATGGTTCTCTTATATGTCACCACCACGTCGGCTGACCATACTGTCTACTTCGATCAACCCATTCTTATCCAGAATATTTCGCTAGTTGAGGCCACTATTGAGAATAGTTGGTTGAATCTGAAAGATAAGGCTACGTTCGAGTGGGAGACCGGAGGCGTTGGGTTCCCATACACAATCAATCCGGGGAATTATCATATAGCTACCTTCATAGATCAATTAAAATATGCGGTCATTGCTGGCATAGTTGGATTTATAGATATATCCAGTAAAAAGTATTGGGTCCTAGATGTGAAGAAACCAATCAAGTTCAGTAAAAATCTATGTGAATTATTTAGTATCAAAGGAAATGAAGATGAGGATGGAAACGTAACACTAAAAGTGGGGGAATACGATCTGAAAATCGAATATATCCAAACGTTATATATCCACTGTGATGTGGTGGATTCTGAATTATCACTCCTTGAGGGAAAGCGCTCGACAGTACTAGCTAGTTTCAACGTAGAAGGCGCCTGGTTTACTAGAAAGACCTATCATTTGATGGCCTTAACAAAAATCAAAGCTCTAGGGACAATGCGAAACAACCTTCGCCTGACAATTCGCGATGAGAAAGGCAATGTGGTAGACTTTCGTGGTCGACCTATACGATACGTATTGAAGATTGAGTAAGTCATATGTATAATATACGATGGAAGGCGATTCAATTCAACCGTTTCCAACAGCACCAGATATCTATCCATCAGGAGCTATAAAGGAACTTAGCGATAATGGATCGAGCTTTAGACTGCAGAAAGTATGTGATACGCTTGCCGAACTCGAACAGCAGGCAAAGCACTACGAAGTCGTTCGTAAAAAATATGCCCGAGCGCGTGGTATTGTTCACGGGGTTGCTATGGCCACAGGTAGCTTGAGTGGTGTCTTATCCGCTACAGCGTTAGGTTCAACATTTACGGGAATTGGGATACCTGTGGGTATTTCTTTAGGATCTATGGGATTCCTTTGTGCCGTAATTTCGTCTTTGATGGCAGTCGCTAGTAAGAAACTCGGCATTCGCGTCTCGAAGCATGAAAAGACTGTTACGTTGGCAAAAGCTAAGGCCAATTCCGTGGAAGTCAAAGTCTCGAAAGCACTAGCCGATGGTAATATTTCAGAATCCGAGTTCGGAAGTATAATTGGTGAGAAATCAAAATATGAATTGCTTAAGCTTGAAATACGACAAAGAAATAGGAAAGAAAGGGGGTCAAAAAACGTAGAAGAACTTCGATCCGAGATCCTAAAGGAGATGAGAGCAAAATTTGGCAGTCTAATGGGGTAAGAATAGATATCTCCTACGAAAGGAACCCGCGTGGATTTCATTTTAACTTTGCTAAGAGCAGCTGCACTTAATTCGTATAAATTACCGTGTTGTTTTGGTTCGTATGTAAATTTCTGAATTCGAACAGCAATTAGAGATAAGCTAGTATTAGGTATATATCACACGATGGCTGAGATGATAACTTGTAGTTGGTTGATGCGAGGAAAGGACACGAAATGTACGAGGAAGCGTTCTAAGATATCAGAATACTGCGCTCAACATAACTTTCAGATACGAAAAGGGGTTGTCTTATTCGTCCCATGTTTGAAATGCGGTCGTGGTTGTCGTACTAGTTACGGACTTTGTACGAGGTGTGGCGAGCCAGAGCGTCGTAAAATTCGCGAGAAGAAATACCGTGATTTGATATGCAAAACCAAGGGTTACTTCTCGAATGTATTGGCAGAATTGAAGGACCATAAGGTGGAATTGAAGGACCATAGGATTCCTAGAGATAATGTAGATGAGTTGACGACGAAATTGGAGGGCTGCGAGATTCCTAGAGATGATGTGGCGTGCCCATTAGAAGAGTTGGAGTAATCATAAATAGCAATACGAAAAAAAAAAGAATGAAGGGAAACTGGTAACTTCCTCTATCTCTCTTCATTCTTTTTTTTTGCCAGCAATTAGACGATAGATATACCTACTGTATACGCCATTAGTATGGACGATCTTCTTAGATTGCTTGGTCCCGAAATTTGTGCAAGTCTACGTATCAACCCTCTTACTCCACAGTTACGCCTTAACCCTGGGGAAACATGTTCCGAGTGCCTCTGTTCGATGAAGGTGCAAGGAACGGAATTAGTTTGCCCCACATGTGGGTTCGTTTCCGAGGTTGAATTATGTGAAGAAACGGCCAATGTTACTACTCGGTTGCGTATAGTAGGTCCGGATAGCCTTCAGTATCAACATGATCTAGACCGTACGAACCCAAAGAAATGGGATAATCAATAATCACAGCGTCAAACAATTATGCGAGAACTACAAGCATACAACACTGCTTATAAACACAATTATGACCTATCGTTTCCGACGAACGTATTAGGAATCGTAGCCGACGCATTCATCCAAGCAAAGAAAGTTTGTCCTATGCGTGGTCGTGCTAAAAGAACTATCCTGGCTGCACTACTTTACCATGTGTGTATACAATGTGGGTTCGTTCGCTCTAAGGGCGAGGTTGCTAATTTCGTACAACTAAGTAACAAACACATCTATCGCGGTAATGACTTTCTACGATCGTTACATGCTGATGGTAAGATCGATATAGATGTAAATGCCGATCTCGTAACTCCCCACATCGCAACGACCTTTGCTAAACTCGATCCTCGAGGAGTATTTAAAAATATCCAACAAATAGTCTATGAGATCGTTGGTATGGCAATAGAAAAGAACATAGGTGTCAGTTCCATACTTCGAACTAAAGTCATTGGGGTAAGCTACGAGGTGCTACGACGTTCAGGATCACGCATGTCTCTTAATGACGTTATAAAACGGTGCGACGCACATAAGACCTCGATCACGCGTTTTCTCAACAAGTTACTTGCTTGCAATTCCTACTTCGAGCCCATTTATACGAAACACGGTCTAACTAGATTTTGAGGTGTTTTTTGAGCCACTTAACTACATCGAGATGGCCATTCGTGAGGCATCTTGTAGAGCAAAGTAAATGGCGTCGTCCTCTATGGTGAGCTTGGGGTGATTAACGAACCACTTAACGACATCGAGATGGCCATTTTCGCAGGCATCTTGTAGAACAAAGTAAATGTCGTTGTCCTCTATGGTGCGCTGGAGGTGATTAACGAGCCACTTAACAACATCGAGATTGCCATTCGCACAGGCACGACTTAGAGCCCAATAACCAGTGGGCTCGTTATCTATAGCGAACTGTAAGTGCTTAACGAGCCACTTAACGACATCGAGATGGCCATTTGCACTAGCATAGACGACTGGTGTAAAACTATCCTCGTCGTCGTCTGCGGAAATGCCGAAAGTCCTAGCCAAATTGTCTCGCTCGTTATCGTTACGAGTAGACCTAAGACCAAAAATGAGTACTCGTTTACGGAACTCTTGGCCTACGTTTTTGTAGCGCGCTAGGGATGCTGCATCGTTTAGACGTTTTGAAGTCAAAGCAATGCTTGCAAATGATGTAGGGCCTGCATACTCTACGATCTTAGTCAAGGTTTCTATGGGGAGGAATAATATGTTAGCCATAGTTTTTTGATATAGTAGCTATGATACCTTCCTCTAATAGGGTATCAAAATATGGTAGGCGTACTATAGTAGTATGTAAAGCGAGGGGACTGGTCGCAGTATCAACGTTTTTCGTTGTATGTCAATTTTCTGACCACGAACCCACGACGTATTTGTTTGGACTTTGTAGACCACAAAATGCCCAAAATTACAACATCTAGGGTACTCAATAGATAATAAGTTGGGATTTTGGGCATTGTGGTCTACAAAGTCCAAACAAATGCGGCGAGGGTGAGGGGTCGGGAAATTGACATACAACGATAAGGCGTTGATGCTGCGCCAGTCCCCTCACTTTACATACTACTCATTTTGACGTCATCTGTGAATCCTATATCCCTAAATATTCTCCATAATATGTTCTTTTATCAGATGAGGAGTACATAACGACTCAAGTTGAAGATCTCTATGAGCGTGTGGACCAATATCAAGAACTGGATTCTAACAGACATGAACACGAGTACGAGCCTCTCTCGCTGTACAGCGTGGCTATTCCCGCGCATGAGCCAGGATCCACCAATGCAGACGCACAGTCTTCTCATACATACGTTAATGGTAAGCTACGTTCAGTCACTTTATTCTTTGTTCCACCTCAACACTACTCCTAAGTGGTCCATTCAAGCCAATTAATGCCTGAGATGTTAAGCCGTTAACAAAAAATACTTTAATCTGCCTTAAATTATTACACTGGGACGCCAAAAAACGTTCATGTTTCGTAAGGAGGATAACATAATTGAACATGACAATTTTAAATTGAATTTTGCTGTTCACATATGTTTACTTGTTTTCAATTTGCGTTCATGAGGAAAATAGGGAAGAGAATAATGTCGATGCATTTCGACTGTACTATATGTGCAAATTACGGTAGCGATTTAGCACCGGGATTGGTTATGAGATAATAGGCGAAAATCAAGTCATGTGACCTATATTGCATATTTGTGCCTTAAATATTGTATGAACCTCAATACAAGTAAATTAAACAGAAAGCGGTTTATGATTTTACATATCTTTTATTTTGCATTGAGTGGTCACGTGACCCCAGTATGTCGGTAACTGTAAAATTATACGTAACTCGTCAAAGTATACGAATGACAAGTTTTAGAGACATTTGCTAAAACATTGCGTTTATTATGCATTATGCCATTTGGCCTCGTTTCCATGCAATCCCAGGCCTTAATTGGCTTGAGCATCCCCCAATCCTTCAGATGATAATCTAACCACAGAAGGCACGTTTTTGCATCTGATTTATTGAACATTTCATTGTCTTGCAGTACGCATGCGCACTGATGCTCCATTGTACGAAGACGTCGAGTAAGAAGCTAATGAACAAGCTGTTAAATCAATAGGCTTTTTAAAGGAAACTGTCAATTGCTGACATATCACTTCAATAACCAATGAATTGAGCTCGTGGTCCCGTGGAAAAGGCTTTACTGGATGGCAAACAATTTTCAAAAACGCTGTTTTAGAAAGATCGATAACCGTGGAAAATAGTATTTACAAACATTATTAGATTAAATATAGTTGATAGTTGTTTAGGTCTGGTTAAAGGGGCTATGTCATGGTACTACGCATGTATAGAGTCAGTGTTCGATTTGGTGGCTGTTAATTGATTACAAACAGTTAAAGCAGTTTAAAAACTCCCCTCCTTCAATGCTTGATTGAAAGCATTTTCAATATTTTACTTGAAGACTTATATTTACACAGTTCATTAGTAATTTTTTGATTATTTGCTTTGATTTTTACCATCCCACATGTGCGCGAGGTTCGTTAGTTCATAATGACCGTGTCCGGCCCGGACATCTAATGTAATGGTCTCTCACCGTACCATGAACAGTCCCATACTGTTGTGGGAAAATATTTTCTCTATACATTCGGCCTGGAAAAAAAAGAAATGTTTTTATACGATAGCTCGAAGACGATGACCAAGGCCAGGTGTTTAACGATAAAGCCAACAACGCGGAGCTCATAGTACCAGAGTACTGGTTTAGCGCCTGTTTTACGTTTCCTCTTCACCGTACTATGGGAATTGGGAGGAAGCAACATGATGAGAGGACAATTAAGATAATCAACGTTCGTGTCTTGTACATGCAAGTTATACTTTAGCTAGTTTTCATGTAAGACCGTAACTCTGTAATTTGATTGGATCAGACGGACAAAAGCATCAACGGGGAAACCATTTTTACGTACGTGAGATATGATTCACGATTGCATTATTATTTATGAATTTGTTAATAGATATGGTAGGACCATAGTAATTAAGCCGCAGTGGAAATATAAACGTAAGTTTACTAAACCGGCTGGAATAGTAAAATCTGTACATACTTGTAGAACTGATAGAACCGGTAGAACCACTAGATGTTAAGGACTTTGCGAAGTGTTTGGACCATTAGAACCAGTTGATCTGGAAAAACTAGTGGAAGAGTTTAACCGGTAGTTACTAGCTCTGGTAAAACTAGTTGGGGAACAGTTTGAACCGGTAGAACTGGTATAACCAGTAGATCTGGTAAAACTAGGGAACAGTTTAAACCGGTAGAACTGGTAGAACTAATAGGTCTGGTAAAACTAGTTGGGGAACAGTTTGAACCGATAGAACTGGTATAACCAGAAGATTTGGTAAAACTAGGGAACAGTTTGAACCGATAGAACTGGTATAACCAGTAAATCTGGTAGAGTTGGCAGTTTGCTGGTCCTTGTCCAAAGAAACTATTTTCTACTCATATAACATTCGGTAAGAACGTTAAAGTAAATGGCTCAAGACCAAATTCAAATATGGCATCAGTTTATAATACGACAATTGCATTATGACGTCATTTAGTTACAACTACCAGAATCCTTTTTGAATTATTTTCTCATTCAGATTTGAGAATACCAAGACAATGGTCTAAATAGGCCCTTTGCAGGACCTGGTCACGTGACCTTTTTAGCCTGTCAATCAAAAAAAATGGCGCTAGAGCAACATGGATGTCAGAAATGGAAAGAGCGTTCATATCTTTAAAACTGAAGGAATGGCGAATTTTTGAAAACTCTAAATTTAACAGAGTTTGTGAGGCTGGCCTTTTTACTAATTTTGGCTTGCTCTTTCCATTTCTGGCATCCCTTTCTTCTTCTAGCGCCAATTTCTTTTGATTGACAGGCTAAAAAGGTCACGTGACCAGGTCCTGCAAAGGGCCTATTAGATGAACAAAACGATCCACGCAAGGACTTCTGGTAGTTGTAGTATGTGACGTCATCATGCAACTGTCCTGATGACAACATTTTAATAAACATACACATGTATTATTAAAATAATGGTAAAATTAAACGTTCTTCACTACATCATGAACAAACTTTAGAATTGTATATAGGAATTATTTAAGTCTGTATATTTTTAAAATAAAATTGATAGTTTTACTGCTACTGTAAATCTATGTCTCTTATTAACTAAATCCAGCCCAAAATGAAGTGCAATGCAAACCTTTCGGTTTCCGAGTAATTTCTTATTTTCAGGGGCCTGGAATCACTGAGTAGCCCCATGGTCAGAATAAATGAACGAGATGCCAAGATTCCTTGTTTGAAGTTCATGTACTTATTTATCTTCATGGGGTCCTGATTTATCGATTGAAAACATTTATTGATATTCGGTTCCTAAGTATCCCGAATTTTGATTGGTTGATTCACCTGCAGCAGGAGACCATTACCTGGAGCGTCCATCCGTCATATATTCGTGATGCAGCGTTTTCCCAGACCGGGTTATTTTTAGATTCATTTCTCATTGTTCGCTTTCATCGCGGCAAAAAAAAAAAAGATGCCTCGTTAGCTTCTCAACCAGCATGGCTGCAACATCGTTAATCGTTTGAAATAACATGACGCAAACGTTTCGGTGATTGGTTAGCGGAAACTGAACTCGCGGGGAACTCATTCTAAAAATAACCCAGTCTGTAAAAACGGCGCTGCTTCTTAGACGTAGTATGAGAGATGGACGCTCCGGGTAATGGGCTCCTGCCTCAAGATAATAGTCCAGTTTCGTATTCGAAAATTACCGCTGAATGCGATGACTACAGACGCATGTACGCAGGGTTAGCTTCATTCTGAAGTTGAAGTTAAACATTCGTAAATACCAGGTGGGCTATATATTCACAACTCTGCGTATTGTTGTAGTTTCGCGTTTTGTACCTTCGCGCTGGTATTTACGAATGGTTACCTTCAGAATGAGGCTAACCCTGCGTACATGCGTCTGTAGTCATCGCATTCAGCGGTAATTTTCGAATACGAAACTGGACTATTGCGCGCAAATAAGCGTTTGCTGCAGATATTGTTGTGAGCATGCGTAGTGCTGTTCAACAACAAATCCCAACATGGCTTCTCGGTTTTCAGAATGTTCAGAGGAGGAAATTGCGAGCATTTTGGATGCCCAATGTAGCAAAAAGACGAATTGTTTACTGAATACTAAAACACTTATTGGAACTGCGGCTATCGCAAAATATGATGAATTGCGGTCTGACTACCAGTTCTGTCTTCGGCATCGGCAAATAACTATGGCGTTATATCTCCAACAAAATTCATGTTTTGATTTCAACATGCAAGTTTCCGATTTGACGTTCGTGTTTGGTATTCTACATTCATGTTTAGATTTCAACATACAAGTTTCCGAATTGACGTTCGTATTTACAATTGAACATTTAAACTTTAGTTTCAACATTCAAGTTTTCGATTCAACATTCAAGTTTGCCATTCACATACAAGTTCGAAAATTCAAGTTTTGATTTGAACTTCACGCTTGGATGCTCAAGGTCACGCATGCCCAATGAAAAGCATACCCAGAATTCTGTGCGGGATAGATGTGACAACTTATAACACGTACAGTAGCCAGTACAACAACATGAATACAAATGCTAATCTTCAAAAGAACAGAGCTACCCTTCGCCAAGTGGCAGAGCAGCTTCTATCAATGGCAAATGATGGTAAGTGCCTTTAGCATGGAACCCTTACACCAAATGTAATATAAACAAAATCGAAATGGTTCAACTAGATTTGCATGTACATAATCACACAAACATCGTGGGCTACCTGTGAAGCAACTAGCAAAGTAAACCTTACTCCATACTGATGAAGTTGAAATGTGGGAAAGACATCTACAGGGTTCCCACGGTCAGGGAAAAGTCAGGGAAAATTGTTGTGTTCAAGGTCAGTGAAAAGTCAGTGAAATGTCAGGATTTTTGTTACTGCAAATGAGTGGGAAACCTGATCTAAGTGATGTCAAAAAACATCGCAAAGCAGGTGCACAGAAAGCTTCTACAAAAAGAAAAGGGAAATTGTCCAGGAAAAAGTCTAATAAAGTAACTGTTGACTGTCCTGAATCGTGGTGTATCTGTGGAGGACCTGAGTGTGGAGACATGATTGCCTGTGAAAATAAAGACTCTCATGGAGTGGTTCCATGTTCAATGTGTGGGATTACAATAGCACCAAGTGGAGAGTGGATTTAGCCTGAAATACAGCCGCCAAAGTGGATTTGTGCACAGTGCAAAGTTGCAGCCATGGATAACTCACCTCTGTAAACAGAGTTTAAGCTGAACTTCAGCCAAGAAAACTATAAAAGCTACACAAATCTTGAAAGAAGAACATTAAAAATCTCTCCTTTTAAAAGTTTTTTTCCCTTCAAAATTTTTTATCTCAACTTTCTTGCCCCAGGGATAGGAGCATTTGATCTGGACTAAAGCCTTTGGGGTAGTAGCCTGATTTTCAGACGGTACGAGGTCGCCCTCTCACTTCCTCCCCCTCCCCGTCTGATGGACTTCATAGACTTTCATGTTCCTGATGTCATAATTTCAACCAATCAGAGCGAACTTTACACTTTTGGCAAAGTCTGGAATTTAAGGAATGTACTCGCATATTTGTCTAAATGCCATTGGGTAAGAACTTGAGCAGTGTGTCGACCGAAGTTGTAAAGTTTTCAGGATTTTGAAGCTATATCCAGAGCAGAAGAAAGCATTGGAATCATTCAATCATCGAAACAAAGTGTTTTTGAATCTACGTACGGGCTTTGGTAAATCACTAATCTTCCTCCGCTTACAAATCTCATGCATTCGATCTGAAACATTCTTCTAGGTTTTTGGCTTTTAGAAGATCAAATCTTTAATTTCATAGAATATTATGATTGTTCTGTAGGAGTGAACACACATACTAAGTATGTTATGGAAAAACGTTTCATGGCATTTGGGTGAATACTTTTGTTTTCAGAATTATGAACACACTTCCGTAAGTTCATGTACGGCAATGGCATCTAAACTTTGCACAAAGTGTCCGGTTAAACAATCTCTGATACCCAAAAACTACACTAGGAAAACTTTAGGGTCTCGTGTGACTAATCGGCATACATATCAAGCTTCAAAACATTTTAAAAATAAAAGTAAAAGCGTAAACGTTCTAAGATCACAGTCATAAACTTTACGGCTCGAGGCTGATATTTCTTGTATGCTTTCTCATACACTGTCCTGCAAATACTGCACGCAAACGTCCGTTTAAAAAGTTCCTGCTCTCCAAAGAACCACAGCAGCTCCAACAGGATACTATTCTGAGAAATCGACAGAAGTTTAAAGCTGTCTTAAGACTGGGGGGGGGGGTAATCAATTGACTAGTGCATAAAGTTAATCCTTTAATCCTTTAATCATATACAGTGGAACCTCTCATTGCGACCACCTCTCGTAGGCGACCACCTCTCTTAAGCGACCACTTACCAAAAGCTCGTTTTGTCTCTCAGTCAAATCACTGCATTGAATACCTCGTGTAATTGCTTGGGAGTTGGATTATTCTTTGTTATTTTACCTCCGGTAAGCAACCATACAACTGAAATTGTTCACACAATCCTCGATTAACCCTTTCACTCCCAAGAGTGCCATATGGTACTATTACTGCAGGGCCGTAGCATGCCCTGAAAAACTGGGGGGGGCACAAAGTCATTTCGCAACCTAACCCCTGGGTTTCCGAGGGGGCCAGGTACCTTGTTTGTTTGTTTTTGGAAAACATTTGGGGGGGGCACGAGCCCCCCCGGCCTCTAAGGGCGCTACGGCCCTGTACTGGGTACTTGCTTTGAGGGTTTAAATCTGACTAAGTTCAAAGAGCAATGCCCTGAGATTCCCACACACCTTAATGTATAGACAAATGATCCTATTGAACAGCATTAGGCATATTAAAAATGAATAATTTCATCTAAATCCTCCTTTCTTTGCATAAGTTAACTATAGTTGACATTATTTCACTTCAGAAAAAGGCACTAAAATGACAGTTACAGAAAAAAAAATTCTCCTCAAATTCAAAATTTTCTCACAAAAATGCATATATATTTCACATAAAATTTAGAGTTTCATGTTTGCATTAACCTCACTTTCTGTCTCTCAATACCTAAACTTGCCCAGAACCAAGCCATTCTGTCCACAAGCACTTCATAGCAAGCTAAATTCATCCATAATGACTGCAAAGCATGCCGGGAAATCCTACCAAACAGCGACATGGCCCTTTCCCATTTTCATTCTTCAAAATATATACTTAAAGTCTAAAGCCATTTCGACCTTAGTAATAGCTTCATATTGGAATCAATGGCAAGTAAATGTTGTCCAATATTCCAAAAAGCTATGATAGGTGGCTCCAGACCCCCATTTATAAAGCTCACGCTAAAGTGACAGAAGACGTCCTGGCCCATTCACGAGTGGGAAATGAGGCTAGACTCGGTTATTTTAGAAAGTGCTGATTGAAGCTCTCATCAGACTTAATGATGTCCTCCAGCACTCTATAAATGGAGAAAAAGGCTTTAAAAGCCTTAAATTCTGTATTCCCCCAAACAAATTTTCCTCCAGCTCCGTAGAGATCTGACGTCAACATATCCAAAATGGCTGACAAAAAACTTTGAGCCCCCAGTATTATAGGTCAGTTGAAAATTCCATGGTAACAGTGACTACAGTTTTCTTCGTTGCAGTCTAGAAAGAGCCAAAAATCATTTAAAACCCCATGGGAGTGAAAGGGTTAAAAGGTTTTTCAAGCCATAAACTGTAAATATTTTTTGACACTATCAATCCGCGTTTATCTGTTGAAGTTCATGTTCGCTGAAAATGTTAAAGGTTTTGAGGTTGGAGCACTACAAACCCATAATAATAAACTGTAGTGATAAAATATGTTGTTGTATTGATATTTCCTGTCCCTAGAGACCAGATATCATATTACTAAAATTTCCAGGTACCGAGGGTGGTCGCTTACGGGAGGTTCAACTGTACTCCTAAAACAGTATGACTATACTAGGAGTTATAAAATAAATAGGTATTACTGATAATTAAATCTACAATAATTACTTAATATAAACTGGTAAACTAGCAAAATATCTACACAAATTCAAATATAAGAAAAAATGTCAAAGATAGATTTAACATTTAACTATACAGTTACATTGTAAAATTTAAAATATATTAACAGGATGTAAAGTGTTTTATATATGACCTAATGACAGGCAAAGCAGTATATTTAAATATATTAATGCCATCTGGAAGATGGCTGAAGATGTCATTATTTATACTGAGCTGACGAAAGGGTTGGTGATTTGGGAGCCTGGATTTTCTTGTTATAGGACACACGTCCTGAGGAAAATTTATACCAACATAGCCCATGTGAATCTTATAGAACATGCAAACTTGGTTCAGTAGCCTACGCTGTTCCAGGGTGTCCCATCCTAGGCAGTTTATCATAATGTACAAATCTAGCTGCGCGGTGTTGAACCATTTCGATTTTGTTTATATTACATTTGGTGTAAGGATTCCATGCTAAAGACACTTACCATCATTTGCCATTGATAGAAGCTGTTCTGCCACTTGGCGAAGGGTAGCTCTGTTCTTTTGAAGATTAGCATTTGTATTCATGTTATTGTAATCTATCCCGCACAGAATTCTGGGTATGCTTGTCATTGGGCATGCGTGACCTTGAGCATCCAAGCGTGAAGTACAAATCAAAACAGTTTTGAACAAGTTAGTTTACAAATAAAAGTACACAATTGAGTAAGGGCCGCCCTAAATAGCAGAGCTAATTGAGAGGATGACCCTTTTAAGCTAAATAAAAAAAAAAAGAAGAGAATGCGATCAAGTTTATACTGCACAGTTTTTAAAAAAAATGAAATAGTATTTCTCTAGTAGGAAAATAACGCGTATATATAATCAGTTAGTGTGAGTATAGTTATCTATTAAATGACTGAAGAGAAGGTTACGGAAGAGGAGAGAGAGTTTACATTTCTAATGTTCAAAGGAAGTGAATTCCATGTTTTGGGTCCAATAATTTTAAGCGATCGTTAAATCCATATTGAGTCGTTGTAACAGATTCCAAATATAGATTATTATTCTTAGATTGACGGGTACTATAGGAGTGTACACAGGAGACATATTTAATAGTATTTTCAAAGCAAATAGGAGTTAAATGACGAGTCCATTGAAATACAAAGCAAGAAATTTGGAGAGTAACGATATCAGTAAATTTAAGCAGATTTAGTGATTTTAAAATAGGTTCAGAGTGTGAGCGTGGTTCTGAAAAAGTTATAATCCTGACACATTTTTTTTGAATTAAAGAAATCGGATTTAAATAACAAGGGTAGGTCAGACCCCAGGCTTGGATGCCGTAATTAAGAAATTGATAAATTAGAGTTATATAACATAACTAACACATCTGTATTAACAAAATGTCTAATCTTGGATAGAACTCCAACAGTTTTAGACAATTTTAAACACAGTTGACTTATGTGAGGTTTCCAGTTAAGGTTCGAGTCAAATGAAACACCAAGATATTTAACTGAATTTACTTGACTAATATTAGTATCCTCACTCTTAATATTAAAAGATTGAATAGGTTTATTCTGATTAGAATAAAATTAAATAAGTTTTTTGTATACTTAGAGCTAACCTATTTGCTCTCATCCAATCTGCAACTGTTTTGAGTTCTCTATTAATCAAGCTTTCAAGGTTTATAAGGTTTTTTGAGGAATGATAAATACTAGTGTCGTCGGCAAACATGTTGAATGTTGAATCGGAAACTTGAATTTCGAACTTGTAGTGTTGAATGGCAAACTTGAATGTTGAATCGGAAACTTGAATTACGAACTTGAATGTTGAATGGCAAACTTGAATGTTGAGTAGGAAACTTGAATGTTGAAAGTAGTATATAAAGTGGGGGGGCTGGCGCACTTTCAACAATCTACTGCACAAAAAGCAACGTTTGTTGCACAAGAAACTCAAACTAGCGACCACTAAAATAGAAAAATCAACGATTCTTGCACAAGAAATACAACAAATGACACAAGGGCTGGGACAAAAAACAACTAATTGGGGGACTGGCGCACTTTCAACGTCACTTTCAACAATCTGTTGTAAAAAAAACAACAAATGACACAAGGACGCTTTCAACAATTCGATGCAAAAAAGAAAAAAAACAAGGAGCTGGGACACGGAGACATTGAGAAGCCTAAAGTTTCGATCCGGTTTAGGGCGCATTATTCTGGATTAGGGCTGCTCAGATCGCGCTAGAGCACACTGCAGATCGAAGGCCGTCCCCGATATGTTTAGGTTTCAACTACCGTTCTCTAGAGCTGCCAACGAACTAGCAAAGCCTAACAATACCAACGAACGAATGCAATGCCAACTAACGAATGCAATGCCAAAAAACAAAAGCAAAGCAAAAGTAGAAGACAAGTAGCAAAGCAAAGCAAAAGTAGAAGACAAGTAGCAAAGCAAATCAAAAGTAGAAGACAAGTAGCAAAGCAAATCAAAAGTAGAAGGCAAGTAGCAAGACAAAGCAAAAGTAGAAGGCAAGTAGCAAGGCAAAGCAAAAGTAGAAGACAAGTAGCAAAGCAAATCAAAAAAAGAAGTACTGCAGACCTTGCTTTTTTACCCAACACGATAGTCCCTGTTAAACACATCTCTACATTAAGATATAGTGCCGCCTTAGGAGATGGAATGTGAAAAGTGTGGAAGAGTATTTAAGAGGAGTTGTCACCTGAAATGTCACCTAGAAGATCGCAAGACCCCCTGCGTTAAAACTCCAAAGCCCCCCATACATGTGACTTGCGAAAAGTGTGGGAGGGAATTCGGTAGGGTTGGGCATCTGAAACGTCACCTAGAAGATCGCAAGACCCCATGCGTTAAGATTCCAAAGCAATACGTTTGTGAGAATTGCGGAAGAGAGCTAAGCTGTTACACCAATTTATGGAGACATAAGAAGAAGAGCTGCCCCCACACGAATTTCGTTATTTGTTAGACGTTTGATCCTTGCTTTTTTACCCAACGCGATAGTCCCTGTTAAACACATCTCTACATTAAGATATAGTACCACTTTAGGAGATTGAACGTGAAAAGTGTGGTCCAATTTATGGAGACATAAGAAGAACAACTACCACAACGAAGATTAAATACAATGGCCGAACATGTACTAACGTTTATCCAAGTGCCCGGCATTAAGGGTCATTTACACGGATGGAAGATGGACGTTCCCGATGGTAATCCTCTAGAAGCAGACCCAGCTGCTTTCCTTGCCGGTGTGCGAAAGCAGACTACCAAAAAGATCAATGAAGAGCTACAAGACTTTGGTGGTATCAAGGTTCAGCTAGCTTTGAATGTAACTCTCCGTCTCGATAAACCTGAGGGTTCGGTATACGATACAAGCATATTTCGGAGTTCACAAGCAGTTCTGACCGACAGTTCTTATACCCGTGGAGTAATAGTAGAAGCGCATGCTCAGATCTATAACTACATTGAGAAATGGATCAGTCGAGGATCAAACTGGATCATAGATAAAGTCAACATTCTATGGTTGAACATTGCCCGATACCAGCCACTACAAGGAGGTTCATATTTGCCACTACCTAAAGAAATCGCGGATAAGAAAGCCGTGATCAATATAAAGAACTATGACAACCACTGCGCATTTTGGGTGATAACGGCAACTCTGCATCCAGTTGCAAAAGACCCTCAGAGAATATCGAAGTATCGAAAGAAAGATTGGCCGAAACGCGAAGGGGTAGACTCACCAACACCAATTTCGCAAATACCACTCTTGGAGAAGCAAAATGAAATCTCAATCAATGTGTATGGTTGGGATCCAAAGGAAAAGTGTTTGATTGTACACCACATATCGAAGGAGACCTTCTCAAAATGCATCAACATGCTGCTTATAGAGTGCCCAGATAGCGGTATACAACACTACTGCCAGATCAAGGATTTCAACCGCCTACTATTCGATCAGACAAAACATAAATGTAGGAAGCACTTCTGCGAACGATGCCTACATGGATATACTACCAAAGACCTCCTTACAAATCACATCCCAGAATGTAATGGAGTCAACGATCGAGCCATTCGAATTGAAATGCCTACCGAGGAAAACAACAAAGTCTCATTTCAGAACGTCCACAAGCAGCTCAAAGTTCCATACGTTATCTATGCAGACCTTGAGGCCTTAACCACTAAGATCGAAGGACCTGCCCAAGACCCTGGAAAGAGCAATACGCTGAAAACGGAAGAACACATTCCCTGTGGATTTTCCTACATCGTCGTACGTTCTGACGGTCATAGCGAACCACCAGTAATATATCGAGGTCCGGATACAATCGAATGCTTTCTAAAATCTGTACAAGAAGAAGAAACGAAGATAAAGGACCAAGTTGCCAAGCCACTACACATGTCAATGAAAGACAATAGAGATTATAAAAGAGCAATTCTTTGTCATATCTGTCAGAAACTGTTGGTTGGCAAAGATAGAGTACGTGACCATTGCCACATCACAGGTGAGTTTCGAGGTGCAGCACATAAAGTATGTAATCTCAAATTACGTATCTCACCTATCATCCCAGTCGTGTTCCACAATCTACGTGGTTATGATTCTCACCTACTGATGCAATCTATTTCCAAGACAGAGGGCGATATCTCTTGCATTCCAAATAATATGGAGAAATACATTTCATTCTCACTTGGTAACCTACGGTTCATCGATAGCTTGCAATTTCTACCATCCTCTCTTGGCAAGCTGGTAGAGAGTTCTACCCCAGACACCTTTCAACAAACTACGAAGTATACACCCGACCCAGAGAGAAACAAGTTGCTACTACGCAAAGGCGTTTATCCATATGAGTACATGGACTCTTGGGAAAGATTCACTGAGACTTCCCTTCCACCAAAGGAAGCGTTCTATAGTAAGCTAAGCCTAGAGGACATATCTGACGAAGATTATGAATGTGCACTAGAAGTTTGGAACGTATTTGATTGTAAGACATTAGGTGACTACCACGACCTTTACCTCCAAACTGACGTGCTTCTTCTGGCAGATGTCTTTGAGACCTTTCGGGCAACATGTATGCAAAACTACGGATTAGATCCTGCACACTACTACACCAGCCCTGGTCTCTCTTGGGATGCATTGTTAAGGAAGACCGGAGTGGAGCTGGAACTATTGACCGACTATGACATGCATCTATTCGTTGAGAAAGGTCTACGTGGTGGAATATCTATGGTGTCTCAACGCAATGCCAAGGCAAACAATCCAAACATACCCGACTTCGACCCTGATAAGCCAAATAGCCATATACTCTATCTTGATGCCAACAACCTATATGGATGGGCCATGAGTCAATATCTACCAACTGGGGGATTCGAGTGGTGTATGCCAACAAAAGAAGAAATCACCAATCTTGCAACTGATTCTGATGTAGGTTACATCCTAGAAGTTGACCTTGAATATCCTCGAGAACTTCATGACACGCACAACAGCTATCCATTAGCTCCTGAAAGAATGCAAGTGAGTAAAGCTTGGTTCTCAGAGTATCAGACAAATCTATTCGAAGAGCTATACAAAGGAAATGGATCCTTGAAAGCGGAAAAGCTCGTACCTAACTTATATGATAAAGAGCGATATGTGCTCCACTACCGCAATCTACAGCTATATATATCTCTTGGTATGCGTTTGAAAAAGATCCATAGAGCACTACGATTCGATCAATCACCATGGATGAAGCCATACATACAAATGAATACAGAATTACGAAAACAAGCGAAGAGCCCATTCGAGCAGGACCTCTACAAACTGATGAACAATAGTGTGTTTGGTAAGACAATGGAGAATCTACGAAAGCGTGTAGAGGTCAAACTAATTCGCTCCTCAGAAGGAATCAGACTACAACGTCTCTTGAATAAACCTAGTTATGCTCGCTCTACGATCTTTGACAATGATCTAGCTGCCGTGCACAATTACAAAAGTAAGTTATATCTGAACCGCCCAGTATACGTTGGAATGTCGATTCTAGATCTCTCAAAACATCTAATGTATGACTTCTACTACAACGAGCTCAATCGGCAGTACGGACAACGTTGTAATCTACTCTACACAGATACCGACAGTCTTTTACTACACATCGAAACTGAAGACATCTATGCAGACATGAAAGCCAATGAACGTTTCTACGATACAAGCAACTACAACGAAGACCATCCATCATACGACGCATCCAACAAGAAAGTACTTGGCAAAATGAAAGATGAATGTGGAGGTGTTCCCATCATCGAATACGTTGGACTACGATCAAAGCTCTACTCGATCTTGAAAGTAGACGGCGAAGAGATTAGGAAAGCCAAAGGTACAAAGAAGGCAGTTGTGAAACATCGCATTCGTCATGATCAATACAAAGAGTGCTTGCTAGACAAGAAAGTATTCCGCCATGGCATGGACATGCTTCGAAGTGAAGGTCATAGAATGTATGGCATGCATATGAATAAAGTATCTCTCTCACCATTCGACTCCAAGCGATGGATTGCAGAAAACGGAATCGATACATTAGCCTATGGGCATAAAAACATAATTCCAGACATGGATGATTTCATAGATGAGTTACTATCTTAGAATCCTCACCGCCATAGCCATGGCTTTCTTCCAGGCCCGTATCGGATAGAACATTGACCACCTTTCCCAAGACCCACAGATATCGTCCCTAGGTACGTGTTGAAGAGACATATACATATATAAATACAACGATACGATGACAATCAAAAAAGTTCTTTCGCCAGACCAGATCCAAAGTATTGCTTCGGGAGAGGTTGGCATTCGAGAGGCAATTCGACTCTACGGCATAGGGCAAGGTAGAGCCTACCGAATCCAGAAAGGTTTGGAAACGCCTCCCACTTCTCCGACTATGCAACCCGAGACCGAAATCCAAAAGCCAACGCAGGATATAGCAATCCTAGATCGTATACTGGAGCTAGAAGAAAAAGTACGAATCCTAGAGGAAAGCCAACAATCCCCTATCCTAGAGTTGGATGCAACCGAGCCAACACAAGATGTAGACCAACAACTACTGGAGTACATACAAGGACTGGAGACAGATCTAGACGCTGCAAAACTACGAGCCGATATGGCAGAATCGAAAACCGAAGGAGCAGTATGGCCATTTGCGATTCTATGCCTCATTCCCATATCCTTTGCATTCGTAGCGTATCGAATGGTAGAAAAGAGCACCCACATAGGTTCCACCAAATTGGAAGAAGAAAAGAGTAGCCACGTTGGTTCCACCAAATTGAAAGAAAAAAGTAGACAAACCCCACATAGATCACCACTCAAAATGGAATAGAAATTGCCGATGTAGACAACCACAAGCAAAAATAGAAAACAAGTAGCATCGCAAAAAGAAAAAAAGAAGAAGACAAAAAAAATAAGACAAAAAAAGCCGTGCACAATTACAAAAGTAAGTTATATCTGAACCGTCGCATTACCTAGTAGCTTACTAGTAAGCTTACTAGTATCGTATCGCATCGCATCGTATCGTATCGTATCGTATCGCATCCAAGAATGCGATACGATACGATACGATACGATGCGATGCGATACGATACTAGTAAGCTTACTAGTAAGCTACTAGGTAATGCGACGGTTCAGATATAACTTACTTTTGTAATTGTGCACGGCTTTTTTTGTCTTATTTTTTTTGTCTTCTTCTTTTTTTCTTTTTGCGATGCTACTTGTTTTCTATTTTTGCTTGTGGTTGTCTACATCGGCAATTTCTATTCCATTTTGAGTGGTGATCTATGTGGGGTTTGTCTACTTTTTTCTTTCAATTTGGTGGAACCAACGTGGCTACTCTTTTCTTCTTCCAATTTGGTGGAACCTATGTGGGTGCTCTTTTCTACCATTCGATACGCTACGAATGCAAAGGATATGGGAATGAGGCATAGAATCGCAAATGGCCATACTGCTCCTTCGGTTTTCGATTCTGCCATATCGGCTCGTAGTTTTGCAGCGTCTAGATCTGTCTCCAGTCCTTGTATGTACTCCAGTAGTTGTTGGTCTACATCTTGTGTTGGCTCGGTTGCATCCAACTCTAGGATAGGGGATTGTTGGCTTTCCTCTAGGATTCGTACTTTTTCTTCTAGCTCCAGTATACGATCTAGGATTGCTATATCCTGCGTTGGCTTTTGGATTTCGGTCTCGGGTTGCATAGTCGGAGAAGTGGGAGGCGTTTCCAAACCTTTC
This sequence comes from Actinernus sp. WN-2022, assembly GCA_030867875.1. Lineage (NCBI taxonomy): Eukaryota > Metazoa > Cnidaria > Anthozoa > Actiniaria > Actinernidae > Actinernus > Actinernus sp. WN-2022. The sequence goes on from JAOWCC010001679.1 coordinate 26,585,796, forward strand.
TGGATTCGGTAGGCTCTACCTTGCCCTATGCCGTAGAGTCGAATTGCCTCTCGAATGCCAACCTCTCCCGAAGCAATACTTTGGATCTGGTCTGGCGAAAGAACTTTTTTGATTGTCATCGTATCGTTGTATTTATATATGTATATGTCTCTTCAACACGTACCTAGGGACGATATCTGTGGGTCTTGGGAAAGGTGGTCAATGTTCTATCCGATACGGGCCTGGAAGAAAGCCATGGCTATGGCGGTGAGGATTCTAAGATAGTAACTCATCTATGAAATCATCCATGTCTGGAATTATGTTTTTATGCCCATAGGCTAATGTATCGATTCCGTTTTCTGCAATCCATCGCTTGGAGTCGAATGGTGAGAGAGATACTTTATTCATATGCATGCCATACATTCTATGACCTTCACTTCGAAGCATGTCCATGCCATGGCGGAATACTTTCTTGTCTAGCAAGCACTCTTTGTATTGATCATGACGAATGCGATGTTTCACAACTGCCTTCTTTGTACCTTTGGCTTTCCTAATCTCTTCGCCGTCTACTTTCAAGATCGAGTAGAGCTTTGATCGTAGTCCAACGTATTCGATGATGGGAACACCTCCACATTCATCTTTCATTTTGCCAAGTACTTTCTTGTTGGATGCGTCGTATGATGGATGGTCTTCGTTGTAGTTGCTTGTATCGTAGAAACGTTCATTGGCTTTCATGTCTGCATAGATGTCTTCAGTTTCGATGTGTAGTAAAAGACTGTCGGTATCTGTGTAGAGTAGATTACAACGTTGTCCGTACTGCCGATTGAGCTCGTTGTAGTAGAAGTCATACATTAGATGTTTTGAGAGATCTAGAATCGACATTCCAACGTATACTGGGCGGTTCAGATATAACTTACTTTTGTAATTGTGCACGGCAGCTAGATCATTGTCAAAGATCGTAGAGCGAGCATAACTAGGTTTATTCAAGAGACGTTGTAGTCTGATTCCTTCTGAGGAGCGAATTAGTTTGACCTCTACACGCTTTCGTAGATTCTCCATTGTCTTACCAAACACACTATTGTTCATCAGTTTGTAGAGGTCCTGCTCGAATGGGCTCTTCGCTTGTTTTCGTAATTCTGTATTCATTTGTATGTATGGCTTCATCCATGGTGATTGATCGAATCGTAGTGCTCTATGGATCTTTTTCAAACGCATACCAAGAGATATATATAGCTGTAGATTGCGGTAGTGGAGCACATATCGCTCTTTATCATATAAGTTAGGTACGAGCTTTTCCGCTTTCAAGGATCCATTTCCTTTGTATAGCTCTTCGAATAGATTTGTCTGATACTCTGAGAACCAAGCTTTACTCACTTGCATTCTTTCAGGAGCTAATGGATAGCTGTTGTGCGTGTCATGAAGTTCTCGAGGATATTCAAGGTCAACTTCTAGGATGTAACCTACATCAGAATCAGTTACAAGATTGGTGATTTCTTCTTTTGTTGGCATACACCACTCGAATCCCCCAGTTGGTAGATATTGACTCATGGCCCATCCATATAGGTTGTTGGCATCAAGATAGAGTATATGGCTATTTGGCTTATCAGGGTCGAAGTCGGGTATGTTTGGATTGTTTGCCTTGGCATTGCGTTGAGACACCATAGATATTCCACCACGTAGACCTTTCTCAACGAATAGATGCATGTCATAGTCGGTCAATAGTTCCAGCTCCACTCCGGTCTTCCTTAACAATGCATCCCAAGAGAGACCAGGGCTGGTGTAGTAGTGTGCAGGATCTAATCCGTAGTTTTGCATACATGTTGCCCGAAAGGTCTCAAAGACATCTGCCAGAAGAAGCACGTCAGTTTGGAGGTAAAGGTCGTGGTAGTCACCTAATGTCTTACAATCAAATACGTTCCAAACTTCTAGTGCACATTCATAATCTTCGTCAGATATGTCCTCTAGGCTTAGCTTACTATAGAACGCTTCCTTTGGTGGAAGGGAAGTCTCAGTGAATCTTTCCCAAGAGTCCATGTACTCATATGGATAAACGCCTTTGCGTAGTAGCAACTTGTTTCTCTCTGGGTCGGGTGTATACTTCGTAGTTTGTTGAAAGGTGTCTGGGGTAGAACTCTCTACCAGCTTGCCAAGAGAGGATGGTAGAAATTGCAAGCTATCGATGAACCGTAGGTTACCAAGTGAGAATGAAATGTATTTCTCCATATTATTTGGAATGCAAGAGATATCGCCCTCTGTCTTGGAAATAGATTGCATCAGTAGGTGAGAATCATAACCACGTAGATTGTGGAACACGACTGGGATGATAGGTGAGATACGTAATTTGAGATTACATACTTTATGTGCTGCACCTCGAAACTCACCTGTGATGTGGCAATGGTCACGTACTCTATCTTTGCCAACCAACAGTTTCTGACAGATATGACAAAGAATTGCTCTTTTATAATCTCTATTGTCTTTCATTGACATGTGTAGTGGCTTGGCAACTTGGTCCTTTATCTTCGTTTCTTCTTCTTGTACAGATTTTAGAAAGCATTCGATTGTATCCGGACCTCGATATATTACTGGTGGTTCGCTATGACCGTCAGAACGTACGACGATGTAGGAAAATCCACAGGGAATGTGTTCTTCCGTTTTCAGCGTATTGCTCTTTCCAGGGTCTTGGGCAGGTCCTTCGATCTTAGTGGTTAAGGCCTCAAGGTCTGCATAGATAACGTATGGAACTTTGAGCTGCTTGTGGACGTTCTGAAATGAGACTTTGTTGTTTTCCTCGGTAGGCATTTCAATTCGAATGGCTCGATCGTTGACTCCATTACATTCTGGGATGTGATTTGTAAGGAGGTCTTTGGTAGTATATCCATGTAGGCATCGTTCGCAGAAGTGCTTCCTACATTTATGTTTTGTCTGATCGAATAGTAGGCGGTTGAAATCCTTGATCTGGCAGTAGTGTTGTATACCGCTATCTGGGCACTCTATAAGCAGCATGTTGATGCATTTTGAGAAGGTCTCCTTCGATATGTGGTGTACAATCAAACACTTTTCCTTTGGATCCCAACCATACACATTGATTGAGATTTCATTTTGCTTCTCCAAGAGTGGTATTTGCGAAATTGGTGTTGGTGAGTCTACCCCTTCGCGTTTCGGCCAATCTTTCTTTCGATACTTCGATATTCTCTGAGGGTCTTTTGCAACTGGATGCAGAGTTGCCGTTATCACCCAAAATGCGCAGTGGTTGTCATAGTTCTTTATATTGATCACGGCTTTCTTATCCGCGATTTCTTTAGGTAGTGGCAAATATGAACCTCCTTGTAGTGGCTGGTATCGGGCAATGTTCAACCATAGAATGTTGACTTTATCTATGATCCAGTTTGATCCTCGACTGATCCATTTCTCAATGTAGTTATAGATCTGAGCATGCGCTTCTACTATTACTCCACGGGTATAAGAACTGTCGGTCAGAACTGCTTGTGAACTCCGAAATATGCTTGTATCGTATACCGAACCCTCAGGTTTATCGAGACGGAGAGTTACATTCAAAGCTAGCTGAACCTTGATACCACCAAAGTCTTGTAGCTCTTCATTGATCTTTTTGGTAGTCTGCTTTCGCACACCGGCAAGGAAAGCAGCTGGGTCTGCTTCTAGAGGATTACCATCGGGAACGTCCATCTTCCATCCGTGTAAATGACCCTTAATGCCGGGCACTTGGATAAACGTTAGTACATGTTCGGCCATTGTATTTAATCTTCGTTGTGGTAGTTGTTCTTCTTATGTCTCCATAAATTGGACCACACTTTTCACGTTCAATCTCCTAAAGTGGTACTATATCTTAATGTAGAGATGTGTTTAACAGGGACTATCGCGTTGGGTAAAAAAGCAAGGATCAAACGTCTAACAAATAACGAAATTCGTGTGGGGGCAGCTCTTCTTCTTATGTCTCCATAAATTGGTGTAACAGCTTAGCTCTCTTCCGCAATTCTCACAAACGTATTGCTTTGGAATCTTAACGCATGGGGTCTTGCGATCTTCTAGGTGACGTTTCAGATGCCCAACCCTACCGAATTCCCTCCCACACTTTTCGCAAGTCACATGTATGGGGGGCTTTGGAGTTTTAACGCAGGGGGTCTTGCGATCTTCTAGGTGACATTTCAGGTGACAACTCCTCTTAAATACTCTTCCACACTTTTCACATTCCATCTCCTAAGGCGGCACTATATCTTAATGTAGAGATGTGTTTAACAGGGACTATCGTGTTGGGTAAAAAAGCAAGGTCTGCAGTACTTCTTTTTTTGATTTGCTTTGCTACTTGTCTTCTACTTTTGCTTTGCCTTGCTACTTGCCTTCTACTTTTGCTTTGTCTTGCTACTTGCCTTCTACTTTTGATTTGCTTTGCTACTTGTCTTCTACTTTTGATTTGCTTTGCTACTTGTCTTCTACTTTTGCTTTGCTTTGCTACTTGTCTTCTACTTTTGCTTTGCTTTTGTTTTTTGGCATTGCATTCGTTAGTTGGCATTGCATTCGTTCGTTGGTATTGTTAGGCTTTGCTAGTTCGTTGGCAGCTCTAGAGAACGGTAGTTGAAACCTAAACATATCGGGGACGGCCTTCGATCTGCAGTGTGCTCTAGCGCGATCTGAGCAGCCCTAATCCAGAATAATGCGCCCTAAACCGGATCGAAACTTTAGGCTTCTCAATGTCTCCGTGTCCCAGCTCCTTGTTTTTTTTCTTTTTTGCATCGAATTGTTGAAAGCGTCCTTGTGTCATTTGTTGTTTTTTTTACAACAGATTGTTGAAAGTGACGTTGAAAGTGCGCCAGTCCCCCAATTAGTTGTTTTTTGTCCCAGCCCTTGTGTCATTTGTTGTATTTCTTGTGCAAGAATCGTTGATTTTTCTATTTTAGTGGTCGCTAGTTTGAGTTTCTTGTGCAACAAACGTTGCTTTTTGTGCAGTAGATTGTTGAAAGTGCGCCAGCCCCCCCACTTTATATACTACTTTGAAACTAAAGTTTAAATGTTCAATTGTAAATACGAACGTCAAATCGGAAACTTGTATGTTGAAATCTAAACATGAATGTAGAATACCAAACACGAACGTCAAATCGGAAACTTACATGTTGAAATCAAAACATGAATTTTGGCGGAGATATAACGCCATAAATAACTGGTAGCTCGCCACAGACAATTCATCATATTTTGCTCAGCCTCGTCCAACAATTGCTTATTATCAGTCGACTCCTAGTCGCCCCGAATTCTAATTGGTTGATTCGCCTGCAAATAACTGCGTACACATAACTGTTTTCCGCAAATACTTTTCTGAACATGCCTACTATTGACCGCTCCGTTTTGTGAACATGCAGAGTTTTCCGAGGCTCAAATTTCCGGTTTCGAAACAACGGAGGTAAAGCTATGTTTTGTCGAATGACAAAACAATTATAGAACTCGGCTGTCGCAAATTATATACTAATCAGTCCGAAACGCACGCTCTGATTGGTCAAGAGCCGTGTGTTATTAGAGGACACACGTGGATGACGTCATGAGCGCGCGAAGCCAATTTCTCAACTCGTTTTGATTGGATATTTTCATAGTTTATAGTTTGCGATTATTACATAAAACAAATAGACTCATTCTGCTGTGTGTCTGTCCTCTAATAGATGCACACGCAGATGACGCCAACACGTAAAGAACATCAGTTACTCGACTGCGTCTCGTGGCGCACTTCTTTGTTCTCTTCACGTTGTGACGTCATCTGAATGTGCATCTATGATAGGACAGACGCAGAATGGAATCTATTTGTTAAATATTATGAATTTCCCGTGTCTCGCTATTAGTTATTTGACTCTGCTTTCTGTATTGGCAAATAACTAGACCTTAAGCGCCAGACGTTCATGAGTCACGGAAGGCATACGGAAGTCAACATTTCCTTTTCAGTGGCGCGTTTTGATGTCATCACGCAAGTAATGTCGAGTCTCACCCGTATTGATCTAATGAGGTTAGACGAACGTCTGATTCTTACAGTGCGACTACTGTAAACGGGGCCACTTAGATAACGAGAACAAAACACATTGCAAAACGAAATAAAAGCACGCAAAGCACATTCATACGATTTTCTTCATTCAAAAGTCTTCGACTTCAGAATTACCGAAGCTCGAGCAAGTTGAAATACTATTGTCTTCTTCTCGACACTGATTGGCTCAAATAACCATAAGTGCGGCTTTGTTTTCGTTCTGCAAATTGATTGGTTCTCGTTGTCTAAGTGGCCCCGGACTGTAACTCTCACTGAGAGTAACAACGAAGAAATGCTTATTATATGGTAATGGGTATATGTATTAACCAATATTTCGGCTGGCATGGCCTGCCACGAACGCATTCTCCAACCCAGAGCCCTGCTCTTTTGTGCATTCTTTGTGCAAAAGAGAAGGGATCTGGGTTCGAGAATGCTCATGAACAACTCATGATATTTTGGGTATATACTTCATGGTAGTGTTTCGTTCCATATAGTCTCCCTGTATAATCATTTCCTCTACTGTTTTACAGTATTATGCAGGAAGACTATATGGAACGAAACACTGCCATGAAGCATATACCATATTTTGATTATTCATGGCGCCTTGTTCAATAAAAGCCATCTATATTATGCATTCGTGTAACCTGGTTCCAGGGACCCCATGCGAAGAGAGAGTTGATTTGATTTTAGGATTTCGGCCTAATATTCCAAGATCTTGAATTCAGGATCATTTGGACTAATATTCCGTGATCTGGAATTCACAATTTTGGCCTAATATTTCAAGATCTTAGATTCAGGATTGAAGATCTTTACAAAAAAAGTCGCTGAACTTTCCTAAGGTTGTTATTACACAATCCCCAATATAATTACGTTTGATGATTTGAAGAGTTTTGGTACACTATTATCCAGAACTTCCGTTTGCCTTGCCTAAGGGGATGAGGTGCATGACCTTTTACTCCTAATCTACCGCTAATTTTGAAAGGGTTTCAATCTTACGCTTAGCCAATCAGCGTAAGACATCCATTCAGCCAATCAGAGAGAATGTTACTTGCTACTGTAGCTTGCGAAAAAAAGGCACAGTTCCGGAATCGCTTGTTCAGCAAAACCCATAACAATATTATAACTAGTACCGTAATACATTTTAATTTAATTTAATTTAATTTAAAAATGCAGAAGCCTCACGATCATTTTTACCAGAAATAATTATTTTAGTGAAAAAGGCTGAAAAAGCCATATTAATTTATTGCAGGCTCCTGTTTATTGACCAAGCTTGTGTAGTCCGGATCTTGATCTTATTGTCTGTCAATGGACCGAACCCGCACACAAAAGAAAGATGTATTTGTTTTATTTGAAAGCAAACAACACTATGCACCGGGAGCACATTACCAGGAGCCCATTACCAGGAGCGTGCATATCCCACATTAGGGACCTTTAGCAACCAGGACGGTGACAGCAGTGACGACGGGACATAGAAAGAATTTTCTCCCGAAATTTGGTGTTTACTATTTCCCTTGTTCGCCTTCAATTGTTTTTCACAACCAGATTTTCGAAAAACTGATAATGACTATAGAGTTCCGTTCACGCCGAATGAAACATGATTTAATTTTCTTTCTTACCTTCGCGTTGTCTTTAAAACGTACAATTTGGGGTTTTCACGTTGTGTTTTTGCAGAGAACGGCGAAAATGTAGGCGACTGCGTGCATTTTCACGTGCATTTATTGTATTTTGTAATTAAGGTTATTGTTTTATGCCGTCGTTCTAGACGTCGCCGTCGTGGTTGCTAAAGGTCCCTATTAGGTCTGTCCAACAGCAGAACTGTTACAGTTGATGTAGCTATTTTTAGCTTTGTGTTTCCCGCGAGAAGAAACAAAGGCCGTCACTTTTAACCAATCAGGATGCACTGAAAATTGTAATTAACACGGTTCAAACTGCTAAAAATACAAAAGCGCAAAAGAACAAAAGATAACGTAATCGCATACCAGAACTTCGCGACTATAAATAGCCTGCAGAACAGGCGCTTTCTCGATACGAGCGGAGCGAGTTCTGACACCGATCCGAGCGAAGCGAGCATAGGCGAGAAAGAATATTAAGCGCATGCCGCCATCTTACGGAAATTTGAATTCTGCCCCCTTTCCGCATAACTTTGTCGGTATCTGAGATATGTAGTCAAAACATTGCACAGTTTATTTTTATGACCTTTATATCTCCTGTCCAAGTCTCTACAGGGTGGGTTTTATTCACGACCACGGCCTCTATAAAGTCGCTCAGTTTTTCCTTCATCAGTTCATTTACTCGACCCTGACTGACTCTTTCACTCGAACAGCCTCTGACAGCAGAAGCGAAAATTACTTTAGGGAACTCCGTAATTTCCTTCATCCAAAGATGGCTTTTAAGTCCCAGTGTATTTAGTTTCGATTAACTGATCCTTCACAATGCTTTGCAAATAGTACAATGCCGAAGCGCTACGTCCTGTCTGACTCGACTTCCCCGGCAAACAGTTGGGAAATAAGGCTTTTACCTGTTGGTAAAACCTCCAAAATATCTCGCCTAGAAAGTACAAATGTAAACTATTCACTGCCTGCGTTGTTCTTCTAAATACTTTCCTGGATTAACGCTCAACCGCTCGATCACTTCTCTCTTGTCGCCGCCATTTCAGTCAGCTCGCAGGAGAAATGTGCGACATTTCGTGATACATGACAGCGATGACAGCTAATTGACCAATCAGTATTTCCCGTCCAGAATCTGTACGGGAAATGAAAAGGGATGGCTGCAGGCCCTCCGTCTCCTCTCTCGTGCCAGTCTCCTTTTTCCATTTTCACGCGGCCAAATCATTTTATCTGCGAAACAGGCCCTTTCAACGCAAAGAAAGTGGCTAGACTATAAATAGCTACGTCGTCTACTGTGCTGTGGGCGCTACCCATCACATAGGTACTCTCCTGGTAATGAGCTCCTGTATGCACGCATTTTATAAATAATAATTAATGTATTTTCATACGTACACACTCATTCTTTCACAGTGAGTGTTTTTAGTGTGCAATGTTTAGGCCAAGTAAAAAGATAAACATGTTTATCGTCCGGATAAAAAAAAGATGCGTTCGTTTCTATCTTTGATATATTTTCTATTTCTTGATTTTTAGTTCGGCCCGTGCGAGTGGAGCGCTATAGATATTAGACTTTCTCAAAGTCCTTCTTAGCCCCCCGCACGAAGGACTTTTCCCACTTGCAGCGCGCCAATTTTTCAACCGGAGGCGTGGCTTATGACGTATTGAGATTTGCCCAATCATACAGCGTTAATTCTTCAGGCATTGTTTGTTGACGTGTCAAGTCAGTCGACCGTGGATGTGGTATTTACAGTTTGATTGTACTCAGAAAGAGCTTGTCAAAGGCGCGGAATGTAAGCTCCGCCCCTGAAACGTGTTTTCACGCCAAAACATAATCCCCCCATTCATTTTCCTGCAAGTGAAACAAGTCGAACTCGCCTCTCGCTTCGATTCTCGCTCTCGCTTTTTGACCCAGAAATCGCTTACCCAGTGACTCGGCGAGTTCGACTTGGAGCAAGTCTATATAGATATAGGACAGAGGGATGACAGCAAAAATTGGGTATATACTTCAAGGTAGTATTCCGTTCCATATAGTCTCCCCGCATAATCATTTTCTCAACTGTTTTACAGTATTATGCAGGGAGACTATATGGAACACTACCATGAAGTATATACCCGCGACCCTGCAAAAGTGCTGCACCTGCGCGCGCACTGTTGAAATCAGGTGTCCCGGATCGAAACCTTGACCAGTAGCTTGTGATATTGTTTCTTTCATTTTTTTATCTTTGTTTTCTTCATATAATTTATCGCTTTTTTCGGTCGTTACCTCAGTTTAGAATTGGGAGCTCCGCTTTTAGGCTTGCTTAAATACATATATTAGTTTTTTTTTTACATTAAAAATTACTTGGTACAAGTTCGAGGATTTTTGGGAATACAGTTACTGTGTGTTGAGCTTTCCTGGCAGATTTTATAGCGGAGGTCCCCATAGGCCGGCGCGAGTAGACCACCATACATAGATATAGGATGCTAGCAAAACTTGGCCGACTTCTTGCACCTGTGCGCGCACTGTTGAAATGGCCAGTAGCTAGTGATACGTTTTTCTTTCTTCTTTTTGATTTTCCGTTAGGCCATGCTAATGAATGTTCTTAGCTCATATAACCCCTGAAGAAGGTTCGTTCTGCCGAACCGAAATATAGTACAATAAATAACAGCGTACAGCCGCGTCCGATCAGTCTTGCACGCTGTCTTCGTATACTTTTTAATGTCCTCTACTGGTTGTGGATTGACAATTTGCACGAGAAAGGCAAGAAACAACAGGCCACGTTGCCATTTGCAATACATAGGTGAAACTAAGCGACGCCTCAAAGACAGATTTAATGAACAGAGACGGACAGTAGACAAGCGTAACATTAAATCTAAACCTACTACTGTATCTGAGCATTTTGTTTCTAGACCTAACCACTCTTACACCGACATGCAACTTATCCCCCTAGAAATAATATACTCCAGGGCCGGGTTGTTCGAAGCAAGGTTAACTTTAACCCTAGGTTAGCGCTAAATCTGTAATTGCAATCTGTACAGTTTAACCCAGGATTAGCGATTTAACCCTGGGTTAGCGCTTAACCTTGCTTCGAACAACCGGGCCCAGTAGTATAGCCGGTATTAAAATGATACCCGCTCATTTTTAATCCACCAGAGAGCCGTTTTTAGCCCCCCTCCCCCCACATCTTTTTGGACCCTAGTGAATTTAGGCTGTGGGCGCTACCCATCACATAGGTACGCTCCTGGTAATGGCTCCTGCCATTTCTTATTATTCATAGGATAATTTGGTTATTTCATGGTTTTCTTTGGCGAATATACTCGAAATTATATATTATTTTGGTATATAACTCGCCGAAAGGCTCGTTGTATACCAAATAATAGACATTTATCGTGGAATACTTAATTTTTCGCGAGCGAGCGGGCGGTAACCTACGATTTCCTGCAATCTGATAGGTTCCGGGAGCGGGCAGCTTTCCACGGCCACGGTAACCAGTGCGCATGCGCGCTCTCTCGATTCATTGGAGTTTGTTCAATAATGTGTCTCACAAGTCCAAAGAGAACAGAGAAAAAATTAATACGTCATTCACCGACTTAGGGTCGGTCCGTATAGAGAAAAACTGTGCCCTCGATCTTTAAAGTACTGACAAGCGACCGGTAAATAACTCATGTGTATTCCATAGAAAACCACGAAATAACCAGTAAATAGGTGCACGTACAGTGTCTGTTAAAGGAGCTGTGTCACGGTGAGGGACACCTTTACGTTACGGGTCGGATTAAAACTATTTTCAGTAGTTTTTATATAAACTACTAGCATACGTGTGGGATGGATGAAATCCAAGTATATGTTCAAAAATGATCAACAAACTGTGCGTAGATATAGACTTCAAAGAAAATTATGCATATCCTTTCAGTCAAGCATTAACGGCTTTAACTGTTTGAAGCCAATTAACAACCACCAATCGAACATTGAATCCAGACATGCGCAGTACCATGCCACAGCACCTTTACTCTATTGCTCAACTGCTCAACTGTGACGTTTTTAAAAAAGCTACCTTTGAAAAAGTTTGTAGTTTAATTACCAATTATAATTTCTCTGGAGTTTGAAATTATAGATACGAATGATAGGTAATAATAATACTAGTTTTTTTTGTTAGTATTTTATAGTTATCGAAAAGAATACTAAAGCAATTTTGCGGTCAATATTTTAAATATACAACTGCACGTTTTCTACATAATTTGTAATGGTTTGGCATTGATAAATTTTTATCTTTATATTTAACAATTATTCGCCGAAGGCGAAGTCGATATTGGTGAATATTCAGCGAGACGAAGTCGAGGGGAATATTCACCAATATCGACTGAGCCTGAGGTGAATCATTGTTTTAGTATATACAACACGGGAACCTCGACACAAAATGAGAATTATAGTGTTTTTTTTAGTTTTATTTCTTAAATAGAAGGCGTGACAAATGTAACTTTTGTAAACAAAGCTTTTTCTACGGCAAAAACAAGTTGTGACAGTTGCTTTTGTACATTTTATGCAAACATTTTACCTTGAAATACTCGAAGGCCATATTTTGTAGCTTTTTTAGTGCTTTTGGGCACTGCATTTTGTTGAATTTCTAAAATTTTCGCATCCGAAACAATCGCGAAACGTGAATTTACGCCTGCCATTTTGTTTCAAAATTATACCGAGTTTTGTAAGTGGCTATTGCTAATTATTCCGAGATAGCGAGCCAATCAAATTGCATGATCTATGTAGGTTCCCGTGTTGTATATACTAATTACTATTATTTAGACAGTTTTAGTTTTTTAAAGTATTATTAGGGTAGTTTTTATTTGTATTCTTTTATAGTACTCTTGTTATCAGTTTTCTTTCCTTGCTACTAGACGGGGTTGTGTTGTGTGCTGTTTGTGGCATCCAGCGTGTAGTTAGATATATTTTTATATTATATAAAGTGAACCACTATGTGGTATGTTTATTCCAAAAATGCTCTTTCCATTATCAGTGAAAATCGTTTGTAGAATATTTAGTTGAGTTATCGCAAAGTTTCTCCAATTTAGACCGTGCATGCAGCTCTCCATGGCCAGAAGAAACTGCTTCATATCGCATCGCAAAAAAAACTAATTCGCTTGACCTGAGCGGTTTCGATTGAGTTTGCTTCGCTTTTGTATTGGCTGTGAAAAATGTTTTGTAATTATCAGAAACAATCTCATCCAATCAAGTTTTTTACTAAAACCAAATATCGTTTTGATCCATTAGAGCGGTTTTCGGTTGCTTTCGAATTTGATTGGTTAGTTATCCATGATTGCGTTTACTTTGCTTCGTGATTGGTTCATTGGGTTTTTACTTGCTCGTGATTGGTTCATTGGGTTTTTACTTGCTCGTGATTGGTTCATTGGGTTTTTACTTGCTCGTGATTGGTTCATTGGGTTTTTACGTGCTCGTGATTGGCTCAGGATTTGGTTTTACGACACTCAATCGAAAACCGCGAATCCTGAATTACTACACATTCTGTTTTTTACTCGCTCCTGTGATTGGCTCATTGTGTTCTTACTTGCTCTCATGATTGGTTCATCAGTGTGTTTTACTCTCTTCTGTGATTGGCTCATCAATCAATCAATCCAACTTTATTTACCGAGGGTAACACTAAATAGTGCGAAGCACTAATAACCCCGTGGCCCTCATACAAATATTCTAAAAATTCTAAAAAGTAAAATTCTAAAACTAATATCTAATACTAATATCTTATATTACAATTAAAATTCATAACTATCGGAGACTAAATATTAACATAACTACTAGAACTAATGACATCATAGCTAAGCTCATTGTGTTTTTACTCGCTGCTGTGATTGGCTCATTGTGTTCTTACTTGCTCTCATGATTAGCTCATCAGTGTGTTTTTACTCGCTTCTGTGATTGGCTCATTGTGTTCTTATTTGCTCTCATGATTGGCTCATTGTGTTTTTACTCACTGCTGTGATTGGCTCATTGTGTTCTTACTTGCTCTCATGATTAGCTCATCAGTGTGTTTTTACTCACTGCTGTGATTGGCTCATTGTGTTCTTACTTGCTCTCATGATTAGCTCATCAGTGTGTTTTTACTCACTGCTGTGATTGGCTCATTGTGTTCTTACTTGCTCTCATGATTAGCTCATCAGTGTGTTTTTACTCGCTTCTGTGATTGGCTCATTGTGTTCTTATTTGCTCTCATGATTAGCTCATCAGTGTGTTTTTACTCGCTTCTGTGATTGGCTCATTGTGTTCTTACTTGCTCTCATGATTTGCTCATCAGTGTGTTTTTACTCACTGCTGTGATTGGCTCATTGTGTTCTTACTTGCTCTCATGATTGGCTCATTGTGTTTTTACTCACTGCTGTGATTGGCTCATTGTGTTCTTACTTGCTCTCATGATTAGCTCATCAGTGTGTTTTTACTCACTGCTGTGATTGGCTCATTGTGTTCTTACTTGCTCTCATGATTAGCTCATCAGTGTGTTTTTACTCACTGCTGTGATTGGCTCATTGTGTTCTTACTTGCTCTCATGATTAGCTCATCAGTGTGTTTTTACTCGCTTCTGTGATTGGCTCATTGTGTTCTTATTTGCTCTCATGATTAGCTCATCAGTGTGTTTTTACTCGCTTCTGTGATTGGCTCATTGTGTTCTTATTTGCTCTCATGATTGGCTCATTGTGTTTTTACTCACTGCTGTGATTGGCTCATTGTGTTCTTACTTGCTCTCATGATTAGCTCATCAGTGTGTTTTTACTCGCTTCTGTGATTGGCTCATTGTGTTCTTATTTGCTCTCATGATTAGCTCATCAGTGTGTTTTTACTCACTGCTGTGATTGGTTCATTGTGTTCTTACTTGCTCTCGTGATTGGTTCATTGTGATTTTACTCGCTCCTGTGATTGGCTCTGTAATTACTTTGGTTTTGGTTTTACGAAACTTAATCGAAAGCCGCTCTATAATGACATGAATTGGGGCAACTTTGTGATGAGACAACAATGTTCAGTTGAAGGGAAAGCAAAAAGTCTAATAAAAAGCTTTCTCCCTAGGGGGAGGTACTCCTGTTTATGACGTAATATATATATACGGCGGTATGGGGTCCGGGTTTGTACCTAATTTCGATTTCAGGGCCCGGGTTTTGTGTAAAAATATATCGAATTCCGGGTTATAGACGAATGAGAATAATCATAATCAACTGCAGTGAACCGTAATGTGACTGTTTTTGTAATACATCAAATTTAAATTAGTTGTATAGGCCCTACAGTGAAGTCAGAAAATAAACATCTTATCTAGAAATGTCGTCTTTCTTGAAGGGATATCGATCGTTTATAGTAACATCGCACGGGGTTATAGAAGGGTGAGGGTCAACGTTCGGAAAGAGGGGGAGGGTAAAAATTTAGTGGAGTAATTCCCACTTTACTAAGAATTTTTTTTTGGGGGGGGATGTGTGTGTGTGTAAAAGTTTGGCTTAAAAGTCCTGCGATCTCATTACTGGTCTCTGTCATGGCGGAGGACCAATATTTTTAACAATTTGTAGGGAAGGATGGGCACCGGACCCCCTAGATGTGTGCGACTCGCACTACGATCAGACAGACTCGTTCCCAGTCGCTACTAAGTTATGATTTGCGGCGCGGTACTAAGACTAGCAAGTGCACAGGGTGTCAATTCACCCTTCTCACGCGGTGGCCATGTTGAGTCCCAGGAGAATAAAAGCCTTTGTTTTTGCGGGCTAAACTCGTTCTGAATCTGCTCAGTGCGAGGCTAGCCACGCAAGATCTATTGTTTCTCTCCAACATGGCCGCTGTGTGAGAAGGATGAATGGAAGGCGCGCAAAGGTTCAGGGGAAGTGCGTCCCGTGACACCCCGCGCGCTTGCTAGATTAGTACCGCGCCGCCCTAGTAGCGACTGGGAACGAGTCTGACGAACATGCACCACACTTTATATATAGGCTTATATACAATGAAAAATGCTCGAAGAAGGACATAGCTCCATAGCTAGAGGTGTTCGTTGTTGAACATTTCCTTTAAATGTACATTTTGACTTTTTTTTGCCACTAAAAATCATAGTCCTAGTTTTGTCACCGTATTGTTCATCTTGTATATATAAGCCTGGCCGTATGGTCCGATGTGTGATCCATTGTTATATACAATTTAATAGGGGAGGGAGGGGGTGCAAATTTGTTTGAACATTATTCTTGGAAAACCATCGCGCGCGCCCCTCCTCCCCTCAAATAATCGGTTACGTTACCACACAAATGACATCTTATAAACCACTTTAAATTTAAGAACTATTTACTCGGGCCAGCGAAGGCTGGGCCCGAGTCAAGTTTCACAAGTGTTTTTTTTTGTGTGTGTCGAGATGATGTGGAAATCGCATATTTATCTGTGCGTGGCGTGTCTGACACTGGTAAAACCAATCAAGACCAAGGGACAATTACCACCTAACACGATTAACTTTTATTTAGTTCTATTTACATGGCCTGAAACTTCTTTATATTTGATTATTATCTCTGGTTTAATATTCGTTTCGGAGCGATTGCAGAATACCCCACCACTTGGTCTTGAATAATTAATTTTCTCAAATTTTCATGATTCATAGAACGAGTCTAAATACATCTGAACTATAATGGAGAATATATTTGAAAAGTCACCACTTTAGTTGAAAATTAAACTGCATGCAGATCTAGACAGATGACTATTTCACATTTAAAACAACACACACTAAATATTCACAAGGGATAGCTATTAGCCAAAGGAAAAGCTACATGTAGATGTATGATACAATAGCACCTGCTTGGATAATGAAGTTAGAAAAAATCTTATCAGTCATTATGAATCATACTGAAAAGCATTGATTTCTACACATATTGAAAAGTATGGGTTGGTATAAACCCTGCTAAAAGAATTGTTTTCTAGAATACAAAAACAAAAACATCTAAATTATTAATAGTATAATATTTTTGAGCAAGTTAAATTGAGAGACAGTGTTATGTGAAGTTGATATATTATAATTACTGGGAACAGTTGTAAGGCCTTTTGCAGGCAGTCATGTGCTGGTATAATACTTTGGTAACTAATGAATTGAGCTTGTGATCTCCATGCCGGTTGCCATGGATACTGGATGGCAAGCTATCTTTAAAAAGGCTGCTTTAGAAAGATCGACAATCAATAGGAGATATTGTAGTTGAGTCTACGAATAGCAGTTTCAGCGGTATTGACCCGAACGCCTCACTTCAATGTAATGAAGCGCCATTGAAACCATCATTCTTACACGACACCAACACCCTCCTAAACAAGCACGACTAATTTAGATACACAGTTTCAATGGCGCTTCATTACATTGAAGTGAGGCGTTTGGGTCAATACCGCTGAAACTGCTATTCGTAGACTCCACTACAATATCTCCTATTGCCCACTTTAGAAACGAGTAGGGGTCTGGGGCGAGTTCGGTTTCGCAAAGGTGCTTGGGATCGTTACTGGGGACACCCTAATTGCAGAATACAAAGGAACATGGCAAATATCGCAATTAACTGTCCCCAGTAACGATCCCAAGCACCTTTGCGAAACCGAACTCGCCCCAGACCCCTACTCGCTTCTAAAGTGGGCAATTGTAGGTGGCATAGTTAATAGAGTGGAATGGTTAGGAAACCCGGCAAACTTCAAAGGGGCTAACAAAGGCGCTGCGATTTATGTTGGAAGGGGGTAAGACAAAAGATTGTGCACGGTCATAGCTCATTAGCGTCCCCTGAACGACTGAACCCACACGTTTCTATTGGCTGATTGATTAACATATTGGAATTTCTATTATGTTTTGTGCACGGTAATGGTTGAAAAAAGCGAACAAAGACATATAACAAAGAAGGTCGCTGGGTTTCATAACCATTCCACTCTATTAACTATGGAGGTGGAAAATAGCATTTACAAACAGGTTTTGCTAATAACACTACCGATCTCGTACAAGTGCCTTTAAATATATGGAATAAGATTTGTTAGCCATCTAGTACAACCACATGATTGCATTCCTGGAAAAGGTCCATTCCATTATTTATAAATTATCATGAGCATCAGTAGTGAATTCGTAGCACAAACCATGTATGACACAAAAATATGCTAGAACTCCATGAACTCCATGTATTCACCTATTCCTAGGTGGCCGGAGTTAAGGCCACTCGGGCCTCTTGTTAGATATTACTTTCTTAAATTTTAGGCATGAACTTCCGTTGTGTTGACACTCCAGCGTAAGATTGTAACTACAGGACAGGTCTAGCCTGCGTCGCATCCGAACTGAACCCCGGTTAAGTTCGGATGCGACGCAGGCTAGACAAGTCTGGCAATGTCCATTTTACCATGACGTAAACGTCTGTTAGCGTCATGACGTCATGACGTCATGATACATTGACAGGTTTGGAATTGATAGAGTCATAACACGTCCACCCTCCGGGTATTTTTGGGGCATTTGACATTTTGAATCAGAACGTTGCAAATGCCCCACCATTCGGTTAGCTCAGCTACGCAAATATTCCACGCGCGGTGGGAGTGGACGTTGATATAAATTTTGTTGTCTTTGAATTTTGTTGTCTTTGAATCTTGTTGACAAATGCTCCATTTCTGGCAAATGCTCCACTTTCGGGGCAAGCTGAGTTGTCACATGCCCCATGTATGCCATAGGGCTTAAGGAGATACTCATGCATTCATATTGCAAAGACAAGGTTTATGTAGCTTCAGCTCAGATGAGATCTAGAATTCATTAATTCTAGCGCAACCGAAATCAGCTTGTAGTTAAGCGAACTTGTACTAATATGTTATGCCTCAGGTTTTGCTCATGGCCACTAAAGGCCGGGTTTCAATACTTGTACAGTCGAACATTTACACAACGGCCACCGTGAGGACAAAATGTTGTGTCCGTTGTGTAGAGGTGGCCGTTGTGGAGAGGTAGGGTGTAATTTGACACCACATGTTAATGTACTGTATTTCAATCATAAATAACGTTGAAACAATAAAGCAATTGACAGATAATTAAGAAAAGTAACGTTTCACAAGGCTATCGACTGACTATTTTGAATAGAAACAGTTCCGGACAGTTCTTGAACCATGAACCAGGTTTAGTGCGTGTAACTGGCTAAAAATTAAACTCCCTCAATGAAAGTACAGTATGGAATTTCAACTACAGTATTCATTGGTTGAGTGGCAGTTGTGTAGAGGTTATTGTAAGTGCATTTTTGGGTTTGGGAAAACGTAGTGCTGGCCGTTGTGTAGAGGTGGCCGTTGCAGGGAGGTTTCAGTAACAGTAAATGTATGGACTGGTGGCCGGGACAAAATTTCGTGGCCGTTGCGTAGAGGTGGCCGTTGCGTAGAGGTGGCCGTTAAGTAGAGGTGGCGGTTGCGTAGAGGTGGCCGTTGCGTAGAGGTGGCCGTTGCGTAGAGGTGGCCGTTGTGTAGAGGTGGCCGTTGTGGGGAGGTGGCCGTTAATGGAGATTTAACTGTATTTGCATCAGTTCCTTGACTTCCATGTGTCCAGTTATATGTATATGTTAATTCGTGTCACACTGTATATAGTCTTTTCTTTTAACCCAATAGGCCTTTTGCATCAATTGATCACGTGACGATGTTCCCATAGCAACGCCTTATGTGGAGGGCAAGCCATTCTAACTTTCCTTGACAACAGAGAAAGCGTGGGAGACGCGAACGTGAAACCCCAATACTAAAAGTTCTGCCGGTTCCTTTGTTATTCGTTTTCAGCTCAAATTTATCATAACTATTTAGCTTTAAATCTTAAAGTTCAGTGTTAGAGGATTTTAAGAGCCGTAAGACGATCAGTAATAGCTTTCTGAAGCCAAAACCGAACCGGACTCTGCGAATACTCGCAACATGATGGCGGCCTCAACAGACGGTAAGAACTGAGCTGACTTCGGGAATGTACTTTTCTTCCACGCTTTAAATCGTTTTTATGTTCTAGAAAAATTATCTGATGACAGGAGATGTATCTATTTAATACTCTACCATAGCCGAGGAGATGCTAGGAGACGCTGGTGTTGTATAAACTGGAACGCGCTACCACTGTTGTGTGCCACAAATATGCAGTGGTGATTCACGCTATAACGATGGACTTTCCTTTCATCGCAAAAATTCCCCGGTAAAGACATGGGATTAAGGTCTCAGTGGATCACCAAAATACGAAGTAACGAGGGGCTTTATTTCAAGATTACAGACTCTAGTGTTGCTGGTGATTTGAAAAAAAAAGAGAACCTGTCACATAGGAAAACCAGCTACTCAACAACCTATAATCAATTTGTATAATATCAGGTTGTTATTCGTACATCAGTTTATAATATCTCTGTAGCCTGTAACGCGTTCAGATACATCATTCTCCTGTCATCACATAATTTTTCTAGAACATAAAGACGATTTAAAGCGTGGAAGAAAAGTACATTCCCGAAGTCAGCTTCTTACCGGCGCCAGCTGTTGTCTCATGTTGCGAGTAACTCGCAGAGTCCGGTTCGGTTTTGGCTTCAGAAAGCTATTTCTGATCGTCTTACGGCTCTTAAAATCCTCTAACACTGAACTTTAAGATTTAAAGCTAAATAGTTATGATAAATTTGAGCTGAAAACGAATAACAAAGGAACCGGCAGAACTTTTAGTATTGGGGTTTCACGTTCGCGTCTCCCACGCTCTCTCTGTTGTCAAGGAATGTTAGAATGGCTTGCCCTCCACACAAGGCGTTGCTATGGGAACATCGTCACGTGATCAATTGATGCAAAAGGCCTATTATAATTACTTAATGTACTTAGTTGGGGCACCTGACTCGATTAGTTTCTTAGCTACTTTACAATCCCAGTACTCTCACATTACTTTAACATGTCTGTCTTAATTACGTAATATTAAGAGACCTTTTCCGCTTGGCTGAATGTTGTCCCATTGTTTCTTTTATGTCTGGTTAACGCATGAGGAGATACATTGATATGGAAATACTTCGCACAAGAATATTATTCCCGACAGATTTGAAATGGGACAACATTGAACCAAGCGGAAAAGGTTTATTGTTGATGTTGAAATATAACGCTTCCATTCCAACATGTAACCGGGATGTAACCATTAGCGTTCAGCATTGATTGAGTAATTCCTATATCATGCATAGGGAAGTGCATACAAATCCCACTTGAAGTCTCTTCAAACTAAACAAAATCATATTATACGGGTTATATTTTTGCCACTTTATATGGAGAGAACACAGAAAGTGCCTTGCCTTTAATCAATCTGCTTGAAATTCTAACTGTAGATCATGTTTACGAATTTCAGGCACTACAATTTATTCACCATTGGTATAAAAAACAATTGCCAGCTATTTTTGAAAATTATTTTCAATATTCTAAAAGCGTTCACTCCTATAATACTAGATATGCATCAAAAGACAATTGGGCCGCGTCAGGCAAAAAGGGCCCGGACGACATAATATGTAAATGTTTTTGAAACTATACCATATTTTTTAGACTTGTGGTGCGATTACAATATGCATCGCGAGCGCCACATTGTGCTACTAATAAGTAGTGTTGATTTCATGAAATTGACCAGTGAAATCGAAGACGAAATTTACTATTTTTTTACACGAGGGTGTGATCACAATTTTAGCAGGCGCAAATGATTCCTTATCATCAGACGATTGTTTGAAGGTGTAACTTGTACTATTGCTAAAATCACATTATGAGCTACGGGGAGTAGAATGAGTGCAGAAAAGAATTTTTTTGGCCAAAAAGTAATCATCTTATTTACGTTTTACTCTTTAATGCCAGCAGGTATAAATGAATGTCATATATCAAAATCATCCCCTCTGACAGGATTCCTAATTTTTGTGGTCATATTTGTAATCGGGCCCTTGCATCAAAATCACGTAAATTTCACCCTTGATTTTTGTTGTCAATTTCTTGAAACTGACATTTATTGTTAGGAATGAAATGTAGCGCTTCTTGTCAAGAATACAATACAATCTTCGACCTGTTATTAGGAACACCGTTGTATGAATTATTTAATTTGAATGTCGTCCGGGCTCTTTTTGCCTGACGCGGCCCAATTTGAAAAAGGCACTGACGTTTTAGAACAAGCATTGGCAAACAAACTATATCTGCCCATGGCAACAGATATTTGGCAACAACTTCTGGCCTCAAGCAACTTCACATGAATGCCTTTTATAAGAAAGTTAAAAACACCTATTACTAAAAGAATATGCTTATTGAATCTAAGCAACATACTCCCTAAGTTAACTTTATATAAATTTAAAAATAAATAAATAAATAATTTCTGGCTTTTCCCCCCACATTCTGCTATATTGTATTGTATAATGGTATTGGCATGACTAGTATGATTTTACCATATTATACTATTTTGTGTGGTTGGTTCAGCTATAGGCCCTTTGCAGCTAACAAATCACGTGGTTGTACTGGAGAGCAAACAAATTCTGACTTCATTTATTTAAAGGCCTTGTACGAGATCGGTATTGATATTAGCAAAACCTGTTTGTAAATGCTATTTTCCACCTCCAATCGATTGTCGATCTTTCTAAAACAGCGTTTTTAAAGATAGCTTGCTCTCCAGCATCCATAGCAACGCCTTTCCCATGGGGATCACGAGCTCAATTCATTCGTTAACGAAGTATTATATCAGCACGTGACCGTTAGCTGCAAAGGGCCTATTGTGCCAAACACGTACATGTGTGTCAGAGCTACACAAAACCTCACGGTTTACTTTGGCTCTAGGCATTCCCATGGGGATCACGAGCTCAATTAATTCGTTAACGAAGTATTATATCAGCACGTGACCGTTAGCTGCAAAGGGCCTATTGTGCCCAACACGTGTGTGTGTCAGAGCTGCACAAAACCTCACGGTTTACTTTGGCTCTGGGCATTTCCTTACATTTTCCCTATATTTAGTTATTCTAGAACTATATTTATTTACAAATATTATTTTCTAAATACAGTACGTAATATATATCTGCAAAAATGAAGATGAAATACGAATAAAAATGTATTGTATTGTATAAATGTGCGCGACGACATTGTTATATTGACAAAGAAGGTGGTATAAAAGTCGTACAAATTTCGCTGTTCGCTCAGTTGTCAGTTAACCTCCAAAAGTACCGTTTTAAGAGTTAGCATTATTTTGTTGAATTAATTCACATTTGTCAGTTGTTCGTCAAATGTTTAGTTAAAATTTCACCTATTTTATACGATTTGCGAATATCCCTCAAGATTATTGGTTGATTTTCCCCTGGTCCAATACTCAATAAAATATCTGGATTCTGATTGGTCAATGACGAGTGCATGAAAAGGTTATTGAGGGCATAGTCGCATGCTTGCTAGCTCTCAGTAAATGTTTGCTCATGCAGTATATATATATATTATAAACAAAAAATCGCATTAACTGCTCGTGCTATACTCAACTGCTCGTGCTATACTCAACTGCTCGTGCTATACTCAACTGCTCGTGCTCGCCTAAAGGGTTGTGCAATTATTAGAACTTTCAAAATATCACTCAGTGGCTATAAATCCCTTATAGCACTCGCGTTCATGCGATTTCCTCTACGTACATCACACTCCCCCAGAAATAAGCAGAATGTATGCAGACGACACTAGTATAACCGTCGCAGCAGCCACTAACGGGAAAATTCAGAACCTTATAAATAATGCATTAGACAAAATCAGGGTTTGGCTTTGAGCAAATAAACTCAGCTTGAATGTCACTATTAAAACTGAATTCATGGCAATTGGTTTCCGAAGACTTGCGACACAGGTTCAAAATTCAATTCCTATACAAATTGGGGAAGAAAGTATTAAACGAGTACCCAACACTAAGACACTATAGGTGCTAATATTGTAGATCTCTCTTGGAGAGAGCATGTAAATAAACTTACTCAGCAAATATCTACAGGTTTGGGTGCCCTTAAATTCTTAATAAATGAAAACACAAGTATAAATATTTAACAGACCATAGTAGAGTCAAGAATGTGATGTAAAGTGGTAAGCTGTAGTGCTAAGTGTGTACGCCCTACGAGTAAAAGAGAAAAATAGTAGAGTAGAGTCATAGTAGGGTCATACTTCGATTATTGTATATCCGTCTGGGATGGATTAACCAAGAACTTTGTGATAAGCTGCAAAGGTTACAGAACCGTACAGCGAGAATCATCAATCAATCAGATTACGATATATATATCGATATTCATCAATAGACGGAAAAAGCAGAAAGCTGTCCTAATGTACAAAATATTAAATTAAATGTTTCCCAAATATTTAAAAGACCTATTTACATACAGAAATTGTGTCTATGACCCAAAACTGATTTTCTAAAAAATGCCAGTATATCTTACAGTGGTGCCAAGGTCTGGAATCAGCTTCCAGATCAAGTGAGAACCGTGTGAATCTATGCGAGTCGTCAAGAGAAACCTCGTCCAAATGTGATCACCAGGTGCGCACGCTCAATCGTGATATAACGTGTTTTTTTAAAATTATATATTTTTAATTACAATATTTATAATATTTCTATTACCATTCTGCCGTACACGGCTATCATGTAAATATATAAAACTGTATATTGCCTTCGTAACATTACCTACTTTTTATATGTAAACAAGGGCCCATCTGGGCTTTCACTCGGGCCACATGACTGATTGAAGATGAAATTACACTTTCATTTGAAATCCTCTAGTAATAACCGAAGGGAAGAATTATTAGCTGAATTTAGCAGTCTTTAGGAGTGGCTGGTAGCGCGGTGACATTCATTCTCTGCTCCCCTAGTATATATATATATATGTAATTTAATATTTTTGTTTTTCTCGTGTATGTAAATTAAAGAAGTTGACCTCTACTTTAATATTCATGTTCATGTTACGCACGAATTCGGTCCTAATTTAGTCTGCTGTTCTGCAGGTTCAGAGTACTAATAGATGAGTGTCTCAAATTTATGTTTATATTTGTCCCATATTATAAGTTGTATCCTGTCCACCTATGATGTAGGCTCGGTTTCCAGCCGTGGGGGTTTCGGTGAGCCCGCGATCCTCTCCCCACTCACGGCTGGGCGCGCGAGCTGAGACATTGTTGGTTTTTAGCCAATCAAAACCTTGCCACTCAAATCCTGTCGCTGAATTGATTTGCATAATTTACATTGTAAACTTTTGAAAGCCGGACGAAAGGCTTTCGATAGGCCTTTTGCAATAGACAGTCACGTGACTTGTTGGCCCATAGTTACGCCATACTGGGTTACAAGCTAACCAGCTCTCCCTTGACAACCAACAGAGATTGACTGAGCCGTGGTATCATAGCTGGACTTCGAAGCGTTTTTTCGTCTTATTTACTAAATTCATCTCGAAATAAGTCTTATACAGAACAAAAGTAAAGGTTGTTCTTTACTTTTGATCCGGTATTTTGTCAAATATGCGGCGCAAAATAGAGTTTGGACGCTCAAACGAACTCACCTCGAATCTCAGGCATGGCAAACATGGCGGCCGCTCAACAAGGTAAAGTAGTCATAATTAAACGAATAGTATTGTAATAGTTGAGCAGATTCCTTCTTTCTTTTATACTATGTTATATAAACCAGTAATTACGGCGTTAATTTCTCAGGTTTATAACTTTGGAGAGTACACGAAACATTGACGAATGGTGACAGTGTCAGTATTAAAATGCAATGGTCGATATGACCACATACAGGAAGGCCAAGCTCAAAGGAGGATATTCATGTCTTCCCATGATGCTCTGCTCGCTCTGTTCTTCGACTCGTGACAAAAAGTAAACATGGCGGCCGATGGAGAGCCCAATCCACGCACATTTTTGTTGTGGCTTTCAAGGACATAGAGTTAACTATGGTACGTATTAACATACAGAGTATTTGTTCACATATTTTATGACGTGACTGTAATAATTTTAAGGGCACATGTTTCCTCGAAACCTGTTCTGACACGTTAGTAGGAAGAGTCTTCACGCTTCAAGTGGCTTTTCGTGACGGGCTAATTGAAGTGGTGTGCAGGGAATTGCTTTTATCTAATCTATTATTGGAGTATTTAACATTACATATTAACAGAAATACCATTTAAACCCTTCATGTCACGTAAACTGCGAAGAAACCCTAAGAAACCCACGTTTTATTGACCCGTGAGCACGAACAAAATGATGAAAATGCCTTGTTATAAATGAAACTTGTGTAAAGAGTGCAAAGGTATCCCAGCTCGTTGTAACACATTCATGAAGTATTATTTGGCTAATCCAACGTTTATTTCAAATCGAAGGATCATAAAGATTGCCAAACCATAGGCGACAATATAGAACCGAGTGCTTCGTCTTTTCAAATGCGAATAAGAGTTTAAATGTTCGTTTTGTGAATATTTTCCGTACGTTTTAGATATTTCCTGTATTACTGATGTGTGTATGTACGTGTCCTGTTTAGGAAAAAAAGCCTGCAAAAACCAGAGGAGAAGCAAGTTCTACGAGTAAAAAGAGACAAGAGAAATGTTGATTTATTCAAGTTAAAAAGTCAAAATTAATTAATAAACATATCACCGATGTATTTCTGGGGATTTCCGATTTATAAGCTTATCTCACAGCTACCATAATTTTCATGTATTGGTCCCTTTTGTTGTGTACCCAGGCCCAACCTTTAGTAAATGGCAATTAGTAAACATAAGTTTTTCTTTCATCTTTACCAACTTGTCACCTACACGTATGCAGACTAATTTTTTCATATTTTGAAATTGCCATTGACCAATCATAGGAGTGTTCACTGGCATGCCAATTCACTAACATTCTTTCATTGGGTGGTGGGCGGAAAAATAAAACAAATGTGCTGACGTCATACTTGCATATTGGAAACTAATTAAGTGCTTGGATAAGCAGACGTTACTTTTTTCTTCGAATTTATGGGTGAAAAAATAGGTCAACATAGCAGGCTACTTGTCACCATCATCATGTAATATTTCATGTGCACCTTGAATGATTAGTATACAACTGCCAAGTCTAAAGCTCTACTAATAAAGCTATTACTATAGCTGTGATTGCAAGACTGGTAATACTTTCTTACATTGCTCAGATAATTTTGCTCAAGATTCTCTGGTTTTCCTTCCTCCCTTCTGTTTCGAATTGCAATTACCTGGGGGTACTTATGTGATAAATGGGAGGTATGTTCAAACCCTGACCCTGTTGGACCCCAAAAGGGAGCTCCAAAACACTGATTGCCCTACTTTTTGTGACCCTGATAGCTCAAGGGCAATTTAATAGAGTCCTGACTTAGATGTAGACTGCTTGCTGAAGAACTGGCACAACATCTACATATACTTTCATTACTGGGCAATGCTTATGCATCAAATCCAGCTATGTTGCAGGTGCTTTGTAACTACACAAGCTTGCTTTCCCCCCACAAAATATGTAATCTATTAATTTGTACTATCCATTCTAGCAATAACTTTCAGTAGAACTTCCATGCAAGTTATAATTTCCAATTTGTTAATTTATTGAGACCCTCCTGAAGTAGCATTCATGCTTTAACATGTACAAATGTATATACAAGTTCAACACACCAATAATATTAAAATAAAATGGAGATCTAGATCATACAATAATATTTACTGGTTATTTCATGGTTTTCTATGGAATTGTATACCAAATAATACAAATTTCTCGTGAAATATTCGCCAGTATTCCATAGTAAACCATGAAATAACCATATTATCCTATAAATAACAATTTACGAAAAGATTTATCACGAAAACAAAGTAACTTACCGGACGATAGACTGCAAATTTTCTCGCCGGAATTGGAAAACACAAATTTCGAGTGGCGCCGCGCACGTCTGCAGACTAATTATGTATTCAAAATGGTGATTTTTTATTGGCCGGTAAAGAAAGGGCGCGAAATTTCCTGCATTTTGATTGGCCTTGATCTATCCATGAAATACCGCTCTGTATTTCATAGAAAAACCATGAAATACCGCCCTGTATTGCATAGTAAAGATGAGCTCTGATTGGCTGAAATAAAATATTTATAGGATAATAGTAATTATTTCATGAATTGGGAATGCATGTGGTGCATAGTTGTGGTGCTCTGTGTTCCAGCCTTAGTTTTGCTAGTCATTTTTACTTTATCTAGGTATGGAAAGAGTGTTCAAAGAGTTTCAATTGGTCATAACATTCAGATTTAATTAATTATTTAAGTGCCATAAATAATATTGTAAATAGGATATCAGGCATGCAGAGATACTGAATTTATTTCTTGAGTGTTTGGCTTGATAACTCACGGAGTGAGCACAGTACATGTAATTATATAAATGAATGCTATTTATCACAATGAGAATTCTGTATCTCCAAGCAGCCATACGTAAAGTGTGTTGAAAACCATGTTCTGCATGTTAGGAACAAATGAGAACTCAAACGAATTATGGCACAATGCTTTATTTTGGAGGACATTTATTTGAAAGTTTCCAAATAATAACAATACCGATGCATGCATGCAATGCACACTGGTTGAGAGAGAGCGCCTTCATATTGTCTATTGACTGTATTGTCAAAGTCATGTGCTTCACATCGAGGTAACAAGAAGTTGAATCAGACAAAATATGTTTTGTTCTGTGAAGTGATCTCTCTGCCGTACGCAAGAAACTAAAAATATTTTTAAATGAAGCTACTAGTAATTTAGTTCTCTGTTGTATAAAATCATGCACTTCGCGAAGGACATGGAGGCTCAGCTCGAATAACCGTTAACTCTACATACGGTCCTCTACGCTATACATCAGTGGTAGCTGGTTCTTTAATCGCTTCGTTCAAAGTCCTTATAGTTATAGCTTTAATAATCGACTGTACAGTGTACTGTGCTGTCACTTCTGGAAAACACTGATCGAAACGCCCGGGGGGGGGGGGGGGGGGGGGGGGACTCCCCATAAAAATAGACGGGGGTGCTCGACCTATCTTTTAGGGGTTAAAATCGTTAGCAGTGCTATCTCTTAGGGGTATTCCAAAGGTCTGCTATCTTTTAGGGGTCTCCGAGACCCAAAAGTTTTGTGGCCGAGAAAAAATAGCGCTGGATCCTCGAGCATGAGACCCCACAAGTTGAATCGGTATTTACGGCTTCGATATAGAGTTTGATCCATCCGAATATTAAAGACGAGGTTATGGGGCAGAGCTTTGTCTCTTATTACTCGGGCTGCCTGTGGCAGCGCCGAGTCTTAAAATGCAAGTGGTTTTTTTTTTTTTTTAATTAGTGTCAGACGGCTTCTGCGCATGCGTTAAAGGTCAAATTCGAACCAATCGGATTGCACTGTGCTGGTCACGCAAACAAAGGTTAGATTTCCTCAGGCGCGCTCAGATAAGAAAGTTCCAAGCTCAGACTAGGCGAGACAAGGAGATATCAATTTCAAATAGTCATTGTCAGAAATCTATTCCATCGTGGGCAATGATGCAATACAACCTAAATTTGGGTCAGGTCCATGTTTTACGACAGAATAACCAGAGTCTTTCTACTGGATTCGGAGAGCTCGAGACATTATACAAGTCTGCTAATATGGGGAAAACTGAAACAAAAAATGAACTTTGACTGCAGAAACCCTCATATTTGAGCCAAGCGGAATATTTACATGATCCGCTAAGATTTTTACAAATCTAATTAGTTAAGCAGATGTACGCAGTGTATGCCAACTGAAATGCTGTGCTCGTTTTGTGGTTACGGCTCAGTGGGGCAACTACACGAACAAGAAGCATGAACTGCCAGCAAAGAGAGAGGAATTGATCGGAGACGTTAAATTACGTTACTGTGAAGAGGATCAAAATTCAAGTTCTTTGAGACTGTCTTCTGCCGTGACTCGTGAGAGAAATTGGAAAAGATATAGCTGTTTCATTCAGACACTGGCAAATTTATTGAAAGCTACGGGCTTACTTTATGAGATTATTATTCATTGTGGAATGAAAGGAAACAGGTTAGCTGAAAGTTAAGTTCGAGGTAGGCTTCGACTTTCATTCCGATTCAGTGCATATGTGCACGAAGGTGGAATGCTTTCAGCAACAGTAACAATAGAAACAAAACGAAAGATTCAGTTACGTAAGTACTGTAAGTAAACTCTTTTAGATTTGAATACATTTCCTCTCAGTTTGTCTGTTAATGTACTTTTTCTTCTAATTATCGCTTTATTTAACATCTCTGTGATTTAGAGTATGCGTACCTCAGAATAAATTATTTGAAAGGTCAACTGAACTGCCCAAATGTTTTTGTAAAACAGTCTGTGAATTTGAGAAGCGGACTTAGAAGAGCTTTCTAATTAGGAATTACATGTTTTTCTTGCTATGAAATTTATGTTTCATTTCACATTTATTCATACAGTTTTAGCCGGACATTTCCCCGAGTTTTTGATCTATTTTCAATCAAATTCAAATGAAAGTGTATTTCATCTTCAAATTATCTCATGTGGCCCGAGTGAAAGGCCAGATGGGCTCTTTTCTACTTTCAACACACAGTCGCTAAACTGTACGAAATCTCCAAGAATAAATCCCTAATGTCCAAACTAACGGGAAAAACTGAAAGAGGAAATCCTTGTGAGAAATCGACGTACATATGAAGCTATATAAGTTATCATCGACTATATGGGAGTCAAACATCGAGCTGCTATGAAACCGCTTGTGACAGTTTGTTTACGCACTTTCATGACAAACGAACGTTTCTACTTTCGACACAACGGTCGCTAAACTGTACGAAATCTCCAAGGATATATCCCTAATGTCCAAACTAAAGGGAAAAACTGAAAGAGGAAATCATTGTGACCAATCGACATAAATATGAAGCTCCAGAAGTAATTATTGAATACATGAGAACCCATAGAGAAAACCGATAATAATGAACACGGTATTAGTTTCACCGACATTTGTGGCGTAACTGAACTCGCACTACAGCATAGCTTGAAATACTGTACGAAAACTCCCGTTTAAAAATTTCCTGATGCCGAAAGGACCGTAGCATTTAAACAAGATATCCTTCTGACCAATCGACATACATATTAAACTGTGAAAGTATGTTTCCATTCCATAACAGCCGATAGTGCAAACTAGTAAACTGCCACTAGTACATTGACCTTGCGAGTACTGAACTTTCTAGCGTCAAATCAGGCATGTGTTACGTTTCCAAACTTTAGGACAAGAAATCTTCCATAGAATGTTCTATTTTATTTACAGCTGAGAACTGTATTATTAAACATAAGAAATAAAACAATGGTGCCATTTGAAGAATTATATCATGTCAAAAGTGCAAACGAAGAAATATATATCTACGGACGCGAGCAGCTCGATCGTTTCACTTTGGTCAAACTCGGACTGTTTACGACTGGAACCTGCAGTTTTATCGGACCTGCAGACTAAATTGTAAACGTGTGGCCGTGTTCAGGCTAGTAAATCTAGCTAGCTAACCACAGGAGGTAGCGAGCATCTTTAGTCTGAACAGTTTTTCTGCTCCGGTGATTAGCTAGCTAGTGGTCGGTGGAATACTTTGAAGTTCCAGGCTACCTAGCGAGGTAGCTTGAATAGAATCTAGCGCGCTAAAAGCCCATCGATGACAACTACCGGGTGTATTGTACGTCAATTGATCCATCATGGATAACGAGGATCGCCAAACACCAGTCAGTAGCAGTTTTTCGCACAGTTTTAATATTTTGGTTGAAATTTCAATTGAGCACTTTGGCGGTCAATTATTTGCGATTACGAAACACTTGCGCCAAGGGCAGTTATAGACCAAATTTCTATCTTTTAGAGAGGGTCTGAATGGGGGGGTCTACATGTCAGTTGTCAGTTAAAATGTTGGCCATTTGTCAGTTGTCAGTTAGCCCTAGTTAATCATTACTAGAGAAAATTTACAATGTTTGACCCACAAAAACCAAATTTGTCAGTTGTCAGTTATTTTTCGGTTGTCAGTTGTCAGTAAAAAAATCGTCATTTGTCAGTTGTCAGTTATTTTTAAGGCTGTTTGTCAGTAGTCAGTTAACCCCATTCATGCCTTCTTTAGAGATAGAAACAAACCAGAAGAGGGAAAAACAAAAAGTAAAACCTACTAAGTTACTAGGTCTGAACAGTACTAATTTATTAACTAGCTGCGAGTTGCTGACAGATATCTCAAGACTCTAGCTAGCTGCACGATAGTAGTCTGAACATACATACACACATGAATAAGTAGTGTTTTCAATAAAAGATCAACTACTTTAATTTACATACGAGAAAACAAAAATATTAAATTACATACATGTATATATATACTAGGGGAGCAGAGAATGAAAGTCACCGCGCTACCGGCCACTCCTAAAGACTGCTAATAATTCTTCCCTTTGGTTATTACTAAGAGGATTTCAAATGAAAGTGTATTTCATCTTCAATCTCATGTGGCCCGAGTGAAAGCCCAGATGGGCTCTTGTTTCCTTTAGTTTGCACAAATTTGTCTTTTGGAGTGCTATCTTTTAGGGGTAATTTTTTTGTGAGCCACGCCCATATTGCTATCTTTTAGGGGTGAATTTCATTTCTCACGTCGAGCACCCCCGTCTATTTTTATGGGGAGTCCTCCCCCCGGGTCGAAACGGCCGACATCACTGGAGATAAAACACAAGAAAACTAGGGTTAAATGTTTAAATAATGTCTGTAGATCACAACAGTAACAAAGC
Organism: Actinernus sp. WN-2022; assembly: GCA_030867875.1. Classification (NCBI taxonomy): domain Eukaryota; kingdom Metazoa; phylum Cnidaria; class Anthozoa; order Actiniaria; family Actinernidae; genus Actinernus; species Actinernus sp. WN-2022. The sequence continues at coordinate 26,618,042 of JAOWCC010001679.1, forward strand.
AATCATACGTAAAGTGTGGATTTACTAAGGAAACGAATACTACAGCACTTTATACCTTAATATGCCATGACACTAGTCCTGCAGTCAAAGGCAACTTCTCGTCAAAATAAAGCTTCGCGGGGGGCAAAACGGTTGATAATATGTTTTGCTTGCAATGCATGATGGGAAGACATGAATATCCTCCTTTGCCAAGCTCTGTATTTGCACTGTGAAAGTTCTAGAAGAAAAAATGAAAAATAAATAAAATATTTAACTTTGAAGAACTGGTCTTGTGTTATCATGTGTCTATAATTAACCATATAGCAATCAGTTAGTGCTCTGGCACCTGTAAATCGGTATGTTTTCTGGCTAGCTCTTTTTCTTTAATATTTATAAAGAGGGAGTCAGTTTTTCTCAACTATATTTTTCCTATGTTTGGTGTGGTGACATGAAATATTGAGAACTTATTAAACATATTGTAAGCTTCCTGCAGCAAACACATCAACTCTAATGATTCAAAAAGTGACATGCTAGAAAATGATAAAGAACTTAATGATAAATAATTTAATTTATTTTATTTAATCTAATTGTTAAATTAATTAAGCTTAACTGGTTGGAATACTTAGACTTGGTGTTTTTCTTTAAGTGCAAATTAGGCATCGTAACTCTGGATATCAATCATTATACTTCATACAGTCAGGACCCGGGGAGGGGGGGGGGGGGGGGTACTCTACCCAAAGTTGGGTAATGGTGTGCCGCTGGGGCTCTGAAACCCTTACCCTGTTTAAGACAAAAAACCTCAAATTTCCATACCTTGTTCAAGACAAAGTGTTAAAATTTTATACCCTTCTATAAGACGAAAATACAACAAGAATCCACAAGAAGTGTCTATAAAGTCGACTGTTTTATTTAGAGGTCAGGGATAAACTGATTACAAATCGATATCTGGTAATGAGTATGCTGTTTACATCAGATAAATGTCATGTCAAAAGTGATAAATACCATACCCTGTTCAAGATCTGTCAATGTGAAAATGGATACCCTGTCTAAGACCAGAAACTCGAAAAACCATACCCTGTCCAGTGGATCATCCCCATATAGTCCATATATGGGAGTACCCCCAGGAAGAAGCAAGGCATATAAAACCAAAAAAATAAGGAATATATCTGATAGTGTTTATTAATCTAATATATACTTTTACATGGTCTAATGGATGTCAAAGGGGCACTGTCATTGGAATTGAATCTTCAAGTTTCTTTAAAACAAAACTACAAACTGATAACACCCTGAATTCGAAGAGTAATACTATGTTAATGCCCGGATATGGTTTTCAAAAAATTTCAATAAAGGATGACTAAGTGGATTACAAAAGCTAATTCTATGAAGAGGCCTGGTTAGGGGTATTGGGGATAAGGGATAACTAGCAAAATAATGACTGGGATAAGGGATAACAAACCAGAAAACAGTAGGGATAAGGGATAACCAAAGTCCATCCGGATAATCGATAACAGCCATCTGCATCTCAGGGATAAGTGATTAACTATCCTGAAAAATATAGGGATAAGGGATAACAGCACCCCACCTCCCCCTAATAACCGGGCCTCTATAAACTTGATTTCGGTTACAGTGAACATATTTCAAGTTGCTCTAAATTTCTCTTAAAAGCAGTATTGTTCATCCACTCAAATCTTTGCCATCCTTTATCAAAATTGTCTCAAATTTTCTCGGCTAGTACACTGCATACTCTCATGCCTGGCAGAGAGATGAGAAACCTCTGCTTGCAGGGTAATATTTTTGTCTTTAGTCATGAGAATGTTTATCATTTTTGGGTTAATTGACAGTGTTCCTTTAATATTATTAAAATTTTATAGCGAGTGGTTAATAATGTATGCCTGTTACTGGCTAATAGCAAAATAAGAAACAAAATATATAACATTCTCTCCAATGACTAAGTAGGGATATATAAAACTTATCAAAGTCCTGATATTTTTCTTTGCTTCAAAACTGGACATGTAACACCCACAGATTCAGTATCAAACTAAAATAATATTCTAAGATAATTTCTGCATCTCCTCAAGTACATGTAGCTAGCCATAGCCTGTCCTTTTCTAAGTTAAGGCAAAGGAAACGAACATTTAATTTTAAATAATACAACATTTATGCAATATTCTTTTGAGTCCTGAGCAAAAGCTTATTCTGTTTGACCGATTATTCACTAGCATTAAAACAAGCAATCGAAAGAGTTCACTAAGTTGTGTTTAGCGGCCGCCATGTTTGCCATGCCTGAGATTCGAGGTGAGTTCGTTTGAGCGTCCAAACTCTATTTTGCGCCGCATATTTGACAAAATACCGGATCAAAAGTAAAGAACAACCTTTACTTTTGTTCTGTATAAGACTTATTTCGAGATGAATTTAGTAAATAAGACGAAAAAACGCTTCGAAGTCCAGCTATGATACCACGGCTCAGTCAATCTCTGTTGGTTGTCAAGGGAGAGCTGGTTAGCTTGCAACCCAGTATGGCGTTACTATGGGCCAACAAGTCACGTGACTGTCTATTGCAAAAGGCCTATTGCTGTTCCAAAGTGCGTTTAAATTTGCTCTGGAAAAGTTTGGTTTCGAAGAATTCAAGGATTCACACAAAGAAGCAGTAAGAGAGTTAGTTTTCGGGTGAAGACACTTTGTCAGTAAACGCACTGGTTCTGGAAGTCACTTGGGAAACCGTCAGCGGCTCAAAGGTCGCGAAGCTCGTAATGTTCAGTCATTTCTCATTTAACTTTACCGATGCAAGACCAAGGTAGCCCGGCTATTCTTACTTCAAAGAAAATTACTGCTGCCTTTATCGGAGAAGAAAAGACGGACGAGTCCATATTAAAAGAGTTTATAGAAGAGAGGAAATCACGTCTGACGCAGGCCATGTTTACGCGTTTAACTCTGCAATCACAATTCACTTGAAAATCGCTGCATCAAATGAGTTTTACAATTCTTCAATCCTATGTACTAAGTTTGTACAATTTATGTCTCCAAGACATACTCTACACAAGTACTAAGCGGGAATACTCGACTCTAGCTCAGAGTTCCGAGATGGCATCTGAACTTAATTTTTACCCCGTATAAATTTCGGCTATTAATTCCTGTCATCTAGTGTCAACAAATAGCCTGGTTTCAACAGCCGGGCTTTCCTTGAAAACTTGGACTGTGAACATGAGAGCTAATAATAACAGGTATTAAATAAAACCTTTACCTACGTCGAATTAATTTCACACTTGGAAGTTTTAGTTTAAAGAATTCCAATGTGTTTTGAAAGTTTACGGGGAATCGAACCTACGCTACACGCAAATAAATGAATAATATTGAAGTTAATCAGATGACGTCACGGACACGGTGTGTTGACCGCGCGCCCAGCCGTTAGTGGTGGGAGGCTTTGGAGAAACGACACCCCAACGGCTGAAACCGAGCCTACCTATGATGGAGCTATCACTGTATTTCTCTACTGTTCTTTCTACCCTGCGGCTCTTTGATCGCGTCCATATCGGTATTTGTTGGACTAAAGATTATTAACTGAAATGCCCGTTTTGTTTATCTCTATTTAAAAGCTTTTACCCTCCTTCCCAAAACTGCAGTCTGCTCATTATATTACAGAACTATAAAGGGAACTGTTGGAAGCCTTTAATTTCTCGAACCAAAATCTCGGCCGTGAGAGGAGTCTTGTTTACCGTGAGAGTTGAATAACTGCTTCGGTCATCATATTCTGTGCCGAGTGAGTGTTTATTACCTACGAAACGTACCTCCAACAAGAGCGCCAGTTGACATATCCTGAGCCTGTTGGGAGTGTTGGAAGGCTTTCGCACGAGTGAACTTAAACAAAACATTAAACTGCTTACATTTGAGAGATGGGACTCCAAATTTGAGAGGAAATTCCTCGTGCCGTCGTCCACCATCTTGATTTACTGTATTTAATTATGTAAATAAATTAACCTGGCGATTGTTGCGTGACCAGCACAATGCAATCTGATTGGTGTGAATTTGACCTTTTACGCATGCGCAGAAGACTTGTTGCACAGAATAATAAATAAATAAATAACGACTTGCATTTTTAGACTCGGCGCTGCCACAGGCAGCCCGAGTAATAACTGATGATACTACCGTGTCTAAATACAGTTTATGTATGTGTGCGTGCATATATGTATGTATGTATGTATTGCGGTCCCCATTCCTGTTAATAGAGAACTGCATCGTCACTGAGTGTAATCGATATGCACTGGTGCTAAAGCCTAATTTTAACCCTCTTACAAGACTTGCTTGACTGATTTCAACTCCAAGTTTATATTCCCGACGCGTGATGGAATCTAACGTCATTGTGCTGTTTGCAATGTTGTGTGATTGTGTATTCTTAATTCCCACCTTCTGGTACTCACCAAGAGTAATATTAAGACTTAAGCTTAGCTGAAAATCGAATCAAATCGGTGTTACTGTATTTCCAAAATCTCAAAGTTTGAGGCGACTGCAAAACGACTACATCAGCATACTAATGAGGTAGATACGGCCGAGGTCAGGGAAATCCCCCCGCCAGGATCGTTCAACAAACATTAGATTCGAGTAAGGCCAGAGTTAGTCTCCAACAGACCATCAGACGGAATACAGCATACTAAATGATTGAAAGTTAGCATCTTATGCCTGCCGAAACTACAGAAGCTACCGCGGCGGAGAATGCGGGGGAGAATGTGCCTGACGTACGAAATGCAGGTTTGTTTTAGTTTGGTTTCAGTTCTTCGTGTTTAAGTACAATACATATTCAGTACATTCTCAAATGTAACTCATTTCGTAAGCTTCCGTATAACCACCACTCAAGAAAATGCTACAAAAGCTTAAGCAATCTCACGTCTAGTGATAGTGTTAGAGACGTGCTGAAACGGGATCAGCTTCTGAACGTTTGTACTACTACAGACTAAATGTCTTTATTAACTTCTCATGACTTTCCAAAGTTCAAGATCCAGTTTCTAATATATCAAAGAAATTAAGTCTAATAGGCGTTATAAACACATGACGACGTCATGCTTTTGAGATCACCACCAAGCCTCACTTTGACACAACGGTTCCTCTCCTCTGAGAATACCAAGACAATGGTCTAAATTAGAGTAACAAAAGAACATTGTAGTAGCGTAGGTATATCAGCCTCGGTTGCAACTTTGTGTTGCAACAGTTACATATATACCACAGTTTATCATGCGTAACCGCGGACGTGTTCCTGTCAGTGTTTAGCAGAAGAAGATAATCGTCCTAAAGAAGTATAATTCATTTATAAGTGGAATAAAAGTATAATATTGCGAAATGTCAAAACACGGTTGATGAACTCCATGTATGGAAGCCAAGATTATTAGTCCGGCGCTGCTTTTTTCTATTTAAAGGGAGGGTAGGGTGGGGACTATCTTGGCGCAAGGAATCAAGGTAAAAGTTTGTGTTACAAGTCGGGCGATCTCATTACTGGTCTCCGTCATGTCGGAGGACCAACATTTTAAACATTTTGTTGGGAAGGATGCACCGGACCCCCTAGATGTGTACGATGTGTGCTGTCTTGTTCCCAGTCGCTACTAAGTTATGATTTGCGGCGCGGTACTAAGATTAGCAAGTGCGAAGGCTGTCAAGGGAAGCCGCGCAAAGGTTCAGGGGAATTGCGTCCCGTGACACCCCGCGCGCTTGCTGAATTAGTACCGCGCCGCCCTAGTAGCGACTGGGAATGAGTTTGACGAACATGCACCACAATGAAAAATGAAAAATGCTCGAAGAAGGACATAGCTTGATAGATAGATGCGTTCCTTGTTGAACTTTTCTCTTACTTTTGCCTCAAAAGACCATAATCCTAGTTTTGCCACCGTATTGTGCATCTTGGGAAAAAAAAAGGGAATGTGGTCAGATGTGTGGGATGGTGTTATATATCCAATTTAAGAGTGGGAGGGAGGGAGTTGATTTTGTGATGAACAAATATTGCAGCGGGTGCAAATTTGATTGAACGTTATTCTTGGAAAACATGCATCACGCCCCCCCCCCCCCCTTCCCCTCTCCCCTGCCCAAACATATGACATCTTGTAAACCACTTTACATGTAAGAACTATTTAGAGATTACATTCTTATAAATGTTAGACATGAACTTCCGTTGTGTTGACCTTTGCCGGGAAGATTTTAACTACAGGACAAGTCTGGCCATGTCCATATTACCATGACGTACGTCATGACGTCATGACACCATGATACATTGACAGGTTTGGAATTGATACCATTTCCTCGGGTATTCGTGGGGCATTTGATATTTTGAATCAGAACGTTGCAAATTTCCCACCGTTCGGCTTTAGCCCAGCTACGCAAATATTCCACGCGCGGTGGATCTTTTTGACAAATGCTCCATTTCTGGCAAATGCCCCACTCCCGGGACAAACTGAGTTGTCACATGCCCCATGTATGCCATAGGGCTTAAGGAGATACTCGCACATTCATATTGCAAAGACAAGGTATATTATGCAGCTTCAGATGAGAATTAATTGTAGCCATCTTGTAGTTAAACGAACTTGCACTAATATATTATCCATAACCACTATAGCCTGGTTTCAATAATTGTATTTGCATCATTCAGTTCCTTGACTTCCTTGTGTCCAGTCTGTTTTAGGTTGTATTCTATGTTTCTTTTTTCCCCGTTACTTTTCTTTTGACCCAATTATAATTGGGGTGCCTCACAGACTCCCGTGCGCAGACTCGATTAGTTTCTTAGCTACTTCAGGAATCCCAGTACTATCATTACTTTAACATGACTGTCTTAATTACATAGTACCACGCTTCAGTACTACGCTCCCATTCCAACATGTAACTCTTATACGCGACGACATCTTTATATTGGCCAAAAAAAATAGAACGTTCAAGTTCTATCGAGGTCTAGATGGTGGTCTACAAAAGTTATCAAATTTCGGCTGTTTGCTCAGTTGTCAGTTAACCTCCAAAAGTACTGTTTTTAAAAGAGTTGGCATTATTATGTTGGAATAGACCCTTCCACGGTTTCTTTGAACTTTTGATATATACGTATAACAGCGAAACCGTCGATACTATGTCCATACAAACGTCTGTAAAATTTGCCGAAATTTTCCGAGTTTGCGGGCCTCTAACTTTGCTCCTATTCAAGATAGAACTCTCAAATTTGGGATTATGACTAAATTCGAGGTGCTCTTTTCAGCAGTATCGACGGTTTTGCTGTTGTACGTATAAATAAAAAGTTCAAAGAAACCGTGGAAGGGTCTATTAATTCACATTTGTCAAGGGTAGCCAACTTGCAAGTGACTTGCTTAACTGATTTTAAGTCCAATGGAATCTAACGTCATTGTGCTGTTTGCAATGTTGTGTGATTGCATATTGTCAATTCCCACCTTCTGGTTCTCGCCAAGAGTAATATTAAGACTTAAGCTTAGCTGAAAATCGAATCAGTGTTAGTGTATTTCCAAAAGTTTGAGGCGACTGCAAAACGACTACATCAGCATACTAATGAGGTAGATCCCGAGGTCAGGGAATTCGAAACCCCCCCACCGCCAGGATCGTTCAACAAACGCGATATTCGAGTAAGGCCAGGGTTAGTCTCCAACAGACCATCAGAAGGAATACAGGATATTAAATGATTGAAAGTTAGCATCGTAATGCCTGCTGAAACTACAGAAGCTGCCGCGGAGGAGAATGCGGGGGTGTATGTGCCCAACAATACAGGTTTGTTTTAGTTTGGTTCGAAAAGTTTCGGCAAGTCCTTCGTGTTAAGTACAGTACACATTCAGTGCATTCTCACATCACTGTTATTTTGTAATCTTCCGTATAACCACTCAAGGAATGCTACAAAGCGTAAGTAATACACGTCTTGTGATGGAGGACTGATATATGATGCATTTCAGGCCACTGGTTTTCAACTTAGAGACTTTTGATCAGTACGTTCTTATCAGAGAAGACGAGCTAATTTACGGGGTTTGATCGAGGCCGTGCTGAAACGAAATCAACTTTCAACTTTGTACTACAATAGACTAAATGTCTTTGTTAACTTCTCAAGACTTGACGATATATATATTTATTAGCGTTACGGAATGTACACAAGTGGGTAGGAATTAATGCAGAATGTTGTTATGTTATATAAACAAGTTACATAATCCCGTTGGGATTGCGTTGAGGGTGTATAAGAAGAGTGATTAATATGTAAGAATCATTCGAAGGCGTTTCTCTACCTTGATACCTAAATTTATGATGTCGGACCCAGAACTGGTAAGCAAAACCGAAACTCCCGTAGTCTCCTCAAAGAGCAACTGCATGGTTCTTCGAATTTGGAAGCTTTGCTGGCTGGACAGTTCCTGAAGAATACAGAGTCTGATGAGCTGGCCGAAGATTTTAGTGCTGAAAAGAAGCTACGTCGTGTCGCAGAAAAGAGAGCCACGTGCGAGGATCAGAGGGAATAAACAGTACAGGATGTCTCTCAGCGCGGTATCAACCCTTTCGCTACACCACGAGTCTTCAGGCAAAGGACAAGTGTTCAGCTGCGGGAAGCTTTGACACTTGGCGAATTTTGCAGCAAGTCCAAATAACCAATAGCGGTGCCTCGACAAGTACGACCACAACCAATTGAAAGTGTGGTGGACAAGAAGTACGAAGATACTGTGCACAGGCTAGGAAAAGCTAAGTATAATCTGTCGTCTGAAATTTCCAATTCTTTGACAATGAGCACGCTTGAGCGTAACTACGCGTAATACAGCGGAAATTGTGATATCTGAAAAAGGTCTAAGGAAGACTAGTTCACATGTTTGGGTTTTGGGAGCACTTTATAGGAGCTCAATTCATTCAGCAAACTGTTTTTGAGCAATACAATTTTCCGTTTTGTACTACTCCCGCCCTGGCGCGGTTTAGTAACAATAAGTTAGCAATTCAAAACAGTGAATTCGTACAGAAGGCTACTATTGCTCTGTTAGATGTTGAATCAGTAGTGGAATGCAGCTTCGCCCCTACGGTGGTAAATCCATTGTATGTTTCGATTCAGTCAAACGGTGAAAATAGGCTTTTATTAGAACCTTAGATATCCGAATGCCTGTTATTTGTAGATGCCAAGCCTATGCTTGATCGTCTGTTAGATCTTTCGTCAAATTGGCTTTATTCGTCTGATATTAAACCTGGTTATCACCATATTGAGATTTTCTCGCTAGATCAGTAAGTGTTAGGTTTTTCCTGGCCATTCGGCGCTGTTACGAAATACTACACGTTTACGGTCTTGCCATTTGGCTTGTCAACTGGTCCAAGTTCAAGTCCTTACATATTCACTTAACTTATGAGACTGCTAGTGAAATATTCTCGTTGTAAAACGTTTAAATTAGTTGTTTACCTAGATGATGGTATGGGTGTTTGCCAATGTTTTGTATTCGACCGGCAATTTTTGTCAAATAGGGTTATCACCATACTAAGATTTTCCCGCTAGATCAATAAGTGTTAGGTTTTTCCTGGCCATTCGGTGGTGCTATGAAGTACTAGAAGTTTACTGTTTTGCCATTTATTTTGTCTACTGGTCCTAACATATTCACTACTGAAACGTATGAAGCTGTTACTGCAATATTCGCGTATATTATATTGAGTATCAAGATAGTCGTTTACCTAGACGACGGTAATCAATGCTAGACAAGGTGGGATTCCTTTGTAATCCTGGACGCTTTTTATGAGAATTCACTTCTAGAAGCGTAACACACCGACGAACCATATTAGTCGAAATCACTTGTGAATACTGTCCGTCTACCAACTAGAATCGTTCATACAGACGCACGTACATGTACGTGTCAGTGATGTCGGTTGTGCTGCCTTTATATCGATGGTAATGCATAAGAATTGGGACTCACTAGAAATGAAACCATTCAGCAAGCTTCACTTGGATGGAAATAAAGAATATGTTAATTTTGCCCTGTATCATTTTGTACACTTACTATCCGATACTAAATTGTCAAGTGGTTCATGGACAATTAAGCAGTTCAAACTTGTTTATTCTGGCAGCATGAAAGATCATTTGCACAAATTAGGTGTTAGATAAATGCTATTGTGCCAAAGTAAATAACGCTGACATCGAGCCAGAATGGTACCTCGTACTCTCAATAAGAATGCGGATTATGTTGTTGTTTATTAAGACTGGAGAGTGAAAGACTCTTATTTTGTGCAGCTACGTCTTACTGGCCGGGACCTTGCTCCCAATCGACTGTTTTGCTAGTTTTAAAAACGGTAAAGTTCCTCGATTTTATTCAAAGTACTTAAATACAGATATGCTAGGCATTGATTCCGTGGCCGCAAGTTTGGCTGGTGAATTCTAGCTGCTCGTTACGTTGGTACCGATATTTCCCAGTACAGAAAAGAATCGCAAAGCATGTCTGCTACTGCCAGTGTAAAGGCAATATATTAGTTTCTGGTATGACATTTAGACAATTTGTCATTGATTTTGTCTGTTGAGAATGGCAGTTTAATAATACAACTCAATACGATACAATGTTTTTATTGCTCGATGGAGCATTTATTACCGCTAATTATTTTAACTGGCCGGGCTATAGACTGCAAGAGTACGGCAGTATCTTAACTGGTCTAGACTGCTAGCCAGTGTAAAGGCATTAATTCTACTAGTTACGGTTTACGGTAGACATTTTGCTATTGATTTTGTCTGTTGAGAATGGTAGTTTAACAATACAACTCAATACGATACAGTGTTTTTATTGCTCGATGGAGCATTTTATTACCGCTAATTATTTTAACTGGCCGATCTAGACTGCTAGAGAGTACGGCAGTATCTTAACTGGTCTAGACTGCTAGCCAGTGAAAAGGCATTAATTTTACTTTGATTTTGTCTCAGGTTGAGAATGGCAGTTTAACAATACAACTCAATACGATACAGTGTTTTTATTGCTCGATGGAGCATTTTATTACCGCTAATTATTTTAACTGGCCGATCTAGACTGCTAGAGAGTACGGCAGTATCTTAACTGGTCTAGACTGCTAGCCAGTGAAAAGGCATTAATTTTACTTTGATTTTGTCTCAGGTTGAGAATGGCAGTTTAACAATACAACTCAATACGATACAGTGTTTTTATTGCTCGATGGAGCATTTTATTACCGCTAATTATTTTAACTGGCCGATCTAGACTGCTAGAGAGTACGGCAGTATCTTAACTGGTCTAGACTGCTAGCCAGTGTAAAGGCATTAATTCTACTAGTTACGGAATACGGTAGACATAATTTGCTATAGTGATTTTGTCTGTTTAGAATGGAAAAGTCTTTGAACACTGGTTTAATATAATATAAAATCATTGCTCGTTTCTGAAACTTAGCACACGATCTCTGTTACTGTTGGAGCATAGTTTTACTGCTATATAACAAGCCCGTATAGACAGAACGGCAGTATAACAGCACTGGCTCATTAACTTTATGTTCACTGGAACGACACACTGAATAGCCTGTTTATTATAGAGAAATGTGGTTTGTGCATCACGTTGCGGCCACTGGGCCTGTTCTAATATATTATTGTTTTTTATCTCCTTTTACAAGGTGAACAAGCGTTTAATTTGCATTGAAAGTTAATGGCTTTATGGATCCACAGTTACGGAAGTTAGCAGCCGCCCCTGCGTGCTGTTCAAGCGGAAGCTAACACAATGGACATATATTCAAGAGCCTTCAATAATTTGGGCCTATCCGAAATTTCTCCTCTACCGTCTCTATGAGATTTCAGTTGCGCTGTAAGATTATTACTAACAATGTAATTGTCCATATTCAGTACAAGAGCCTCTATTTTACGGAAATAATTGGGCGTAGAAATTCTACAGCTTTACCAGCATTTGCGCTCCAAAATTAGTACGTCAGTTATATTCTTTAAGCCGGTAAAAAAGGAAATTATCTGAACTAACTCCAAGAAGGGGCCTGTTACTTCAGAAATGAATGTTACCGTGAATTTTTCAGACTTCACTAAACCGCAATTTGTGTTACAGCATACACCGCGTTTCACTGAGTTAGCCAGTTTGTACTACTGCGATGTCAAATTTTGCGATAACAGTTCTGTCGAGCTGTATATCATTGCTGAAGAGTAAGACTGATATTTATAGGATCGTTTCACAAGTGTTTATGGCTGAAACAGACCTTATTACAAGTACCATTACACTATTGTTTAGGTCAAAGTAAATAGTACTGATCAAAAGATGGATACGTACGTCAAGACAACCTTGTTCTTTGCTTTCAGTTTCTAGAAGTTTGAATGTTTAGCTTGCATCATGGTCTTTCTTTATCATCGAAGGTCGGGCATCAATAAACGAGATGCCCATCCCTGATCTGTTGTTTGTGTTTAATGCAGTTTAGCTATTAAATGTTTTATGCTCGTTTCAGGGTGATAAGAGTATAAATATATTTATTAGCGTTACGGAATGTACACAAGTGGGTAGGAATTAATGCAGAATGTTGTTATGTTATATAAACAAGTTACATAATCCCGTTGGGATTGCGTTGAGGGTGTATAAGAAGAGTGATTAATATGTAAGAATCATTCGAAGGCGTTTCTCTACCTTGATACCTAAATTTTCTTCGGGATATATGTTGAGAACAGAAGAAATTACTAACTACACATCTATACAGACGTGATTGGCCATGCAACATTATATACTGCTGTAATTATACGTGTCCGACAAGTATCAATAAACGAGATGCCCATCCCTGATCTGTTGTTTGTGTTTAATGCAGTTTAGCTATTAAATGTTTTATGCTCGTTTCAGGGTGATAAGAGTATAACATGCTTTTGTGATCACCACCACACAACATTTTCTCTGTTCAGTCAAGGCTGCAAATTTGTGGTGTAATTTGTGGTGCGATATACAATATGTACACAGTTTATCATGCGTAATAACGCGGACTGTATAGCTAACTTCTATCGCAAAAATCTTTACAGAAAAACAGGGATTCAACAAGTTTGTAATGTTTCAGTGAAAATGCTAAGTGTCTTACTCAAGTTTCATGTGACCCGAGGAATTTTGTTCCTGTTTGTTCAGCAGAAGGGCCGTCGATAAATGATTAGGGGGTGGGGGTAAATAAAAAATGGTATTCCAAGAGCAATTGATATTGCAGTAAAAACGGATATTAGAATCGTCCTAAAGAAGCACAATTCATTCATAAGGGTCTCAGTAGTAGATGTATTTAAGAAATTGCCTGCTTGGCGGCTTTAGTGCAACGAAGGAGTGAAAAGTATAATATTCAAAGATTCAACACTCAGGGTCTTAAAATAACTGAGTAGAAGGTGCTGCCTTTGTGAAACAATCTCGTTCTCGAACTGTAAAACGTCTTGTAGGTCCCACGTCGGCCTCAGTTTATCAGTCTCACCAGACTGTCACGAGTTACTGACGTTAAATAAAATTGCTGGGAAATTCTGTTAAATATCATAACAGGTCGTATTGGCTTTAGGCTTTGCTCAGTGTTAGTTTGAGCCCCGCAAGTCCTATATTGAACTGACGGGCACTCATTTTTAAAATGCCCGCCGTCATTTTGGTACCGGAGTACCCCCCGGATCAATCCTTTGAAGAGGCGGAAGAAAAGCTGAAGAATCGAATCGAATAATTACAATCAAGACCTTTACTTTTTAAAGTAACAATTCGATGCGGAAATAGGCTCCTCAGGTTGCCCAATGACTTTGCTTGAACATATTTTGAATTTTAAAATCAGCTTTCTAAATTGTTGTTATGAAGCTTACATCTGTCTACGTCTGTATTTATGTTTAAAAGTTTACGATCAAAGTTTGTCAGTTAGCCCTAAGTTAATCATTACTAGAGAAAATTTACAATGTTTGACCCACAAAAACCAAATTTGTCAGCTGACAGTAATATTTTATTTGTCAGTAAACAGTTAAAGAAAACATCATTTGTCAGATAACAGTTATTTTTAAAGCCGTTTGTCAGTTGTCAGTCAACCCCATTCAGACCCTCTTGTCAGAAGAAACGACAAGTTTGACAAGTTTCTACTGAAATACTGAAACTTAAATATAGTAACGAAATAAGTTGAAGAAATATAATAAACTAGTTTCAGGGGAAATTAGAGGACGTAAGAATGACTTCACTGCAAATGACCCGAAGGGTTTGCATGATTACTACGTTGAAAGGGAAAATTCCCAAATACTTTTCTTTGTGATATAGTTACTTAGCTTTCTTTTGACTTTAGCTGCTGTTTCTACTCCCAACTTTATTTATAGCGTGAAAGTTTCAGGAGCCGTAACTGAATGTATATTGCTGTCTCTTAATCTTATGAAGGAATTTTGACAACATATTAAAGTGCACATATAAGTCCTACGAGGTTATTATTAATATGAAATCTCTGAATGGAGTACATATGTATGGCCAAAATGTTTTGATTCGGTTTTATATTCACCTCGCTTCCATCACGTCAGCGTAGCGGCACAAAAGGAGGGGGGGCGGGGGGGTGGGAGAATAGAAGGGGAGGGGGAGAAGAGAGGGAGCGCCTCCTGGCGGAGTGATCCGTGAAGGCTGGTTCTGATAAACCACCGAGAAAAACTCTTTATTGTATACTCAAATACATAAGACGTAGATACCTAAAAAAAAACCGTCGAAATCTTAACGGTTAGCTTCACAACTGAAAAAAATAGGTACCCAGTGGGTACGTGTGTCTACTGTGCAACTCGCAACTTCATGACTAGCAATATACCTGTACCCCTTTCATTCGACCGGTTTGACACATACCTCGAAAGCTGTGACAACAACAAGAACAATTTATTATGAAAAAAATCACTTACAAAAATTTAATAGACTTGCCAACCCGCAAATTAGCAAAAACAATACTATTCGAGGCGGGGGCAGGTGAAAGATAAGTAATTCAATAATAATAAGAAAACTCACTAGCAGAAGCTTATCTGCATAGTGTGACAAATTAAGTTTGTAAATTTTAAGAAATTCATGGTAAACTTCAGATTTACCAAAGCGAATCTTCCCCAGTAAACAAAACTCGTGGTATTTTAACCTCATTCCCAGGCCATGGTCTTCCGCGCATCCAACATGGCGGCGGTAGATGCTGGATCATGTGATCAGAATTAACTTAACAACGTACGGTTGCATAGTGCCGATCGCTTCATAGAAGCAGTAGACACAAAAACGAACTGAAACCACGTTTCATGTCTCCCCCATGCACGTGACCAAAGGCACGTGACACAATGCACGTGACACAATGCACGTGACCAAAGGCACGTGACACAATGGGCGGTAAAGTGACAAGCAAGAAAACTGAGGGAGTGCGGCACACGAGCGCCGTTTGTTCTCTCGTTATCCGCCTGTTTCATGTACGTGCCAAAATTATCGAATTATGACGCGCTACATTTATTTTTGTAGAACATTTGTAGAACATTTGTAGAACATTTGTAGAACATTTTCCTTTATAAAAGGATGAAGACGATGTGAAGACTATCAGAACGAATGTTGGCGTTTTTGGAAGAAGTGTTTGCGTATAATATATGGAGGACAGAGATATTCTAGCTACACTGAGTCTATTACAGTAATATTATTAAACCATCATCGAGTAATTATAATTGCTTTGGAGTTATAATATCAGAAAAATTGGGATTGAAGCTCCAGCCGGATTGTTCAAACGTCATGTTTTTTTTCGGAATAGCATATTCATCATCTATATGTTGACTGCTGGAGAGGTTTCAGAGCATTCCATTCCATTAATTTTTCTCATGTTCAAAATCAGCTTTTAGGCAAGTCTTGGTTAGCAATCCATGTGAAAGAAGCTGAAGAACCTAACAAATCCCGTCCAAACACTGTCCAAAAACCCACACTAGCAGAAAGAGAATAGTCTTGTGACCAATCGACATAAGTATCAAGCTGTAAAAATGTTTTTGTACACTGGAAAACTCCAGAGAACTTAACGGCATGGAATCGCATCAACAGCGGTGCACTGTCCTTCAAATACTGCACGAAAAGTACGGATAAAACATTTTCTGATGTCCAATAAACCACAGCAGCTGAAAGAGTATAGTCTTGTAACCATTCGACATAAATATCAAGCTGTAAAACTCGAGAGAATTTCGATTGTTTGTTTTGGCATCAGAAATGCGATTGACGCCCAAGGACTCTCAGTCAATAGAAATTTCCTGTCTTCTGAGTGAACGAGAAAATAAAAGAACAATAGAGTGGTTGCAGGCGCTCCCCTCTCTCCCCTCCCCCCTCCCTTCTTTTCTCCCCCTCTCCCTTTTGCGCCACTATGCAGGCTAGAGGTGAATAAGAGACCGAACCAAACGATATTTTTATCCATCTATATGTATACTCAATTCAAAGATTTCAAATCAATAATAACTTCGTAAGGTTTATTTAAGAATTCTTCCTCTCGTTCCTGCAATTGCCACTACGACAATTTCTTTTGGCATTTTCTTGTCTCCCAAAAGGACAAATAGTAGCCGGCAGAAACATCCAAATCAGTGAAATTTTTTTGCCAAATTACTAAATTAGACTATGAATTTTGCGGAGAGTTTACCGTCAAAACCACGTCCACCTTCCAAATAGTTCGCGATTTTTATCCAGTGGGTTGCTGTCATGACGTCATTTTTTTAACACATCGCTCATTTTAAGGCATATTTCTATTCAAAACTTCGTTCTTTTCTTACCTTTGACGAAAATAGTGGAAACAAAAACTTTGCTTATCATTTTCGCGCGAAGGTAGCCGAGTTGAGTAAAATGACGTCACTTCCGCTGAAAATTAGCTCTGTCACAGGAACGGGTTCGTGTAACGGTGGACATAAAACCTCAAGATTCGGACTCCGAAAAATAAGACTTCCCGTCGTCATATCGAAAAATAGATTGGACTGGAAAATATAGCAAATTTACAAATATGCAAAACATCGCTATATGAATACTTGATCGTAGTGGCACTTTAGGAAATTACATGCACATAGAAAACAGCTCATTTTACAAAGCCAAACCAAAGTTGGAATGTGCGGAAATCACTTTTGTAGGGGATTTAAGGCCACAAGTTTAGCAATGCACTCAAACTGACAGAGTCTCGTTGCTTTCTAGAAACGTTTCTGTCAGTAGAATCTTGATTTGTTAAGTTTTATTATTACAGATGGAGGCCCCCGTGTGGTACATATAAATCTACATGGCGTGCAGGCACCGGTTCTCATTGGGGACAATGGAAAAGTAACCTACGTACCCCAACAAGGTTTGTAGCTCGGCCTGAAATAGGCAATAACAGGAGCCCGTAACCATGTTATGGCCCCCTGGCATTAATTATAATGATAATAAAGATAATTAATAATCAAGATAATAATCAAGATAATAATAATAATGATGATGATGATGAAAATAATGATAATAAAAATAATGATAATAATAATAATGATAATAATAATGATAATAATGATAACAATGATAATAATGATAATACTGAGAATAATGGCAATAATGGCAATAGTGGCAATAATGGCAATAATGATGATAATGATAATAATAATGATAATAAAATAATGATGGTGATGATAATGATGATAATGATAATAATGATAATAATGATGATAATGATAATAATGATAATAATGATAATAATGATAATAATAATAATAATGATAATGATGATAATGATGATAATAATGATAATAATGATAATAATGATAATGGTGATGGTGATAATGACGATAATGATAATAATAATAATGATGGTGATGATAATGATGATAATGATAATAATGATAATAATAATAATAATGATAATGATGATAATGATGATAATAATGATAATAATGATAATGGTGATGGTGATAATGACGATAATGATAATAATAATAATGATGGTGATGATAATGATGATAATGATAATAATGATAATAATAATAATAATGATAATGATGATAATGATGATAATGATGATAATGATGATAATGATGATAATGATGATAATAATGATAATAATGATAATGGTGATGGTGATAATGACGATAATGATAATAATAATAATGATGGTGATGATAATGACGATAATGATAATGATGGTGATGATAATGATGATAATAATGATGATAATGATAATAATGATAATAATGATAATAATAATAATGATAATAATAATGATAATAATGATAACAATGATAATAATGATAATACTGATAATAATGGCAATAATGGCAATAGTGGCAATAATGGCAATAATGATGATAATGATAATAATAATGATAATAAAATAATGATGGTGATGATAATGATGATAATGATAATAATGATAATAATGATGATAATGATAATAATAATAATAATGATAATGATGATAATGATGATAATGATGATAATGATGATAATGATGATAATGATGATAATGATGATAATGATGATAATAATGATAATAATGATAATGGTGATGGTGATAATGACGATAATGATAATAATGATAATAATGATAATAATAATAATGATAATAATAATGATAATAATGATAACAATGATAATAATAATAATAATGATTCCTAACGATAAACATAGAAATAATACAATCATTAAATAATTAATTAATTAATTAATTAATTAATTATATAAATAATTAATGTTCGGTATCTAGCGCCTAGTTGATGGCATAAAAAACAGCCTATCTTATGTATTTTCGGCCAACTAGAAGATTTTTTTGCGTTATTACTCGCGCAAATGAAGTTCAGGGGGGGTTAAGCCGTTTTTTCTCGCTTTTTGCTTGGCCGAGCGGGGCCTGGGCAACTGGTTAACGTCAATTCTGTGTTTCGGTGTTGAACGTGAAAACTTAGAAACCGATCAGTTTTGTTATGAATGACATTCCGGAGACATTGTGCTAACACAAATGGGTATACCATTTCCAGGGGGAGTGGGGTAGGGAATAATTGTCATTTATAGCTTGGAGGTGTTAATGTTAGGTACGTTGCGCTATGTTAATGTGAATTAAAACAAGCCTATCATATGTAATTTCATCCAACTAGATTTAATTTTTGATGTAATATTCGCGCAAATGAAGTCCAGGGGGGGTTAAGCCATTTTGAAATTTTATTGTGGCTGTCATTTCCCACCCTGAACTTCGATGTCAACCAAATGAAGAAGACCCCCTGCAGTTTTGCATGGTTTCCATTTTGGTGAAAACCCCATGTCTCTACGATGTTCCTTTCTACCCGTAAAAATCCATCGCCCTTTCCGATTTGGCCGCAAAGCATGCTGGGACAGTTTCATTTGCTATATCCGAGTCCAGAACTGGATTAAATAACGTTGCAGTGTTAAAATCTTAGTTTGGGTGGTAAACACGACGAACACAACCTATAGGTTGCAAATGTGGGGTAAGAAATGCGAACCCTGCAAAACTGAGGGGGGAGGGGTGGAAAATGCTATGCCTTTCCTGTTCATAATGGAACCCTCCCCCATTCAGAAATGGCTTGAATGAGGTTGCAGCTTCAAATCACAATGCATGGAGTGATGTGGCAGAGTTAAAACCTTGGTTTCTCTACTCGACGCGACAACTGCCATGCGGCATGAACTGCGGATGACTGTCAGTTCGCGAGCTTGTGATGACATTCCATGCACTTGGATGCAAAATAACAATCGTTTCAAGGAGAAACTTTCTCGACTGATGTTTAGGCCACTTATTTCCACGGGAAGTGCTCCAAAATTCCACTTGAGCCTTAGTAGGTGGGAAAACACCAGACACCCAGGATCACTACCATGCAAGTTGCATGGCACTACCCAACACTCGCTATGACCTAGCTAGCGTCTAACACACCTGTTGGATTATCGTTAGCGGTATCCACTAGTAATAATGATAACAATGATAATAATGATAATAAAAATAATGATAATAATAATAATGATGACAATGATGACAATGATAATACTGATAATACTGATAATACTGATAATAATGGCAATAGTGGCAATGATGGTAATAATGGTAATAATAATGATAATAATAATGATCATGATAATGATAACAATGATGATGGTGATGATAATGGTATAATGGTAATGGTAATGGCAATGGTAATGGTAATGACTGAATGGTAATGATAATAAAGACGATGATGATGGTGATAATAATGTTGATAATGAAACCACCACAACTTGTGTTCCCTAGATTACTATGAGAATACAAATCCAGCACGTAGCCCCAACCAACAGGAGCCCCAACCAACACAGAATGATGGAGGAGACTTACAACAAGGGGAATTGTCAGCTGCAGGTGATGATGATGAAGCTACAGAAAAAGGTACATTAAAATAATGAACTTTGATCAATCTCTCTATCGTTTCTTCCAGTCCAGGATAATTTCCAATTTTCCTTCAATAAACACATATCGATTCACTGTCTCAAGGTGGCCCAATGGGCTCCTGCCCAATGGAAGTTCAAGATAGACTCAAACATCCTAGAGGCTCCATTTTGTCAACGGAAGAATAAGAATGCATCAGTAGAATAACATATTCGTAATATTCCTAAAATTTGAGTGACATTAATGACATTTTACAGAAATAATTATTCTTCGTTTTCATGTGACGTCATCGCCGTCATTTTGGTGACCGCCAACAATGCCTCGTTAGTTTCTCTGTTAGATGAACCAACATGACCGCCATCTTGGTTGACGTTAACAAAAGATTCCTCGATAGTCAGTCTCTTGTTAGGTGAACCAACATGACCGCCATCTTGGTTGACATTAACAAAAGACACCTCGTTAGTTTCTCTGTTAGATGAACCAACATGACCGCCATCTTGGTTGACGTTAACAAAAGATTCCTCGATAGTCAGTCTCTTGTTAGGTGAACCAACATGACCGCCATCTTGGTTGACATTAACAAAAGACACCTCAATAGTCAGTCTCTTGTTAGATGAACCAACATGACCGCCATCTTGGTTGACATTAACGAAAGACACCACGATAGTCAGTCTCTTGTTAGTCTCTTGGCCGCCATCTTGGTTGACGTTAACAAAAGATTCCTCGAAAGTCAGTCTCTTGTTAGGTGAACCAACATGGCCGCCATCTTGGTTGATGTTAACAAAAGATTCCTCGAAAGTCAGTCTCTTGTTAGGTGAACCAACATGACCGCCATCTTGGTTGACATTAACAAAAGACACCTCGATAGTCAGTCTCTTGTTAGTCTCTTGGCCGCCATCTTGGTTGACGTTAACAAAAGATTCCTCGAAAGTCAGTCTCTTGTTAGATGAACCAACATGAGCGCCATCTTGGTTGACATTAACAAAAGACACCTCGATAGTCAGTCTCTTGTTAGGTGAACCAACATGGGCGCCATATTGGTTGACATTAACAAAAGACACCTCGATAGTCAGTCTCTTGTTAGGTGAACCAACATGACCGCCATCTTGGTTGACATTAACAAAAGACACCTCGATAGTCAGTCTCTTGTTAGGTGAACCAACATGGCCGCCATCTTGGTTGACATTAACAAAAGACACCTCGATAGTCAGTCTCTTGTTAGGTGAACCAACATGACCGCCATCTTGGTTGACATTAACAAAAGACACCTCGATAGTCAGTCTCTTGTTAGATGAACCAACATGGCCGCCATCTTGGTTGACATTAACAAAAGACACCTCGATAGTCAGTCTCTTGTTAGATGAACCAACATGCATGGCCGCCATCTTGGTTGACATTAACAAAAGACACCTCGATAGTCAGTCTCTTGTTAGGTGAACCAACATGACCGCCATCTTGGTTGACATTAACAAAAGACACCTCAATAGTCAGTCTCTTGTTAGATGAACCAACATGACCGCCATCTTGGTTGACATTAACAAAAGACACCTCGATAGTCAGTCTCTTGTTAGGTGAACCAACATGACCGCCATTGAACATCATCTCAGACATGCGTAACACGATTACATAGCCTCTTTAATGCTTTATTTAACTTCGTTCAGAAATACAACTGATTCATTACTAGATGAGTTCTCGAACGTCTTGGAATGCGAAAATATTGCCTCATAGTTAAAAGGGTTATTGGCACGTGAAATTTCATTGAAACCAAAATAATACTCCAAATGAATAAGCAATATTTATCAAATGAATTCAAGCCTTTTTAAAATTCTTTTAGAGAAATCTCCTGTTGAAGATGTTACTTCAATTCACCATGAAGAGGAGGAGTTTCTTCGACCATCTATCAGGCCTCGAGCTCGCTGTATCTATGGTAACGCTCTACCAGGTGGCAAGGCGAAAGCTGTTTATGGTGATACGTTTTCTAACGCCAGTGGTGCTCCTCAGAAAGGGCCTTTGAACCCAGAACCTCTACGAGGCATTGTTAATTATCCTCAAGGAGGTAGGAGGTGTACTAGATATTTGTTAAAGCATCACACAGAATGAGTGGTCATTTTCACCTGTGAGCGTTAATTTGCCAGCATACCGATAGCTGTGAAACGCGCGGAAAAAATTAAAACGTTTGGCCAAATGAAAAAGAGTAAGCCACAGTCAACATTCTTGCGCTCATCTTTAAAAAGTCTTAAACTTTATATAATCTACAAAATTGAGATTAGGAATCAAAGACTGCCCTTGATGAATGTCACAGAAATCCATGAACGCTAAGTCATCTCTTTTGTTGTTAAATTTTGGACTAATTTCACTACTTTTTGAGTGAAGCCAGTCATGTTTGGTGATTTCGCAGGCTGTGTTTATTAATAAATATTTTGAGTTATATGCTGCAAATCAAGGATATTGCTTAATTATCCTGCGTCAGTATAAAAATCTGGATGAATTTATAGCGGAAATTGTATCTTGTTATAACTTTTTTTGGTAGAAGGTTTTGAAAAACATGGAAGAACACAATGGCCCCCGGCGAGAGCCAGACAGTACCGCTCGGAACGAGCCACAGTATTGCCTAACCCAACAATACAAAACACCCGGCTAAATCCCGGTTTCTGGGAAACTGCCCACCCACCCCTCTCTTGGATATGCATCGTTCTATTAATGATTAACCATAATTAAAGGTTAGGGTGAAGTGTGGGGGAGGGGTGGGGGTTAGGTTAGGGTGAAGTGTGGGGGAGGGGTGGGGGTTTCCCAGAAACCGGATCCAAAAACCCTAACCCAAAGTACGAGCGGGTCCAATCAGAATATAGGTCTGGAAATAGTAAGCTCCGTCTACTTAGTTGCCGTCCGTAGTCCCAATGGATTCCTGTTGTACAATCTTTAGGCCGAATTTACAGTTGAATAGGATTATTGTTTAAGAGCATCAGACAATAGTCATTCTGCGTGATGGAATCTGTGTTCTGTAGTCTGACGAAAACATGACTGGATCAAAGAAATTTGGCATTTCCTTCATATGTTACATGGAATTATTATAGAAGTTAGACATGACGTCATTCCCCAAATCTACTTTGTACGCACTCACAAAGTCATAGTTTTTGACCAATCAGACTGCGCATTAGAAAAGGTATTTATTATATGAAGTGAATTCAAGTCAGAACTTCAAGTCACTTACATAACTTTAACCTTTCTCTAGCTGTGTCATTCTTGATAATATTTTCTTCGTGTGGGAACTTTTGATTATTTCTTGCTTCCCTCTTTACTGACACTACGCAACGCGTTTTTGCTCTTCTTTGTACTCAGAACTGTCAGAATCTTCCCGGACTTATGCGCTTAAACCCTTTTTTTTTCAGATCTAAAATGGACAATCGACATGGTCTTGAAAGACACTGATAACTTGCTACTCAAGTTCGAAGAGTTACCTGAAGAGGAGTGGCAAAAGTTACAAGATTTTCTCATCCATAAAGCCTTGCCGTCTATGGAAAGTAAGGTCCAGGAGGGTGGTAATGCAAGAGAGATTTACCTTACTCTTCCAAAGCTTTGCTGCTGCAAAAACGCAGCTCCTGTGACACGTCAAGCACTCCAGTTGATCTTGGACATAGTGTCACGAGATGATATGGGATTCACAAAACATCTCGTAACAACAGAAATTATTCTACGAGCCTCCATTTTGGGGCATGGAGGCCAGAGCATTTTTGATAAAGAGTCTCTCAGTGACCAGTGTTTAAGGCTAACAGTCTATAGTCGAGTTCTTGGGCTTATAGTCTTAAATATGGAACTCGGAAAATTTCCACCGCTGACTTTTGGAGAAGAAGACAGATCCCAACTTACGAATGACCTTGACTCGAAGTTGTATGGCCTTTTCAAGAAACATTATCAGTACAAAGCTAAAGGTAAACTACGTTACGCCATGGAGTTCATAAGAGAAGCAGTGAGACGGGTCTTTCCATTGAAAGCAAGAAGACAGAAAGAATCATTTACTGCATTCCTTAATTGGTACGTTTTTCTTCAAATATTAAGTAATCTCAGGAGCCCATTACCTCCTGGTAATCTTTAATCCGTATAATTATGCTTCAGCAACCTGTGGGTTTGATCCGTCGAGAAATCCAAGTTTCCTCTCAGCAATGTTATCCTTCTTCCATTTAGCACCGCATCTGTCAGTGATTAGGAGCAGTGTGAGGGGGTCGAGGATTCGATATCCTATCCGAACCAACACTCAGCGTCAGTGTTAAAATAACTGAGTGAAGATGCTGCCTTTGTAAAACAATGTCGTTCTCGACCTCAAATTTATCTGTTTTACGAGGGTTGCTAAAATACTGGAAAGAGTCCCAGCAACATTGACCAAGGTTGTAGAAAACCTTTGTTTCGTTATGCACTTGAGCTGTAGTGAAGTTTAAGAGATGTGTAGCAAGCTTCATTCCACTATTATTTTGAAAGCCTTGCAATTTATTTGATATGTTGCTCTAACATTGTACTTTACTAAACACATACTTCACAGGTTGGTTAATGTGAATCAGACCCGTGACAAGTCATCCTCACAGGAAGACAAAAAAAGCTTTGACAAAACGATGGCAACATTTTATCATCAAGTCTGCAATAACTCCAGGAATGGCTGGTTCGACCTTCACATGGTTGTTTTTGCCATGCATGCTCAGGTAACATTTTCACGTCGAAGACAAGTGTTCTTACAACAGGTTGCTGTGTTTGACATCTTAAGTGTTTTCACATACTTTCCCGCTCTTAGTTTCTCTTAGTTTTCCGATGATAAAGAACCGTTTTATTAAATGCAGAAGAGGACAACTTGATACAAAAGTGTGGTCCTCGAAAATTTACTTTACGTTCGATTTACCTTTCATTCTGTAGGTACAAAGGAAACCGCAAAGAATGAAAGTGTTTCGTCAGCTCATCGAAGCCTACTTGGAAAGTGGAAAACAAATGAAGCTGTTAATCAAGCACCCGATTGACTGGCGGAATAGCCACGTGTTCGGAAACGTTCTCCTGGACATTTCTGTTTCCAATAAGGAGCAATGTAAGTAAATTTATTATCATTCGAGTGTTTTAACGTTCTGCATTTCCTTCTCTATTCATCCATTGGCTAGTAGTTTTGGCGCCCCATCTCTGTTCTCGAAGCTTTGTTAACTGCTTTCTATTTTATGAAATGGTGTCAGTTCTACAGGGCATAGTTTTGGGACCATATATTTGTTCTTGAAACCACGCTTGAACTGCAATCTGCTCTTTTTATAGAAGAGAGAACATCCGTTACATACCATAAATATTTATTATACAATGGATGAATTTCAAGGCCATGAACTACAGCATTGGCTTTTAAAAGCAGTTGGCATTTGCATCATCAGATTTGGTCATTCCATTACATCTTATATCTTCTAGCAACAAGGTACGAGGCTGGCCTTTGTCTCCTTCTCTTGCTTCAAAGCAAAGATTCGCGTAAGGACCCCACCTTTAAACTAGAAATCCTTGAAAATTGCAAGCGTGTCATGTTCGGACCTGATGAAGCGACCCGCCGAATCATGCTGCAACGTCTTCATTCAAGTACCTCTGAGCAAGGGAAATTCCTTCCCGACTTTGATGCCATAAAGTATCTTCTGTGGTTCTACAGGAAGCACACACCGGAAGGAGACAACTATGAACACCTTGGCAGCGATGGTTCGCAGACATTGGTAGCGACGACCTTCCGTGGTGAACAGGCTATCATAAAGATGATAAGGGTTCGGCCAGGTTAGAGTGAAGACAACACTTCATATTAGAGCAGTTTTTAGTTGAGTGTCGTCAATCCAAAACCTGAGCCAATCACAGGATCAAATACAAACATCAATGAACCAATCATGAACTAAAGTAATTCACGATTGGTTTTACTTCAATCAATCACGAAGCAAAGTAAACACAATCATGGATAACTAACCAATCAAATACGAAAGCAATCACCTAATTACTTTTCGACACTCAATTAAAAGCTGCTCTAAATATTTTAGAGATACAGTACCACAAATAAGTATTCAGTGTCATTAAGGCAGACATTATAGGAACACTTTCTATTGAAAATGTAAAGTTTTTAAGATAGGTCGTTAAAGGGAGGCAATTTTTTTTCCTGTTTATAAGAACACTTTTGTGTTATCATTCTTCTACAGTTATCATTCTTCTACAAAAAAATTATGTCATTAACAGAACTCGATAAGATTCTAAACAATTTGGTTTATTCTTCATCGAAACCATTAGAAAGTATATTTGACTAGCTACTCAAAATAAATGAAGCGGTCTTAGGATGCGGATGACCCAAAATTGTATTTAATTCCTCTTTAAAGCCCACGAACAATGGCACCAAGTCGAGATTGGAGTACACATTTTCATACATTTACTGTATTTTTTCTACCCCAATCTCGACTTGGTGCCATTGTTCGATCGAATGCGGGAAAGGTCTATTAGGAACAGAGATGTGATAATGGTTGTGTTGACAGGACAACTCCCCGGAGAGTTAAAACAGCGCAGAATAGTTTGGACGAACGTTTGGTTTGTTTCTCTTCTTTTTCTCGCTAAAAATCGTTCCTTTACGGGGTTGCATTCACTTTAATACATATAGAAACTCCCCCCCTCCCCCCCCCCCCCCCACCCCCCTCTCCCTCCAAAAATGCTGTCCGCATATTTTTTCTTTTGATGCTGCTGGCTGTAAATTCTTTTAGAATCCTTTCCCAAAGAAACACTCCAGATCATGAATCCAAGAATCCAGATTTGGATTTAATCCTTTGAATCCTTCCTCAGCATGGATTCGATGGATTCAAAATTGATAATTAAAGGGGAACTGAACCCTAAAATCAACCCAATGTCTATAGAACATGTATTCGAAATAAATAGGTTCTGCTATTTAATTTTTCTGTGTTGCGCGTCTAGCAAGAGAAAATCCGAAAACCTTCCTCACAGCGTCCGCTATGTACAGACGGCTCAAGTCTTGTAATTTGTGACGTAGTATATGGGGAATAAATTAGTTTTGCCATGTTGTCCCCTACATTGAATAGCAGGACTAATGGCTTCTAATTGAGGACCATTGTGTTTTCTTTGTGCTAGAGGTGTGATCGTTCTTCCTTGGTATGTGTGACGTACGTTATGGGGAAATTTGCACTGAATTGAGCCGCCACACAATATAGCGGAAAATCGAACTTGGAGACTAATTTTCTCTTCATAGACGCGAAACACAGAAAAATAAAATGGCAGAACTTATTTCTTTCGAATACATCTTTGTAAAGACGTTGGGTTGAGTTTAGGGTTCAGTTCCCCTTTAAGGAACGAACAATCAAATTTTGGATACGAAAATCCGGATTCGAATTCTCCCACAGAAACGCATCCTTAGACTAGCTTTAGACTGGCAATCGTTATGAAGCGGTCCTTTTTCAAAAATCGTTGGTAAATCTTTGGTTTCCTTTTCAGACGACATCTTGCAGGATATTAACAAAGTACCAAGCACAACTTACCAGAACATTCTATCTGAAGCAGCCGTCCTTCGTCTCCTCAACTCTGCTCCTCATCCTAACATACTCCATGTGCTGGCCTATGATACGTCACGGCTGCCATATCACGTGATCACAGAGCTAATGCTCAAGGGTAGTCTCCTTGACTTCCTACAGGACTCAAGGTATGAAAAGGGAAGTAAATAAATAACACGTCGAGATATTCGTGGTACCTCAACGTTATCTGATCCAGCTATATGAGCCCAGGAAAGCTCAGTCAGACTTAACCTAGAAATGCCGACTTGAATGCTACGAATTAGAAAATACAGCTATTTCAAAAAGGTTGTAAAAAAAAACGACAAACGACATTCCCAGACCGAAACGGATTGTGGGTTTAGCTGAAAGTCTGGTGAATTCGTTTGTTTTTGGGTCAGCATAAGACGAATATTAACGGTCTCAATTCAATTTCAATTCATCTTTATTTTCTATGTCACACGAGCAGTACATACAATTGTTATTTTAATGTATGTATATTTAACAGAGCTTGGTTCGTAGGTATTAGATTGACAGTGCCGATACCACGGATGGATGACTGGCTAGAAAACACTAGTAGGAACTTATGAACACCAGGCGGCTTAATTTAAAGTAGCAAGTTATATCTGGTCAGGCTGAAAATATGATAACGTAAAAGAAAAAGAACATGTATAATAAAGCAGCTCTGCGTTGTTGTTCGTCTAGTTAAGGTCTATGAAAGAATGTAAAAGATAGCTCTATTATAATTAAGTTTGCGTTGGAAAATATTTAGTGATTTTGATTTTTTATATATATCTCCAAAGAGTTGTACCACTGTCTAAGTGTGAGTAATGCACTGTACTAGTTATCCCGTTTCGCACAGCCGGTCTGGAAATGTCCTTAATTGTCGTTTGCCGTTTGTCTGGTACAACCTTTTTGAAATAGCTGTTCATGATAAAGCTACATAAAAGAGGCATCGCCGTTTACTAATTTACACTTTACTAATTGTATTAATCAGGTCGGAAATTGAGCACATGCCCAGCCAGTCAACTCTGGTACAGATGTGTCTGGACGTCTTGGAGGCGCTCATCTTCTTGCATGGTCAAGGACTTGTGCACAGGGCTATATCGGCTGCTAACGTCTTAGTTGGGGAGAACTACGTATGCAAGCTGACTGGATTCGAAGCGGTGCGACAGATGGAACTTCAGAAAAATGAGGTACATACATTTGTTTTAAGTGACGTTACGGTCTGAAGAGACTTCAGGCTGATGTTTCGGAAACAGGGTGAAGTTACGTCCCCTGGTCTTGATCTACTGGTGGCAAAGTAAAAGGCTTTACTTTAGAAGGGTCAAAGGAATGGGGGTTGATGTGTTATTACCTTTTTGCATTTGTCATCGTTTCTACCTTATGCTGTATTTTTCTGCTGGACAAAATTAGGCTGGCTGGGTTTATTTAGTTTTTATAAAGTTGATCTCACCCGAAAGCCTTTGTTTGAAAATACCTTCATTAAACTTTCCTTTGAATTAGCTGTTAAAATGGATTGATTTGCAATCATCAGAATCAGCCACCAATCCCAGAGTTCATTGGTACAGATGATGGGATTCCTATTGGTCATGCCGCACGCGAATGTTTGTCTGAGGGTCGATTCTCAGCCAAGTCTGACGTATGGAGCTTTGGAGTTCTTATGTATGAGGTGTTCACATATGGTGCAGTCCCTTTCAATCGAACCGTCGAAGGGAGATGTCTGAAGAGCGACAAAGAAGTGAAAGAATATGTAAGCATTTCACACAATTTACTTTTGTCAATTGTTACATTTATCCTATATGTTGCCTTCTGGACATTCTTACCAATATTTTTTAACAAATCAAACTTTAGCCTGAGAAAACAACCGCCTCTTGTGGCGGACTGAAAGGCGGATAATCAATATTAGAATTGGTAAGGCGCACATTAGCCTGCAGGAAATGTGCATTCCAATAGGCGATCCCGCTGTAAAACGATTCAATCATTATAACCACCATCATCCACAACATCAAACCAAACATTTGTCAAATACTTGAACATGAGCTGGGGACCCGCGTCTTTCAAGCCAGTGTATCTCGGCCTTGGAGGAAAAACACAACGCAATGTGTGCTGTACTATCAGTGCTTATGTTGTATCCTTCAAATATTAGGTGTGTCGCGGTGGAACACTTCCACCAGAAGAGTGCTTTCATGAAGAAATCGCCATTCTAATGCAGCAATGCTTCGAAAGCAACAGAATCCAGCGACCTTCCTTCCAAGAACTAAAGTTAAGACTAAAAGAGATCTTTAACCAGCTGAAAGATGCAGGTATGTTGGAGTGTATGTTACATTTAACTTCAGGAATGTTGGTATTCATTTTCTTTCTTACATGTTAACGTATCGTAGCCATTAATAGTCAATGTAACAATTATAACTTCTTTATTAGCATCATTTTGTGACAAGTATGTGCTTCACGGACCTATATTGCTTTATTTTAACATTATTACACTTTGGGAGTAGTCTGTCTCCGTCATTATTAATCTACGCTACTGATTATTGTTATCGAAAAAAAAGAAAGCAAACCAAAACAATTCTGAGCCAAATACATTTCTCTTTTTAGGAAAATCCTTGGTCTCTATGATCAAAGTATTTGAGCAAAATTTGCCACCCATTGCTCATTTTTAATCTCTGTTTTCAGGTGATGATCGTCCACCAGGAAGTCCACCACCTCTCAGAAAAATAAACCGAATTTACAAATCGGTAATTATGAAGAAATATACTATTTTATATATCTTAAAGAAAAGTTAAACATAGGGATGTAATACACGACGTCTTTGAGACTTGGTCTAATAGTATAACAGCGATGATAACAAATGGAAATTCATATTCCGCATATTCCGCGTGCTTGCACGTACAATCTTCGTGCTGCTCAAATCAGTTAAATTTGTTAGGATTGTTGGCAAAACTAAGCTAAGCGCTTTAATGATTTTTCTCGCAGTCAAGTACCAAGAGTATTATCTGTAATGCATATATGTGTTTGTTTTATCTTGGCAATGTTTATACTATTTAATATATGTATATAGAAGAGCTAGTTATCATGATTATATCCTTGTAATCATTTATTATCTATCTGTAACTGCGACCACTCCTTGTAATTCAGCCCTAATAAGCTGCGAGTGGGATCTAATAAACTACAATTATTATCATTATTATTTAAGAATGTTCCTATAGGTGTTGTTATAGAAACAGCTGCATTGAGAATAGTTCGTATTTAGCTTCTTTTAACAGTTGTTTACTTCTTTGTTTAGCCTTCACCTTGCTGCACTCCAGGAGAAGATATCGAAGGTCCCATATTCCCAGGGATGTTTGGGTGCCCCACCTTATCTCGTGACCGGCCGATGTTATCACAATGGCACGGGGTAAGGCGTCACTTTCTTAGATTCTTTAAGTCTGGGTCAGACTAGCGACTCAAGCACATTAAAGCGCAAGCAATATACCGTACGCAGTGAATTCATTGATCATCAGCGGCGTTTGTTGTTATCTCGTTTGTTGTTATCTCGCAGTCAGGCTTATGCCTGCTTCGTTAGTGTGACCCAGTCTGTACGCTGTTCATAGATGAACTGATTACATGTTCGGATTCTTTCAATTAGCAAGTATTTAAGAAAATACAACATTATGTGCTATTCTCCAGTCCATCCCTTCAGTGATTTTTAAGTAAAGTAATGTCGATTATGATAATGTTTTTGTTGAATACCTGAATGTTAAAACAACGAGGGGTTCCTTTCGTTACCTGGAATGTTATTGGCTGACCCAACAATAGCCTGACGGCTTAAAAGCAACAACAATAACACATTGTCGGTGCAGATCAATAGGATTTCGAGAGCCTGTGATTAGAGAGTCTTTCTTAACCATTCTTTCGCTCTGACGTAGAGCTAGCGCTCGAAACGTCAGTCAGTGTAATTCACTTCCCACGCGGCGGGTACGATACCACTATCAACTCTTATTGCAAAACCGTATTCTTCTTAACCCTAATTTAGGGAGCACAGCAAATCATTGCTCATGTTGCCTTTCTTTGTAGAATCAAGCAATCAAAGAGACAGTGGATAGCTCCAGGGAAATGGATATGAAGAAACTTCAAACTCTCGAGCACGAGAATATTGCCAAGATATTGCATGTCAATTATCGCGGTACAGATATCGAACTGGTGAGTAACACCTTTTATTTCTCCGCGCGCGAGTGGATGGTAACTTACAATTTACTGCGGTCTGATTGGAACTGTGAGCGGGCGGCTTTTTCCTATCTCTGACCACGGTCACGGTAACCAATGCGCCGCCGGCTCTAAATTCATTGGAGTTTACTAATTTTTCTCAGTCTCAAGTCCAAAGAAAAACAATAAATACGTTATTTACCGGCTAGGGTCGGTCCGTATAGAAACAACCTGTGCCCTCAGTCTTGGAAGTACTGCGGTCTGACCGGTCAGCTGGTAAATTTCAAGACCGACCCTAAGCCAGTAGGTAACTTATATACCAAATCTCCATTTATAACAGGAAAACCGAATTGCCTGAATAAAACAACAACATAAGAACAAAAAAGTCTGTCATGAACAAACCATTCACAACAAAGCAGATTAGAAATGATTCCATGCAGTACCTGATGATAAGAAAGTGTCCTTAGGATCATTATTGCTTTCGGTTCATTTCACAGATAACGGACAACTCCGAAGGAGGGGACCTTTTACAGTACGTGCTAGCCAAAAAGTGCCCAGAAGGGGCCTTGGTGACGTACTTGGCCCAGATCGCCACAGCCATGCATCACTTGCATTCTCAGCACATCCTGCATTGTGACATCAAGGCACAGAATGTCATAGTTCTTGCACCAAACAAGGTCATTACATAAGTTAACTTTCTTAGTTCCTATAAGCGGCCCTAGCCAGAAATCATTTATTGGCGCAGTAAAGTGTTTTGAATCTTGTTCAACCGTTTTTGGGCGATTTATGGTCGTAGTATTGCTATAAAAAGCATTAGGAATCCTTGAAATGACGCCATTTAATGGACATTATGTTAATGAGTTGAACATGAATTGAGTTATAACATTGAATTTCTTCATAGTATACAGTTGTTTTTCAGGTGTCAGACATTCTACACTTACAATCCTAGAGAATGATCTTTAATTAAGTGGAGAAGACATAAAAAACAGAGCAAAAGAACTATATACAGGTTATCCCTTAAATGACGTCATTGAAATTTGATGCCTTAATAAATAAAATTGGCAGACTACAATTATTATTTTTCCTATGTCGGTCATTTTGTTTCCCAGTTTGACTTTTAAATCAAGGATAACTGGCATGGCTTATAGGCACTTTAAGTTTACTTATTTTGAGTTGCCCTTAATACAGTGACGCTCTAGACCTGTATTCTGATTGGACCATTATACTGTAGCTCTACTGTTTTTGTACTGCTTGTTCTAAAGGTTAGGGTGTTTTGTATTGTTGGGTAAGCCAATAGTGTGGCTACTTTCAAGTGGTACTATCTGGCTTCCTTTATGTGATCGTATGGCTGTTTAGATGAGTCAGTATAACGTCTCTCATGGGAAGGGATGCTGAAGATGCTTGGATGAATCCAAGCAGCATCATACAGGTTCCAGGTTATTGTAAATATTCATGAACTTACGTCTCCGTTTTTCATCTATAGATAAAAATATGTCGTCTGGGCCGGTGAAAGGCCCTCCACATGTCAACGTACGAGACGACAAGCGCTACTTCTGTTGTCCAGTGTGAAATGGCGAGTGACGCTGTTAGATGGTGAGTGACTCTGGTGTTTCACAAACAAAACAGTCCCAGTTATGTTTTATGTTCGACTGGAACTTTGTCCTGATTCTAAGTACAGTTATCAACGTTCTGATTTGTTTTGCAATAAATGTAGTCAAATTAAGGACGTATAGTTTTTTTTAGAACACGAGAAAGCTCTGGTACCTTCAAGAATGTTTTGTCAAGAGTATAGAGCAAATTGTACGCTTTTATTACGGTATTTCATCCGGCAGCGCGCTTATGACGTCACATATACGAGGTATATCGTTTTATTTATATGAATATCAGACTCTCGCGTTTAGTCAATCGCAGTGTACATTGACATAAGCATCAATTATTGCGGAGCTTGTCAACGTAATGATTGAGTTATGTCGAGACATCTGATTATTATTGGAGCCAAGAGTACCGGTAAAACCAGTAACCCATGACACAAGACAACAAGCATCTGGGTAGTCTTTTCTTGAGTACTTAGGCACGAGAATACTTATAACTACGTCTTTTAGTTAGGAGATGATCTAAAACTAAAAATAAATTTACCAAAATCTAAGGGAAAACTACGTTTTTCGTGGTTTCATGATCTTGCAGGAGCCCACCTGAGGTTATTAAAGACGGTCAGCGCACACATGCAAGTGATGTGTTCTCGTTTGGGACCCTTGCATTTGAGATTTATGAAGCCTATGGTGCCGCTGAGGGGACTTCAGTTGATGATGTGAAGCCCTATCGTCACCTTAGTGATGATCAGGTTGGTAAATAACACAAGTTGATAAACAGAACAGCTATAGGCTAGAATGACAGTTTTACAACTTCTGATCAGCTGTAATGAGAGAAACCGACCTTGCCTGGACCTTAATAACATTTGAAGATGATGGAACATCAGAATGAACGTATGCTTTAAACGATTCGGTTGGTGTCTATCACTGATTCTTAAAATTGGAATGTCCAATTTGCATTTCGTAGTATAATTCTCGATAATTTCTACAAAAATTGTTTTGATTAAAATTGTTTTATTTTCATCAGATCCTTGCTTACTTAGAAGGTAACGAACGTCCTCAACAGCCATTTTACATGCCACAATGGCTCTACATCGCCATCAAACAGTGCCTGCTACATTACCCAAGAGAAAGACCTCCATTTGTTCTGCTTATGGACTGTTTAACCAGCAGGTACGGATACATACATACATAACATAATACATATATATATAAGGTGCGTTCCTTTGGGACAATCCCAATCCGGATTATTTAATCCAAAAATCTACTTAGATTTATTTCTTGGATTAACGGAAATACAGATTTCGTTTATTCGTTTTTGCCGTTATTCTGGGTACGTATTAGAAAAAAAGTGCTTCTGATCAGCGGTATTGACCCATATCCCATGTTGTGCTTTACCATATATGGCTTGACCTTTAGCGCTACTGGACAGCTGATTGCCATAGCTATATAGCCACAAATCGTTTCCGTATTATCGTTTTTTTTCAGTGTTGAATGAAAATCCTTGAAATCCGGTGATAACTGCCGTCTTTTAATTCTTGTCGACGTTATGTATGAAGGTTGTAACATGTTTTGTGAGTACGCACCTAAAAAAATCTTCTTGTAACAGTTTATTTCGGCTCTAGCCAGTACGCATAGTGTCAAAGTCCATAATTGCAATGACACCAACCATTATCCAAAAAGTCAAGGATGTTTAAGAAATCTAATGCATTAAAAAATCTGTTACATGTCTGTCTAAGTTGCTGATGTTTTTATTAATAATGTTTACAAATTTTACACATGTAAAATAGTGCCGTTTTCCTTTCAAATTCAGAAAACCTTTTGATTCCTGGCTTCTTACACGATGGAAGAAGCAACACTCAGAAGAGATCACTTCCGGTTCAGTTGATCTGAACGTCACTCAAGAGGACACGGCTGATCACGTGATACCTCAAGAAAAGCACATGTCCTTCGAGAAATTGCGTCAGATGACTGCGGAAGAGGTCTACCTGGACCACACCTACAAGTACCAACCCAGTTACGAGAACGAGGATAACTTCCTTTACGAAGACGTTTCTTGCTTCAGGCAAGACAAAGAGAACGCTCCTGTCAAGGTGGAATATTCTTTCAGTATGACTGTCCCCTCCTTACCTTCACCACGGGTTCCTGGTTCTCAGTTTGGTTCTTCACACCTCACAGATGTCAAGGTGGAATATTCTTCCAGTATGACTGTCCCCTCCTTACCTTCACCACGGGTTCCTGGTTCTCAGTTTGGTTCTTCACACCTCACAGAAGAAAAGAAGGATATGTTTCCTGAGGAGATCAGGTTTCCTGAGGCTCAACCGGCAAAACATGTTGCGCAACGCCCTGCATCTGCTGGTTTCTCACATCATCCCTTCCCGATTCGAGGTGCACGCCGCACCCCAGTACCACTGTCTCGTCAAAGGGCTAAGTCATGTTCAGGATTACTTGACAAAGAAGAAGCAACGTCCCTCCCTAGACACCATTCACCGGCTGGAAGTTCCTCAAGAAATAATCCACGATGTACTGAATGTACTACACCAGTCGACTCTTTGATGGAGTCGGCGACAGGAAACCTACGAAGTGTTTGGAGACATTTAGATGTAACACCCAGTGCGCCGCTGCTGCCATCTTCGTGTGAAGCATCTCCTTGGTCTTCATTTAGTGCAGAGGTAAGATAAAGTGCTCCATATGGCTTTCAATAACCTCTCTCCCCTCGAGTTTCAAGCAAAGAAACTGCACCACCAGCTTTGGCGGCTTTTGAAACGTTTTTCTTTTATATAATCAACAGTTGGAAAATTCTCAAACTTCGTTTCCATTCTGTTGTGAAGATGTTGTCAACACATGCATGAATTGATCAGCAAGAAAACATTTTTAATTAAAATCAAAAAACATATTTTCAAAAGATACCCACAAAATCCTACAGCTATACCAGACCTTGTTGACTGCAGAGCGTCACAAATATATGTAAAGCAAGGCAAGTTTCTTAAAAGATTCCTGAGGATAATTAAGATCGTTTTAAAAAGATTTCCATAAAAACAACCATCAAGAATTCAATACTTGTACGTTTCGCTCATTATCTATACGTATGTTTACAATACAATGCAATACTATAATTTATTTAATAATAAATAATAATAATAATTATAATAATGTACTTTCTTTTTTGGCGCATTTAAAAATCCCAATGCCCTTACATAATATATATCATAATAAAAAGATATATATATGTTGTGGTTGGAAATTTATTTTGGTTCAAAATTTTTAAACTAGTTCAAAAAATTTAAACCAGTCAAAAATTTTAAACCAGTTCAAAATTTTTACACCAGTTCAAATTTTGAAAACTCGTTTATCTTTTTCAAAAGAAAAAAAATATCTACCCACCCCTCCCCTGCAAAAAAAAGCGAACCTATTCCATTCCCTTTTTTCCCTTGCCCCCCTACCTACTTAACTTACTGTACCACTTACTTACCACTTTCCTTGGCGGTCACTCACTAACCCTGCCCGATCGGGCTTAACTTCAGCTACTCGATGATCCACTCGCCTAACGCAATGCGCCACAGAAGCAATCGTTGATTTGAACACCACCGTATATTCTATAAGTGCTAGTCGTTGAAGCCAGTCCCTCTCATTATGCTAATTTGTTTCCAGTCTCTTAAATTTATACGCGAATGCGCACCGGATTCTTCAAAGATGGCCGATGAACCGTGCGTAAGTAAAGAGGCCTTCTATGATGCCATAAACGACTTATAATCCAAACAAAAAAAAACATTTAAAAACACCCTAACCGTCAACAACGGGTGCTCACTAATTTAGGGTGTTTAGAGCTATAGTCACTACACTTAGAACTAGATTACTGAACAACTCAGAATAATAATGCTTCTTCAATGGTCCCGTGAACTAATACAAACCCTACCCCTACATTTAAAAATACCCTAACCGTCAACAACGGATGCTCACTAATTTAGGGTGTTTAGAGCTATAGTCACTACACTTAGAACTAGATCACTGAACAACTCAGAATAATAATGCTTCTTCGATGGTCCTGTGAACTAATACAAACCCTACCCCTACATTTAAAAATACCTTAACCGTCAACAACGGATGCTCACTCATTTAGGGTGTTTAGAGCTAGTCACTAATAATTTTGGGTCGCCTAGCAGCGCCCGTAAGATTTGCTCCAATTTGCTACTACCTTCACCGACAAACAATAGAACAAACATTAATAGAACGAAGCAAACAATAACATCTAGTAGTCACTAATTTAGGATCCCAAATCCAGCATTTAAAATAACTCTAACATCAGTTAACATAACTTCCCTTTTAGAATGTTAAAAAATAAACTGGTTTTAAAATTTTGAACTGGTGTAAAAAAAATTGAACTAGTGTAAAAATTTTGAACCGGTTAAAAAAATTTGAACTGGTTTAAAAAAAAATTGAACCAAAAAATTTTTTAACCACAACATATACATACTATTTACTCGTCAAATATACAAAACCTGTCATGGATCTATCGAGAAAATAATTTTTTTTTAAAGAAATTTCAAAAATCTAAAAATTATAGAATCTAAACATCTCTATCAAAATGTGTACTGCTTAGCAATTGTAGATATTCTTAAAAAGGTAAGTTTTCAAAGAGGACTGGAATAGCGATAATGAATCAATTGATTCAATGTGTTCAGGTAGAGAGTTCCAGAGTTTAGCCGCAGCATACGAATAGGCACGTTTGCCATGAGCAGCAGTATTTATATCTGTTGGAGTACATAACAATGAACGGTGTGAAGAGAGAAGCATTCGGGCAGGTCGATATTCTGTAATAAGGTCGGATAGGTAATCAGGAGACAGACCATGTAGTAATTTATATACCATCAGTAGAATCTTAAATTTTATCCGTGCCTCGATTGGTAACCAATGAAGTTCCTTTAAAGCTGGCTTAATATGATCTTCGGGACACCATATAAGAGACTATTGGAATAATCTAGACGAGAAATATATAACTAAGGCGTTGACCATTTGCTTCAAATTGTCTCTTGAAAGGTATTTCCGTATACCACTAATGGATCTTATTGCGAGTACAGCTTTCTTGTAGGTGCCATTAATGTGTTTGGAGAAGGTAATATTTTTGTCAAATATCACTCCAAGGTTACGTACCGTATCAGACATTTCAACAATGGAGTTGGCAAATGAAAAACGTGTATGTAAACTTTGACGTTTGTTAAAACGAGAAGTCAGATGGATAATGTCAGTTGTTTTTTCGGGATTGCACAGTAGCATGACGTAGGGAGTAGTTACCCAGTCTCCCGAGCCAAAGGCTCATGTAAAAACGCACGACAAATAATAATTGGTATAACAACAATTATATATAGTAAAACCTTTAAAAAGACTAATTAATAACTTAATATGCTACTATAATTAAACACTGTAAAAATCCTATATGAAAACTACAATTTTCGGTTTCAACAGACCGAAGAGGAGAGCCAACCCATTGGTAGTTCGTGCTCGTTCAAACCCAGTGCCCCGCCGTTGTCGCTGTGTTCCAGATTGTCAGACGTTGATGGCGTCAGTGACGATGGTAACCAAGCTTCATACCCACCCAATGTCTGTAGTGGAAGCCGTGAGGACGAGTCTGACTACTATGACATATGGGAAAACAATGCTGGCTTAGATCCCTTAAGAGGAACATCTCACTCTACTGGTAAGACTTGATAAATCCAATAAATAGTTAGTAGGACATAAGTTGAAGATATTTTTACAGATGACAATAGTGCAATATTAAATTAAGCAATTGGGACGTTGTATTACCGACACCGTTTTGGTCTGTACTTGTTGATTTTACTTAGATAGATACTTTATTCGTACTCGCACAATTTAAATGATAATATTTACAGTGAAAAAGTATAATTGAGAGAGAGAACTAGCTACTTAGATATAACTTTTGGGAGCTAATCGAGCTAAGTAGCATACTTGGACGCCTACATATTTTAAATAGGCGTATACACTAAACAGTGCACTCTACGATTTCAAGATGGCGGCTTCCTTGGATAAAGAAGTAAATTTTACACTTAAACATATTCTTAAAATTCAAGAGAGAAGTGAAGTTGTTACTCTTCATGAGCTTGGATATTCTATATCCTCTCTTGCAAAGAGGTTTGATCGCAGCAAAAACTGGGTGAAGTACTGGATTCGAAGGGCAAAGAAGGGAGACACTCTGAATGACACATCCAGACAGGGAAGGCCTCCAAGACTCACGAATACAATGAAAAAGAAAATAGACAAGATAAAGTACAAGCGAGGAAATTCTACACGAAAATGTGCTGACAAGCTATCTGCTAATGGTATTCACATCTCACACACTACAATCCACAACTACTTGAGAAAGGAAAAGGGCTGGAAACCTATGAAAAGGAAACGCAGATCGCTCTTAACCAGTAAACAAAGACACAAGCGCATGAAATTTGCGAGAAAACACAAAAGCATGACAGAAATGGACTGGCAAAACTATGTATTCTCTGATGAAGCACTGTTTTACCTTTTTAACAAGCCTAATGCCAAGAATGATATAGTATGGGGATCCCAAGAATCACAGGTGTCAGATGCACCCCAAGTAAAGAATAGTGCTTTTGTGATGGTATGGGGAGCAATGTCTGCAACAGCATTAACAAAGTTACACTTCATTCCAGTCGGCCAAACCATTACAGCCAAGTACTACATTGAAGAGGTTCTTGAGAAAGTGCTAAAACCAGCAATAAAGCGAACAAGATCTTCTGGGCGCATTGATGAACGCAAACTGATTGCTTACCATAACAACCTTGTTTACCAACAGGATGGAGCTCCTGCTCATACCTCAAAAGCTGCACAAATGTGGTGTAGAGATGAGCTACCTGGTTTTATAGAGAAAGGAGACTGGCCAGGGAACTCTGCAGATTTGAATCCGATAGAAAATCTGTGGTCCATATTGAAGCAACAGGTTTATAAGACCAAGGCACCTAAAACCATGGTTCAGTTAAAGGCCCGCCTTATAAATGCCTGGAGATCAATATCGCAAGATACCCTTCTTTCCTTGGTGCATTCCATGCCAAACAGAATTAAACGCATTCTGAGAGAAAAAGGAGGCCACTCCGGATATTGACTGAGAATTTCAGGTCGATCGGAAAAGTATTCAGAATTTTATTTTTACAATAAAAATGGACCAATACTTTCTTTACACCCTGTACACTAAACAGTGCACTCTGATTGGTCGATATCTTTGTATTATAAGAGTATATATACACTGGTGGTGTCACGTTTTCTGCAACATATTTTGTACCAGAAAATAACCCGTCACTTCGTGCCGGAATTGAATACAAAAATAATGGATCAATCCCGGTTTCTGGGAAACTACCCACCCACCCCTCCCTTGGATATGCATGTCCTATTAATGATTAACCATTAAAGTTATGGTGAAGTGTGGGAGAGGGGTGGGGGTTTCCCAGAAACCGGGATTGATCCAAAATAACCCCGTTCAAACTACTTGCGTTGGAAAACACAGGGTGAATTAGCTCTACAATCGGCACTATCGACTAAGCTGATATGAAAACCCGACTGTTTTCATATCAATTTAGTCAATAGTGCTGCGGGAGAAGCTCTCGTGATCCGTTAAAATGTGAACTAAAATGCTTTCAACAGGAATTATTAAATAAATCTATGCTTAGTTGAAGCCGAGTCGAACCTTCACAGAAAACATATTGATCGAACTTCATCGCCGAATCCAAGCCTGATCCACAGCGTTTCAAATAAATAAATCATTTGAGGTCCGTCTTTCGATTCTCCTCGCCGATTAGCCTGATTTTCAGACGGTCATATAAAAGTTGGTTCTCTTTCTTCTCAAGATTATAGAGAGGAACATGTAGTATTTTACATTTAAAATAGTTTTTGAGCTTTCTGAGCTGCAACGCGAGCTTGATCGAACCAACTGTACCGACCCGAACCACTAAGAAAACTCGGTACAATGTCAGCGGCGTCGCCGAAAAGTGAATGAAAGGTTAGCCACTAATTTCGGTGTTCACCGGCCGGACACGACAGCACAGATTAAAATATATACCGTATAAATTTCTCGCAAGTGAGAACAGCTTTTCTGCTGCTTTTTTTGTGATGTTAGAAGTTTTATCAAGAAATACTTCACAAACATCCAGATCTTATTAGTGCCTAGCCAAATCGTAGAGAGAAAGGGGGTAATCTAGAGTCTACAGCAGATTTTTAAGCCTCCGAAGAGAGATAAGAAACACAGCTAAAGCTTGAATTCAGAGTGGACCCGGATAAAGTTTTTGAGTTTGTTTGACCAATCAAATCGCTGAACGGCGGACATTATTCGACCAATCAGATCGTCGGAACAAACACACACACATGAAATTTAATAGTATAGGTACTTCCTTTTTTCTAATTGATGTTCTTTGCCATGCATCTGTCATATTATAGTTGCCCAGATTACTTCAAAATGTGACGAGAACAGCACGCACCATTCGACTGCGTCTCGTGGCGTACCTCTCTATTCTCGTCACATTTTGACGTCATCTGTGAATCTTATAACGCTAAATATTCTCCATAATATGTTCTTTTATCAGATGAGGAGTACATAACGTCTCAAGTTGAAGATCTCTATGAGCGTGTGGACCAATATCAAGAACTGGATTCTAACAGACATGAACACGAGTACGAGCCTCTCTCGCTGTACAGCATGCCTATTCCCGCGCATGCGCCAGGATCCACCAATGCAGACGGACAGTCTTCTCATACATACGTTAATGGTAAGCTACGTTCAGTCACTATATTCTTTGTTCCACCTCAACACTACTCCTAAGTGGTCCATTCAAGCCAATTAATGCCTGAGATGTTAAACCGTTACAGGAGCCCATTACCAGGAGCGTCCATGTTCCCCATTGGGTCCGTTCCCAGCACAGGAGTAGATGTGGCTATATTTAGAATTGCATTTCGCGCGAAATAAACAAAGGCCATGTTGTCTTAGCCAATTTGCGGTGATGAGGAAAACAGGGAAGAGAATAATATCGATGCATTTCGACTGTACTATACGGTGCAAATTACGGTAGCGATTTAGCACCGAGATTGGTTAAGGAGATAATAGGCGAAAATCAAGTCATGCGACCTATATTGCATATTTGTGCCTTAAATATTGTATGAACCTCAATACAAGTAAACAGAAAGCGGTTTATGATTTTACATATCTTTTATTTTGCATTGAAATCTGCAATTTAGATGGTCACGTGACACCAGTGTGTTGGTAACTGTAAAATAATTATACGTAACTCGTCAAAGTATACAAATGACAAGTTTTAGAAACATTTGCTAAAACATTGCGTTTATTATGCATTATGCAATTTGGCCTCGTTTCCATGTAATCCCAGGCCTTAATTGGCTTGAGCATCCCGGCCCCCGACCCTTCAGATGATAATCGAACCACTGAAGGCATGTTTTTGCATCTGATTTATTGAACATTTCATTGTCTTGCAGTACGCATGCTCGATGCTCCAGTGTATGAAAACGTCGAGTAAGAAGCCAACGAACAAGCTGTTAAATCAATAGGCCTTAAAGGAATTGAAACAGTCAGTTGCTGACATATCACTTCAATAAACTCGTGGTCCCATGGAAAAGGCTTTACTGGATGGCAAAAAATCTTCAAAAACGCTGTTTTAGAAAGATCGATAACCGTGGAAAATAGTATTTACAAACATTAGATTAAATATAGTTGATAGTTGTTTAGGTCTGGTTAAAGGGGTACTACGCATGTATGGAGTCAGTGTTCGATTTGGTGGCTGTTAATTGATTACATACAGTTAAAGCGGTTTAAAAACTCCCCTACTTCAATGATTGATTGAAAGTATTTTCAATATTTTACTTGAAGACTTATATTTACACAGTTTATTAGTAATTTTTTGCAGATTTGCTTTGATTTTTACCATCCCACATGTGCGTGAGGTTCGTCAGTTCATTTAAGAATCGCTGATAATAACTGTGTCCGGCCCGGACATCTAATGTAATGGTCTCTCACCGTACCATGATACAGTCCCTTTAAAACATACTGTTGTGGGAAAATATTTTCTCTATACATTCGGCCTGGAAAAAAAAAGATATTTTTATATGATAGCTCGAAGACGATGACCAAGGCCAGGAGTTTAACGATGAAGCCAACAACGCGGAGCTCATAGTACCACAGTACTTGTTTAGCGCCTGTTTTACGCTTCCTCTTCACCGTATATTGGAATTGGGAGGAAGCAATATGATGAGAGGACATTTAAGATAATCAACGTTCGTGTCTTGTACAAGTTATACTTTAGCTAGTTTTCATGTAAGACCGTAACTCTGTAATTTGATTGGATCAGACGGACAAAAACAATGAGGAAGCCATTTTAAAGCCACGGCAAGACCGTAACTCTGTAATTTGATTGGATCAGACGGACAAAAACAATGGGGAAGCCATTTTAAAGCCATGGCAAGACCGTAACTCTGTAATTAGATTGGATCAGACGGACAAAAACAACGAGGAAGCCATTTTAAAGCCACGGCAAGACCGTAACTCTGTAATTTGATTGGATCAGACGGACAAAAACAATGAGGAAGCCATTTTAAAGCCACGGCAAGACCGTAACTCTGTAATTTGATTGGATCAGACGGACAAAAACAATGAGGAAGCCATTTTAAAGCCACGGCAAGACCGTAACTCCGGTTGGAATAGTAAAACCTGTACATACTTGTAGAACTGATAGAACTGGTAGAACCACTAGATGTGATGGACCTTGGCGAAGTGTTTGGACCATTAGAACCAGTTGATCTGGAAAAACTAGTGGAAGAGTTTGAACTGGTAGTTACTAGATCTGGTAAAACTAGTTGGGGTACAGTTTGAACCGGTAGAACTGGTAAGATCTGGTAAAACTAGGGAACAGTTTGAACCGGTAGAACTGGTAGAACCAATAGGTCTGGTAAAACTAGTTGGGGAACAGTTTGAACCGGTAGAACTGGTATAACCAGAAGATCTGGTAAAACTAGGGAACAGTTTAAACCGGTAGAACTGGTATAACCAGTAAATCTGGTAGATTTGGCAGTCTGCTGGTCCTTGTCCAAAGAAACAATTTTCTACTCAGATAACATTCCCTGAGAACGTTAAAGTAAATGGCTCAATGCTCATTTCTATGTTTCAGGCATAGACCAAATTCAAATATGGCGTTGTCATCACTTTATAATACGACAATTGCATTATGACGTCATTTAGTTACAACTACCAGAATCCTTTTTGAATTATTTTCTCATTCAGATTTGAGAATACCAAGACAATGGTCTAAACAGGCCCTTTGCAGGACCTGGTCACGTGACC
The DNA here is from genome assembly GCA_030867875.1 of Actinernus sp. WN-2022. NCBI lineage: Eukaryota > Metazoa > Cnidaria > Anthozoa > Actiniaria > Actinernidae > Actinernus > Actinernus sp. WN-2022. The sequence goes on from JAOWCC010001679.1 coordinate 26,662,945, forward strand.
TTTTTAGCCTGTCAATAAAAATAATTGGCGCTAGAACAACATGTTAGAAATGTAAAGAGCGTTTTAGGTTCATATCTTTAAAACTGAAGGAATGGCGAATTTTTGAAAACTCTAAATTTAACAGAGTTTGTGAGGCTGGCTGGTACGGCCTTTTTACTAATTTTGGCTTGCTCTTTCCATTTCTGGCATCCATGTTCGTCTTCTAGCGCCAATTTCTTTTGATTAACAGGCTAAAAGGTCACGTGACCAGGTCCTGCAAAGGGCCTATTAGTTGAACAAAACGATCCACGCGAGGACTTCTGGTAGTTGTAGTATGTGACGCCATCATGCAACTGTCCTATTGACTTTAAGGTCGGTACAGACGAAGGGACAAGTCCTTTCAAATCAAACTGGTTTGAATTGAAGGGACAAGTCCCTGGGACAAAATGACAAGATTTTTCTTAGTTCACATGAGGGGACTTGTCCCGCGACTTGTCCCTTCGTGTGTACGCAACAAGAGATTTGTCTCCAGGACTTGTCCCTTCGTGTGTGCCGACCTTTAGTCTTAGCTTTTGCTTTCCATGATGACAAAATTTAAATAAATATATACATGTATTATTAATAAAATGGTAAAATTAAACGTTCTTCACTACATCATGAACAAACTTTAGAATTGTATATAGGAATTATTTTAGTCTGTATATTTTTTAAATAAAAATGATAGTTTTACTGCTACTTTAAATCTATGTCTCTTCTTTAACTAAATTCAACCCAAAATGAAGTGTAATAATGCAAACCTTTCGGTTTCCGAGTAATTACTTATTTTCAGGGGCCTGGAATCAAGTAGCCCCATGGCCAGAATAAATGAACGAGATGCCAAGATTCCTTGTTTGAAGTTCATGTGCTTATTTATCTTCATGGGGTCCTGATTTATCGATTGAAAACACTTATTCATATTCGGTTCCTAAGTATCCCGAATATTGATTGGTTGATTCAGCTGCAGCAGGAGGCCATTACCCGGAGCGTCCATCTGTCATGTATTCGCGATGCAGCGTTTTCCCAGACCGGGTTATTTTTAGATTTCACATCTCGTTCGCTTTCATCGCGGAATGTTGTCAACAAAAGATGCCTCGTTAGCTTCTCTTGTTTGGTCAACCAGCATAGCTGCAACATCGTTAATCATTTTAGCGGAAACAGAACTTGCGGGGAACTCATTCTAAAAATAACCCGGTCTATAAAAACGCTGCTTCATAGACGTGTGTAGTGAGCATGTGTAGTGCTGTTCAACAGCAAATCCCAACATGGCTGCTCGGTTTCCAGAATGTTCAGAGGAGGAAATTGCGAGCATTTTGGATGCCCAATGTAGCAAAAAGACGAATTGTTTACTGAATATTAAAACGATTATTGGAACTGCGGCTATCGCAAAGTATGATGAATTGCGGTCTGACTACCAGTTCTGTCTTCGGCATCGGCAAATAACTGTTACCTCGCCACAGACAATTCATCATAATTTGCTCAGCCTCGTCCAATAATTGCTTATTATCAGTTGACTCCTAGTCGCCCCGAATTCTGATTGGTTGATTCACCTGCAAATAACTGTGTACAAATAACTGTTTTCTGCAAATACTTTTCTGAGCATGCATACTATTGACCGCTCCGTTTTGTGAACATGCAGAGTTTTCCGAGGCTCAAATTTTCAGTTTCGAAACAATGGAGGTAAAGCTATGTTTTGTCGAATGACAAAACAATTATTATAATATAGATACGATAGTACGCGCGCTCTGATTGGCTAAAAAGCCATGTTTTATCAGAGTATATAACATAGTTTGCCGTGTTTTATTGTTTTCAACTGGCGGTTCCTTTCATCTCGCCCGTAAAACTATAAACTATGAAAATATCCAATCAAAACGAGTTGAGGAATTGGTTGCGCGCGCTCATGACGCCATCCACGTGGGTGTCCTTTAATAACACACGGCTCTTGACCAATCAGAGCGCGCGTTTCGGGCTGATTAGTGTATAATTAACAAATAAAGAAGCCTTAGTCATGTTTTATACTATCATGAAACACGATGGGCATTTGAGAACATGAGAGAAATGTTAAAGAACAAGCCGAAGGCGCGTGCTTTCAACATTTCTCGAGTGTTCTCAAATGACCAGAGTGTTTTATGATAGTATAAAAAGTAGTAAGTCAACTAGCGGTTCTGGCGCAGCTTGAGCACTATTTTGTCACGACCAATTAGCAATTGTTGTATTTTGTTGGGTTTTCATCTAGCAATAGACAAAAAAGCAAAAGCAACGGACCGGTTCTGGCGCAGTTTAACGCTATTTTGTCACGACCAATTAGCAATTGTTGTATTTTGTTGGTTTTTATCTAGCAATAGACAAAAAAGCAAAAGCAACGGACCGGTTCTGGTGCAGTTTTAACGCTATTTTGTCACGACCAATTAGCAATTGTTGTATTTTGTTGGTTTTTATCTAGCAATAGACAAAAAAGCAAAAGCAACGGACCGGTTCTGGCGCAGTTTAACGCTATTTTGTCACGACCAATTAGCAATTGTTGTATTTTGTTGGTTTTTATCTAGCAATAGACAAAAAAGCAAAAGCAACGGACCGGTTCTGGCGCAGTTTTAACGCTATTTTGTCACGACCAATTAGCAAATTGTTGTATTTGTTGGTTTTTCATCTAACAATAGACAAAAAAGCAAAAGCAACGGACCGGTTCTGGCACAGCTACACAAGTATATATCGGTAGGAATACATCTATCTATCTAGAGAAGGACCATGCCAGGAAAAAGCGAAATTCCACAATCGGCCTACACGGAGATACGAACAGGCGGGCTAGGATACAGAGAAGCTAGAAGGAGATACAACATTGGGCACAAACGATACAAAAAGATCCAGCAAGGAGAGGAGGGCCCACTCTCTATCGTACCATCCCCACCTCCCCAACCTCCAATCGTACCACCACCCATTTCCTTTCGAAAGCTCGTGCAAGACACCAGTGGCGAATTTCTCGAGATTCTCCAAAAACTACTACGAGGCCGCCCAGACCTATTTCTATCCCACAAAGAATACAAGCTCTTGGTAGAGGCAAAAGACGCAAAGCAGTACTACACTTTCGTCCATCTACGGGATTTTCCTCGCCAGCTTCGCGAGATCTATAGGCTACAATACCACTATTTCCTAGCCACCGGATATGTACAAGACGTCCTAGATATGCGAATCCACAAAGTCGGCAGGTCTGGATTTGTATCATTCGAGCGGCTTCTACTACCAGAAAACTACGAGCGGTTTCTACAACCAGGATTCTACGAGCAACAGCCAACAAATTCGCTGGAACCGGATGGCGGTGCACAAGCATCTACAGTCGAGCACCTCGATACTAGTTGCAGATGTGGCTCCAAAGACCATAGAACCCGCAGCGAAATGTGTATACTCGAAAGGCAAGATATACAAGAGACACCCAGTTCGCAAACCACACGCGATATCGATATTCCAAAGCAGCAAGAGGACCTGGTACAGCTACCAAAAGAGATTCTATACAAAAAGCAGTGTGGAACATCGAAAACAAAGACGACATGTGTTGCTACTGGTGTATTCGAGTATCCATGAAATTGCAAGCACTCCAGGAGGCATGTCCGTGCGACAAAGGAGACGATTGTCTATGGCACCGGATATAGGCCACGCGAGCCAAAAGAACAAGAGCAACAAACAAAGAAAAAGCAAAAGCAACAAAAAAAAGCAAAAGCAACAGACAAAAGCAATAGGCTGCAGCAAAGAAACAAAAAAAAGCAAAAGCAATAGGGGAAGCAAAGCAACGAACAAAAGCAAAGAAACAAGCAAAAGCAACAGACAAAAGCAAATAGGCAACAACAAACAAAAGCAAAGCAACAGGCAAAAAAAGCAAAAGCAACGGACAAAAACAAATAGACAACAGCAAAGCACACCAATACCAACAAACTAGCAAAGCATAGCAATACCAACAAACCACAAAGCATAGCAATACCAACAAACTAGCAAAGCGCAGCAATACCAACAAACTAGCGAAGCACAAGAAACTAGCAAAGCACACCCGAACCCATTGCAAACCTACGATTCTATTGCAAACCTACGATTCTATTGCAAACCTACGATTCTATCGCAAACCTACGATTCTATCGCAAAGCTACGATTCTATTGCAAAGCTGCGATTCTATTGCAAAGCTACGATTCTATTGCAAAGCTGCGATCCTATTGCAAAGCTACGACTCTATTGCAAAGCTGCGATCCTATTGCAAAGCTGCGATTCTATTGCAAAGCTGCGATTCTACCGCAAAGCTACGATTCTACCGCAAAGCTACGATTCTATTGCAAAGCTACAATTCTATTGCAAAGCTACGATCCTATTGCAAAGCTACGATTCTACTGCAAAGCTACGATTCTATTGCAAAGCTACGATTCTATTGCAAAGCTACGATTCTACTGCAAAGCTACGATTCTACTGCAAAGCTACGATTCCACTGCAAAGCTACGATTCTACTGCAAAGCTACGATTCTACTGCAAAGCTACGATTCTACCGCAAAGCTACGATTCTATTGCAAAGCTACGATTCTACTGCAAAGCTACGATTCTACTGCAAAGCTACGATTCTACTACAAAGCTACGATCCTATTGCAATGCTACGATTCTATTGCAAAGCTACGATTCTACTGCAAAGCTACGATTCTACTGCAAAGCTACGAATAGAACCACAAAAGATAGAAAACAAATCTCCACAAAAGATAGAAAACAAATGGAACTACGATTGTATTGCAAAGCTACGATTCTACTGCAAAGCTACGAATAGAACCACAAAAGATAGAAAACAAATCTCCACAAAAGATAGAAAACAAATGGAACTACGATTCTATTGCAAAGCTACGATTCTACTGCAAAGCTACGATTCTATTGCAAAGCTACGAATAGAACCACAAAGATAGAAAACAAATCTCCACAAAAGATAGGAAACAAATCTCCACAAAAAGATAGAAAACAAATCTCTACAAAAAGATAGAAAACAAATCTCTACAAAAAGATAGAAAACAAATAGAACCGCAAAAGATAGAAAACAAATGGAACTACGATTCTATTGCAAATACGATTCTATTGCAAGATCTACGATTCTATTGCACGGCTACAACCACTGCTCCAGATATCGTCCCTAGATATACATGTTGGAGAAACAGCTACATATATAGATATAGATACTATATACGATGCCACACAAGGCAGTTCTTTCGCCAGACCAGATCCAAAGTATTGCTTCGGGAGAGGTTGGTATTCGAGAGGCAGTACGACTCTACGGTATAGGACAAGGTAGAGCCTACCGAATCCAGAAAGGTTTGGAAACGCCTTCCACTGCTCCGACTATACAACCCGAGACCAAAATCCACGAGCCAATGCAGGATATAGCAATCCTAGATCGTATACTAGATCTAGAACAAAAAGTGCAAATCCTAGAGGAAAACCAACAATCCAATATAGTAGAAGATCCTATCCTAGAGTTGGAGATCCCAACCGAGCCAACGCAAGATGTAGCCCAACTACTAGAGTACATACAAGAACTAGAGACAGATCTAGATGTTGCAAATCTGCGAGCCGATATAGCAGAATCGAACCCCAAAGAAGTAGTATGGCCAAGTGTGCTTTTCTGCATCTTTGCTATATCCTACGCAACCATAGAATATCGATTGGCAGAAAATAGCAGGCACATAGGACCCACCAAATTGGAAGAAAAAAGAGCAAACACATAGAGCCCGCCAAATTGGAAGGAAGTTGACCAAACCCACATATACATAGACCACCACCCGACATGGAGTAGGAAATTGCCTACGTATGCGTAGTATCGTGTCTCTGTATGTGTAGTATCTTGTCTACCCACGTGTGTTCGTACCTGTAGAGGCGATACGATACTAGTCCAGACTAGCAAAAAACTAGCAAAGGTCTAGTCCGGACTAGTATCGTATCGCCTCTACAGGTACGAACATATGTGGGTAGACAAGATACTACACACCCAGAGACGCGATACTACGCATACGTACCTGGAGAAAGCAATCGCCAAAGATAGTAGTTCTTTTGTGGTGCCTATGGATTGTATTTGTCTGTAGATTCGTGGTGGTGGCCTGTAGGCTGGACGTTGTTTGCTATGGTTCGTATTTTGCCGTGCCATTCGTTTTCCTATCTTTTCCGGTGCCATTCTTTTTCCTATTTGTTTTCTATTTTTGCGATGCTACTTGTTTTCTACTTTGCTTTGCTATTTGTTTTGTACTTTTGCTTTGCTATTCGTTTTCTATTTTTGCGATGCTACTTGTTTTCTATTTTTTGCGGTGCTACTGTTTTCTATTTTTGCGGTGCTACTGTTTTCTATTTTTGCGATGCTGCTGTTTTCTATTTTTGCGGTGCTACTGTTTTTCTATTCTTGCTATGCTATTTGTTTTCTATTTTTGCAATGCTATTTGTTTTCTATTTTTGCTATGCTATTTGTTTTCTATTTTTTGCTGTGCTACTTGTTTTCTATTTTTGCGATGCTACTGTTTTCTATTTTGTGGTGCTACTGTTTTCTATTCTTGCTATGCTATTTGTTTTCTATTTTTGCGGTGCTACTTGTTTTCTACTTTTGCTATGCTATTTGTTTTCTATTTTTGCTGTGCTACTTGTTTTCTATTTTTGCAATGCTATTTGTTTTCTATTTTTGCTATGCTATTTGTTTTCTATTTTTTTGCTGTGCTATTTGTTTTCTATTTTTGCTGTGCTACTTGTTTTCTATTTTTGCGATGCTACTTGTTTTCTATTTTTGCGTTGTTTGTGGTGGTCTACATAGGCAATTTCCTACTCCATGTCGGGTGGTGGTCTATGTATATGTGGGTTTGGTCTACTTCCTTCCAATTTGGCGGGCTCTATGTGTTTGCTCTTTTTTCTTCCAATTTGGTGGGTCCTATGTGCCTGCTATTTTCTGCCAATCGATATTCTATGGTTGCGTAGGATATAGCAAAGATGCAGAAAAGCACACTTGGCCATACTACTTCTTTGGGGTTCGATTCTGCTATATCGGCTCGCAGATTTGCAACATCTAGATCTGTCTCTAGTTCTTGTATGTACTCTAGTAGTTGGGCTACATCTTGCGTTGGCTCGGTTGGGATCTCCAACTCTAGGATAGGATCTTCTACTATATTGGATTGTTGGTTTTCCTCTAGGATTTGCACTTTTTGTTCTAGATCTAGTATACGATCTAGGATTGCTATATCCTGCATTGGCTCGTGGATTTTGGTCTCGGGTTGTATAGTCGGAGCAGTGGAAGGCGTTTCCAAACCTTTCTGGATTCGGTAGGCTCTACCTTGTCCTATACCGTAGAGTCGTACTGCCTCTCGAATACCAACCTCTCCCGAAGCAATACTTTGGATCTGGTCTGGCGAAAGAACTGCCTTGTGTGGCATCGTATAGTATCTATATCTATATATGTAGCTGTTTCTCCAACATGTATATCTAGGGACGATATCTGTAGCAGTGGTTGTAGCCGTGCAATAGAATCGTAGATCTTGCAATAGAATCGTATTTGCAATAGAATCGTAGTTCCATTTGTTTTCTATCTTTTGTGGTTCTATTTGTTTTCTATCTTTTTGTAGAGATTTGTTTTCTATCTTTTTGTAGAGATTTGTTTTCTATCTTTTTGTGGAGATTTGTTTCCTATCTTTTGTGGAGATTTGTTTTCTATCTTTGTGGTTCTATTCGTAGCTTTGCAATAGAATCGTAGCTTTGCAGTAGAATCGTAGCTTTGCAATAGAATCGTAGTTCCATTTGTTTTCTATCTTTTGTGGAGATTTGTTTTCTATCTTTTGTGGTTCTATTCGTAGCTTTGCAGTAGAATCGTAGCTTTGCAATACAATCGTAGTTCCATTTGTTTTCTATCTTTTGTGGAGATTTGTTTTCTATCTTTTGTGGTTCTATTCGTAGCTTTGCAGTAGAATCGTAGCTTTGCAATAGAATCGTAGCTTTGCAATAGAATCGTAGCTTTGCAATAGAATCGTAGCTTTGCAATAGAATCGTAGCTTTGCAATAGAATCGTAGCTTTGCAATAGAATCGTAGCTTTGCAATAGAATCGTAGCTTTGCAATAGAATCGTAGCTTTGCAATAGAATCGTAGCTTTGCAATAGAATCGTAGCTTTGCAATAGAATCGTAGCTTTGCAGTAGAATCGTGGCTTTGCAGTAGAATCGTGGCTTTGCAATAGAATCGTGGCTTTGCAATAGGATCGTAGCTTTGCAATAGGATCGTAGCTTTGCAGTAGGATCGTAGCTTTGCAATAGAATCGTGGCTTTGCAGTAGAATCGTGGCTTTGCAGTAGAATCGTGGCTTTGCAGTAGAATCGTAGCTTTGCAATAGAATCGTAGCTTTGCAATAGAATCGTGGCTTTGCAGTAGAATCGTGGCTTTGCAGTAGAATCGTGGCTTTGCAGTAGAATCGTAGCTTTGCAATAGAATCGTAGCTTTGCAATAGAATCGTGGCTTTGCAATAGAATCGTGGCTTTGCAGTAGAATCGTAGCTTTGCAGTAGAATCGTAGCTTTGCAGTAGGATCGTAGCTTTGCAATAGGATCGTAGCTTTGCAATAGGATCGTAGCTTTGCAATAGGATCGTAGCTTTGCAGTAGGATCGTAGCTTTGCAATAGAATCGTAGCTTTGCAATAGAATCGTAGCTTTGCAGTAGAATCGTAGCTTTGCAGTAGAATCGTAGCTTTGCAGTAGAATTGTAGCTTTGCAGTAGAATCGTGGCTTTGCAATAGAATCGTGGCTTTGCAATAGGATCGTAGCTTTGCAATAGGATCGTAGCTTTGTAGTAGAATCGTAGCTTTGCAGTAGAATCGTAGCTTTGCAGTAGAATCGTAGCTTTGCAGTAGAATTGTAGCTTTGCAGTAGAATCGTGGCTTTGCAATAGAATCGTGGCTTTGCAATAGGATCGTAGCTTTGCAATAGGATCGTAGCTTTGTAGTAGAATCGTAGCTTTGCAGTAGAATCGTAGCTTTGCAGTAGAATCGTAGCTTTGCAATAGAATCGTAGCTTTGCAATAGGATCGTAGCTTTGTAGTAGAATCGTAGCTTTGCAGTAGAATCGTAGCTTTGCAGTAGAATCGTAGCTTTGCAATAGAATCGTAGCTTTGCGGTAGAATCGTAGCTTTGCAGTAGAATCGTAGCTTTGCAGTAGAATCGTAGCTTTGCAGTAGAATCGTAGCTTTGCAGTAGAATCGTAGCTTTGCAGTAGAATCGTAGCTTTGCAATAGAATCGTAGCTTTGCAATAGAATCGTAGCTTTGCAGTAGAATCGTAGCTTTGCAATAGGATCGTAGCTTTGCAATAGAATTGTAGCTTTGCAATAGAATCGTAACTTTGCGGTAGAATCGTAGCTTTGCGGTAGAATCGCAGCTTTGCAATAGAATCGCAGCTTTGCAATAGGATCGCAGCTTTGCAATAGAGTCGTAGCTTTGCAATAGGATCGCAGCTTTGCAATAGAATCGTAGCTTTGCAATAGAATCGCAGCTTTGCAATAGAATCGTAGCTTTGCGATAGAATCGTAGGTTTGCGATAGAATCGTAGGTTTGCAATAGAATCGTAGGTTTGCAATAGAATCGTAGGTTTGCAATGGGTTCGGGTGTGCTTTGCTAGTTTCTTGTGCTTCGCTAGTTTGTTGGTATTGCTGCGCTTTGCTAGTTTGTTGGTATTGCTATGCTTTGTGGTTTGTTGGTATTGCTATGCTTTGCTAGTTTGTTGGTATTGGTGTGCTTTGCTGTTGTCTATTTGTTTTTGTCCGTTGCTTTTGCTTTTTTTGCCTGTTGCTTTGCTTTTGTTTGTTGTTGCCTATTTGCTTTTGTCTGTTGCTTTTGCTTGTTTCTTTGCTTTTGTTCGTTGCTTTGCTTCCCCTATTGCTTTTGCTTTTTTTTGTTTCTTTGCTGCAGCCTATTGCTTTTGTCTGTTGCTTTTGCTTTTTTTTGTTGCTTTTGCTTTTTCTTTGTTTGTTGCTCTTGTTCTTTTGGCTCGCGTGGCCTATATCCGGTGCCATAGACAATCGTCTCCTTTGTCGCACGGACATGCCTCCTGGAGTGCTTGCAATTTCATGGATACTCGAATACACCAGTAGCAACACATGTCGTCTTTGTTTTCGATGTTCCACACTGCTTTTTGTATAGAATCTCTTTTGGTAGCTGTACCAGGTCCTCTTGCTGCTTTGGAATATCGATATCGCGTGTGGTTTGCGAACTGGGTGTCTCTTGTATATCTTGCCTTTCGAGTATACACATTTCGCTGCGGGTTCTATGGTCTTTGGAGCCACATCTGCAACTAGTATCGAGGTGCTCGACTGTAGATGCTTGTGCACCGCCATCCGGTTCCAGCGAATTTGTTGGCTGTTGCTCGTAGAATCCTGGTTGTAGAAACCGCTCGTAGTTTTCTGGTAGTAGAAGCCGCTCGAATGATACAAATCCAGACCTGCCGACTTTGTGGATTCGCATATCTAGGACGTCTTGTACATATCCGGTGGCTAGGAAATAGTGGTATTGTAGCCTATAGATCTCGCGAAGCTGGCGAGGAAAATCCCGTAGATGGACGAAAGTGTAGTACTGCTTTGCGTCTTTTGCCTCTACCAAGAGCTTGTATTCTTTGTGGGATAGAAATAGGTCTGGGCGGCCTCGTAGTAGTTTTTGGAGAATCTCGAGAAATTCGCCACTGGTGTCTTGCACGAGCTTTCGAAAGGAAATGGGTGGTGGTACGATGGGAGGTTGGGGAGGTGGGGATGGTACGATAGAGAGTGGGCCCTCCTCTCCTTGCTGGATCTTTTTGTATCGTTTGTGCCCAATGTTGTATCTCCTTCTAGCTTCTCTGTATCCTAGCCCGCCTGTTCGTATCTCCGTGTAGGCCGATTGTGGAATTTCGCTTTTTCCTGGCATGGTCCTTCTCTAGATAGATAGATGTATTCCTACCGATATATACTTGTGTAGCTGTGCCAGAACCGGTCCGTTGCTTTTGCTTTTTTGTCTATTGTTAGATGAAAAACCAACAAATACAACAATTTGCTAATTGGTCGTGACAAAATAGCGTTAAAACTGCGCCAGAACCGGTCCGTTGCTTTTGCTTTTTTGTCTATTGCTAGATAAAAACCAACAAAATACAACAATTGCTAATTGGTCGTGACAAAATAGCGTTAAACTGCGCCAGAACCGGTCCGTTGCTTTTGCTTTTTTGTCTATTGCTAGATAAAAACCAACAAAATACAACAATTGCTAATTGGTCGTGACAAAATAGCGTTAAAACTGCACCAGAACCGGTCCGTTGCTTTTGCTTTTTTGTCTATTGCTAGATAAAAACCAACAAAATACAACAATTGCTAATTGGTCGTGACAAAATAGCGTTAAAACTGCGCCAGAACCGGTCCGTTGCTTTTGCTTTTTTGTCTATTGCTAGATGAAAACCCAACAAAATACAACAATTGCTAATTGGTCGTGACAAAATAGTGCTCAAGCTGCGCCAGAACCGCTAGTTGACTTACTACTTTTTATACTATCATAAAACACTCTGGTCATTTGAGAACACTCGAGAAATGTTGAAAGCACGCGCCTTCGGCTTGTTCTTTAACATTTCTCTCATGTTCTCAAATGCCCATCGTGTTTCATGATAGTATAAAACATGACTAAGGCTTCTTTATTTGTTAATTATACACTAATCAGCCCGAAACGCGCGCTCTGATTGGTCAAGAGCCGTGTGTTATTAAAGGACACCCACGTGGATGGCGTCATGAGCGCGCGCAACCAATTCCTCAACTCGTTTTGATTGGATATTTCCATAGTTTATAGTTTGCGATTATTACATAAAACAAATAGACTCATTCTGCTGTGTGTTTGTCCTCTAATAGATGCACACACAGATGACGCCAACACGTAAAGAACATCAGTTACTCGACTGCGTCTCGTGGCGCACTTCTTTGTTCTCTTCACGTTGTGACGTCATCTGTACATCTATAAGAGAACATCAGTTACTCGACTGCGTCTCGTGGCGCACTTCTTTGTTCTCTTCACGTTGTGACGTCATCTGTACATCTATAAGAGAACATCAGTTACTCGACTGCGTCTCGTGGCGCACTTCTTTGTTCTCTTCACGTTGTGACGTCATCTGTACATCTATAAGAGAACATCAGTTACTCGACTGCGTCTCGTGGCGCACTTCTTTGTTCTCTTCACGTTGTGACGTCATCTGTGCATCTAAAAGAGAACATCAGTTACTCGACTGCGTCTCGTGGCGCACTTCTTTGTTCTCTTCACGTTGTGACGTCATCTGTACATCTATAAGAGAACATCAGTTACTCGACTGCGTCTCGTGGCGCACTTCTTTGTTCTCTTCACGTTGTGACGTCATCTGTACATCTATAAGAGAACATCAGTTACTCGACTGCGTCTCGTGGCGCACTTCTTTGTTCTCTTCACGTTGTCGCGTCATCTGTACATCTATAAGAGAACATCAGTTACTCGACTGCGTCTCGTGGCGCACTTCTTTGTTCTCTTCACGTTGTCGCGTCATCTGTTCATCTATAAGAGAACATCAGTTACTCGACTGCGTCTCGTGGCGCACTTCTTTGTTCTCTTCACGTTGTCGCGTCATCTGTACATCTATAAGAGAACATCAGTTACTCGACTGCGTCTCGTGGCGCACTTCTTTGTTCTCTTCACGTTGTCGCGTCATCTGTTCATCTATAAGAGAACATCAGTTACTCGACTGCGTCTCGTGGCGCACTTCTTTGTTCTCTTCACGTTGTCGCGTCATCTGTTCATCTATAAGAGAACATCAGTTACTCGACTGCGTCTCGTGGCGCACTTCTTTGTTCTCTTCACGTTGTCGCGTCATCTGTACATCTATAAGAGAACATCAGTTACTCGACTGCGTCTCGTGGCGCACTTCTTTGTTCTCTTCACGTTGTCGCGTCATCTGTTCATCTATAAGAGAACATCAGTTACTCGACTGCGTCTCGTGGCGCACTTCTTTGTTCTCTTCACGTTGTCGCGTCATCTGTTCATCTATAAGAGAACATCAGTTACTCGACTGCGTCTCGTGGCGCACTTCTTTGTTCTCTTCACGTTGTCGCGTCATCTGTACATCTATAAGAGAACATCAGTTACTCGACTGCGTCTCGTGGCGCACTTCTTTGTTCTCTTCACGTTGTCGCGTCATCTGTTCATCTATAAGAGAACATCAGTTACTCGACTGCGTCTCGTGGCGCACTTCTTTGTTCTCTTCACGTTGTCGCGTCATCTGTTCATCTATAAGAGAACATCGGTTACTCGACTGCGTCTCGTGGCGCACTTCTTTGTTCTCTTCACGTTGTGACGTCATCTGTACATCTATAAGAGAACATCCGTTACTCGACTGCGTCTCGTGGCGCACTTCTTTGTTCTCTTCACGTTGTGACGTCATCTGTGCATCTATAAGAGAACATCAGTTACTCGACTGCGTCTCGTGGCGCACTTCTTTGTTCTCTTCACGTTGTGACGTCATCTGTGCATCTATAAGAGAACATCAGTTACTCGACTGCGTCTCGTGGCGCACTTCTTTGTTCTCTTCACGTTGTGACGTCATCTGCATGTGCATCTATAATAGGATAGACGCAGAATCTATTTGTTAAATATTATGAACTTCCCGTGTCTCGCTATTAGTTATTTGACTCTGCTTTCTGTATTGGCAAATAACTAGACCTTAAGCGCCAGACGTTCACGAGTCACGGAAGGCATACGGAAGTCAACATTTCCTTTTTTTGGCGCGTTTTGATGTCATCACGCAAGTAATGTCGAGTCTCAGCCGTATTGATCTAACGAGGTTAGACGAACGTCTGATTCTTACAGTGCGACTACTGTAAACGGGGCCACTTAGATAACGAGAACAAAACACATTGCAAAACGAAATAAAAGCACGCAAAGCACATTCATACGATTTTCTCCATTCAAAAGACTTCGACTTCAGAATTACCTTACCAGATCGAAGCTCGAGCAAGTTATTGTCTTCTACTCAACACTGATTGGCTCAAATAACCATAAGTGTTTTCGTTCTGCAAATTGATTGGTTCTCGTTGTCTAAGTGGCCCCGGACTGTAACTCTCACTGAGAGTAACAACGAAGAAATGCTTATTATATGGTAATGGGTATATGTATTAACCAATATTTCGGCTGGCATGGCCTGCCACGAACGCACTCTCGAACCCAGAGCCCTGCTCTTTTGTGCATTCTTTGGGGGGGGGGGGGAGGGGGGGGGGGGGAGTGGGTCTGGGTTTGTACCTAATTTCGATTTCAGGCCCCGGGTTTTGTGTAAAAATATATCGAATTCCGGGTTATAGACGAATAAGAATAATCATGATCAACTGCAGCGAACCGTAAGTTGACTGTTTTTGTATTACAGCAAATTTTAATTAGTTAAATTAGTATATATATTATAAACAAAAAATCGCATTAACTGCTCGTGCTATACTCAACTGCTCGTGCTATACTCAACTGCTCGTGCTATACTCAACTGCTATAGACGAATAAGAATAATCATGATCAACTGCAGCGAACCGTAAGTTGACTGTTTCTGTATTACAGCAAATTTTAATTAGTTAAATTAGTATATATATTATAAACAAAAAATCGGATTAACTGCTCGTGCTATACTCAACTGCTCGTGCTATACTCAACTGCTCGTGCTATACTCAACTGCTCGTGCTATACTCAATTGCTCGTGCTATACTCAACTGCTCGTGCTATACTCAACTGCTCGTGCTATACTCAACTGCTCGTGCTATACTCAACTGCTCGTGCTATACTCAATTGCTCGTGCTATACTCAACTGCTCGTGCTATACTCAACTGCTCGTGCTATACTCAACTGCTCGTGCTATACTCAACTGCTCGTGCTATACTCAACTGCTCTCGCTATACTCAACTGCTCGTGCTATACTCAACTGCTCGCGCTCGCCTAAAGGAGGGTGTAGATGGGGTTTACTGTTAACTGTCGTTGCCTCGTTTTTTTTAGTGTTAAGTGTTATAAAGCCCAGAATTTAAGTATTAGCTGTTAGGTAAAAATTAGCAGTTAAGTGTTGTAAAACATTTCAGAGATTAATAGACCCTTTCAGCTTGCTTGTTTGTTGCCCCATTTCAGACCACGTGATAGTTCTCCAGAGGTTTCAGTGCCTTGTTTTCCAATAATGATAGAAATTGGCACATTTAAGGCAACGTTTTCATTCTCGCGGTGCCTCCGGGGTAATCAGACTGTCGGCTCATGGCGCGCACGTTGGGGACTGGTCTGGGACGAGATTGATGATAATCTTGACAGAGATGAACTGGCTCTCCTCAGACTCCAAACAACAACGGTATCGAGATCAGGAAGAATGTTAAGAGCGACAGTGAGGCTAGATCTGTAAGGGATGGTTCTGACCACTTAAAAATAAATACCCCAAATCAAAGAAACTCAAGGCACGCGTTTTATAATGGTAGCCGAAGTGCCCTAACTGCTTTTCTGACTGGTGTCTGACCACGCCGAGCACAAATGATCGTAAAAACGGCCGGTTTTATATATATTTTAAAGTTTTCGACTGAATTTTGGTAGGTGTGTAAAGGAGTGTAAACAAAACATAGTCTGATAAGTTAAACTAATTATATAGCCATCACTATGATGTGTGTAAAGGAGTGTAAACAAAACATAGTCTGATAACTTAAGCTAATACAGCCATAATTGTGACGTCATATATCCTTTTCTAATAGGTTTCTTATATATTTATATTACCTCTGAAAACGATTTATTATATCTTTTTAATATCTCTTGTTCATGAGAATGAAATAATCGAAAACCCGTTCTCGTTTGGTTGAAGTAAACGAAAGTTATTAAATTTTGGTAATTTTCCCGCCAAAAATTGGGAAATAAATAGTATAAAACCATTTATGAAAATGTTGCTTGTTTTATCTTTTACAGTTCGAAATACTGGTGCATCATATTTTGCACAATAATAGAGCTCTATAGAAATAACGTGTTCTTTTTAGAATAAATATATTTGTGTACCCTTTTTGGAATTTTATCGATGAAATTCATTTGGCTAACACTCACAAGTCATAGTACTCTCTTTAATCTAATTTTTTATAGTTAAGCTTGAAGTATGACGTCACTAATAATAACGTCATAAAATAGTGAATCGTCCATAACTTTGAATATATTTATCGTAGAAAGTTCAAATTTTCGCCAAATGAATATATTTCATAAAGTCATTCTGATGACGTTATATGTTTGAAAAGTATTTTAAATGTTAATTTTCACCAAAAAAGGAGGCATTTCTTATGACGTCACAACAACGTCAGAATACAGAAACAATTGTCCCCAAAAATGAAGTTTTACTTTGTTACCAACCTGCCAACATTTCGTCAAATTTAGAGTAGAAGTAAGGAAATGGCGTTACTTTTACATTTTCTGTTACACTTTACCCCGCCGTTTTTACGGTAATTCGTGCCCGGCGTGAACAAGAGCCAGAATCACGTGATAGTTGGGATCTATCGTGTCTATCGTGCATGTCACGAGCTTGTTTTTAATAAATTCTGCCATTATCTTGACATTTTTAAGGGTATAAATAAATTTTACTGTTAGGGCAACATTTTAACTGTTAGCTGTGAAATGGCATAAAATTTAAATATTAGCTGTGAAATGCCCTAAAATTTAAATGTTTACTGTTATGCAGAACCCCCCATCTAGACCCTCCTAAAGGGTTGTGCAATCATTAGAACTTTCAAAATATCACTCAGTGGCTATAAATCCCTTATAGCACTCGCATTCATGCGATTTCCTCTACGTACATCACACTCCCCCAGAAATAAGCAGAATGTATGCAGACGACACTAGTATAACTGTCGCAGCAGCCACTAACGGGGAAATTCAGAACCTTTTAAATAATGCATTAGACAAAATCAGTGTTTGGCTTTGAGCAAATAAACTCAGCTTAAATGTCACTATTAAAACTGAATTCATGGCAATTGGTTTCCGAAGACTTGCGACACAGGTTCAAAATTCAATTCCTATACAAATTGGACAAATTGGGGAAGAAAGTATTAAACGAGTACCCAACACTAAGACACTAGGTGTTAATATTGTAGATCTCTCTTGGAGAGAGCTTGTAAATAAACTTACTCAGCAAATATCTGCAGGTTTGGGTGCCCTTAAATTCTTAATAAATGAAAACACAAGTATAAAAATTTAACAGACCATAGTAGAGTCAAGAATGTGATGTAAAGTGGTAAGCTGTAGTGCTAAGTGTACACGCCCTACGAGTAAAAGAGTAAAAGAGAAAAATAGTAGAGTAGAGTCATAGTAGGGTCATACTTCCATTATTGTATATCCGTTTGGGATGGATTAACCAAGAACTTTGTGATAAGCTGCAAAGGTTACAGAACCGTACAGCGAGAATCATCAATCAATCAGATTACGATATATATATCGATATTGATAAATAGACGGAAAAAGCAGAAAGCTGTACTAATGTACAAAATATTAAATGAAATGTTTCCCAAGTATTTAAAAGACCTATTTACATACAGAAATAGTGTCTATGACCTAAGGGATTTGACAAAAAAAAATAACCTACCCAAACCCAAAACTGATTTTCTAAAAAATGCCAGTATATCTTACAGTGGTGCCAAGGTCTGGAATCAGCTTCCAGATCAAGTAAGAACCGTCTGAATCTATGCGAGCCGTTAAGAGAAACCTCGTCCAAATGTGATCACCAGGTGCGCATTCTCAATCGTGATATGACGTGTTTTTATTATTATATATTTTTAATTACAATATTTATAATATTTCTATTACCATTCTGCCGTACACGGCTATCATGTAAATATATAAAACTGTATATTGCCTTCGTAACATTAGCTACTTTTTATATGTAAACAAGAGCCCATCTGGGCTTTCACTCGGGCCACATGAGATTGAAGATGAAATACACTTTCATTTGAAATCCTCTTAGTAATAACCAAAGGGAAGAATTATTAGCAGTCTTTAGGAGTGGCCGGTAGCGCGGTGACTTTCATTCTCTGCTCCCCTAGTATATATATACATGTATGTAATTTAATATTTTTGTTTTCTCGTATGTAAATTAAAGTAGTTGATCTTTTATTGAAAACACTACTTATTCATGTGTGTATGTATGTTCAGACTACTATCGTGCAGCTAGCTAGAGTCTTGAGATATCTGTCAGCAACTCGCAGCTAGTTAATAAATTAGTACTGTTCAGACCTAGTAACTTAGTAGGTTTTACTTTTTGTTTTTCCCTCTTCTGGTTTGTTTCTATCTCTAAAGAAGGCATGAATGGGGTTAACTGACTACTGACAAACAGCCTTAAAAATAACTGACAACTGACAAATGACGATTTTTTTACTGACAACTGACAACCGAAAAATAACTGACAACTGACAAATTTGGTTTTTGTGGGTCAAACATTGTAAATTTTCTCTAGTAATGATTAACTAGGGCTAACTGACAACTGACAAATGGCCAACATTTTAACTGACAACTGACATGTAGACCCCCCCATTCAGACCCTCTCTAAAAGATAGAAATTTGGTCTATAACTGCCCTTGGCGCAAGTGTTTCGTAATCGCAAATAATTGACCGCCAAAGTGCTCAATTGAAATTTCAACCAAAATATTAAAACTGTGCGAAAA
Source organism: Actinernus sp. WN-2022 (assembly GCA_030867875.1). NCBI lineage: Eukaryota > Metazoa > Cnidaria > Anthozoa > Actiniaria > Actinernidae > Actinernus > Actinernus sp. WN-2022. Next base: position 26,681,639 of record JAOWCC010001679.1, read on the forward strand.
ACTGCTACTGACTGGTGTTTGGCGATCCTCGTTATCCATGATGGATCAATTGACGTACAATACACCCGGTAGTTGTCATCGATGGGCTTTTAGCGCGCTAGATTCTATTCAAGCTACCTCGCTAGGTAGCCTGGAACTTCAAAGTATTCCACCGACCACTAGCTAGCTAATCACCGGAGCAGAAAAACTGTTCAGACTAAAGATGCTCGCTACCTCCTGTGGTTAGCTAGCTAGATTTACTAGCCTGAACACGGCCACACGTTTACAATTTAGTCTGCAGGTCCGATAAAACTGCAGGTTCCAGTCGTAAACAGTCCGAGTTTGACCAAAGTGAAACGATCGAGCTGCTCGCGTCCGTAGATATATATTTCTTCGTTTGCACTTTTGACATGATATAATTCTTCAAATGGCACCATTGTTTTATTTCTTATGTTTAATAATACAGTTCTCAGCTGTAAATAAAATAGAACATTCTATGGAAGATTTCTTGTCCTAAAGTTTGGAAACGTAACACATGCCTGATTTGACGCTAGAAAGTTCAGTACTCGCAAGGTCAATGTACTAGTGGCAGTTTACTAGTTTGCACTATCGGCTGTTATGGAATGGAAACATACTTTCACAGTTTAATATGTATGTCGATTGGTCAGAAGGATATCTTGTTTAAATGCTACGGTCCTTTCGGCATCAGGAAATTTTTAAACGGGAGTTTTCGTACAGTATTTCAAGCTATGCTGTAGTGCGAGTTCAGTTACGCCACAAATGTCGGTGAAACTAATACCGTGTTCATTATTATCGGTTTTCTCTATGGGTTCTCATGTATTCAATAATTACTTCTGGAGCTTCATATTTATGTCGATTGGTCACAATGATTTCCTCTTTCAGTTTTTCCCTTTAGTTTGGACATTAGGGATATATCCTTGGAGATTTCGTACAGTTTAGCGACCGTTGTGTCGAAAGTAGAAACGTTCGTTTGTCATGAAAGTGCGTAAACAAACTGTCACAAGCGGTTTCATAGCAGCTCGATGTTTGACTCCCATATAGTCGATGATAACTTATATAGCTTCATATGTACGTCGATTTCTCACAAGGATTTCCTCTTTCAGTTTTTCCCGTTAGTTTGGACATTAGGGATTTATTCTTGGAGATTTCGTACAGTTTAGCGACTGTGTGTTGAAAGTAGAAAAGAGCCCATCTGGCCTTTCACTCGGGCCACATGAGATAATTTGAAGATGAAATACACTTTCATTTGAATTTGATTGAAAATAGATCAAAAACTCGGGGAAATGTCCGGCTAAAACTGTATGAATAAATGTGAAATGAAACATAAATTTCATAGCAAGAAAAACATGTAATTCCTAATTAGAAAGCTCTTCTAAGTCCGCTTCTCAAATTCACAGACTGTTTTACAAAAACATTTGGGCAGTTCAGTTGACCTTTCAAATAATTTATTCTGAGGTACGCATACTCTAAATCACAGAGATGTTAAATAAAGCGATAATTAGAAGAAAAAGTACATTAACAGACAAACTGAGAGGAAATGTATTTAAATCTAAAAGAGTTTACTTTATACAGTACTTACGTAACTGAATCTTACGTAACTGAATCGTTCGTTTTGGTTCTATTGTTACTGTTGCTGAAAGCATTCCACCTTCGTGCACATATGCACTGAATCGGAATGAAAGTCGAAGCCTACCTCGAACTTAACTTTCAGCTAACCTGTTTCCTTTCATTCCACAATGAATAATAATCTCATAAAGTAAGCCCGTAGCTTTCAATAAATTTGCCAGTGTCTGAATGAAACAGCTAGATCTTTTCCAATTTCTCTCACGAGTCACGGCAGAAGACAGTCTCAAAGAACTTGAATTTTGATCCTCTTCACAGTAACGTTATTTAACGTCTCCGATCAATTCCTCTCTCTTTGCTGGCAGTTCATGCTTCTTGTTCGTGTACTTGCCCCACTGAGCCGTAACCACAAAACGAGCACAGCATTTCAGTTGGCATGCACTGCGTACATCTGCTTAACTAATTAGATTTGTAAAAATCTTAGCGGATCATGGAAATATTCCGCTTGGCTCAAATATGAGGGTTTCTGCCGTCAAAGTTCATTTTTTGTTTCAGTTTTCCCCATATTAGCAGACTTGTATAATGTCTCGAGCTCTCCGAATCCAGTAGAAAGACTCTGGTTATTCTGTCGTAAAACATGGACCTGACCCAAATTTAGGTTGTATTGCATAATTGCCCACGATGGAATAGATTTCTGACAATGACTATTTGAAATTGATATCTCCTTGTCTCGCCTAGTCTGAGCTTGGAACTTTCTTATCTGAGCACGCCTGAGGAAATCTAACCTTTGTTTGCGTGACCAGCACAGTGCAATCTGATTGGTTTGAATTTGACCTTTAACGCATGCGCAGAAGCCGTCTGACACTGATTAAAAATAATAATAATAACGACTTGCATTTTAAGACTCGGCGCTGCCACAGGCAGCCCGAGTAATAACTGATGATATTACCGTGTCTAAATACAGTTTATGTATGTATGCGTGCATATATCTATCTATGTATGTATTGCGGTCCCCATAACTGCATCGTCACTGAGTGTAATCGATATGCACTGGTGTTAACCCTCTTACAAGACTTGCTTGACTGATTTCAACTCCAAGTTTATATTCCCGACGCGACGTCATTGTGCTGTTTGCAATGTTGTGTGATTGTATATTCTCAATTCCCACCTTCTGGTACTAACCAAGAGTAATATTAAGACTTAAGCTTAGCTGAACATCAAATCAGTGTTAGTGTATTTCCAAAGGCGCCTGCAAAACGACTACATCAGCATACTAATGAGATAGATCCCGAGGTCAGGGAAACCCCCCCGCCAGGATCGTTCAACAAACGTGAGATTCGAGTAAGGCCAGAGTTAGTCTCCAACAGACCATCAGACGGAATACAGCATACTAAATGATTGAAAGCTAGCATCTTAATGCCTGCTGATACTGACGCACGAAATTTTAGTTTGGTTTCAGTTCTTCGTGTTTAAGTACAATACATATTCAGTACATTCTCAAATGTAACTCATTTCGTAAGCTTCCGTATAACCACCACTCAAGAAAAGCTACAAAAGCGCAATTTCACGTCTAGTGATAGTGTTAGAGACGTGCTGAAACGGGATCAGCTTCTGACCGTTTGTACTACTACAGACTAAATGTCTTTCAGTTAACTTCTCATGACTTTCCAAAGTTTCCCTTATAAACACATGATGACGTCATGCTTTTGAGATCACCACCAAGCCTCACTTTGACACAACGGTTCTTCTCCTCTGAGAATACCAAGACAATGGTCTAAATTAGAGTAACAAAAGAACATTGTGGTAGCGTAGGTATGTCGGCCTCGGCTACAACTTTGTGTTGTAACAGTTACATATATACCACAGTTTATCATGCGTAACCGCGGACCTGTTCCTGTCAGTGTTTTATAGCAGAAGAATATAATCGTCCTAAAGAATCATAATTACTCGGGCTGTCTGTGGCAGGCACGAGTCTTAATCTGCAGGCCGTTATTTTTTGTTTTTTGTTTTTGTTTCGTGCTGCAAAATTTCTGCGCATGCGTTAAAGTTCCAGTTCACACCAATCAGATTGCACTGTGCTGGTCACGCAACAACCCAGGTTAATTTATTTACATAATTTAATACAGTAAAATCAAGATGGTGGACCCGCGAGGGAATTTCTCTCAAATTTGGAGTCCCATCTCTCAAATGTAAGCAGTTTAATGTTTTATTTAACTTCACTCGTGCGAAAGCCTTCCAATTTCAACTGGCGCTATGGACCGCGTTTTTTACCCAGATGGCCAGTGATTTTATATACGACACGTACGACGGCCTGAAGCCAGTGAAAAGGCCAGGATCCGGCTAATCCACATATCGAATTGTAATTTAGCGTGGATTTGCTGCTCAAACGAATACCATACAACTGAATAAGAAGTCTTTAACAAAGCCAAATTCAACTCCAACTCAAGAGCAAAGCTGAGAGGGAAAGTGAAACTGAACAGTGTCTTGTCAGGCATGAAGGTACGGTGAGGTTGAAATCATTGCGTGTTTATATCTGCATTTCTTTGTCGATTTTTTGCGATAGTCAGTGTACTTTTTTACCAAGTCTATTTATATCCAGTGTTATCCTTCCGCTCATGATTATATACGTCAATCTCTGGAAGAATGCAGACATGCCAGTAGATAACTGCAAATTTTATTAAGTCGAAGAACCAGACATGTACGCGTACATAATCACATGTACACAGAGACGTGCTGCAAACACTCATCATATTATCATAAAACGAGTCGCAAGCACATCTTATTTACTTAAACGAATTTTAGGAAAAAGCAGAAAAGTGAGGCGAGTTAGAAAACAAAGCCGTAAGGATGGAGTTGAGAGAAATCAGAGATATTTTAAATAAATGGAGAAATAATTTGTTTGTAAAATCACGTCGAAAAGTCTGTAGGGTAACTAAAAGCCAAAGCGAACCAGAGGCAGAGGAAAATGTAAATTTCATACTACAGTATGTCCAATCATTTCACATACCCGAGCAGTTCTCTCCAAAAATCTGAATCATAAAAATAATCACTGCAAAATCATGCTGTCTTATTCAATGTCTCAGATGTATTTACCATTTTATTTTAATAGAATTGGATAAATTTTATCTGAACAAAATTTGGCCCATCACAGAACCAGTAAGCTCAGTGGTTAAGTGTCAGTCTGTTGTGCAGAAGGTAGTGAATTCAAATCCAGGTAGGACCTTAAAATAACTGGGAGAACTGGTACTGCATGCCTTTGCTCTGACATCTGCAAATGGTTCTACAAGCTTTGTGTCTTCTTGGATCACAATGTTAAATTGTAGGCCAACACTGAGAATGCAACCAAATCTCTGGTAGTGACCACTCTCAAGTGTAGTGGAATTATATAGTAATATAGATATAGAGTAAATGAATTTGTCCCCAATTATAGCAATACCATGCTAAATACATTGACTCTCTCCTCTGTTAGTAGTAGTACTAGTTCCCTTGGTGCCACTATATACATTTTATATATTATAAATATACAGGCTAAATCTAGTAGATTACATACTACATAAAACATAATCATGACTGCTGCCTTAAAAAATCTTTCTTATTGTTGTTGTAAATGGATGGGTAAATAATGTATGTATCAGCAGCTTCCATCAGGGGTAGATCCATGGGAACCTTGTCAGAATTAAGTGTTTGTTGCCCATTGGTCAGGGGGGGGGGGAGGGGGGGGGGGTGGGAAGCTCACTTTGGTTCATGGATTAGGAACCAAGGGGACCGACCTTGTATGAATGTTTACTAATTTTTACTAATTTACTAATTGCTACCGGCCACTCCTAAAGACTTCTAAATTCAGCTAATAATTCTTCCCTTTGGTTATTACTAAGAGTATTTCAAATGAAAGTGTATTTCATCTTCAATCTCATGTGGCCCGAGTGAAAGCCCAGATGGGCTCTTGTTCATTTATAAGTGGAAAAAAGTATAATATTGCGAAATGTCAAAACACGGTTGATGAACTCCATGTATGGAAGTTAAAGATTATTAGTCCGGCGCTGCTTTTTTCTATTTAAAGGGAGGGTAGGGTGGGGACTATCTTGGCGCAAGGGATCAAGGTAAAAGTTTGTGTTACAACTCGGGCGATCTCATTACTGGTCTCTGTCATGTCGGAGGGCCAACATTTTAAACATTTTGTGGGGAAGGATGCACCGGACCGCCTAGATGTGTACGATGTGTGCTGTCTCGTTCCCAGTCGCTACTAAGTTACTGATGATTTGCGGCGCGGTACTAAGATTAGCAAGTGCGCAGGGTGTCAAGGGAAGCCGCGCAAAGGTTCAGGGGAATTGCGTCCCGTGACACCCCGCGCGCTTGCTGGATTAGTACCGCGCCGCCCTAGTAGCGACTGGGAACGAGTCTGACGAACATGCACCACACTTTATATATAGGCTTATATACAATGAAAAATTGCTCGAAAAAGGACATAGCTTGATAGATAGATGCGTTCCTTGTTGAACTTTTCTCTTACTTTTGCAACAAAGACCATAATACTAGTTTTGCCACCGTATTGAGCATCTTGGGAAAAAAAGGGAATATGGTCAGATGTGTGGGATCGTGTTATATATCCAATTTAAGAGTGGGAGGGAGGGAGTTGATTTTGTGATGAACAAATATTGCAGCGGGTGCAAATTTGATTGAACATTATTCTTGGAAAACATGCATCACGCGCGCCCCTCCCCATCTCCCCTGCCACGTAACAAACAATCGGTTATGACATCTTATAAACCACTTTACATGTAAGAACTATTTAGAGATTACATTCTTATAAATGTTAGGTATGAACTTCCGTTGTGCTGACCTTTGCCGGGAAAACCCCAGCGTAAGATTGTAACTACAGGACAGGTCTGGCCATGTCCATATTACCATGACGTACTTCATGACGTCAGATTCAGATTCATTTTATTCGCACTATTTCATAATTGTACAAAAAGTTGTTACAGCAGTAGAAAACTAATAGATTACAGAACATAATTATTTTAATTTTAGATGATATGTCACGTAGTGGCCAAAGTAGCTGAATCTTTCGTGTTGGCCGCTACCACAGTGAAAATAGATAGTCGAGGAAAAGAATCAATAGAAAAAAGGTGAGAAAATATTGTACATACAATGTTGGTTAATACGCCATTATGTCATTAACTGTCATTTGTGGGGCATTCGATATTTTGAATCAGAACGTTGCACCCACCGTTCGGCTTTAGTCCAGCTACGCAAATATTCCACGCGCGGTGGGCTTTGGAACGTGTGGACGTTGATGTAAATTTTGTTGTCTTTGAATCTTTTTGACAAATGCTCCATTTTTGGCAAATGCCCCACTCCCGGGACAAACTGAGTTGTCTCATGCCCCATATATGCCATAGGGATTAAGAAGATACTCATACATTCATATTGCAAAGACAAGCTAGGTATATTATGCAGCTTCAGATGAGAATTAATTGTAGTTCAACCGAAACCAGCTTGTAGTTAAACGAACTTGCCGGCACTAATATATTATCCATAACCACTATAGCCGGGTTTCAATAATTGAATTTGCATCAGTTCCTTGACTTCCTTGTGTCCATTCTGTTTTAGGTTGTACTCTATGTGTCTTTTTCCCCCGTTACTTTTCTTTTGACCCAATTATAATTGGGGTGCCTCACAGCCTCCCGTGCACAGACTGGATTAGTTTCTTAGCTACTTCAGGGATCCCAGTATTCTCATTACTTTAACATGACTGTCTTAATTACATAGTATTACTACGGGTACAAATAAAGAATTGTTGTTGTTCAAATATAACGCTTCCATTCCAACATGGAACTCCTATACGCGACGACATCTTTATATTGGCAAACAAAGTTCTATCGGAGGTCTAGATGGTGGTCTACAAAAGTTGTACAAATTTTGGTTGTTCGCTCAGTTCTCATTTAACCTTCAAAAGTACTGGTTTTAAAAGAGTTAGCATTATTATGTTGGAATAGACCCTTCCACGGTTTCTTTGAACTTTTGATATATACATATAACAGCAAAACCGTCGATACTACGTCCATACAAACGTCTGTAAAATTTGCCGAAATTTTCCGAGTTTGCGGGCCTCTAACTTTGCTCCTATTCAAGATATAACTCTCAAATTTGGGATTTTGACTAAATTCGAGGTGCTCTTTTCAGTAGTATCGACGGTTTTGCTGTTGTACGTATACAGCTATTTCAATTAATGTTGTCTGGACACTGGGGAGGGCATAGGGTATTCCCAGGCCGAAATGAATTATGGTTACGAGTTATAGACGATTTAGCTTACGGTTTATTTATCCATTTTTAGCCTGTGTTCAGTCGTCCGACCCTATTCCCTAATGCCCTATCTCCCAGACAACATTAATTGAAATAGCTGTATATCAAAAGTTCAAAGAAACCGTGGACTTGCTTGACTGATTTTAAGTGCAATGGCATCTAACGTCATTGTGCTGTTTGCAGTGTTGTGTGATTGCATATTCTCAATTCCCACCTTCTGGTTCTCACCAAGGGTAATATTAAGACTTAAGCTTAGCTGAAAATCGAATCAGTGTTAGTGTATTTCCAAAATCTCAAAGTTTGGGGCGACTGCAAAACGACGACATCAGCATACTAATGAGGTAGATCCCGAGGTCAGGGAAACCCCCCGGCCGGGTCGTTCAACAAACGTGAGATTCGAGTCAGGCCAGGGTTAGTTTCTAACAGACCATCAGACGGAATACAGCAGACTAAATGATTGAAAGTTAGCATCGTAATGCCTGCTGATACTACAGAAGCTGCCGCGGAGGAGAATGCGGGGGAGTATGTGCCCAAAAATACAGGTTTGTTTTAGTTTGGTTTCCTCAAGTCCTTCGTGTAAGTACAGTACACATTCAGTGCATCCTCAAATCTATATTATTTTGTAATCTTCCGTGCAACCACTCAAGAAATGCTACAAAGCTTAAGTAATACACGTCTTGTGATGGAGGACTGATATATGATGCATTTCAGGTAGCTGGTTTTTAACTGAGAGACTTTTGATCAGAACGTTCTTATCAGTCTGATCAGTGAAGACGAGCTAATTTACGGGGTTTGATCGAGGCCGTACTGAAACGAAATCAACTTTTAACTTTGTACTACTATAGACTAAATGTCTCAAGACTTGACGATATCATGCTTTTGTGATCACCACCAAGCCTAAATTTTACACAACATTTTCTCTCCTTAGAGTAACGAAAGTATATCCTAGTTGTGTAGGCCGTAGGTATCATGCATAAAATCTATTCAGTCAAGGCTGCAAATTTGTGGTGCGATATACAATATGTACTCAGTTTATCACGCGTAACACGGACTGTATAGCTAACTTGTATCGCAAAAATCTTTACAGAAAAACAGGGATTCAACAAGTTTGTCATTTGCGACGAAGTGAGATCGTCGCACTTTGACGACTGCATTTGTTAGAGATCATGTTTCAGTGAAAATGCCAAGTGTCTTTTCTTTGAAGTTACTCAACCCGGAGCCTTTGTTTTCATGTGACCCGAGGAATTTTGTTCCTGTTTGTTTGTTCGATCAGCAGAAGGGCCGTCGATATTAGGGGGTGGGGGTAAATAGAAATTGGTATTCCAAGAGCAATTGATATTGCAGTGAAAACAGATATCACAATCGTCCTAAAGAAGCACAATTCATTCATAAGGTCTCATAAGTGTAGTATATGTATTTAAGAAATTGCCTGCTTGGCGGCTTTAGTGCAGCGAAGGAGTGAAAAGTATAATATTTAACAATTATTCACCGAAGTGGAGGTGAATAGTAATTTCTATTTTCAGGGAAGGTAGGGTGGGGGCTATCTTGGCGCAAGGGATCAATGAAGTAAAGCCCCTAAACAGAACCATTATATTTGAGCTGTGAAACATTGTTGACCCGATAAATGTTGCGACTGTTAATAAATAAATACTGTCAAGGAGAATTGAACTTTAAAACGAAACACCCTTGGGGGGGGGGGGGGGGGGGGGGGAAACGGGAAGTATGACCAAACTGTAGTCTTAAACTGACTGAGAAGTAACTAGGCAAAATATGTTTCAGCAAAAAAGATAGCTCCCAAGCTTCCCCGGCCGCGCCATCCCTGTGTGAATGTTCTGATATGCTTTTCAAACTTTATTTGTCAAGGATGGCAAAGGTCTTAAAATAACTGAGTAGATGGTGCTGCCTTTGTGAAACAATCTCGTTCTCAGTTTATCAGTCTCACCAGACTGTCACGAGTTACCGACGTTAAATAAAATTGCTGGGAAATTCTGTTAAATATCATAACAGGTCATATTGGCTTTAGGCTTTGCTCAGTGTTAGTTTGAGCCCCGCAAGTCCTATATTGAACTGACGGGCACTCATTTTAGGGGTAATAATTATGCGTATCTTTTAGAGGTCATTTTTAAAATGACCGTGAGAACCCCCGTCATTTTGGTGCCGGAGTTCCCCCCGGATCAATCCTTTGAAGAGGCGGAAGAAAAGCTGAAGAATCGAATCGAATAATTACAAGCAAGTCCTTTACTTTTTAAAGTAACAATTCGATGCGGAAATAGGCTCCTCAGGTTGCTCAATGACTTTGCTTGAACAAATTGAATTTTAAAATCAGTTTCTAAATTGTTGTTATTTTGTGTGTATACATTGAAGCTTACATCTGTCTACGTCTATATTTATGTTTAAAAGTTTACGATGAAAGCTTGTCAGTTAGCCCTAAGTTAATCATTACTAGAGAAAAATTACAATGTTTTACCCACAAAAAACAAATTTGTCAGCTGACACTAATATTTTATTTGTCAATAAACAGTTTAAAAACATTGTCAGACCCTCTTGTCAGAAGAAACGGCAAGTTTGACAAGTTTCTACTGAAATACTGAGAAAATATAGTAACGAAATAAGTTGAAGAAATGTAATAAATTAGTTTCAGGGAAAATTAAAGGACGTCAGAATGACTTCACTGCAAATGACCCGAAGAGTTTGCATGATTACTACGTTGAAAGGGAAAATTCCCAAAACTTTTCTTTGTGATATAGTTACTGAACCGTGATAGAACACAAAAGCCTTAAGACGTGATAACAGATAGAGCATATGACTTCCTGTATATTTCGGCAGCGAGTTTGGTAAAGGATAAGGGGGAGGGGGGTGAAATCAATAACAACGGTGAATGAGAGTAACCAAATTTTTAACTCAACAAAAAGTCGAAAGTCAAAGCTCATTTTTTTATGTTTCATTTTGATTTTAGCTTTCTTTTGACTTTTAGCTGCTGTTTCTACTCCCAACTTTATTTATAGCGTGAAAGTTTCTAGTACGTAGACCCTTCAACTGAATGTATATTGCTGTCTCTTAATCTTATGAAGGAATCTTATGAAGGCTTATATGTGCACATATTAAAGTGCACATATAAGCCCTACGAGGTTATTATTGATATGAAATATCTGAATTGAGTACACTGATATGTATGGCCAAAATGTTTTGATTCGGTCTTATATTCACCTCGCCTACATCACGACTGCGTAGCGGCGCAAAAGGAAGAGGGGAGGGGGAGAAGAGAGGAAGCGCCTCCTGGCGGAGTGATCCGTGATGGCTAGTTCTGATAAACCACCGAGAAAAACTCTTTATTGTATACTCAATTACATAAGACGTGGTTAGCTTCACAACTGAAAAAATAGGTACCCAGTGGGTACGTGTGTCTAAGGCCTAAGCAGATTGTGCTCCTAAAACTGCCACTAACACTGATCCTAGTTTTGTCAAATTATGCCAAAAATTATGCTCAAGTTCACAAATTATGCCTCCAGTTTCCAAAATTGTGCTTACGAAATGACAACGTTTCTGTGCATATAACAGCAAAACATAATTCAAAAGTAAATAATAACAATATTTAGCACGTTTTTTATAATGGCTTCTTAAATCACGTTTTTATAATAACTAGTCTAGTAACTAGGCAAGTCAAAATACTTGCGGTAGTTCCCAGTCCCAGATCCACTGAATGCAGTATACCCTGTAAATCCAGTAAACACGCACGCGCACACCGTAGCTTGCAATTATTCTTATTCTGTGTAGCAAAAGCACTTAAAAAGCAAGAATAAAAGTGTTATTGACTTTAATGCTTCAAAAAGTGCGAAATATTTATAATTATGCCCGAGCAGTGCTTTTCTGAAAAATTATGCTCGTTTTCTCCAATTAGGCCCAAAAATATGCTAGCACAATCTGCTTAGGCCTACGTGTGTCTACTGTATGCGTGTAAAACAAATGCACGGGTTTATTGAATGACTTTAGGAACATGCGCAAAGCACCGCTGGATTCTTGAGCATGATTGATTCTACCGCTATGGTTTGGTTTTAAAGCCCGAATTGAGTCGGGAAACAGTGATGATATTGAGTTCTTGTAATAGAGCACAAAAGAAATCTGATGGCGCTGAGTACATCCACCTAGAACTTCAAAGTATCTTTGAGAACCTTTCATTCGACCGATTTGACACATACCTCAAAAACTGTGACAAATTATGTTTGTACATGCTTACCAAAGCGAATCTTCCCCAGTAAACAAAACTCGTGGTATTGCAACCTCGTTCCCAGGCCTCCGCGCATCCAATATGGCGGCCGTAGATGCTGTATCACGTGATCAGAGTTAACGAACTGAAACCACGTTTCTCCCCCACGTGACCAAAGGCACGTGACACAATGAGCGGTAAAGTGACATGCAAGAAAACTGAGGCACACGGGTGCCGTTACACTATTGTTCTCTCGTTATCCGCCTGTTTCATGTACTTGTCAAAATTATCCAATTATGACGCGCTACATTTATTTTTGTGGAGCGCGAAATGTCGAAGGAGAATGTAAGTCCAGGAGAACATTTTTCTGAAAGGACGAAGACGATGTGAACACTACTCATAACGAATGTGAGAATTGTTTGCGTATAATATATGGAGGACAGATATATTCTAGCTACAAGTCTTACAGTAATATTATTAATCCTTCATCGAGTAATTATAGTTGCTTTGGAGTTATAATATCAGAAAAAATGGAATTGAAGCTCCAGATTGTCAGGCAGTTCGTTTCGAATCAGAAATACTTGTTCAAACGTTATGATTTTTTTCGGCATAGCATATTATCATCTACGTTGACTGCTGGAGAAGTTTCAGAGCATTCCATGAAAAATTATTTTTTCTCATGGTCAAAATCAGCTTTTAGGCAAGTCTTGGTTAGCAATCCATGTGGAAGAAAGCTGAAGAACCTAACAAATCCCGTCCAAACACTGTCCAAAAAAACCACCGCAGCATAATGAGAATAGTCTTGTGACCAATCGACATAAGTATCAAGCTGTAAAAATGTTATTGTACACCAGAAAAGTCCAGAGAACTTAACAGCATGGAATCGAGGCTGATATTTCTCGCATCAACTGCGGTGCACTGTCCTTCAATTACTGCACGAAAAGTACGGATAAAACATTTTCTGATGTCCAATAAACCACAGCAGCTGAAAGAGTATAGTCTTGTCACCAATCGACATAAATATCAAGCTGAAAAACTCGAGGGAATGTCGATTGGGGTTTTGGCATCAGAAATGCGATTGACGCCCAAGGACTCACATCCAATAGGAATTTCCTGTCTTCTGAGTGAACGAGAAAATAAAAGAACAATTGAGTGGTTGCAGGCGCTCTTCTCCCCTCCCCTTCTTTTCTCCCCCTCCCCCTTTTGCGCCACTACGCAGGCTAGAGGTGAATAAGAGACCGAACCAAACTATATTTTTATCCATCTATATGTATACTCAATTCAGAGATTTCAAATCAATAATAACTTCTTAAGGTTTATTTAAGAAATCTGCCTCTCGTTCCTGCAATTGCCACTACGACAATTTCTTTTGGCATTTTCCTGTCTCCCAAAATGACAAATAGAAAACAGAAACATCCAAATCAGCGATTTTTTTTGCCAAATTACTAAATTAGACTATGAACTTTGCGGAGAGTTTACCGTCAAAATCACGCCCACCTTCCTTTTCATCCAGTGGGTCGCTGTCATGACGTCATTTTGTTTAACACATCGCTCATTTAAAGGCATATTTCTATTCAAAACTTCGTTCTTTTCTTTCCTTTGACGAAAATAGTAAAAAAAAAAACTTTGCTTATCATTTTCGCGCGAGTTCCGAGCTGAGTCACAGGAATGGGTTCGCCTAACGATGGACATAAAACCTCAAGATTCGGACTCCGAAAAAGAAGACTTCCCGTCGTCATATCGAAAAATGGTTTGGACTGGAAAATATAGCAAATTTACAAATACGCAAGACATCGCTATATGAATATTTGATCGTAGTGGCACTTTAAGAAATTACATGCACATAGAAAACAGCTCATTTTACAAAGCCAAACCAAAGTTGGAATGTGCGGAAATCACTTTTGTAGGGGATTTGAGGCCACAAGTTTAGCTATGTGCTCAAACTGACAGAGTCTCGTTGCTTTCAAGAAACGTTTCTGTCAGTAGAATCTTGATTTGTTAAGTTTTATTATTACAGATGGAGGCCCCCGTGTGGTACATATAAATCTACATGGCGTGCAGGCACCGGTTCTCATTGGGGACAATGGAAACATAACCTACGTATCCCAACAAGGTTTGTAGCTCGGCCTGAAATAGGCAATAACAGGAGCCCGTAACCATGTTGTGGCCACCTTGCATAATTATAATGATAATAACGATAAAGATAATTAATAATAAAGATAGTAAAGATAATACACACTATGCATAATAATAATAATAATAATAATAATACACCCATTCCACGATAAACGAGGCCAATTAGTTTTTTGGGTGTCTTTGCGTTTCTGACCGCATATTTTTCATGCAATTCGCTTTTTTCTTTCTTGAATTTGAAGTTCTTATGTAAAACTTTCAATTCATTAAAAAAAAGGCAGTAAGTAAATGAGTTATCATAGCTAAATTTTGCTCCAAACAACGATTTTGTGGCACTTTTTTAATGTCCACAGTCGATAGCGCAAGAAAAGCGTTGCTGGATGAAGGTGTTGCTTCTGGCAGATTGTAGATCCGTATGGCGTAAATCGACCACGGATAACCATACTTTCGTTATATAGTAGACATCAAAAGGCCTTGGCCTCACTGGAATTGACAACATTATCGGATCAATGTCCACGATTTTTGCATAACCCCCGTTACCTAACATAAAAAATATATTGAAAATGGACGAAAAGGTTTGTACATTTGTAGCTTTGTCTCAAGTTGAACCCTCTTGTCCGTGCCTGATGTTGGAGGCTTTTGTTTTGGGAAGTTTGAATATTTAGCGAGAAATAATTTTTTTTCGAATCATATTTGAAGCGTAGAGATAAGAGAATAACCTCCGTTACCTTAATTTCCAGCAACTAATTAAATAACCTTACGATTTGAGTGTTTGTTTTTATAGAGTCGATGGATATGAACTTATTTAGGTATATAACTAAAGCTGGATGTCTGGCATAATGGCTTAGAACTGGTCTTGTTGAGCAAAAAATAACCTCCATTACCCAGTGTTACCATAACCTCCGTTACCCGACTTTCTGACATTTTAATTTCTGATGAAAGTTTACTCGGTTTTGAATTAATAATGAGAGTTCCAGGCCTACAATGATATTTAGTGCCCACTAAGTTGCTCGAGATCGAGATTGGAGCTAAGCCGTATCCCATATTTACCTCCTTTCTCCAGTCACCTATACAATAAAATCAATGTAGCGCAACTGAAAGTCAAATGTATAATGGGGGAGAAAGGATTAGTGTGGTATAGAAATGCATAGAAGTTTCTGGGCCTTCTTGGTGCAAAAAAACGGTGTAGTTATTTTTAAAATCGATGTAACGCAAAAAGTCACGGAGGTTATCGAATCTTTAAAACGAACTTCAGGTTATAAAAAGCCCGCAAATCAGTTTACATATGGCATTGGTATGCACTATTATGGGATAATTACAAACGCCAGAATGTAACGCAACTTCTGTTGTCTTAAGAAATACGATATACGGTACTTGTAACTTGACAATCCATTGCGCAATCTCTTTAGTAATCGCACATGTAGTTATAGACGTTCAAGTGTCCGAGTTTCGCCCCCAAAACAGCAGTTTGAGCTAAATATTTCTTGAAATAGCTTACGTTCAAGGTAAGTAAATATAAAATATAAGACACGAACTCTAAAATGACAGATTTCAACACGGTTCTGTTAAATAATGCACTTATTTTAAATGACTAATAATAGTAACGCAAAGAGTCACGGTGGTTACGTTCTATTTTCGTTCTATTTTTTAGGTGTTTTTATGTTTCTCTTGCCGGAAGGTAAGGTACAAAAAAGAGTATTGAATGATTACCTATACAATCTCTATGAGAAATATCGTGCAGAGAACGCAACCATCAAAATCTCCAGGTCCCTCTTTTACAAGCTACGGCCAAAGCACCTCCAGACCACCAACTTTTCAAGCCGCAGCACCTGCCTCTGCCAGAGGCATCAAAACATGGCCCTCCAGCTACGTGCCATCAAAGCCACCGGAATCGACATGAACGTCAGCCCGGACTCGTTTCTGAAGAACAAATCTGACGAAACTATAGAAGATATATGTGGCAAGCTCCCACAAATGATCAAGTTTGGTCAGTGGAAGAGGGTTGATGTAGAGGGGAAGAAGAAAATGCAAATAGTTGAGGAGGAACTAGACAAAGACAAGTTCGCAGATATGTGGAGAAAGTCTGTCAAAGAGTTTGAGAGCCATGCGGAGAGGGTAAAAGTCCAGTATGAGCAGATGCATTACCTAAAAAAACATCTACCGGCTGACCATGCCATCATACAAATGGACTTCGCAGAAAACTACACCTGCCAACATGCGCAAGAAGTCCAATCTGCCCACTGGAACGCCCCTTCTATGGTTACACTCCACCCGACGTTGTTTATTACAGCGACGTAGACGGCGAACTTACACATCAGAGTATAGTGTATGTATCGAGTGTGCTGGAGCACAATAGCACCACCGTGTATGCATTTCTCCGAAAGCTTATACCAGAAGTGAAAACCCTGCTCCCTAATCTGAAACAATGCATCCACTACTTCACCGACAGTCCAACGTCACAGTATCGAAATAAAAGCATATTTTATGTTGTGACAAAGCATGTTGAGGAATTCGGAGTAAGCGCTTCGTGGAACTATTTCGAGGCAGGACATGGAAAAGGCCCCTGCGATGGAATAGGAGGAACAGCGAAGAGAATGGCTGACGAGGCCGTCAGACAGGAAAAACTGAAAATAGACGACGCCGAAGACTTCTTTGCTTGGGCAGAGAAGTACCAGAGCAATAGTAGCATCAGCTACAGATTTGTCTCCCCAGACGACTGTGCCGAAGCAAAGAATGACATCACTACTTTTGGTGACCTTCAGCCGGTGCCTGGCACGATGAAGCTTCACGCCGTTGTTTCGAATGGTCTTGGAGTAGTGTATGTGCGAGACACATCATGCGTCTGCCAGAGCTGCTTTCATTTGGGAGAGTTCAACTTCGAATCCGACTGTGGCTGGAGGAAGCACCTCTTGAAGCTATTCACAAGTGGTGCTCATAATCAGATTACACCGAGCGTCGACGACTGGGTAGCAGCGGTGTACGACGCCAAGTGGTACTTAGGTAAGGTGCTTGGCGTAGATGCGGAAGATAATACAGTTGAGGTTACCTTTCTCGAGGCTGCGGCTACTAAGGCAGACAACCAGTTCAAGTGGCCACGGAATCCGGATGTCTTGTAGATTCCTTCAAGAAATGTTTTGGCAGTCATCCAGCCGCCAGTCTCTTGTGGTAGAAGCCAGAGAGTATTGTCAATCGACGAAACCTCTGTAGAGATGATTGAAAATCTCTTCCAGGCATTTGAGGATGGGTCCGTTGCATCCAGAGAGGTTTAACTAACTCTGATATTTGATTTATTAAACTGGAGAATCAGGACTAAAGCAAATGAACGAAACAGTAACCTCCGTTACCAAATGTGTTACCAGCTTTAAGTCTCAGATCTATCTTAGTGCAAATTGCCGTAGTGATATATTATTACTCTCGACAACTTATCAGCTGCATTGTCGACAGTTAAACATTTATGAACCAAGAACATTGTGTGTCTGGACAAATTGTTATTGTTATCATATAATTATACCTAAAATGGATGAGCAGCAAGCACGCTAATGCTCATGCATGCCAATGATTGCTTAATATCATATTTTATAGCAAGTCAATATTGTGTTTAATAATTCATCAGAGATCGTGAAGAACATAAGGATACATGTTTATTATGATTGTATTGATGGTTATATGATTTTACGGAACATACCTGCCTCACTAGTAACCTCCGTTACTTTTTGTAGTTACCAAAATAATAATTTTTGTTTTCCCAACGTCTATTCATAACACAATTCTGATTATTTCTACTCAAACTATAATCGTTCAAGGTAAACTCATCGAAAAATAGAAAATATATTGTCCCATAGACGTATTCTACGATAGATTTCTCCTATACAATATTTATTTTGACATATATTTTTGCATATTCTCTATTAAAAAAACTGAAAATAGAAAAAAATATATTTCTTCAGGTAGATTTTTGTGTGTTTACTGTGTTAGCGATATGTTTTGCACCACCCGAGCACACATAACTTGTCTATTCTGTTTTTCAGAAAATACAGGATTTTTTTAAGGTTTTATTTCTATTTTTTATAATTTTCACGATTGGGAAACAACAGCTTATCAATTATACGCTCGCAATTTTTTGCATTAAAAGATTACATAATTTTTTTTTCAGATGCTCAAATTTGAATAATTTGACTTTTGGAGTACCTAATTTTTTTTAGAAAACATTCCATAATATTTTTGTCAATTCTTATACCCTATTGGCCTCGTTTATCGTGGAATGGGTGAATAACGTATTAGGAGCATCCTACAGAGTCTCGATGCTCTTACATATTATACCTAATCGAAATAAAATTACATGAATATATAAAATGTATCAAGTAACTAGCTAATAGCTTCTAAAAAGAAAGGTCTTCAAACTTGATTTAAACCTAGTTAATGAATCAATACTTCGAATATAATCCGGAAGAGAGTTCCACAGTTTGGCTGCAGCGACATAGAATGATCTGTCGCCATAGGTTACAGTATTAGAACAAGGAACTGACAGTAAATTATGTGAACTCGATCTGAGTGAACGAGAAGGTCTGTAAGGTCTGAGTAATTCACTTATATATTTGGGAACTTGGCCATGGAGAGCCTTAAAAGTAATTAAAATATTTTAAAAGTGATTCTATCTCTAACTGGCAGCCAGTGAAGTTTATATAAGATAGGGGAAATATGGTCAAACTTCCCAGCTCGAGTTACAAGTCTCGCAGCCGTATTCTGCACACGCTGTAGTTTATCAAGTTCACATGCCGGTAAACCATACAAAATGCTGTTACATGAGTCAACAACACGAAAAAGAGGCCGGTAGGTCCTCTGGAATGTTGAAGTTGAAATACTAGCAGGAGGTGTGAAACATGTTGAACATGATTGTTTAGTTGAAAAATGTTGCTAATCTGTCCTTATTTATCCTTTATTTTTTCTTTATAGTTCAACCAGCCAGGCGCATAGCAAATTAACGGCATTGTTTCACTGAACATTCGTTCAGTGCATTTCACAATCTCCCCGGGCGCTTCAATTTCAACATTCCAGAGGACCTACCGGCCTCGTTGACATGCTAATTACCAGGACTTATGCATAGGGTCTATAATAATAATAATAATAATAATAATAATAATAATTCCTAACGATAATCATAGAAATAATACAATCATTAAATAATTAATTAATTAATTAATGTTTGGTATCTAGCGCATAGTCAAAGGAATAAAAACCAGTCTATCTGATGTGTTTTTGCCTAACTAGATGAAATATTTGCATAAATACTCGCGCAAATAAAGTTCAGGGGGGGTTAAGCCGGTTTTTCTCGCTTTTTGCTTGTCCGAGCGGGGCCTGGGCAACTGGTTAACGTTAATTCTGTGTTTCGGTGTTGAACTTGAAAACTTAGAAACCATTCAGTTTTGTCATGAATAGCATTCCCAACACATTTTGCAAACACAAATGGGTATACCATTTCCAGGGGGGCGGGGTAGGGAATAATTGTAATTGATAGCTTATGTTTCATATGTAGCTAATAGTTAAAGGATTCAAAACTAGCCTATTATATGTAATATCGACCACCTACCTGAAATATTTGCGTTATTACTCGCGCAAATGAAGTTCAGGGGGGGTTAAGCCGTTTTGAATTTTTGTTTTGGCTAGCATTTCTCCCCCTGGAATTTAATGTCAACCACATTACGAGCAATCCCTGCAGTTTTCTATGGGTAACATTTTGGTGAAAACCCCATGTCTCTACGACGTTGCTTTCTGTCCGTAAAAATCCATCGCCCTTTTCGTTTTGCCCGCAAAGCATGTTGGGACGGTTTCATTTTCTTTTTCGCAGTCTACGACTGGAATGAATGAAGTTTCAGCGTTAAAATCTTAGTTTTGGTACTAAACACGACAAACAAAACTTACTGGTTCCAAGTTTAGGGTAAGATTATCGATCCTTGCCAAACTGAGGGGGGAGGGGTGGAAAATCATATTGCATTTCCCATTAAAAAGGTACCCTCCCCCTTACAAATGGTTTGAATGAGGTTGCAGCGTTAAAATCATAGTTTTGGTGCTAAACACGATGAATACAATATTTTGTTTCCAAATTTCGGGTAAGAAATGCGAACCTTGCAAAAGTGAAGGGGGGAGGGGAAGAAAATCCTATGCATTTCCTATTAATAATGGTACCCTCCCCATTTAAAAGTGGGTTGAATGAAGTTGCAGCTTATAAACCATAGTTTTGGTAGTAAACACGACGAATACAACATATTTTGTTAATTTTGTGCAAGATCTGCGAAGCTTCCAAAAATGGGGGGGGGGGGGGGTGAAAACCATTGTATGATTATCGTTAGCGGTATCCACTTGTAATAATAATAATAATAATAATAATCATGATGATGACGTTGATGATGATCATAATAATGATAATAATAACGCCAATGCCAATAATAATGATAATAATAATGATAATGATAATAATAATGATAATAATAATGATAATGATAATGATAATAATAATGATAATAAAAATAATGATGATGATGCCGATGATGATGGTGATAATGACTGACGATGATAATAATGATGATAATGAAACCACCACAACTTGTGTTCCCTAGATTCGTATGAGAATATACACCCAGCACGTAGCCCCAACCAACAGGAGCCCCAACCAACAGAGAATGATGGAGTTGACTTACAGCAAGGAGAAGTGTCTGCTGAAGGTGATGATGAAGCTACAGATAAAGGTACATTAAAACAATGAACTTTGATCAATCTCTCTATCGTTTCTTCCAGCCCAGGATAATCCAATTTTCTTTCAATAAACAAATATCGATTCACTGTCTCAAGGTGGCCCAATGGGCTCCTGTCCAATGCAAGTTCAAGATAGACTCAAACATCCTAGAGGCTCCATTTTGTCAATGGAAGAATAAGAATGCTTCAGTAGAATAACATATTCGTAAAATTTGTAAAATCTGAGTGACATTAATAACATTTTACAGAAATAATTATTCTTCGTTTTCATGTGACGTCATCGCCGTCATCTTGGTGACCGCAAACCATGCCTCGTTAGTTTCTCTGTTAGGTGAACCAACATGGCCGCCATCTTGGTTGACGTTAACAAAAGATTTATCGATAGTCAGTCTCTTGTTAGGTGAACCAACATGGCCGCCATCTTGGTTGACGTTAACAAAAGACACCTCGATAGTCAGTCTCTTGTTAGGTGAACCAACATGGCCGCCATCTTAGTTGACGTTAACTAAAGATTCCTCGTTAGATTCTCTTGTTAGACGAGCCAACATGGCCGCCATCTTGGTTGACGTTAACAAAATATTCCTCGTTAGTCAGTGTCTTGTTAGGCGAACCAACATGGCCGCCATATTGGTTGACGTAAATTAAAGATTCCTCGTTAGTCAGTCTCTTGTTAGGTGAACCAACATGGCCGCCATCTTGGTTGACGTTAACAAAAACTTCGTCGTCAGATTCTCTTGTCAGTTCAACCAACATGGCCGCCATCTTGGTTGACGTTAACAAAAACTTCGTCGTTAGATTCTCTTGTCAGTTCAACCAACATGGCCGCCATCTTGGTTGACGTAAACAAAAAATTCCTCGTTAGATTCTCTTGTCAGTTCAACCAACATGGCCGCCATCTTGGTTGACGTTAACAAAAGATTTCTCGTCAGTCCGTTTCTTGTTAGATGAACCAACATGGCCGCCATCTTGGTTGACGTAAACTAAAGATTCCTCGTTAGATTCTCTTGTTAGATGAGCCAACATGGCCGCCATCTTGGTTGACGTTAACAAAATAGTCCTCGTTAGTCAGTCTCTTGTTAGGTGAACCAACATGGCCGCCATATTGGTTGACGTAAACTAAAGATTCCTCGTTAGTCAGTCTCTTGTTAGGTGAACCAACATGGCCGCCATCTTGGTTGACGTTAACAAAAACTTCGTCGTCAGATTCTCTTGTCAGTTCAACCAACATGGCCGCCATCTTGGTTGACGTTAACAAAAACTTCGTCGTTAGATTCTCTTGTCAGTTCAACCAACATGGCCGCCATCTTGGTTGACGTAAACAAAAAAATCCTCGTTAGATTCTCTTGTCAGTTCAACCAACATGGCCGCCATCTTGGTTGACGTTAACAAAAGATTTCTCGTCAGTCCGTTTCTTGTTAGATGAACCAACATGGCCGCCATCTTGGTTGACGTAAACTAAAGATTCCTCGTTAGATCAGTTCTCTTGTTAGTTCAACCAACATGGCCGCGATCTTGGTTGGCGTAAACAAAATATTCCTCGTTAGCTTCTCCTGTTAGATGAACCAACATGGCCGCCATCTTGGTTGACGTAAACTAAAGATTCCTCGTTAGATTCTCTTGTCAGTTCAACCAACATGGCCGCCATCTTGGTTGACGTAAACTAAAGATTCCTCGTTAGATTCTCTTGTTAGTTCAACCAACATGGCCGCCATCTTGGTTGACGTTAACAAAACATTCGTCGTTAGATTCTCTTGTTAGATGAACCAACATGGCCGCCATCTTGGTTGACGTAAACTAAAGATTCGTCGTTAGATTCTCTTGTTAGTTCAACCAACATGGCCGCCATATTGGTTGATGTAAACAAAATATTCCTCGTTAGCTTCTCTTGGTAGATCAACCAACATGGCCGCCGTGTCATTGTTATTTGAAACTCTGGGGATTGATTAAAACCCAATATTTGTTTATTATCTGTGCATCACTAATGTTATCTTATTATCAGTTGTTTTCTTATTTCCAATAGGCCATTTTGATGATGTTGTGGCTATCAGTTTTAGATAACAAAAGGCTGGTGAACCAGAACGAGTCTTAGCAGCTCGCGTTTATTGTTCTACTGATGCGTGCGCAACATCGTCAAAATGGCGTATAGGAAAGACCACTCAGACACGTTCAAGTCAATACAGTAACATCTCGGATGTTTTAAATGTACCAATCACCCTTTTGCCCATGATGCACTGTTTCCTGTTTCAAATCTTTGTAGAATTCACCGTACCGAAAAAGATGGCGCCTGTGCATTTAACCACAATCCCTTTCGAACCTTAAACAGTCGAAAATTTGCCTCATAGTTAAAAGGGTATTGGCACGTGAAATTTCATTGAAAACTAAATAATACTCCAAATGAATAAGCAAGATTTATCAAATGAATTCAAGCCTTTTTAAAATTCTTTTAGAGAGATCTCATGTTGAAGATGTTACTTCAAATCATCGTGAAGAGGAGGAGTCTCTTCAACCATCTATCAGGCCTCGAGCTCGCTGTATCTATGGTGACGCTCGACCAGGTGGAAAGGCGAAAGCTGTTTATGGTGATACGTTTTCTAACGCCAGTGGTGCTCCTCAGAAAGGGCCTTTGAACCCAGGACCTCTACGAGGCATTGTTAATTATCCTCAAGGAGGTAGGAGGTGTACTAGATATTCGTTGAAGCATCACGCAGAACGAGTGGTCATTTTCACCTGTGAGCGTTAATTTGCCGGCATACCGATAGCTGTGAAACGCGCGGAAAATTTAAAACGTTTGGCCAAATGAAAAAGAGTAAGCCACAGTCAACATTCTTGCACTCATATTTAAAAAGTCTTAAACTTTATATAATCTACAAAATTGAGATTAAGAATCAAAGATTCACAGTCACAGAAATATCTTTTGTTGTTAAATTTTGGACAAATTTCACTACATTTTGAGTGAGCCAGTCATGTTTGGTGATTTCGCAGACTGTGTTTAATAATAAGTATTTTGACTTACATGCTGCAAATCAAGGATATTGCTTAATTATCCTGCGTCAGTATAAAAATCTGGTTTGAATTTATAGCGGAAATTGTATCTTGTTAGAACTTTTTTGGTAGAGGGTTTTGAAAAACATGGAAGAACACAATGGCCTCCGGCGAGAGTCAGATAGTACCGCTCGGAACGAGACACAGTATTGCTTAATCCAACAATACAAAACACTCGGCTCAATCCCGGTCTCTGGGAAACTGCCCACCCACCCCTCCCTAGGACATGCATCGTTCTATTAATGATTAACCATTAAAGGTCAGGGTGAAGTGTGGGGGAGGGGTGGGGGTTTGGTTAGGGTGAAGTGTGGGGGAGGGGTCGGGGTTTCCCAGAAACCGTGATTGATCCAAAAACCCTAACCCAAAGGATGAGCGGCACAAAAACAATAGAGCTACGGTACAATGGGTCCAATCAGAATATAGGTCTGGAAATAGTAAGCTCCGTCTACTTAGTTACCGTCCGTATTCCCAATGGATTCCTGTTGTACAATCTTTAGGCCGAATTTACGGCATTTGAATAGGATTATTGTTTAAGAGCATCAGACAATAGACATTCTGCGTGATGGAATCTGTGTTCTGTAGTCTGACGAAAACATGACTGGATCAAAGAAATTTGGCATTTCCTTCATATGTTACTTGGAATTATTATAGAAGTTAGACATGACGTCATTCCCACAATCTACGTTGCACGCAC
Source organism: Actinernus sp. WN-2022 (assembly GCA_030867875.1). NCBI lineage: Eukaryota > Metazoa > Cnidaria > Anthozoa > Actiniaria > Actinernidae > Actinernus > Actinernus sp. WN-2022. Next base: position 26,706,328 of record JAOWCC010001679.1, read on the forward strand.
TCACAAAGTCATAGTTTTTGACCAATCAGACTGCGCATTAGAAAAAGTATTTATTATATGAAGTGAATTCAAGTCAGAAATTCAAGTCACTTACATAACTTTAACCTTTCTCTAGCTGTGTCATTCTTGATAATATTTTCTTTGTGTTGGAACTTTTGAAAATTTCTTGCTTCCCTCTTTGCTGACACTAGCCAACGTGTTTTTGCTCTTCTTTGTACTCAGAACTGTCAGAATCTTCCCGGACTTATGCGCTTAAACCCTTTTTTTTTCAGATCTAAAATGGACAATCGACATGGTCTTGAAAGAAACTGATAACTTGCTACTCAAGTTCGAAGAGTTACCTGAAGAGGACCGGCAAAAGTTACAAGATTTTCTCATACATAAAGCCTTGCCGTCTATGGAAAATAAGGTCCAGGAGGGTGGTAATGCAAGAGAGATTTACCTTACTCTTCCAAAGCTTTGCTGCTGCAAAAACGCAGCTCCTGTAACGCGTCAAGCACTCCAGTTGATCTTGGACATAGTATCACGAGATGATATAGGATTCACAAAACATCTCGTAGCAACATAAATTATTCTACGAGCCTCAATTTTGGGGCATGGAGGCCAGAGCATGTTTGATAAAGAGTCTCTCAGTGACCAGTGTTTAAGGCTAACAGTCTATAGCCGAGTTCTTGGGCTTATAGTCTTAAATATGGCACACGGAAAATTTCCACCGCTGACTTTTGGAGAAGAAGACAGATCCCAACTTACGAATGACCTTGACTCGAAGTTGTATGGCCTTTTCAAGAAACATTATCAGTACAAAGCTAAAGGTGAACTACGTTACGCCATGGAATTCATAAGAGAAGCAGTGAGACGGGTCTTTCCATTGAAAGCAAGAGGACAGAAAGAATCATTTACTGCATTCCTTAATTGGTATGTTTTCCTTCAAATATTAAGTAATCTTCAATCCCTAATTATGCTTTAGCAACCTGTGGGTTTGATCCGTGGAGAAATCCGGGGAGAAATCCAAGTTTCCTCTCAGCAATGTTATCCTTCTGACGTTTAGCACCGCCTCCTAATTAGCTCAGTCACTGATTAGGAGCAGTCTTGTGTTCGGGAGGTAGAGGATTCAATACCCTAGCCGAACTAAGTAACACTCAGCGTCAGTGTTAAAACAACTGAGTCATGTGAAGATGCTGCCTTTGTAAAACAATGTCGTTCTCGACCTCAAATTTATCTGTTTTACGAGAGTTACTGCATGATGTTAAATACGGTAGTGATAACCCTAAAATACTAGAAAGAGTCCAAGCAACATTGACCGAGGTTGTAGAAAACCTTTGTTTCGTTATCCATGCAGTTGAGCTGTGGTGAAGTTAAAGAGGTATACGTAAAGCTTCATTCCACTATTTATTTTGAAAGACATGCAATTTATTTGATATATTGCTCTAACATTGTACTTTACTAAACACATACTTCACAGGTTGGTTAATGTGAATCAGACCCGTGACAAGTCATCCTCACAGGAAGACAAAAAACACATTTACAAAACGATGGCAACGTTCTATCATCAAGTCCATAACTCCAAGAATGGCTGGTTCGACCTTCACATGGTTGTTTTTGCCATGCAGGCTCAGGTAACATTTTCACGTCGAAGACAAGTGTTCTTACAACAGGTCGCTGTGTTTGACATCTTCAGTGTTTTCACATACTTTCCCGCTCTTAGTTTGGTTTTATTAAATGCAGAAGAGGACAACAGCCTACTGATTAACCCGAACAAGACCAAACTCCTGCTGCTAGGTACGCGTCAGATGTTGCGTGGAGTCCCGAACGATTTTCACGCAACACTCCTCGGCAAGCAATTACATCCAGTTCCCTCTGCTAAGGATTTAGGAGTTGTAATTGATGCAAGTTTGACCTACGATGAACATGTGACTAATGTAGTTTCCTCGTGTACTGGTAGCCTGTGTCAGATTAACAGAATTAAGCATATTTTAGACAGGCATACCCTTATCACTATAATCAATGCCTTGGTTTTCAGTAAATTATTTTACTGTTCTTCTGTGTGGGCAAGTACCTCTAAAAAAAACCTAGCTAAGCTGCAACGAGTTCAAAACTTCGCTGCCCGCATCATAACTGGTACTAAAAAGTATGAACACATTTCTCCAGTATTGCGCGAGTTAAATTGGCTACCGGTTCGTCTTACTGTAAAGTACAGGGATACCATTATGGCGTTTAAGTGCATCAAGGATTTAGCCCCATTATACATGTGTAACAAATTTAAGAAAAGATCCGAAGTGCATTCCTTGGTTACCAGAAATAGTGATAAGTTGAACATTCCGCTGTTTAGATCAGCTTCCGGTCAGCGAACCTTCCTTTACAGAGCCGTCACATTATGGAACGTTATGTCAGACGATATGAAGGACTGTAATGAAATTACATATTTTAAGCACAAACTTAAGTGTTTGCTTTGGGAGGAGTTTAAATCAAATTGAATTCAGACTGTACATATACTTAAATTTTAAATTATTAGTAATATTTTTAAATGGTCTTATATATATATAATTATTATTGATTCTTAGTACAGGGATGATTGTGATTAGATACTGAAAAGCCCCGAGGGGAGTATGTAATAACAATTTATTTAATTTATTTATTTGATACAAAAGTGTGGTCCTCGAAAATTTACTTTACGTTCGATTTACCTTTCATTCTGTAGGTACAAAGGAAACCGCAAAGAATGAAAGTGTTTCGTCAGCTCATCGAAGCCTACTTGGAAAGTGGAAAACAAATGAAGCTGTTAATCAAGCACCCGATTGACTGGCGGAATAGCCACGTGTTCGGAAATGTTCTCCTGGACATTTCTGTTTCCAATAAGGAGAGATGTAAGTAAATTGATTATCATTCGAGTGTTTAAACGTTCTGCATTTTCTTCTCTATTCATCCATTGGCTAGTAGTTTTGGCGCCCCATCTCTGTTCTCGAAGCTTTGTTAACTGCTTTCTATTTTATGAAATGGTGTCAGTTCTACAGGGCATAGTTTTGGGACCATATATTTGTTCTTGAAACCACGCTAGAACTGCAATTTGCTCTTTTTATAGAAGAGAGAACATCCGTTACCTACCATAAATATTTATTATACAATGGACTACAGCATTGGCTTTTAAGAGCAGTTGGCATTGGCATCATCAGATTTGGTCATTCCATTACATCTTATATCTTCTAGCAACAAGGTACGAGGCTGGCCTTTGTCTCCTTCTCTTGCTTCAAAGCAAAGATTCGCGTAAGGACCCCACCTTTAAACTAGAGATCCTTGAAAATTGCAAGCGTGTCATGTTCGGACCTGATGAAGCGACCCGCCGAATCATGCTGCAACGTCTTCATGCAAGTACCTCTGAGCAAGGGAAATTCCTTCCCGACTTTGATGCCATAAAGTATCTTCTGTGGTTCTACAGGAAGCACACACCGGAAGGAGACAACTATGAACACCTTGGCAGCGATGGTTCCCAGACATTGGTAGCGACGACCTTCCGTGGTGAACAGGCTATCATAAAGATGATAAGGGTTCGGCCAGGTTAGAGTGAAGACAACACTTCATATTAGAGCAGTTTTTAGTTGAGTGTCGTAAATCCAAAACCTGAGCCAATCACAGGATCAAATAAAATCATGAACTAAAGTAATTCACGATTGGCTTTTCTTCAATCAATCACGAAGCAAAGTAAACACAATCATGGATAACTAACCAATCAAATACGAAAGCAATCACCTAATTACTTTTCGGCACTCAATTAAAAGCTGCTCTAAATATTTTAGAGATACAGTACCACAAATAAGTATTCAGTGACATTAAGGCAGAAATTATAGGAACACTTTCTATTGAAAATGTAAAGTTTTTAAGATAGGTCGTTAAAGGGAGGCAAATGTTTTTCCTGTTTATAAGAACACTTTTGTGTTATCATTCTTCTACAGTTATTATGGGCTGTATTGCTCATTAAACAGAACTCGATAAGATTCTAAACAATTTGGTTTATTCTTCATCGAAACCATTAATTCGGATAGGTCACTCACCACTTTAGAAAGTATATTTGACTAGCTACTCAAAATAAATGAAGTGGTATTAGGATGCGGATGACCCAAAAATGTATTTAATTCCTCTTTAAAGCCCACGAACAATGGCACCAAGTCGAGATTGGAGTAGACATGTTCATACATTTACTGTATTTTTTCTACCCCAATCTCGACTTGGTGCCATTGTTCGATCGAATGCAGGAAAGGTCTATTAGGAACAGAGATCTGATAATGGTTGTGTTGACATGACAACTCCCGGGAGAGTTAAAACAACGCAGAATAGCTTGGACGAACGTTTGGTTTGTTTCTCGTTCCTTTACGGGGTTGCATTCACTTTAATAGATATAGAAACTCCCCCCCACCCCCCCTCCCCCCCAAATGGTGTCCGCATATTTTTTTCTTTTGATGCCGCTGGCTGTAAATTCTTTTAGAATCCTTTCCCAAAGAAACACTCCAGATCATGAATCCAAGAATCCAGATTTGGACTTAATCCTGACCTCAGCATGGATTCGATGGATTCAAAATTGATAATTAAGGAACGAACAATCAAATTATCCGGATTCGAATTCTCCCACATAAACGCATCCTTAGACTAGCTTTAGACTGCTCAATCTTTATGAAGCGGTCCTTTTTCAAAAATCGTTGGCAAATCTTTGGTTTCCTTTTCAGACGACATCTTGCAGGATATTAACAAAGTACCAAGCACAGCTTACCAGAACCTTCTATCTGAAGCAGCCGTCCTTCGTCTTCTCAACTCTGTTCCTCATCCTAACATACTCCGTGTGCTGGCCTATGATACGTCACGACTGCCATATCACGTGATCACTGAGCTAATGCTCAAGGGTAGTCTCCTTGACTTCCTACAGGACTCAAGGTATGAAAAGGGAAGTAAATAAATAACGAGATATTCGTGGTACCTCAACGTTATCTGATCCAGCTATATGAGCCCAGGAAAGCTTAGTCAGACTTACACCTAGAAATGCCGACTTGAATGCTATGAATTAGAAAATACAGCTATTTCAAAAAGGTTGTAAAAAAAAAAACGACAAACGACATTCCCAGACCGAAACCGATTGTGAGTTTAGCTGAAAGTCTGGTGAATTCGTTTGTTTTTGGGCTCAGCATAAGACGAATATTAACGGTCTCAATTCAATTTCAATTCATCTTTATTTTCCATGTCACACGAGCAGTACATACAATTGTTATTTTAATATATGTATATTTAACAGAGCTTGGTTCGTAGGTATTAGATTAACAGTGCCGATACCACGGATGGATGACTGGCTAGAAAACCCTAGTAGGACCTTATGAACAGCAGGCGGCTTAATTTAAAGTAGCAGGTTATATCTGGTCAGGCCGTGAAAATATGATAAAGTAAAAGAAATTAAAAAGAACATGTATAATAAAAATAAAAGTAGCTCTACATTGTTGTTCGTTTAGTTAAGGTCTATTAAAGAATGTAAAATCGAAAGAATGAATCTCCTCCACTTATAGTTGAATCTCCTCCATTTATAATTGCATATTTTATTTTTTATTTTTTCTTCCTTCTTAACTTCTTCCTTTCTCCATAATACTTCTTTATCTGTATTAAGTTAATCTTATTGTACTATAAACACAAAAAGTACAATCTAAAAAAAAAAAAAATCTAAATATAATAAGCTTTCAGCTTCTAATTAGACTGTTTTTCTCCACCGCTAGTTTTTTTGTTATAATATGGCATCTATTTAATTATATTTCTAATTATGTGAAGTTGAGTATTGGTATGCTGTGTAATGTAGTATAGCGTAGCGTAGTATAGTAGTGCCTTTTTTATACATGTTTGTAATTGGTGGTTTTTCGTAATAAATGATGATGATGATGTAAAATATAGCTCTATTAATTAAGTTTGCGTTGGAAAATATTTAGTGATTTTTATTTTTTATTTATATCTCCAAAGAGTTGCACCACTATGTCTAAGTGTGAGTAATGCCTGATATTAGTTCTTTTCTCGGTCTCCTGCGAATACACTGTACTAGTTAATCCGTTTCGTACAGCCGGTCTGGGAATGTCCTTAAAGTGCCTATGAAGCTTATTTTTTTATTTTAGATATCAATTCTACATCAAGTGAATAGTAGAATGGTACAATATATCTTGCTTTGAATGCTGTGCCGCTGAGTAAAGGAGGTTTTAATATCCAAAATGCTAATTGCATGACGTCAGGGGAGGCATCTACAATCACTTCTTAGTGGTTGTGAATGGGCGTTTCTACTGATATAGGAAAACAAATTTCTAAAATCAGTTTATTTTAACCATGGGTATAACACTGATAATTTTGAAAATTTGTTTAATTGTAACAAAACAAATTGTATAATAATTGATGCCTCCCCTGACGTCATGTAATTAACATTTTGGATATTAAAACCTCCTTAACTCAGCGGCACAGCATTCAAAGCAAGATATATTGTACCATTCTACTATTCACTTGATGCAGAATTGATATCTAAAATAAAAAAAATAGCTTCATAGGCACTTTAATGGACTATATCGCAACCCCGCCGTCGCAGTGCACTCTGGAATGGATATCTCAGTTCCATTGTTAAATCCAAGATGGCCGCCCAACAACAACAATGGAAAACGGAGATATCCATCCCAGAGTGCACTGCGACGGCGGAGTTGCGATATAGTCTATTGTCGCTTGCCGTTTGTCTGGTACAACCTTTTTGAAATAGCTGTTCATGATAAAGCTACATAAAAGAGGCATCGCCGTTTCCTAATTTACACTTTACTAATTGTATTAATCAGGTCAGAAATTGAGCACATGCCCAGCCAGTCAACTCTGGTACAGATGTGTCTAGACGTCTTGGAGGCGCTCATCTTCTTGCATGGTCAAGGACTTGTGCACAGGGCTATATCGGCTGCTAACGTCTTAGTTGGGGAGAACTACGTATGCAAGCTGACTGGATTCGAAGCGGTGCGACAGATGGAACTTCAGAAAAATGAGGTACATACATTTGTTTTAAGTGACGTTACGGTCTTAAGAGACTTCAGGCTGATGTTTCGGAAACAGGGTGAAGTTACGTCCCCTGGTCTTGATCTACTGGTGGCAAAGTAAAAGGCTTTACTTTAGAAGGGTCAAAGGAATGGGGGTTGATGTTTTATTACCTTTTTGCATTTGTCATCGTTTCTACCTTATGCTGTATTTTTTTGGTGGACACAATTAGGCTGGCTAGGTTTATTTAGTTTTTATAAAGTTGATCTCACCCGAAAGCCTTTGTTTGAAAATACCTTCATTAAACTTTCCTTTGAATTAGCTGTTAAAATGGATTGATTTGCACTAATCATCAGAATCAGCCACCAATCCCAGAGTTCATTGGTACAGATGATGGGATTCCTATTGGTCATGCCGCACATGAATGTTTGTCTGAGGGTCGATTCTCAGCCAAGTCTGACGTATGGAGCTTTGGAGTTCTTATGTATGAGGTGTTCACATATGGTGCAGTCCCTTACAATCGAACCGTCGAAGGGAGATGTCTGAAGAGCGACAAAGAAGTGAAAGAATATGTAAGCATTTCACACAATTTACTTTTGTCAATTGTTACATTTATCCTATATTTTGCCTTCTGGACATTCTTACTAATATTTTTTAACAAATCAAACTTTAGCCTGAGAAAACAACTGCCTCTTGTGGCGGACTGAAAGGCGGATAATCAATATTAGAATTGGTAAGGCGCACATTAGCCTGCAGGAAATGTGCATTCCAATTGCCGGTCCCGCTGTAAAACGATTCAATCATTATAACCACCATCATCCACAACATCAAACCAAACATTTGTCAAATACTTGAACATGAGCTGGGGACCCGCGTCTCTCAAGCCGGTGTACCTCGGCCTTGGAGAAAAAACACAACGTAATGTTTGCTGTACTATCAGTGCTTATGTTGTATTCTTCAAATATTAGGTGTGTCGCGGTGGAACACTTCCACCAGAAGAGTGCTTTCATGAAGAAATCGCCATTCTAATGCAGCAATGCTTCGAAAGCAACAGAATCCAGCGACCTTCCTTCCAAGAGCTAAAGTTAAGACTAAAAGAGATCTTTAACCAGCTGAAAGATTCAGGTATGTTAGAGTCTATGTTACATTTAACTTCAGGAATGTTGGTATTCATTTTCTTTCTTACATGTTAACGTATCGTAGCATTAATAGTCAATGTAACAATTATAACTTCTTTATTAGCATCATTTTGTGACAAGTATGTGCTTCACGGACCTATATTGCTTTATTTTAACATTATTACACTTTGGGAGTAGTCTGTCTCCGTCATTATTAATCTACGCTACTGATTATTGTTATCGAAAAAAAAGAAAGCAAACCAAAACAATTCTGAGCCAAATACATTTCTCTTTTTAGGAAAATCCTTGGTCTCTATGATCAAAGTATTTGAGCAAAATTTGCCACCCATTGCTCATTTTTAATCTCTGTTTTCAGGTGATGATCGTCCACCAGGAAGTCCACCACCTCTCAGAAAAATAAACCGAATTTACAAATCGGTAATTATGAAGAAATATACTATTTTATATATCTTAAAGAAAAGTTAAACATAGAGATGCAATACACGACGTCTTTGAGACTTGGTCTAATAGTATAACAGCGATGATAACAAATGGAAATTCATATTCCGCATATTCCGCGTGCTTGCACGTACAATCTTCGTGCTGCTCAAATCAGTTAAATTTGTTAGGATTGTTGGCAAAACTAAGCTAAGCGCTTTAATGATTTTTCTCGCAGTCAAGTACCAAGAGTATTATCTGTAATGCATATATGTGTTTGTTTTATCTTGGCAATATTTATACTATTTAATATACGTATATAGAAGAGCTAGTTATCATGATTATATCCTTGTAGTCATTTATTATATAATATAATATAACAATTTATATAGCGCCATTTCCACTAAATGACCAATGGCGCTTTACATCACTACTAAAAATAATTAAAATAAATAAATTAAATAGGGCAAAATATACAAATTAATTAAACATACTTACGGATTTAACTATTTTAAATATAAGATGTTAAAAGCTTTTTTAAAAAGAATAGTCTTAACCTTAGTCTTAAAAATATTTACAGATTGAACGTTCTTTACATCAATTGGAAGACTATTCCATAAAGTGGCCGCTGAGAATGAAAAGGATCTTGCACCATACGTTTTTAGATTGTATGTTGGAACTTTGAGTAAGTTCTGAGAAGATGAGCGTAATGATCGAGATGGTGCATATGGTTCTAAAAGTTCACTAATATATAATGGTGCAATATTGTTCATAGCCTTAAATGTCAGTAGTAATATCTTAAAATTAATCCTTTGTTCTATTGGTAGCCAATGTAGGTCTTGTAAAATATTTGTAATATGGCAGGATTTACGCGAACAAGTAAGAAGGCGTGCTGCCGAATTTTGGACATACTGGAGCCTCTGATGTAAATATTTAGGGATACCATATAATAACGAGTTACAATAATCTAATTTGGCGGTGATAAATGCATGAACTAGTATTTTGCAAACATCTAAAGATAAAAATTTCCTAACGCGAGCAATGTTTCTTATATGGTAAAACGCAGATTTGCAAATCTATCTGTAACTGCGACCACTCCTTGTAATTCAGCCCTAATAAGCTGCGAGTGGGATCTAATAAACTACAATTATTATCATTATTATTTAAGAATGTTCCTATAGGTGTTGTTATAGAAACAGCTGCATTGAGAATAGCTCGTATTTAGCTTCTTTTAACAGTTGATTACTTCTTTGTTTAGCCTTCACCTTGCTGCACTCCAGGAGAAGATATCGAAGGTCCCATATTCCCAGGGATGTTTGGGTGCCCCACCTTATCTCGTGACCGGCCGATGTTATCACAATGGCACGGGGTAAGGCGTCACTTTCTTAGATTCTTTAAGTCTGGGTCAGACTAGCAACTCAAGCACATTAAAGCGCAAGCAATATACCGTACGCAGTGAATTCATTGATCATCAGCGGCGTTTGTTGTTATCTCGTTTGTTGTTATCTCGCAGTCAGGCTTATGCCTGCTTCGTTAGTGTGACCCAGTCTGTACGCTGTTCATAGATGAACTGATTACATGTTCGGATTCTTTCAATTAGCAAGTATTTAAGAAAATACAACATTATGTGCTATTCTCCAGTCCATCCCTTCAGTGATTTTTAAGTAAAGTAATGTCGATTATGATAATGTTTTTGTTGAATACCTGAATGTTAAAACAACGAGGGGTTCCTTTCGTTACCTGGAATGTTATTGGCTGACCCAACAATAGCCTGACGGCTTAAAAGCAACAACAACAACACATTGTCGGTGCAGATCAATAGGATTTCGAGAGCCTGTGATTAGAGAGTCTTTCTTAACCATTCTTTCGCTCTGACGTAGAGCTAGCGCTCGAAACGTCAGTCAGTGTAATTCACTTCCCACGCGGCGGGTACGATACCACTATCACCTCTTATTGCAAAACCGTATTCTTCTTAACCCTAATTTAGGGAGCACAGCAAATCATTGCTCATGTTGCCTTTCTTTGTAGAATCAAGCAATCAAAGAGACAGTGGATAGCTCCAGGGAAATGGATATGAAGAAACTTCAAACTCTCGAGCACGAGAATATTGCCAAGATATTGCATGTAAATTATCGCGGTACAGATATCGAACTGGTGAGTAACACCTTTTATTTCTCCGCGCGCGAGTGGATGGTAACTTACAATTTACTGCGGTCTGATTGGAACTGTGAGCGGGCGGCTTTTTCCTATCTCTGACCACGGGCACGGTAACCAATGCGCGGCGGCTCTAAATTCATTGGACTTTACTAATTTGTCTCAGTCTCAAGTCCAAAGAGAATAGAGAAACAATAAATACGTTATTTACCGGCTAGGGTCGGTCCGTATAGAGACAACCTGTGCCCTCAGTCTTGGAAGTACTGCGGTCTGACCGGTCAGCTGGTAAATTTCAAGACCACGGGCACAATTTTTTCTCTATACGGACCAAGCCAGTAAGTAACTTATATACCAAATCTCCATTTATAACAGCAAAACCGAATTGCCTGAATAAAACAACAACATAAGAACAAAAAAGTCTGTCATGAACAAACCATTCACAACAAAGCAGATTAGAAATGATTCCATGCAGTACCTGATGATAAGAAAAGTGTACTTAGGATCATTATTGCTTTCGGTTCATTTCACAGATAACGTCGAACTCCGAAGGAGGGGACCTTTTACAGTACGTGCTAGCCAAAAGGTGTCCAGAAGGGGCCTTAGTGACGTACTTGGCCCAGATCGCCACAGCCATGCATTACTTGCATTCTCAGCACATCCTGCATTGTGACATCAAGGCACAGAATGTCATAGTTCTTGCACCAAACAAGGTCATTACATAAGTTAACTTTCTTAAAGTTCCTATAAGCGGCCCTAGCCAGAAATCATTTATTGGCGCAGTAAAGTGTTTTGAATCTTGTTCAACCGTTTTTGGGCGATTTATGGTCGTAGTATTGCCATAAAAAGCATTAGGAATCCTTGAAATGACGTCATTTAATGGACGTTATGCTAATGAGTTATAACATTGAATTTCTTCATAGTATACAGTTGTTTCTCAGGTGTCAGACATTCTATACTTACAATCCTAGAGAATGATCTTTTATTAAGTGGAGAAGACTTAAAAAAAACAGAGCAAAAGAACTATATACATGCAGGTTATCCCTTAAATGACGTCATTGAAATTTGATGCCTTAATAAATAAAATTGGCAGACTACAATTATTATTTTTCCTATGTCGGTCATTTTGTTTTCCAGTTTGACTTTTAAATCAAAGATAGTTGGCTAGGGCTTATAGACACTTTAAGTTTACTTATTTTTAGTTGCCCTTAATACAGTGACGCTCTAGACCTGTATTCTGATTGGACCATTATACTGTAGCTCTACTGTTTTTGTACTGCTTGTTCTAAAGGTTAGGGTGTTTTGCATTGTTGGGTAAGCCAATAGTGTGGCTACTTTCAAGTGGTACTGTCTGGCTTCCTTTATGTGATTGTATGGCTGTTTAGATGAGTCAGTATAACGTCTCTCATGGAAAGGGATGCTGAAGATGCTGGGATGAATCCAAGCAGCATCATACAGGTTCCAGGTTATTGTAAATATTCATGAACTTACGTCTCCGTTTTTCATCTATAGATAAACATATGTCGTCTGGGCCGGTGCAAGGCCCTCCACATGTCAACGTACGAGACGACAAGCGCTACTTCTGTTGTCCAGTGTGAAATGGCCAGTGACGCTGTTAGATGGTGAGTGACTCTGGTGTTTCACAAACAAAACAGTCCCAGTTATGTTTTATGTTCGACTGGAACTTTGTCCTGATTCTAAGTACAGTTATCAACGTTCTGATTTGTTTTGCAATAAATGTAGTCAAATTAAGGACGTATAGTTTTTTAGAACACGAGAAAGCTCTTGTACCTTCAAGAATGTTTTGTCAGAGTACAGAGCAAATTGTACGCTTTTATTACGGTATTTGATCCGGCAGCGCGCTTATGACGTCACATGTACGAGGTATATATCGTTTTATTTATATGAATATCAGGCTCTCGCGTTTAGTCAATCGAAGTGTACATAGACATAAGCATCAATTATTGCGGAACTTGTGAACGTAATAATTGAGTTATGTCGAGACATCTGATTATCAGTTATTGGAGCCAAGAGTACCGGTAAAACCAGTAACCCATGACATAAGACAACGTACAAGCATCTTGGTAGTCTTTACTTGAGTACTTAGGCACGAGAATACTGATAACTACGTCTTTTAGTTAGGAGATAATCCAGAACTAAAAATCAATTTACCAAAATCTAAGGGAAAACTACGTTTTTCGTGTTTTCATGATCTTGCAGGAGCCCACCTGAGGTTATTAAAGACGGCCAGTGCACACATGCAAGTGATGTGTTCTCGTTTGGGACCCTTGCATTTGAGATTTATGAAGCCTATGGTGCCGCTGAGGGGACTTCAGTTGATGATGTGAAGCCCTATCGTCACCTTAGTGATGATCAGGTTGGTAAATAACACAAGTTGATAAACAGAACAGCTAGTTTTACAACTTCTGATCAGCTGTAATGAGAGAAACTGACCTTGGACCTTCATAACATTTGAAGATGATGGAACATCAGAATGAACGTATGCTTTAAACGATTCGGTTGCTGTCTATCACTGATTCCTAAAATTGGAATGTCCAATTTGCATTTCGTAGTATAATTCTCGATAATTTCTACAAAAATTGTTTTCATTAAAATTGTTTTATTTTCATCAGATCCTTGCTTACTTAGAAGGTAACGAACGTCCTCAACAGCCATTTTACATGCCACAATGGCTCTACATCGCCATCAAACAGTGCCTGCTACATTACCCAAGAGAAAGACCTCCATTTGTTCTGCTTATGGACTGTTTAACCAGCAGGTACGGATACATACATAACATAATACATATATATATAAGGTGCGTTCCTTTGGGACAATCCCAATCCGGATTATTTAATCCAAAAATCGATTTATCGTTGTTTTGGTGAAAATTGAATCCGAGAAATCTACTTAGATTTATTTCTTGGATTAACGGAAATCAAGAGACCATCACCTAAGAGAACCGATTCCCCATACTAACCTCTCTCCCCGTGATAGTCTGCGCCGATTTATTTTTAGTGACTCCCATATAAAAGGGGTAGGGCTGCTCGTCGGACATTTTCGATTTGACCCCTAAGAGGTACTAAAATGGGCGTGGCTCAAGCTTATTTTGATCCCTAAAAGATAATAAAAATGTAAATTGATAACATCTTTTTTGTTCAATTGACACCCGACCCCTAAAAGGTACCGCTTTACATAGAAATGTCTGTGTTTGATGGTGGATACCCTAAGTGGTACCAAATTCCTGATTTTGACCCCTAAAAGGTACGACGAGCATCCATGTACCCCTCACATAAGGGAGTCTCCCCCCCGGGTACGGCTCATTTCCTTTGATAGTTTCACGAAATTCAGGTCACTCCAGTTTCTTTTCACGGCTTCAGGTCACATCCGAATTTCTTACGGTCTGGCTTAATACAGCCTATAGTTTCCCACTCAAATCCAAACGGCAATATTTTGAACGGGTTTTCAAATTACACTCCGTAAGCTTATATTAAATTCAAAGTTAATTTTCTCGAGTCTTCAAGTCAGATCAGGTCAGATCCGTCTCAATTTACCCCGGCGTCCGGGTAGTAAGTTTATGGAGCAACACATGATTCAGAGCCTGTTTTGAAGCTTCGCATCCATCGCCCCTCTTTCTTGGTTGAAATCAAGGTTGAATTCAGGAGATGGAGCGATGAAAATCCGTGAGGAGCTCGAACCGAATCTTAAAATAGCATCGTGACGTCCACTGAGCCCAAAATAGATTGGCGCAGACTATCATATGCATAGGGTACGAGATCAAGTCTCTTGCGGAAATACAGAAAAAGTGCTTCTGATCAGCGGTATTGACCCATATCCCAAGTTGTGCTTTACCATGTATGGCTTGACCTTTAGCGGTATATACTTCATGGTAGTATTTCGTTCCATATAGTCTTCCTGCATAATACTGTAAAACAGTAGAGAAAATGATTATGCAGGGAGACTATATGGAACGAAACACTACCATGACGTATATACCCCTTTAGCGCTTCTTCACAGCTGATTGCCATAGCCACAAATCGTTTCCATATTATCGTTTTTTTTGTGAACGAAAATCCTTGAAATCCGGTGATAACTGCCGTCTTGTAATTCTTGTCGACGTTGTGTATGAAGGTTGCAACATGTTTTGTGAGGACGCACCTCAAATACATCTTCATGTAACAGTTTATTTCGGCTCTAGCCAGTACGCATAGTATCAAAGTTCATCATCGCAATGACACCAATCATTATCCAAAAAGTCAACGATGTTTAAGAAATCTAATGCATTTAAAAAATTGTTACATGTTTGTCTAAGTTGCTGATGTTTTTATTAATAATGTTTACAAATAAATTTTACACATGTAAAATAGTGCCGTTTTTCTTTCAAATTCAGAAAACCTTTTGATTCCTGGCTTCTTACACGATGGAAGAAGCAACACTCAAAAGAGATCACTTCCAGTTCAGTTGATCTGAACGTCACTCAAGAGGACACGGCTGATCACGTGATACCTCAAGAAAAGCACATGTCCTTCGAGAAATTGCGTCAGATGACTGCGGAAGAGGTCTACCTGGACCACACCTACAAGTACCAACCCAGTTACGAGAACGAGGGCAACTTCCTTTGCGAAGACATTTACGAAGAGATTCCTTGCTTCAGGCAAGACAAAGAGAGCGCTCCTGTCAAGGTGGAATATTCTTCCAGTATGACTTTCCCCTCCTTACCTTCACCACGGGTTGCTTGTTCTCAGTTTGGTTCTTCACACCGCACAGAAGAAAAGAAGTATATTTTTCCTGAGGAGTTCAGGTTTCCTGAGGCTCAACCGGCAAAAAATGTTGCGCAACGCCGTGCATCTGCTGGTTTCTCACATCATCCCTCCCCGATGCGAGGTGCACGCCGCACCCCAGTACCACTGCCTCGTCAAAGGGCTAAGTCATGTTCAGGATTACTTGACAAAGAAGAAGCAACATCCCTTCCTAGACACCATTCACCGGCTGGAAGTTCCTCAAGAAATAGTCCACGATGTACTGAATGTACTACACCAGTCGACTCTTTGATGGAATCGGCGACAGGAAACCTACGAAGTGTTTGGAGACATTTAGATGTAACACCCAGTGCGCCGCTGCTGCCATCTTCGTGTGAAGCATCTCCTTGGTCTTCATTTAGTGCAGAGGTAAGATAAAGTGCTCCATATGGCTTTCAATAACCTCTCTCCCCTCGAGTCTCAAGCAAAGAAACTGCACCACCAGCTTTGGTGGCTTTTGAAACGTTTTTCTTTTTGATTATCGACAGTTGGAAAATGCTCAAACTTCGTTTCCATTCTGTTGTGAAGATGTTGTCAACACATGCATGAATTGATCAGCAAGAGAATTGTTTTAATTAATATCAAAAAACATATTTTCAAAAGATACCCACAAAATCCTACAGCTATACCAGACCTTGTTGACTGCAGAGCGTCACAAACACATGTAAAGCAAGGCAAGTTTCTTAAAAGATTCCTGAGGATAATTAAGATCGTTTTAAAAAGATTTCCACAAACACAACCATCAAGAATTCAATACTTGTACGTTTCGCTCATTAACTATACGTATGTTTACAATACAATGCAATACTATAATTTATTTAATAATAAATAATAATATTAATTATAATAATGTACTTTCTTTTTTGGCGCATTTAAAAATCTCAATGCCCTTACATAATATATATCATAATAAAAAGATATATATACATACTATTTACTCGTAAAATATACAAAACCTGTCATGGATCTATCAAGAAAAATTTTTTTTTAAAGAAATTTCAAAAATCTAAAAATTACAGAATCTAAACATTTCTATCAAAATGTGTACTGCTTAGCAATTGTAGATATTCTTAAAAAAGTTTTCAAAGAGGACTGGAATGGCGATAATGAATCAACTGATTCAATGTGTTCAGATAGAGAGTTCCAGAGTTTAGCCGCAGCATACGATAGGCACGTTTGCCATAAGCAGCAGTATTTATATCTGTTGGAGTATATAACAATGAACGGTGTGAAGAGCGAAGCATTCAGGCAGGTCGATATTATGTAATAAGGTTGGATAGGTACCTAATCAGGAGACAGACCATGTAGTAATTTATATACCATCAGTAGAATCTTAAAGTTTATCCGTGCCTCAATTGGTAACCAATGAAGTTCCTTTAAAGCTGGCTTAATATGATCTAACCTTCTTGTAATCAACCGCGCTGCCGTATTCTGGACACGCTGTAGTTTGTCCATTTCATACTTCGGGACACCATATAAGAGACTCGGCTATTGGAATAATCAAGGCGAGAAATATATAACTAAGGCGTTAACCAGTTGCTTCAAATTGTCTCTTGAAAGGTATACCACTAATGGCTCTTATTGCGAGTACAGCTTTCTTGCAGGTGCCATTAATGTGTTTGGAGAAGGTCATATTTTTGTCAAATATCACTCCAAGGTTACACACCTGATCAGACATTTCAACAATGGTGTTGGCAAATGAAAAACTTGTATGTAAACTTTGACGTTTGTTAAAACGAGAAGTCAGCTGGATAATGTCATTTTTTTTCGGGATTGCACAGTAGCATGTCGTTGACGTAGGGAGTAGTTACCCAGTCTCCCGAGCCAAAGGCTCATGTAAAAACGCACGACAAATAATAATTGGTATAACAACAATTATATATAGTAAAACCTTTAAAAAGACTAATTAATAACTTAATATGCTACTCTAATTAAACACTAATGTAAAAAGCCTACATGAAAACTACAATTTTCAGTTTCAACAGACCGAAGAGGAGAGGCAAACCATTGACCGTTCGTGCTCGTTCAAACCCAGTGCCCCGCCGTGTTCGTGCTCGTTCGAACCCAGTGCTCCGCCGTTGTCGCTGTGTTCCAGCTTGTCAGACGTTGATGGCGTCAGTGACGATGGTAACGATCGTAACCAAGCTTCAAACCCACCAAATGTCTGTAGTGGAAGCCGTGAGAACGAGTCTGACTACTATGCCATATGGGACAACAATGCTTGCTTAAGAGAAACACCTCACTCTACTGGTAAGACTTGATAAATCCAATAAATAGTTAGTAGGACATAAGTTGAAGATATGTTTTACAGATGACAATAGTGCAATATTAAATTAAGCAATTGGGACATTGTATTACCGACACCTTCTTAGATTTATTCGTACTCGCACAATTTAAATGATACAGTGAAAAAGTATAATTGAGAGAAAGCACTAGCTACATGTACTTAGATATAACTTATATAGTATACTTGGGAGCCTACATATTTGAAATAGGCGTATAGACTAAACAGTGCACTCTGATTGGTCGATATCCTTGTATTATAAGACGGTATAGATGCCCTGTCACGTTTTCTGCAAAATATTTTTGTACCAGAAAATAACCCGTCACTTCGTGCCGGAATTTAATAAAAAAATAACGGATCAATCCCGGTTTCTGGGAAACTACCCACCCACCCCTCCCTTGGATGCGCATGTTCTATTAATGATTAACCATTAAAGTTATGGTGAAGTGTGGGGGAGGGGTGGGGGTTTCCCAGAAACCGGGATTGATCCAAAATAACCCCATTCAAACTACTTGCGTTGGAAAACACAGGGTGTATTAGCACTACAATCGGCACTATCGACTAAACTGATATGAAAATCGACTGTTTTCACATCAATTTAGTCAATAGTGCTGAAGGAGAAGCTCTCGTGATCCGTTAAAATGTGAACTAAAATGCTTTCAACAGGAATTATTGAATAAATCTATGCTTAGTTGAAGCCTAGTCGAACCTTCACAGAAAAAATATTGATCGAACTTCATCGCCGAATCCAAGCCTGATCCACAGCGTTTCAAATAAATAAATCATTTGAGGTCCGTCTTTCGATTCTCCTCGCCGATTAGCCTGATTTTCAGACGGTCATATAAAAGTTGGTTCTCTTTCTTCTCAAGATTATAGAGAGGAACATGTAGTATTTTACATTTAAAATAGTTTTTGAGCTTTCTGAGCTGCAACGCGAGCTTGATCGAACCAACTGTACCGACCCGAACCACTAAGAAAACTCGGTACAATGTCAGCGGCGTCGCCGAAAAGTGAATGAAAGGTTAGCCACCAATTTCGATGTTCACCGGCGGGACACGACAGCACAGATTAAAATATCTACCGTATAAATTTATCGGAAGTGAGAACAGCTTTTCTGCTGCTTTTTTGTGTGATGTTAGAAGTTATATCAATAAAGTACTTCACAAACATCCAGATCTTATTAGTGCCTAGCCAAATGGTAGAGAGAAAGGGGGTAATTTAGAGTCTACAGCAGATTTTTAAGCCTCCGAAGAGAGAGAAGAAACACAGCTAAAGCTTGAATTAGCCGGTAACAAAACGAGTGGGGGACTGGAACCGAGTCAGTAAAACTAATTCAATTAATAACTAGTCAAAGTGAGCATTATTGTCCAAAAGCACAGATCAAACTTAGCTAGTCTGGAAAGTTTGGTGAACTTTGGTTCAATATTGACGATGCTAGAAGGCATCAAATATGTCAATTTTCCCATACAAACTCTCTTATTATTTAACGTTGTCCCTCCAAACCATACATTCATTGTAAAATTTTGGAGGGACAAAGAAATTTCAATTGCTTATAATTCAGACACGATTCACTTGAATTACATCAAACTTAGCACACATGCTAATTTCAACATGCTCTATGATGTGATGAACTTCATTTTAGAATTAGAGTAATTCTGATAAACTAGGTCCCAGTCCCCTGCTCGTTTTGTTACCGGCCAATTCAGAGTGGATTCAGAGAAGGTTTTTGAGTTTGTTTGACCAATCAAATCGCTGAACGGCGTACATTATTCGAGCAATCAGATCGTTGGAACAAACACACACACATGAAATTTAATAGTATAGGTACTTCCTTTTTTCTAATTGATGTTCTTTGCCATGCATCTGTCATATTATAGTTGCCCAGATTACGTCAAAATGTGACGAGAACAGCACGCACTATTCTACTGCGTCTCGTGGCGTACCTCTCTATTCTCGTCACATTTTGACGTCATCTGTGAATCCTATAACCCTAAATATTCTCCATAATATGTTCTTTTATCAGATGAGGAGTACATAACGACTCAAGTTGAAGATCTCTATGAGCGTGTGGACCAATATCAAGAACTGGATTCTAACAGACATGAACACGAGTACGAGCCTCTCTCGCTGTACAGTATGGCTATTCCCGCGCATGCGCCAGGATCCATCAATGCAGACGGACAGTCTTCTCATACATACGTTAATGGTAAGCTACGTTCAGTCACTTTATTCTTTGTTCCACCTCAACACTACTCCTAAGTGGTCCGCTCAAGCCAATTAATGCCTGAGATGTTAAACCGTTAACAAAAAATACTTAAATCTGCCTTAAATTATTACACTGGGACGCCAAAAAACGTTCATGTTTCGTAAGGAGGATAAATTAATTGAACATGACAATTTTAAATTGAATTTTGTTGTTCACATATGTTTACTTGTTTTCAATTTGCGTTGATGGGGAAAACAGGGAAGAGAATAATGTCGATGCATTTCGACTGTACTATATGTGCAAATTACGGTAGCGATTTAGCACCGGGATTGGTTAAGGAGATAATAGGCGAAAATCAAGTCATGTGACCTATATTGCATATTTGTGCCTTAAATATTGCATGAACCTCAATACAAGTAAATTAAACAGAAAGCGGTTTATGATTTTACATATCTTTTATTTTGCATTGAAATCTGCAATTTAGATGGTCACGTGACCCCAGTATGTCGGTAAAATTATACGTAACTCGTCAAAGTATACAAATGACAAGTTTTAGAAACATTTTTTAAAACATTGCGTTTATTATGCATTATGCAATTTGGCCTCGTTTCCATGTAATCCCAGGCCTTAATTGGCTTGAGCATCCCGGCCCCCGACCCTTCAGATGATAATCGAACCACTGAAGGCATGTTTTTGCATCTGATTTATTGAACATTTCATTGTCTTGCAGTACGCATGCGCACTGATGCTCCATTGTACGAAGACGTCGAGTAAGAAGCTAACGAACAAGCTGTTAAATCAATAGGCCTTAAAGGAAACAGTCAGTTGCTGACATATCACTTCAATAACCTCGTGGTCCCATGGAAAAGCTTTACTGGATGGCAAACAATCTTCAAAAACGCTGTTTTAGAAAGATCGATAACCGTGGAAAATAGTATTTACAAACATTATTAGATTAAATATAGTTGCTAGTTGTTTAGGTCTGGTTAAAGGGGTACTACGCATGTATGGAGTCAGTATTCGATTTGGTGGCTGTTAATTGATTACAAATAGTTAAAGCGGTTTAAAAACTCTCCTCCTTCAATGCTTGATTGAAAGTATTTTCAATATTTTAGTTGAAGACTTATATTTACACAGTTTATTAGTAATTTTTTGATTATTTGCTTTGATTTTTACCATCCCACATGTACGCGAGGTTCGTCAGTTCATACGAGAATCGCTGATAATAACTGTGTCTGGCCCGGACATCTAATGTAATGGTCTCTCACCGTACCATGATACAGTCCCTTTAAAACATACTGTTGTGGGAAAATATTTTCTCTATACATTCGGCCTGGAAAAAAAAAGATATATGTTTTTATATTCTGTTGAGTCTGTTGAGCGGGAGGTCGCGGGTTCAAGCCCCGGCCGGACCAACACTCAGGGTCTTAAAATAACTGAGTAGAAGGTGCTGCCTTTGTGAAACAACTGCAAATGGTTAGACCTTCACGTCTTCTCGGATAAGGACGTAAAATCGTAGGACTGGTGTCCCCAATTAGTTGCAAAGCTAAATACATTTGACACTTAAATAAAGTTACTTACTTACTTACTTACTTTATATGATAGCTCGAAGACGATGACCAAGGCCAGGTGTTTAACGATAAAGCCAACAACGCGGAGCCCATAGTACCACAGTACTTGTTTAGCGCCTGTTTTACGTTTTCTCTTCACCGTATGGGAATTGGGAGGAAGTAACACGATGAGAGGACATTTAAGATAATAACGTTCGTGTCTTGTACAAGTTATACTTTTATTAGCTAGTTTTCATGTATTATTGTTATTCGTAGAGATAAAATACGGCAAGACCGTAACTCTGTAATTTGATTGGATCAGACGGACAAAAACAATGGGGAAGCCATTTTAAAGCCACGGCAAGACCGTAACTCTGAAATTTGATTGGATCAGACGGACAAAAACAATGAGGAAGCCATTTTAAAGCCACGGCAAGACCGTAACTCTGTAATTTGATTGGATCAGACGGACAAAAGCATCAAAGGGAAACCATTTTTACGTACGTGAGCTATGATTCACGATTGCATGTAAATCGTTTCATCTTACATATTTTAAGAATCTGAGCGCCAATTTAAAAAAATGCGTTTTCTGTAGGTATTTGTAGAAAGATATGGTAGGACCATATTAATTAAGCCGCAGTGGAAATATAAACGTAAACTTATTAAACCGGTTGGAATAGTAAATCATACTGGTACATACTGGTAGACTGCACTAGATGTGATGGACCTAGGCGAGGTTTTTGGACCATTAGAACCAGTTGATCTGGAAAAACTAGGGGAAGAGTTTGAACCGGTAGAACTGGTATAACCAGTAGATATGGCAATGGTAAAACTAGGGGAGAGTTTGAACCGGTAGAACTGGTATAACCAGTAGATCTGGTAGAACTAGGGAACAGTTTTAACCGGTAGAACTGGTAGAACCAATAGGTCTGGTAAAACTAGTTGGGGAACAGTTTGAACCGATAGAACTGGTATAACCAGAAGATCTGGTAAAACTAGGGAACAGTTTGAACCGGTAGAAATGGTATAACCAGTAAATCTGGTAAAGTTGGCAGTCTGCTGGTCCTTGTCCAAAGAAACTATCTTCTACTCAGATAACATTCCCTAAGAACGTTAAAGTAAATGGCTCAATGCTCATTTCTATGTTTCAGGCATAGACCAAATTCAAATATGGCATTGTCATCACTTTATAATACGACAATTGCATTATGACGTCATTTAGTTACAACTACCAGAATCCTTTTTGAATTATTTTCTCATTCAGATTTGAGAATACCAAGACAATGGTCTAAATAGGCCCTTTCCAGGACCTGGTCACGTGACCTTTTTAGCATGTCAATCAAAAAAAATTGGCGCTAGAACAACATGGATGTCAGAAATGGAAAGAGCGTTTTAGGTTCATATATTTAAAACTGAAGGAATGGCGAATTTTTGAAAACTCTAAATTTAACAGAGTTTGTGAGGCTGGCTGGTACGGCCTTTTTACTAATTTTGGCTTGCTCTTTCCATTTCTGGCATCCCTTTCTTCTTCTAGCGGTCACGTGACCAGGTCCGCAAGGATTTCTGGTAGTTGTAGTATATGACGTCATCATGCAACTGTCCTGATGACAAAATTTAATAAATATATACACGTATTATTAAAATAATGGTAAAATTAAACGTTCTTCACTACATCATGAACAAACTTTAGAATTGTATATAGGAATTATTTTAGTCTGTATATTTTTTAAATAAAATTGATAGTTTTACTGCTACTTTAAATCTATGTCTCTTATTAACTAAATTCAACCCAAAATGAAGTGTAATAATGCAAACCTTTCGGTTTCCGAGTAATTTCTTATTTTCAGGGGCCTGGAATCAAGTAGCCCCATGGCCATAGTAAATGAACGAGATGCCAAGATTCCTTGTTTGACGTTTATGTACTTATTTATCTTCATGGGGTCCTGATTTATCGATTGAAAACATTTATTCATATTCGGTTCCTAAGTATCCCGAATTTTGATTGGTTGATTCACCTGCAGGAGTCCATGGGCTTTTATCGCACCGCGGCCATGTTGAGTCCCAGGAGAATAAAAACCTTTGTTTTCGTCCGGTAAACTCGGTCTGAAACTCACCAGTGCGAGGCTACCGGGGTCAAAACTATTGTTTTATCCAAGATGGCCGAACTGCGATAACAGTCCATTACCCGGAGCGTCCATCTGTCATGTATTCGCGATGCAGCGTTTTCCCAGACCGGGTTATTTTTACATTTTATTTCTCATTGTTCGCTTTCATCACGGAATATTGTTAACAAAAGATGCCTCGTTAGCTTCTCTTGTTTGGCCAACCAGCATTGCTGCAATATCGTTAATCATCTGAAATAGCATGACACAAACGTTTCGGTGATTGGTTAGCGGAAACCGAAGACGCGGGAAACTCATTCTAAAAATAACCCGGTCTGTAAAAACGCTGCTTCACAAACGTAGTATGGGAGATGGGCGCCCCGGGTAATGGACTCCTGCCTGCAGATAATTGCGCGCAAATAAGCGTTTGCTGCAGATATTGTTGTGAGCATGCGTAGTGCTGTTCAACAACAAATCCCAACATGGCTGCTCGGTTTCCAGAGCGTTCAGAGGAGGAAATTGGGAGCATTTCGGATGCCCAATGTAGCAAAAAGACGAATTGTGTACTGAATACTAAAACAATTATTGGAACTGCGGCTATCGCAAAATATGATGAATTGCGGTCTGACTACCAGTTGTGTCTTCGGCATTGGCAAATAACTGGTACCTCGCCACAGTAGCTCGTCGTAGACAATTCATCATATTTTGCTCAGCCTCGTCCAACAATTGTTATTATCAGTCGACTCCTAGTCGTCCCGAATTCTGATTGGTTGATTCACCTGCAACGAACTGCGTACACATAACTGTTTTCTGCAAATACTTTTCTAAGCATGCCAATATTTACCGCTCCGTTTTGTGAACATGCAGAGTTTTCCGAGGCTCAAATTTGCAGTTTCGAAACAAAATTAGAGCGGATTTCAATTGAGTGTCGGAAGTGTTTTGGTTTTGCGTTTACTAAGCTCTCCTATTGGCTGAGAAAGTAAACCAACCAATCAGAATCCAAAGTAAAACCAAACGCAAATTGGTTTTGGTTTTGGTTTTGCTTTGGTTTGTCATTGGCTCACAGAGAAGCCATTTATGCGTTACTTGTGATTACTCGCTCCTATGATTGGCTGGCTGTGGGTAATTTGCGTTTGGTTTCACTACACTCAACTGAAAACTGCTCTATTATATACTAATCAGTCCGAAACGCACGCCCGGATTGGTCAAGAGCCGTGTGTCATTAGAAGACACATGGATTTGTTTTGATTGGATATTTTCATAGTTTATAGTTTGCGATTATTATATAAAACAAATAGACGCCATTATGTCAGGTGTCTGTTCTCTAATATATGCACATGTAGATGACGCTAAAACTTGAAGAACATCAGTTACGCCACTCGACTGCTTCTCGTGGCGCACTTCTTTGTTCTCTTCACGTTGTGACGTCATCTGCATGTGCATAATAGGACAGACGCAGAATGGAATCTATTTGTTAAATATTATGAACTTTGTACTACAACCGGGGCCACTGAGATAACGAGAACTAGACACATTGCAAAACGAAAAAGAAAGCACGCACTCCAAATCCTAGCACATCCACACAATTAGTTCTTCATTCAAAAGACTTCGACTTCAGAATTACCTTTAGTTACCAGAAGTTGAAATGCTATTGTCTTCTACTCAACACTGATTGGCTCAAATAACCATAAGTGCTTTGTTTTCGTTCTGCAATGTGATTGGTTCTCGTTGTCTAAGTGGCCCCGGACTGTAACTCTCACTGAGAGTAACAACGAAGAAATGGTTATTATACGGTAATGGGTATATGTATTATAGACTTCTGGTATTAACCAATATTTCGGCTGGCACGGCCTGCCACGAACACATTCTCGAACCCAGAGTCCTGCTCTTTTGTGCATTCTTTGTGCAAAAGAGAAGGGCCCTGAGTTCGAGAATGGTCATGAACAACTCATGATATTTTGGGTATATACAAGAGCCCATAACCAAGAGCGAGAATCTCCCATACTACCTCTATGCTATGGCATTTTCACAAGTTAGATTATTTTTAGAACGGTTTCCCGCTATTATTGGATGCAATCATTCCTAAGAGAATAAAATCACAAAAGCGTATCAGACGTGTTGTTGGTATAACAAAAATAACAAAAGAAGCTAATGAGCCATTTTTTGTTCCGCCACTGATGTAACCCACTAATTGGCCACAAAAAATATCTAAAAATAGCCGTAGCATCTATATAAGAGATATGGACGCTCTTGGTTATGGGCTCTTGGTATATACTTCATGGTAGTGTTTTGTCCCATATAGCGGTCTCACTGCATAATTATTTCCTCTACAGTTTTACAGTATTATACAGGGAGACTATATGGAACGAAACACTATCATGGAGTATATACCATAGTTTGATTATTCATGGCACCTTGTTAAATAAAAGCCCGGGGGGGGGGGGGGTACTTACATGAAAAAAATGGGTATGTATGTGAGCCCAAGAGGCTCAAACCCTGACCCTGTTACACTATGCACCAGGAGCCCATTACCAGGAGCCTATTACCAGGAGCGTGCATATCTCAGATTAGGGACCTTTAGCAACCAGGGCGGCGACGGCAGTGACGACGGGACGTAGAAAGAATTTTCTCCCGAAATTTGATGTTTACTATTTCCCTTGTTCGCCTTCAATTGTTTTTCACAACCAAATTTTCGAAAATTATAATGACTATAGAGTTCCGTTCACGCCGAATGAAAAATGATTTGATTTACTTTCTTACGCTCGCGTTGTCTTTAAAACGTACAATTTTGGGGTTTTCACGTTGTGTTTTTGCAGAAAACGGTGAAAATGTAGGCGACTGCGTGCATTATCACGTGCAGTTATTTTTTTTCGTAATTAAGGCTATTGTTTTATGCCGTCGTCCTAGACGTTGCCGTCGTGGTTGCTAAAGGTCCCTATTAGGTCTGTCCAACAGCAGAACTGTTACAGTTGATGTAGCTATTTTTAGCTTTGTGTTTCCCGCGAGAAGAAACAAAGGCCGTCATCTTTAATCAATCAGGATGCACTGAAAATTGTAATTAACACGGTTCAAACTGCTAAAAATACAAAAGCGCAAGAGAACAAAAGACAACGTAATCGCATACCAGAACTTCGCGACTATAAATAGCCACGTCGTCTACTGTGTGTGGGCGCTACCCATCACATAGGTACGCTCCTGGTAATGAGCTCCTGTATGTACGCATTTTGTAAATAATAATTATTGTATTTTCATACGTACACACTCATTTTTTCACAGTGAGTGTTTTTAGTGTGCAATGTTTATCGTCGTTTCTATTTTTGATATACATGTATTTTCTATTTCTTGATTTTTAGTTCGGCCCGTGCGAGTGGAGCGCTATAGATATTAGACTTTCTCAAAGTCCTTCTTAGCCCCCCGCACGAAGGACATTTCCCACTTGCAGCGCGCCAAATTTACCGGTTGATTTTTCAACCGGAGGCGTGGCTTATGACGTATTAAGATTTGCCCAATCATACAGCGTTAATTCTTCAGGCATTGTTTGTTGACGTGTCAAGTCAGTCGACCGTGGATGTGGTATTTACAGTTTGATTGTACTCAGAAAGAGCTTGTCAAAGGCGCGGAATGTAAGCTCCGCCCCTGAAACGTGTTTTCACGCCAAAACATAATCCCCCGATTCATTTTCCTGCAAGTGAAACAAGTCGAACTCGCCTCTCGCTTCGATTCTCGCTCTCGCTTTTTGACCCAGAAATCGCTTACCCAGTGACTCGGCGAGTTCGACTTGGAGCAAGTCTATATAGATATAGGACAGAGGGATGACAGCAAAAAATGGGTATATACTTCAAGGTAGTATTCCGTTCCATATAGTCTCCCCGCATAATCATTTTCTCAACTGTTTTACAGTATTATGCAGGGAGACTATATGGAACACTACTATGAAGTAAAAACCCGCGACCCTGCAAAAGTGCTGCACCTGCGCGCGCACTGTTGAAATCAGGTGTCCCGGATCGAAACCTTGACCGTAGCTTGTGATATTGTTTCTTTCATTTTTTTGCATCTTTCGTTATCTTGTTTTCTCCCCTAAACCTCTTGCAGTGTTTCCCTTGATCCTACCAGTTATATTTATGTTTTATCTTTGTTTTCTTCATATAATTTATCGCTTTTTTCGGGTCGTTGCCTCAGTTTAGAATTGGGAGCTCCACTTTTAGGTTTGCCTAAATATATATGTTAGTTTTTTCTGAAATTAAAAATTACTTGGTACGAGTTCGAGTATTTTTGGGTATACAGTTACTGTGTGTTGAGCTTTCCTGACACATTTTAAAGCGGAGGTCTCGGCCTTAGGCCCGAGCGAGTAGACCACCATGCATAGATATAGGATGCGAGCAAAAATTGGTCGACTTCTTGCACCTGCACGCGCACTGTTGAAATGGCCAGTAGCTAGTGATACATTTTTCTTTCTTCTTTTTGATTTTCCGTTAGGCCATGCTAATGAAATGTTCTTAGCTCATATAACCCCTGAATTAAGAAGGTTCGTTATGCCGAACCGAAATGTAGGGTTACAATAAATAACATCGTATACAGCCGTCCGACCAGCCTTGCACGCTGGCTTCGTATACTTTTTAATTTCCTCTACTGGTTGTGGATTGATAATTTGCACGAGAAAGGCAAGAAACTAAAATGTAGAGAGCACGGAAAAGGGGTGTAGTTAAATATATATTCTTCAATCTTTTTTTTTTTGCCGTCCCCCCCCCCCCCAAAAAAAAAGGGTCTATCCGGCGTTGGTAAACGAAACATTTTATTGGGATGGCCTTATCTTCTTTTTTCTTCTTATCTTAAACTTTTGCATTGATTTCCCTTGATTCTACCAGTTATTTATGAATTGTGTTTTTATCTTTGTTTTCTTTACATAATTTATCATATTTTTCGGGTCGTTACCTCAGTTTAGAGAATTGGGGCGGTATTTGCTTATGTATTTCCTATTTTAGGCTTGCCCAAATATAAGTACTTATATTAGTAGTTCATGTAGTTTTTTTTTATCTACAATATTTTCCGACCAGTTTATTTTTGATAGAAGAAGTCCGAGGACTATCATACATTAAAGCTGATCGAACGACCTATATACTAATAAACTTTTTCACAATATTTCGGCTAGTCAAACTAGCCTTCCTCAGGTATGATGGAGCTTACAAGTAGGAAGAGTTACGAAGGCGGGTATAAATATAGTATAGATTACACGATCATGACTGAAAAAGGAAATGATGTAAATATATGTGTAGATGATCTAGGTTTCGTAAAAAGGTTTATTATTGAGGGTGCGTTCGATTGACCGTATTCCGGAATAGGAATAGATGGAATAGTCTCTGGAAATCACTGGTTCAGATACATTTTGTACTGTAAGCTATTAATGCTTGCTGATATATGATATTCCGGATACAATTAGTATTTCAGTGGCTAAAATATCCCGATATAAGCGATTTGTAGTGATCATTCTGTTTATTCCTATTCTGGAATACGGTCAATCGAACGCACCCTAATACTGATATACGTTGTTCGATCAGCTTTACTGTAGTCCTCGGATTTTTTCTATTTTCATTTCTTTGGCCTATCAGATCTCGCTGCAGACCCAACGTTCCATTTGATAGGATTGTCCTAAACGGTTCTTGCTGTTTACTAGTGATTCTTGATGCGCGCGAGGACAATGCCGGAACATGCCACCTAATAAATTGCATAAACTTTGCCAAAATGAAAACCCCCCAACATAATAAACATGAACAGGGAAATGTTTAAAGAGGTCAGCGGAGCGCATCGCTATTGTTTCTACTGTGTTTTTATTGTTTATTGCTGCCGCAGCGAGCGAGCCTGAAGCGAGCGAGCAAGGCAGCAGTTCTAATCTGTAAGCGGGGGCGCTTACCATTTAACCAAAAATCCCGGTAATTTGGGTTGGAAAGCAAATGGTACAGTTAATTTTCGGGAATTTCGGTTGGAAATTGTGGACTACGTTCTGAGGTAGTCCTTTCGTCCCGGTTGGTATGAACCAACCGAAATATTCCTTATCATTTCTCTCGATTCCTGTCTCGCGCTAAACATTTTCGCGCGCATTTTTCAAGTTGAATTCCAACATGGCGGAACCACAGTATTTCAGTGCAGTTTGTGCAGTTTGTGCACTTTACAGCCTTGCAATTACAGGAACTACTCGAGCCTGGTTGCCAATATACCTCTGGTAAGCTGTATTATGTGTTTGTTAACCTACTTTCAACTTTTTCTGAGAGATGAAGTCTGAATCAACCGAAGGCAAATCGGAGGTAAACACTAAATAAAACATCGTGAATTTCAAGCTTCCCGCCAACTCAAATGTAATTGTTTTAAGTTTGTTTTATTTTTCATAGGACTTCTTATTTGACAACAACATTTGGCATCAATGCGATTTAAGTTTCTCCTCATATGAATGTACTTAAAACAGAAAACACTGATACATTATTCGTCGTCGCTATTAAAGGACGTTATCCGTCTCAAAATCTTCACTAACCATTAGCGCTATCATCAAGTTCGCATCCCGCCATATAGAAATCAAATGGTAAGAGCTATTCTTTCCGGTAGGTCGGTCAATTGGTAATCTGCTTACCATTATCCATCGGACACCCCAACACCGAATTGTTTGGTCAAATGGTAAGCACCCCGGGTCCAAATCTCGATTTCTTTTTTTTTACCATAACTGCATTACTTCTATTGTCTGTTTTTACCACACTGATCTGTTCGTCACGTGACATTACACGAGGTGGAAGCTAACCACGTTCTGACCGTTCTTTAATGCATTTCTGTGTATGTGATCCTTGTGTAATCATGAAGCAGCCGGTTCAAAATACAATTAGCATTTACAATTACATCGTTGATATGCCGGACAAAATGAAAATAAATCGCGACAACTTTTGAAATACACACCACAGGGTATCGCACGATAGCCCCAAAACTACAAAATATATTAATCTAACACCTTGGCATTTTTATCACCCAGTAATCTATTTCCTGCCAAAGTGTTACTGTAGGTTCTCTTCTAATACACTTCCTTAACTGAGCGGAGCAGCATTCACTACCTGTTAGGTATACTAGTTTTTAATCTTTTATTATGTAAATGTTCTTGAAATATTTGTCTTTAGTATATACCACACCAGTGAATATCACTTTTCGCGCGCTCTGATTGGCTACTGAAACAGTGAATATGATTTCATATTCACCTCCGAGCGAAGCAGCGATCACCTCGCGCGAGTTTTTGTCCATTTGACAGACAATATAATAACTATTTGGTGCTGGCTATTCACCTGCAGTGTGGTATATACTAAAACAATTATTCACCTCGGTGTCGCCGAAGCGGCTCGGTAAATATACACCACTATTCCCCTCCACTTCGGTGAATAATTGTTAAGTAGCTCATTCTGTCTGTCTGTCTGTCTGTTTGACCTAAACAGGCCTGGCATCTCAGTCACAGTTAGCAGGCCTGGCAGCTCAGTCACAGCACAACCTCCATCTTGGATCTGACCGAGAAGACCCTGGGTTCTCTCAATGTCTTGATGAGGAGTAGAATTTTGCGCGTTTTCGTGGGTATTTTGCTCATATTTCTTATCACAGATCTAGTATCCACAAAGGATTTCTATTACAAGCATTACTCCTTCAGAAAAAAGTCAAGGCATGTAAGTATTTGAGCGCGTTTTAATATTTATTTAGACATAATTTATGTCCATGTTTAGATTGGATGAACTGTCTGAAGGTACCCGACTGAATGCTATGAATATTACATGTAACTTTATATGTAATTACACTGGTTAA
Source organism: Actinernus sp. WN-2022 (assembly GCA_030867875.1). Taxonomy (NCBI): domain Eukaryota; kingdom Metazoa; phylum Cnidaria; class Anthozoa; order Actiniaria; family Actinernidae; genus Actinernus; species Actinernus sp. WN-2022. Next base: position 26,737,808 of record JAOWCC010001679.1, read on the forward strand.
TAGTTCTTAAAACTAGATAATCAGACCCCAAATACCTGCATGTAGTCAAGACAACAATTAATAGACAAGAAAACGTAGCACATGCATGTCCATAAAAAAGTGAATGTACATGTACAAATTATGTATGGTATTAGTACAGTAAAATTGGTACATAAAGGGTAATAGCGATACTTCGTGTTGATGAACATTACAATTGTTATGTTAATGTGCCAACCATGATTTCAAAAGGCTGCTTTGTGACACCTGAACCAATGGATCTCTGGTTGGCACATCAATGACAATGGATGACATAGCAGTAAGTATCGCTATAGTGAAGAATCGCAAACCAGATTTGTTGTTGGAAGGTTGTCGGTAGATTGTCGGCCACCACACACCAACAATCTACCAACAACCACATAAATTTAGCTTGCTTTCAGGTGGTAGATGGTGTTTTTTCGCACAGCAAACGGATCATTGAAGCTGGGCCGCCATATTGGCTGAGCGTGATTGAGACCTGGGATCCAATGACAAATGGAGGGGGGAGGGGGAGAAGCAGAAAGGAAAGACCGCCTGCACGAAAACCCCTGGTTTCTGAGTACAAAAGTTAGATCCCGTCCACCAGCGGACAGGGTATATGATTGGCTGAAATGGTGTCAATCAAAGCTTATCGCGGCAAGTGTTGAAAGCAAGAACTGAAAGGAATAAGTGTAGCCTGCGAAGCGGCGTAACTAGAATAAGCATTGTGTACTGAGATTGCAGTTGATAAAATATGGCGAGACTAATACAAAAAGCTTTGTCTTTTTTGAAGACTAAGGTGAAGTACCCTGGTTCCTGAGGTTTTCTAGAGAGAACAGCTACAGAGAAAGAGCCGCGAAGGCGGCGAACTGCGAGAGGTTTGTTGTCGAGTTCTCTTTTCGCAAGTTCGTAAACCGTAAATATCATACTCTTTCCAAAGCGCCAGAAGATCTTTACTTAGAAGTATGCTCTGTATATAGCTTCCTCCTGCTCCGTTTTCAAAATTATCTCTTTCGCCTTTACCCTGGTTCCAGAGGTTTTCTAGAGAGAACACAGCTGCTTGCTTCTTTCCCCACTGCTGGGTATAAAGGTACTTTGAAAATGGAGCAGGAGGAAGCTATACAGAGCCTTAAGGCTTCTAGGTAAAGATGTTCTGGCTGTGCTTTCGACAGGCTTTGGAAAGAGTATGATATTTAAGGTAAAAAGAACTCTACAACGAACCATGATTTAATTTGCCACTCAAAAGTATTATTGTCGACCAAATTGCAGAGATGCAATCCGGCTATTGACTTCATGGCCATTGAACTAGGAAATAATCAGGAACCGCCTCAATACATTTATGCAACGGTCGTCCATTTCTTTTGGAAAACATTCACTAAGATGGACTTCGACTTCTCAGAGAAAGAGCTTCTTGTTTCTACTCTCTTGTTAGGGTTGACGATCACAACATGTCGCAGTCCTTTCCATGGAGAACTTAGCTGGTTTTATTGAAATTTCGGTATCTGAGAACCAATTGACAATTTTACCAACATTTTGCATTGCATTTGAGAGCGAGCAAAGTTTGTTTTGAATTGCAATCAAACCAAATCAAAATTGGCAGGCTGTCACACGTCGACTCCTATTGGTCAATTAAGAATGGGTTACAAGTTAACGGAAGTCATGTGGATGGTGGGCGGATAATTATTCAGAAACTTTGAACAAAAATAGCTGGTTTTATTGAAATTTCGGTATCTGAGAACCAATTGACAATTTTACCAACATTTTGCATTGCATTTGAGAGCGAGCAAAGTTTGTTTTGAATTGCAATCAAACCAAATCAAAATTGGCAGGCTGTCACACGTCGACTCCTATTGGTCAATTAAGAATGGGTTACAAGTTAACGGAAGTCATGTGGATGGTGGGCGGATAATTATTCAGAAACTTTGAACAAAAATAGCTGGTTTTATTAAAATTTTGGTATCTGAGAACCAATTGACAATTTTACCAACATTTTGCATTGCATTTGAGAGCGAGCAAAGTTTGTTTTGAATTGCAATCAAACCAAATCAAAATTGGCAGGCTGTCACACGTCGACTCCTATTGGTCAATTAAGAATGGGTTACAAGTTAATGGAAGTCATGCATGTGGATGGTGGGCGGATAATTATTCAGAAACCAGGGGTTTTTTAGTGCAGGCGGTCTTTCCTTTCTGCTTCTCTCCCTTCCCCCTCCATTTGTCATTGGATCCCAGGTCTCAATCACGCTCGGCCAATATGGCGGCGGCTTCGATGATCTGTTTGCTGTGCGAAAAAAACACCATCTACCGCCTGAAAGCAGGCTACATAAATTCAGCTGACACACACTTTAAATTTACCGACAACCTACTGACAAGTAATATTTATATCTTCTATGTCTTTTAAGGGAATGGCACTCGTGTAAACTATTTAATGTAGAAATTAACATGGGTGGCTGTGGTTCATGTTGTAAGTGTTGGATATCATGGTAAAATATGATGGCTAAAATAAACATTTTTGATATCTCCATCCCCTATCTTACATTTTCTAACCTGTTCCTCAATAAATAATGAAATCACTGGTAAGGGGGACTGTGGAAAGTTGTTACTGCTAAGTACATTATTTTGTAAATGTAGATATCAGGCTCTCCTTTTCCCTTCTCTCTTTCGTTCTTTCCCTCTCTTTTCTCTAGGAAAAGGACAGCCCCTGAGTTAATTATTGTACATTAATCATCATTATTTCTGTTATTACTGGTATTACTAATTAACAATTAGACTGTAAGCTCCAGGTTTCTATCGGCAGATAGTTGGTGAGTCTAATTGTTTTAGCATATAACCAAGCCACCGTTCTGTCAACTTAGAGATCAAGAAAACTGACAGTGAAAAACTTGCAAAAAGGTATTTTCCTCAGTGGTTTTGTCTGCAGAGCGTGCATGAACGACTATCGATTGATAGACAGTGCCTGGCCAGCCAATCATACAACGAGTTTGCCAATAGATGGTGGTTGGGTTATGCTAATTAGTACCTTTTTTTTCCAGGCAAGAAAGTACAATGTCATGGAACAGGAGTGTGAGGCGCAGACCTGTGGGGGTTTAGGTGGACTAGACCATGTTAAGTGTACACGGAAATGTCTTTCTCCAGTCTGTTATAATGAGATGTATGCTTGGGATGAGGTAATGTAGCAAAATGTTGAGAATAATTAATCTGTGCCACATTAGACAAACTAATAGACCCCATTCCCAAAATGGCAAATCTTGTTTGAATAGTATAGAGTAGCAAATAACAGTTGAATATGCTACCATGTAAGAGTATGCCAAGATCAGTAATACTATGAATTTTAGGGGTGATAGCAATTATACATGTAATGGTGCTTTTCAATGTATTTAAATTTATGGTACACATGGGTTTGAGCCAGTTACATGTATGCTTCATTTGTAACTAGCCTTGTTTTTCGTGATTTTCCCTGTATTAAATAAATGCCAATAACTTTGCAGCAATGAAAGACCAAACTCTCAAACTGTTCTGAGTATTATAAACTATTACTTACATGTACATGTACAATATGGCATGCTTTACAGCCACAGCATTCACTGCACTTAATGTCATAAGGTTTTTGGCATTAACCATACAGTATATATTGACACTAATGTTTATTGAATAGATAATTTTGTAAGTGGCTTCAGTTGGTAATTAAATGTGTTACATTACTACATGTATGATTGGTCAGTTTGCAGGCCATTACATTGAAGCAATGCTGGTTTTCATAACAATTAATATTGTCCTCATGTTAGCTGTACATGTTTAATGAATAGATGTAATAAACATAATTTTATGATACATGTATATGTAACTTGCTTGCTCAACTGTATTTTAAGTCATGGATCCCTTGTGTTTTTATTAAAAAAATAAGGTTTTTATGATGTACATGTAATAATATTGACCACGTACATGTATGTGCAGCCATTAATACAGCTAGCCTGTGTGACCAGTATGTGTTATAGTTATTTTTTTTAACTAGCTATTTTTGTTCTTACTAGTAATTTTCTTTATTATAGCTAGTAGGTAATTTTTGGGGGTACTAAAAATAAATTCACCCTCCCCTCCTCTCCATTTCCTGCCTCCCCTCTCCTCTAAACAAGGAGTTCTTAAATGGTCCTGTGAACTAATTCAAAGCCTAACCCTACATAAAAAAAAACCTAACTGTCAACAACGGGTTCTCACTAATTTAGGGCTAATCACTAATTTAGGGTTCATAGGTAAACAAGTTTTCACCGGCCAAGAGCTAGGGTTCACCTAGTAATCAGGATAATAAGGGCTCTAAACCTACAGTAGTTTAAAATTAACTAGTTAGAAAAAAATAACTATAGTTACAAAAAAATTAACTGAAAACAAAAATTAACTGCAACATGTACATACATGTAATACATTGTATTTGGAGGATTTGTTAAATAAATAAGCTGGTAGGAAAGAAGTGGAGTAAATTGTGTAGGGGGTATTTAGGGCTGTTGTAAACATACATGTAACCTTTCCCTTCTCTCTCCCTCATTCTCACTTTCTTCATACTTGTGTATCCACATGTATGGTACAAGTCATGTTGGTATAATGTACATTGTAGCTGGTTTGCAGGCTGAATTTCAAGGTATTTTGATCATACATGTACTCTATTTTTGTTATATCTACATGTAGCTGGAAGAAGGTGAAATAGATGTGCGTCAGAGTTCTTTCAAGGGCTGTGTAGTTAATGAACTACAAGATAAAGAGGAATTTTAAGAAAGCATATGGGAATGACAAGCATTGAACACTAAAGAATCAAAGTGGTTACTAACAAGGTAAATGTAGATACATGTACTGTGCTCAGCATTATTAGCTTTCAACCAATCCCCAGAAATTCAAATGATAGAGATGTGGCAGCCATGTTAACCAGGCATCTTTCAACTAACATCAACCAAATTAAAGTGGAGGCAATTGCATATATTGTATCAAAACTGAGAGCATTCTCAAGAGCTCTTATACCCCAGAGAGGAGTTTAATGAATATTCATGTCATTTGTGGCATCAGTTTGTATTATAATTATGCTCTAATTGGTTGTTATTAATTTCCAACTGCATGGAGTGGAGTCCAAATAATGCCAGAGAGTCTGAGATGGGTACAAATATCCAGCCATTACAATGTACCAGTAACTACACAGTGGTTATTTGTACTCTAGAAAACTTGTCTTTTGTATTTAGAGAGAAAGGGTAATTGGATAATAAAATTTTAATCTCTTATTAGACAGTTTAGTGTGTATAGTATGGCTGATATTTTTACTTGCCAATTTGTGTTTAGACTTTCCCTTTGATTTGGGCTTGTCAAAATACTGCATGACTTGTAAGAATATCCAGCTTTATAATAAGCCATCAAATATTTTTTCTTGCATATGATCGATTGGTGGAATGCATCACATTGGCCCTATAAAATTAGTTTCTCCCTGCCAGGTGAAAAATATTAGTGAATACACCTTCTGTGAGTGTAAGTGCATGTGAAAGAAAATATATGAAGGATGATAACAACAATAACATACATTGTGGTGTCGAAATATACCCTGATATTTGTCTCGGAACAGTTAATATCTGCAGCATATATTTTGACACCACAAATACATGTAGGTTATTGTTAATATATACAATGTACATTGTAAACTACACACTAATTAAAGCTGTCTAATATTAATTAAGATTATGGTACACCTACAATGTATAGTAATTGAAACAAAGTTGTTGGGTAAAAAGTAGCAACCATAAACAATATGACAATGCTTTTCTGGGAAGACAGCAGTTTTGTTCAATTTGCATATCTGAGTCATTGAGCCAGTCTTTCCCTCCTGTTTGCTTAGCTCTTACTTCACCCAGTGTGTAATATTTTGCCAGTCTCTCTACAGAGCATCACTGTTGACAGTGCCGGCAGGCTCTCTCTTCCTCTCCTCCCCCCTCTCTTTTTGTCCTCGCCCCAATCTCGACTCGCTGTGCTCCGATACTCCAGAGCCGCAACACAGGCTACTCAAATGCATACAGTATCTTCAGAGTATGATTGGTATGCTGTATTATAATCTGCAGTCTGTGAGAATGCAATTTTTTATGTTTTTCCACTTCCCAGAAAACCATTGGGTTGTATTATTTTTGACCTTTTTTTCAATTTAGTGTATTTTAAGAACATCACATATAATTTTGCACTAACTCATTTTACCTACTCATTTTCCTGATGTGTACATTACACTGTATGTTTGTCTACACAATCCCCATATTTTGTGGTCGTAGCATGTTGACTGAATTTTAGTTTCCAGAACTCCTCTATTAAGCCCCTCCTAATAAGCCATTCCCCAACTTAAACTGTAAATTAGCCCACTTTCAATAGACCAGTTTACGGTTTATGCGCAGTTGTTTAAGTCTTTTGTTCCAACTGGTGGGCCACCATTGTCTAACATCTGGTGGCCTGCCAAATAAACAACGGAATTGTACTGTCAACTGCGCATGAACCGTAAACTGTTCTATAAATACATGCAGTGTTGTCAAATAGTGGGGCAGGCCACCCTTTCCCAAAACTGCTCGGACCCTACAGATTACCCTCCTCACCCAATCCGAGCTTATATAATAGAGGATAATTAATTTACAGTATAATTATGTCATACTTCTTCCACACATCAAGATGCACATACTGTACAATGTACATGCATGCAAGTAATCATGATTCTGCACATTTTTTTCTCCTCAGGTTTTGTACACTGAACTGTCAGTACACAGACTGGAATACCCTGAATGATGGATACTGAGCTTCTAAAAGGACTAGTTTCTGGGAAACCGGATATGATAGCTTTGGAAGTGTTTTTATTTAGTATTTTGGTATTAATGCCAAGTGAAAGAAAATGCTGATTGGTATTCCAACACATGTAAAAGCAATTTTGTGGGCTGTTTTCTTCCTTCCTCATTTAAGGGTGCGTTTACCAATTTCGTCGCTAAGCAGCGACGTTGCTATGAAGGGTCGGCGCGCTCATGCAATGGCGGGAAAAAACTTACTTCCGGTTTAGTGAAAAAGCAATGCGCGCGCTTTGCAATGGCTCCACTCCTTCAGTTTTGTTTACATTTCGTAAAAGTTACAATGAAGTTGTTTTTGCTACTTGAACCCGGTTTTTTTTTACTTTCCATGCTTCAAGTTTACTTAATATAATGCCGAAAAAGAGCGAGAAAACCGAGAAAACCATTCTAGCTGCGGAGGTTCGCTAGACGAGGGAAAATTCCGATGTCAGTACGTGGAATTCGGGTGTCAAGTGCAAACTAATTTTCGTTCGGATTTCGACAAAGAAAGTTTGGAAAGTGCTCGGAAAGAGCTTGTTGATAACGAGGGGAGTCAGAATGTACTTACAAGTGAGCAGCTACACGTGAAAGGAGTCTTCGAAGAGTTTGGTTTTGAGCCACTTTCACAAGAAAGTAGCGAAGAAAAATACAGTGCCAACGAAAGAGAAATCAACTCCATTTTTACGGCGGCTCGTCACGATACTAGGGACTTGACTGGAAGTAATCGGTTAATAATGACCAAAACGTTTTCATATATTCTGATACCAGAGTGTTCTGGTGGAAACTATTTCTAACTATAAAAAAAGCAAAGACCGATACAACGTAGGACGTAGATTGTCGTTCACTGTTGCTTGCTTGAACAATTCCTCAACTATTTATAAGGCCGGAAATGTCTGTGAAAAATGCGAAAGTTAAACATAAATACGGAAACGAACGATGGCAAGTTCCTATTAACTTGCGACCATTCCTTTAGGGCGAACAAAGATTAAGGCCTACTTGCCGAATTTTGTAATTATTTCTTTATTGATCAATGGAGAATATTATAAGGATTACGAACATGTGCGAATGATATTACGCCGCATTATAGCAAGATATTCCTCTAGAATTGACATATTTAGCAGTGTTTTTGATTGCTATAGGATAGAAAACTGAGTCAGATTTTGATGTAAGCTTACCGTAAGTTGAATCGGGTTGTTTCTCCTCGACGCGACGTAAAGTATATAAGTGAGTGACTTTATTTTAGTGTCAATGTGACACGTCACTAGTCCTACGATTTTTATACGTCCTTATCCGAGAAGACGTGAAGGTCTAACCGTTTACTGTATTATGTAAAGGCAACACCTTCTACTCAGTTATTTTAAGACCCTGAGTGTTGGTCCGGCCGGGGTTTGAACCTACAACCTCCCCCTCGACAGACCGGCGTTTATTACAACCGGAAGGCGGTTAGACATGTAACTGATTATGTAGACTTGCTACAAGTCGACCTCTTTTCAGTTGTCTTTTCCTCTAAGTCGACCTCTTTTTTTTTTTAACCAGAGAAGTGAAAAAAAGTGAAAATCAACCAGAGAAGTGAAAATCTCGTTTTAAGAGAAGCGAATGTGGGAAAAGAAAATCTCGTTTTAAGGGACTTTGAGAAAGTCTACTGATTATGGTGCAAATCGACTTCTTTGCGTGAAATATTATAAACCACTGGAATTAGATGTCTGATAATGCAGCTCTGTTTCAATTTCACTGATTTCATTTTCTTGTCCAAATATTAATTCCATCGGTACACGTCTACACGATAATCCATGTATGTAAAGATGATTGCTTTGTAACCACCCAAACGCGGCCGCGCCCCGTGGACCGCCACGTGGGCCCTGGTAACAATATTATACTTCCGGTTTCACAAAAAATGAAACTGAGTTCGTGAAACAAAGAAAAGTCAATCATTTTTCACATAAAAATTGTCCTGAAGTCGCATTGCACAGAGCCAAGCATGGGTTTAGCGAAAAAAAATAAAACACGAAAGTTATGACCATCTTACTGTTAAAATTCACGGGAAAAAATTATAAAACGATCAATTTTCAGTATATCGTAAAACGCATGCTACACCTTTTGTGCCTAACCCAGACCAATGATATATGCAAATATGAAAGCACTATCCCAAAGCAATCATGAGTTGATTGAATTTTTCTGCCTTGATGACGTAATAATGACGTCATACAATGACGTCATCAAAATAAAAAGGTCCGTCTCCTAGGAGTTCCTGAGTGATTTATTAATTATTTTACTCAAATTGTTGGTGTTTTATGGCGTTTTAAATTCTACTTAGCAACGGCCCAAAACAATTGGTAAACGCACCGTTAAGAGTAAGGTTTTCTTGGTAAAGGCTGGTCAAAATTTAGCAGGGGGAGGGGGGTGGAGAAAGGTCATAGTTTTTTGAACCCCCAAAAATGGAGGGTCATAAAATGATTGGCATGGGCAACTGAAGGGGGAAAGGGGCAAAAGGATCAAAATATTTCATACTTATGCTCCAGTCAATTCCAGCAGTGCCAAGTAGTCTGCAAACAAGCTCGTGGGGGAGGGGAATACAAATCTAAATTATACCCCAACATTGATACATCATTAGGCTTATTTCAGACAAAGCTCCACTCCTGTGTTAAATGCAAATATCGAAACAAGTGATTAGGCTACTTTGTTTATCTCAGGTCCAGCACATGAGTTGTGGTGTCTAATATATAAATAACCAATTGAAGGTCTGCGTGCAACAATGGCATAAGTGACTCCTGATCACATTCTAAATAGTCCAGTTTCGTATTTCTAAATTACCGCTGAATGCAATGACTACAGCTGCATGTACACAGGGTTAGCCTTATTGTGAAGTTAAACAATCATAAATACCAGCGAGAAGGTGGGCTATTCACAACACTGCGTATTGTTGTAGTTTCACGTTTTGCACCTTCTCGCTGGTATTTATGAATGTTTAAAATGCATCTGTAGTCATTGGCATTCAGCAGTAATTTTGGACTATTCTCCTTCAAATTCTTTGTTTTCTAAGGGAGAATTTAGAACGTGATCAGGAGTTACTTATGCCCTTATTAATATGTACTAGATAGATTTTATTGTAGAATATATAGACCAATAGGAATTTTGTGTCCTGAACTTGGATGCAGTTAGCGTCTGAGCATCCCTGTTTGACTACCGGTAGGTTACTGATCAGGTCACTTAATTAACCTGTTCTTGGACAAACCCCCAACATGCAGTATTTAAAGTTTGAATAAAGTTTTTTGGCAGGCGCATAGGACATGCACGAGGTCTTGCAATGTTTACTTCAATTTCTGTAAAGTCAACAGGCATTGACCATTCATTAGTTTTCATGTCAAAGTACTCCATAGATTCCTCTTGTTCTGCAAAACTAATCATATCATCTCCTCCAAAAACATAGATCTTTCCATGTACATAAGCAATTCCTGCATTGGATCTCTGCAGATGGATGTCTGGCACCTGGATCCATGTGTCTTTTTTGATGTCGTAAACTTCACATGCTGTAATTGGCTTGATATCATTGATAGAATTATTGCTGTAAATCTCATCACTGTGACCACTAATGACAAAAATCTTGTCACCAACCACTGTAGCACAAGCAAGTGATCTCGAAAACCTCATTGTATTGATTTCAGTCCAGGAATCTTTAGATGGGTCATAAACCATAGCTGAATTGAGGCATTCTTCATTTGTGGTACATGTACATGTACCTCCAATTACATACATAAGGCCTCCATGGGTTACAACGGAGGATCCTGATCTGGCAGGAAATAAAGGGCACACTAAGTCCCAGGTGTTAGCACAGGTATCATACCTTTGCACCAACTCTATTCTTATCCCATGTCTATTATGGCCCCCTACTACATAAATATAGGTCCCAATAACAGCAGCACCAAATTCATCTGTGTCCCTCAGTAATGGTGCCCTTGGGGACCATGTATTATGTGCAGGGTCATAACAGTGGACATGTGATGCTGGATTTATGCACCCACTCCAGCCATTTCCACTAAGTGCATAAAGACAACCATTACAATAAACAAGACACTGCCAAGAAAATCCATCAGGAATTGGAACCAAATCAAACCATTCATCTTGTCCAGGAACAAAACACACAACTTTAGGGTCAAAGGCTCTGTTACAGAGTATAACAACATCAGTATATTCATCAAGACAGCTCCGAGGTCGCAGGCAATGGGGGGAAGTTGGATTATAACTCTTGACATTTTCAACTGCTGTCAGGCATGACATTATTTCTTGTACGTGTGAACAGGAGAGGACATCATTCTGAACATAATCCTCTTTCATGGAGAAAATCCGTAATTTAGAAAAAAGCTCTGAGAAGTTGCCCTGTCTGTTCATGTCAGATCCCATCCAGTGCAGAATAGCTTCAAATACTTCTTCCTCTTTCTTAACTAAAATGTTCTCGGAGGTTACGAGATCCAATACGTGTCCATAGCTCAGAGTTTGAAACTCTTCAGTGATGGCAACTTCTGAAAAGTTCTGCATAATGATTGAAAAAGACTCTCTCTGTAAATCGACACATTGATACGTTTCGGCAAACTGGAGTGTCGAAATACAGTTAGTAAGGTTGACTTTGTCTACCAGGGTCCTTTCTGATAATATTTTTAAAGCCGGCAGTAAAAGAAAATCTGCTGCTACTAAAAAATCTTGAGCAGTACCTTCAGTCACTTCGAGTTTTCCAGTATATAAATAAGTGAGCAAGTCCTCCATGATTGAAGCTGGAAATTGCTCCAGAGAAACAGTACCTTCTTGTTTCTCTTTCATACTCGAAGAGAATAATCCATAAAAGAAAACACTGCTTGCCGAGAGAACGTTCCGATGGGCTGGAAATCTTTGATCGCCAACCAACAAGATTACATCACAAAGGTGCTCATTCCTTCGGTATTCGTCTAACATTCGCAGCATAATTTCCGAATAATCCATTCCCTTGCGTGATATTTCACTTCCAACTTACAAGAGGAATCGATGGAGCCCGAGATAGCTTGAGAAATAAGTTCAGAAAACAATGATCAACGAACGCAGTTTGTACGTGTCCGCAATAAACATGGCGTTTGCGACCGTTTTGGCTCCAGGTCTTGGTCCCAGTCCTTTTGCGAGGGGCGCGCAAATTGGATTGGATCTGTTTTTGTATGAGAAATGACTGGGGCTCCTGTGGTGACAATAAAATACACCTATATTCGGCTAGTAGGCGTGATGGTTAGGCATGTCCCGATTGCGCTGGAAAAATCGCCAAAAAGTGCTCGAAATTTAGAAATAGTGCTCGAAAAAATGCTCACGGCAATTTTCGATTCCGTGCTATCGATGCGCCTTGTGGTGCACGTAATGAGGCTCCAGAATTTACTGCTACTGTTATTGGGTCTGTAACTACAGTTATTTCATCTTCGGATTCATTTTCACTAGATACGCTTAGCTGGTCTGTTGCCTCCATCTTCACAGTAATAGTATTTGACGATCAAGAACAGTTCAAGAAACAGTGCTGGCGTAAAAACATAAACAGAAAAGGGCGCCAAACGTTTACAGAAACACAAGAGTGTCACGAGCCAATGAAAATCGACTGTTCCCACGGTCAAAGGACCATAGCTCGTGCATTTCCATGACAACCAGTCAATAAGCGATTTTATAGAACTATATTATGCTCAAAAGTCAAAAAGTGCTTAAGAGTGCTGGAAACGTGAAATAGTGCTCCAAACTCGAAATAGTGCCGAAATAGTGCCCAGCGCAATCGGGACATGCCTAGTGATGGTCATATTTTTTAGGGTTTGAAATCGGTAATTTAGTATTTTTAGGGGTTGTCCAAGCAAAAGCCATTTTTCAGGGTGATTTTTAGACCACGAGGTACATTTTAGGGTTTGAAAATTTTCACGGTTTGGTACTGATTTTAAGGCATTGATAAGCACATTGGACTCAGTTGGTTTTTTACTGGATCTTCGCCTTCGGGGTCGCCTACCGAGCAAGTCCATCGTACCCAGAAAATAGTGCGCGCCGGCATGGCGTAGTTAATTATTCAAACTCAGGTTAGTGAATTATCGATTCTTGCCGGTTAGCCAGCAGTGTGGTGATTGTGGGATACCTGTGCTTTCATAGAAACGGACCAAATTAGGTTGTGTTCTTCGTCGAACGCAATAAAAAAAATGAAGTTTATAATTTCATTAACCGAGTCTATCTGAAAAACCTTTAGTCTGCGTTTTTCAGAGGCGAGAGCACTGCGCGGTTTTGAATCTTTCGTACATCGTACATGTATGTTTTCATCGTTGTAACCACAACAGTTCGCTAAATAGAATTCAGATTTTTAAACGTAGAAAGGAAACAGAGGAGTAATCGAAGATGAATAATTCAGGTTATGTTTACACTCGCATGGGTTCCGTCTTTATGCATGGTTTAGCATGGTTTGAACCTTCAGGGCTCAGTTGTTTGAACAAGGGTACAGTAAGTGCTACCCAGGGTTAAATTGTTAGCCCAAAGTTAAACTGTACGGCTCCAAAAATCCTCATATTTGGTCGAATGATCCCAAAGACCCTTAAGATTAAAGTGAAATTAACTATTTACACTTTGGCGTAGACTAATGCCGGTTTCTTTGAGACATGACGGAGTTTCAGGCGCTTATTTCCTACGATCTGTATTACATTCTTAAATGAGAAAATGTTTCACAAACCTTCGCTTTCCTTTGTAGTCATTATCTTTAAAGTCTATGGCGATTCCTGTGCAGTTTTAGCCATCAAGGCTAACTGACGTTCGTTATTTACGTTTTTTAGGGGGGGGGGGGGGGGGGGGTCAAACTCTGTTAAGGTTAGAGTTAACTTGAAATTTGTGTATCAAGTGTACTAGTTGAGCCATACATAAAGCGAACAACAATAAAAAAAACCACCCTGTTTTAGTAAAATACTTCAAGTAAAATTTTACTCAAAAGACGCAGCAATGGTGATTACCCAACAAACAATCTCACGCATATCCACGTCCTTATTTAGATCCTCGCAGTCTCGTACCCAGACCCATTTATCTCTTACTGCGCATGCTCACCTCCCAAGAAATAAGACCTAAGGGTCTGGGATCGAGAATGATATTTTTCATCGAGCAGGTGCCGAGAAAGAAACAAATGGGTCTGGTACAAGTTAACCATCAAACAAACTAACGCACATGTGACTGCTCATCTAGCTTTATTTCAGTCTTACAGCTCATTATAACAGTGCTGTGACCGGCCGTGATTAACTAATTTATTGAATTCGCTTGGCTCTAAATGTTAGAGATTATTACACTATTGCTGCAATGAAAACATAGACATGTGAATATATCCTCCTCTACGAGCTGATCAAAATTACTCCTGTACTCTAGCTGTGCCTCTAAACTCTGGCCTGGTGTCTAGATAATTCACAAGTTAATGCTTTCTCAACATCTAAGTATTGTTTCTTGCCGATGCGATTATTCAAGCTTGCTGCCCTATAAGAGCCATTTAGATTTTATCATAAACGATATTTGTTTGCGATAATTTTAGATTTAACTAAGATAAATACAATGCTTATATATTTTGCAGTTGAATGGATACATTTTTGTTACACTTCACATTCCGGATTCCATTTTCCTGTTTTGATTTTACTTTCACTCCCTCCCTTATCCGGAGAGTGTGACGTTTGTGCTGTTGGCGTTGTTCAATGTTGGAGGCTGGTTAACTACTGGAGGTCTGAACAAACGCATGCGTTTGTGGAGATCGATCTCCTTTGTCTGTGTATTAGATCAAACAAACATATGGTAAGACGTTTAAAATAACGAAGCAAAATGAGAGCGATGAAATATATTTTAAAGCAAGTAAACTTATTTAGCGCCTACGAGACATAACGTCATTAATGAACTTATCAATTGAAATCCCGTTGGGGGATTAATCCAGATGTAAATTGTCTTAAATTTTGGTACAAACCTGCTGTGCACAGACAGCGTGGGCGATCTGTCCTGCTCGAGCAACCAGGCCTCGGAATGTGCCCACATTGTACACGTGTTTATCCTTGTACGTGAATTGCAGGAGAGAACCTGGTGAGAGTTCAGATGGACGAGAGGATTAGGATAACATGTATAACGGGTTTTCACTCAATCCCCAAAGATTCAAATGACAAAGGGCATGGCGGCCATGTTGGTGTACCTAACAAAAGAAGCTAACGAAGAACCTATTGTTTAAGTACACCAACATGGCGGCTATGACGTCACGTGAAAACCCTCTATACCGCATTCATTATGGCCGCCTTCTAATTTGTATAATTTGGAAGATAAATATATAGAGGGAAACTAATGCTACCACACGAAAGATCACATTAAAACTAGTAATTAGTTCAGTTTGAGAGCAAAATTCTCTAATTTCAAATGGCTGTAACTTGCTTTTTAAGCTACAGTAATCCAAATTTCAATAGATCACTAATGTCAACATGTGCTTTCACACGTTCTGTACTTGTGGATAAACGATCGAAACAGAAATATCGTTGTTATAATGTTGACTAATTTATTACTCACCGCGGCGGTAACTTCCAAGACGAACGACAAAGATCTTCACTCCCTTCCTCTCCAACACACGGGTGATGTGATGAATCTGTCGGAACGTGCGGCTGTTTGGTCGGCCATGAGTGACAACCAGCAACACTCTCTGGATATACGTGGGCTCCCTTAGGAAGAGATGTCTGTAGGCAGCATTGAGGCCAAGGTCAAGGCGTTCTCCGCGACGGTTTGGGTACCGAGTGCTGTCGATAGCTCTGTTGACGGCTTGTAAAGTATTGTACTGACGGAATCTATGTATGAAAAATGAAAATGAGTACTTTGGAGTCGAGAAACTATCATGGTCTTTTAGGAATACCGAGAAAGAAAGAAAGAAAAACACGATAGGTTTTAATCTTTCTCTGTTGGTGGTCATTACACATTTAAAACTTGTTACATGTTGTTTATGCTGTGTGAAGGTTCCTTCAAGTAAAACAGTCAACGAAACATGGATATCGCACGTGCCATCAAATCTGAAGACGCATCCTATCCCTCTCATTTTAACACGTGTACAAGAAATTTAAAGCAACATCAAAGGCCTTCATCTCTCCAGCTACCAGCTAGAACACAACGTTATAAATGCAGCGTTTAAATTACACCACTGGCATAGCCTCCCAGAAGGCATTGCGGCTCTCTCTCGGACAACCAATAATTTAGGTGTTGGCCACAATATTTTTTACACAGATAAACTGGGGTTGTTTATAGATTTCTTTACTTTCACTGCCTCAAGCATCTAGTTGATAATATAAACAGGCTTTCATATATTCAGATGTTTGTTTCAGGGCTGTCGTCATGGTGATAAACAGATCAAACAAGTTATCACTGAGAATATTACTGAGAAGATGTAGAGTTTTCATCCACTGCGCACGCACAGCTTACCTCATCACGATTTCAGGTCGATTGGAGTAGGTGACGAGACCAACATGTGTTTGGTGTCTGGTGATGGTGAAAGTGCTGGCAACCTGCTTGAGGAATGCCTTGAGGTAATGGAAGTTCACTCGTCCGACACTGCTCGACCCGTCGACAAGGAAACCAAGATCGACAGTGACTGGGCAGTGACGTAATCCGACTGGTATAACAGAAAGAAAATAAGTATTACTAAAGAATTTGGGATCAATCACGGTTTCTGGGAAACCCCCACCCCTCCCCCACACTTAACCTTTAATGGTTAATCATTAATAGAACGATGCATATCCAAGGGAGGGGTGGGTGGGTAGTTTCCCAGAAACCGGGATTGAGCCAGAATTTGTGGCAGGCCGAGCTAGGCCACAGGAGAACAAGCAACAGGACTCGAGGTCCCCTAGGTCTGTCTCCTTGACCAAAAACATAATAATAAATTTATTAGGACCACTCTTGGCAAAGAAATAGAAACATAGTGGTTTACAAAGAGTAATCAAAGTGATGAAAACGGTCTGATATTCAATGTTAATATAATGCTATTTATTGCAAAACATGAAGACAGAAGATGATGGCAAGCTGTTGTATCTATTCTCTTTATACTGTATTTCTCTCTTATCGATAGTTATAAATTTGTATCCTCAAGCGGGAGCTGTACCTCAAAATTTGGTCAATTTTGACACATTTTTTAACTTGTTAAATCCTTCTTTAGTATTTCAGTTTTTTTTTACATTCAATTTTCCATTGTCCACAGCTGCCCCACCCCTTTCTGAAGTAATTTGATGAAAATGTCCCAAATTTTGCATAAGTGTAGCTGTGTTATGTGTCTATGCCTCTATGAGTCATTTTTGGAATAGCTTTTTTACTTCAAATGTTATTGAGCATTATGCATGTGATATTTGCTCATGACGTTACCATAGCAACCAAAAGAGTTATTCCAGAACTGGCGTATAGAGGGCAAAGTTTAGTATCAGAGCTATAAGCATGTGCATTTGGGCTTGTGCAGGTTAAGAGGGAGCTTTACACCATGCCCTCCATTCACAGGGAGAAATGAGAAAGGAGGGCCTGATACAAATACTTACCGAAGCGCGTGTACACATACCAAATTCTGGTCTTTTTTCTGATTGGTCGAAAAACAGTTGCGGTATTCTGATTGGTTCGTACATTTAAAAGTGCGACTTCTGGCGCGCGGAGTTGAATTACAGTTCGACTAGTTTGATTGACTTGGATGGCTCGCGAAAAATTCGTGCCATGATTCGTGAAAGGGGGCGGAAAACGACTCGACAAGCATTTGTATCAGGAATTTCTTTTTCCTCTCTCCCCCTTAATTAATTAATTAATTTAGCGGAAAAGAGAGAGCCTGATCACAGATTAAGAGGCCTGGGTAATAGGAAAATCTAGTTATATTGTAATATCTTATGTCACACACAGAACGATCTGTCATGTAAACACTGAAGAAACAAGATAACAGAGGACGCGATTCACTTTTTCGGTTTTCTTCAGCTTCGGAAAGTAAAAGTACTAAATAATTACGATTTAAAATCTTAAGTCAAAATTCCTACGGGAAGTCTGATTTTTGTAGCTATAATTTATGTCCGCCATTACTCGGATTAGAAATGGATGACGTCATCTAAGCAACCCAATAAAATAGACGTGGCTACTTTACTAAGCAGAAGAAACGGGTCATTGTCATATAGGAACGTCTAGAGAGATTGTACTCAAAGTTTGAACCTTATAAAATGCCTTTTAGTCGCTGTGTCGCGAACATGTCGCGAAGCTGTTGAGTAGATGACGTCACGAAAAGACCGCGCGCTAAACAAAGTATCGCTCGCTTGTAATCCGAGTAATGGCGGCCAGTCCGAGCTCGAACGTATGGCTAAAATAATAAGCCTTCCCGTTGGAATTTTGACTTAAGATTTAAAAAGGTAAGTACTTAGTACTTTTACGTTCCGAAGCTGAAGAAAACAGGAGAAGTGTAATTTGATTGCAGGAGCACTTTACGATAAATTTAATAGGACCAGAATGCTTTTCAGTTTTGCTGCCATGGAAGAGTTTTAGCACGAATCAAAAAATACATAAACTAAATGATAATACTTATTTACCAGTTAGCGACGCATCAAATATTTTTAAGAGCAGAGTTTGGGGAATGGTTCATAATTGGTGTTACATGAGTTTGATTGTTATGGTTAATTATTAAGTATACCATAAAAGTAATGGTACTATCAACCCCCAAATGATAAACTTTCTCGTGATGAAGACAAAATTAACTAATTATGCTAGCATAGTGTACTTTCCAGGTATATTGGAGAACTTTGAGACTATTTTGATGAAGGATGGCAAAGATTCGAGTGGATGAAAAATACTGCTTTTATAAGAGAAATTTACAGCAACGGTTGACTCTAACCGAAATCAAGTTTCTAGCATTAGCTTTTGTAATCTACTTTAATCTCTGCCATCCTCTATCGAAAAAGTTTCAAAAGCATATCAGGACATTCAGTGACACCAGGAGTCCATTACCCGGAGCGTGCATCTGTCATATATTCGTGATACAGCGGTTTTACAGACCTGGGCCGGGTTGTTCAAAGCCCGATTAGTGTTAATCCTGGATTAACTCTGCACAAAACCTATTGGTTGTCATGGAAATTAACCCTGGATTAGCACTAATCGGGCTTTGAACAACCTGGCCCTGGTTATTTTTAGATTTCGCTTTCATCGCGGAATGTTGTCAGCAAAATATGCCTCGTTAGCTTCTCTTGTTTGGTCAACCAACATGGCTGCAAGATCGTTAATCATTTGAATTAAAATTACGCAAATGATTAACCAAACTCGTGGGAAACACATCCTAAAAATAACCCGGTCTGTAGAAACGCTGCATCACAGACGTAGTATGGGAGATGGACGCTGCATCACAGACGTAGTATGGGAGATGGACGCTCCGGGTAATGGACTCCTGGTGACACGTGGTATTTCTCCTCTATCTCAGGCTGTTGTTTTTGTAGTTTTGTCTTAAAGAAACTTGAAGGTTCAATTCAATTGGCAGTGCCCCTTTAGGGCTGGTTCTCATATAATCATCCTGATCGCCTGAACCTTTTGTTCGGTGTGAATCGAAGCGTAATTTAATATGCAGAACAAAAGAATCCAGCGATCGAAGCGATCGGGACGATCATATGAGAACCAGCCTTTAATAACCAAGATTGCTAGTGTTACCTGGTCGGCGTGACGGTATAACAACCGGTCGTTTAGTCGGTCGTTTAGTTGGGCGTCTAGTTGGTCGAGCTGTCGGTCGAATTGGTGGAATTACTGGCCTTTCACCTGTAGAAGATCATGCGCATGCGAAGCAATAAAATATAAATTAGCTGTTGACTGATTTCATGTACTGTCCCAAATGCCGTTATCACGAAGGGTCTAACGTTAATTCGTAGAGGATCTTATTACTGCATATATTATTGTTTCTCTATTATTACTCTTAGGGTCCAACAACAAGGATTATTATTCCAAATTTTGAGCTTTTCAAAAAGATATGTAGCCACACACATCTTGTTAGCAATCATTTATTCGAGTACTGAGATTTGAAATTTGTACCAGAGTTATAGTCTGTAATACAACTACTGGACCTAAACCAATCATCGGTTAGCAATTTCTCAAGTAAAATACTGTAACGAAGCAAGGCTGATTTCTACGGTTTGGGAATAATTATATTTAACCAATATTTCGGCTGGCACGGCCAACCTACATCAGGGTTGACAAGTTGTGTTTTACTACACTATTCGGAGTTTGGGGATGGGAGAGGGTGTAGGACAGGCGTTTCTTTTTCCTTTTTTTTTTTTTTATGGGGGGAGGAGGGGGGGGGGGGGTGGTTACTACTTTACTTTAGGGAGGGACATACTACTTACGTGTACGTTTTCCTCGGAGTCCGAATCTCAATGAGATGTGACGGTACCACGTTTGCGGAAGGATTCTAATAAAACGAGCTGTGATTGGTGGTCTGAAGACACGAACCACGACAGTGTTCCTATCACTGTTAGCAAGGAAAACCTGAAGATAAAACAAACCACTTGGATTAAACTCTCCATAAAGCAACCCGTTTTTCTCAGCTAAAATACCTTTAAAAGTGGTTGCCATGTCACAACACGGAATTGGATTGCGAGAAATAATATATATTCGACCATTCCAATACAGGAATCAATCAATATTGTCAGCTCTACAAGTAGATTACGATTACTAAAGTTCTTGATTACTTATGTCAGGAACCCATTACCAGGAGCGTGAATCTCCCGTCTGTGAGTCAGCACATTCCCAGATCTGGATACTTTTAAAACACCCGAGGTGAATAAGTCCCGAGCGCAAGGCTGATAAATACTTATTTTTTTGGAGAGCCGGGGTGGCGCAGTGGTTAAGGAGGGTGTAGATGGGGTTTACTGTTTACTGTCATTGCCTCGTTTTTTTTAGTGTTAAGTGTTGTAAAACATTTCAGAGATTAATAGACCCTTTCAGCTTGCTTGTTTGTTGCCCCATTTCAGACCACGTGATAGTTCTCCAGAGGTTTCAGTGCCTTGTTTTCCAATAATTATAGAAATTGGCACATTTAAGGCAACGTTTTCATTCTCACAGTGCCTCCGGGGTAATCAGACTGTCGGCTCATGGCGCGCACGTTGGGGACTGGTCTTGGACGAGATTGATGATAATCTTGACAGAGATGAACTGGCTCTCCTCAAACTCCAAACAACAACGGTATCGAGATCAGGAAGAATGTTAAGAGCGACAGTGAGGCTAGATCTGTAAGGGATGGTTCTGACCACTTAAAAATAAATACCCCAAATCAAAGACACTCAAGGCACGCGTTTCATAATGGTAGCCGAAGTGCCCTAACTGCTTTAATTTCTGACCGGTGTCTGACCACGCCGGGCACAAATGATCGTAAAAACGAATCCAACCTCCAGGTTACATGTCTGGCGCTCTACCAACTGAGCTATCAAGACAGATGAGAGCAATCGTGGGTATTGGTGCGTTATATGGGGTCACGGCGATTATATAGGTATATGTAGTTATGATATGAAATCATGTTTGCCGCGTAGCACTAGTAAGTGTAAAGAATGAGATATGTAAAGTGGTAAGCTGTAGTGCTAAGTGTGCACGCCCTACGAGGGAAAGAGAAAAAAATCTCTGACCCAAGGAGGGTGTAGATGGAGGTGTAGATGGAGTCTGATAAGTTAAGCTAATACAGCCATAATTATGACGTCATATATCCTTTTCTAATAGGTTTCTTATATATTTATATTACCTCTGAAAACGATTTATTATATCTTTTTAATATCTCTTGTTCATGAGAATGATATAATCGAAAAGCCGTTCTCGATTGGTTGAAGTAAACGAAAGTCACTAATAATGACATCATAAAAATAGTGAATCGTCCATATATTTATCGAAGAAAGTTCAAATTTTCGCCAAATGAATATATTTCATAAAGGCATTCTGATGACGTTATATGTTTGAAACGTATTTTAAATGTTAATTTTCACCAAAAAAAGGAGGCATTCCTTATGACGTCACAACAACGTCAGAATACAGAAACAATTGTCCCCAAAAATGAAGTTTTACTTTGTTACCAACCTGCCAACATTTCGTCAAATTTAGAGTAGAAGTAAGGAAATGGCGTTACTTTTACATTTTCTGTTACACTTTACCCCGCCGTTTTTACGGTAATTCGTGCCCGGCGTGAACAAGAGCCAGAATCACGTGATAGTTGGGATCTATCGTGTCTATCGTGCATGTCACGAGCTTGTTTTTAATAAATTCTGCCATTATATTGACATTTTTAAGGGTATAAATAAATTTTACTGTTAGGGCAAAATTTTAACTGTTAGCTGTGAAATGCCCTAAAATTTAAATGTTTACTGTTATGCAGAACCCCCCATCTAGACCCTCGTTAAGCGCTTCGCCTCTCATCTCTGTGGCCCAGGTTCGATTCCCGGACGCGGCGCCATATGTGAGTTGAGTTTGTTGGTATCTCGCCCTTGCTCCGAGGGTTTTTCTCCGGGTCCTCCGATTTTCCTCCCTCCACAAAAACCAACACGTTAAATTCCAATTCTATCTGAGGATTAGCCGGGTCCTGACTTTGATCAGCCCCCATGGTTGTTTCAGGTCTCGTTAGAAATTCAGAGTTTTCACAATGGCGAAGTTTTCGTATTGTGCGCATCAGTAGGAAGCATTGTTTGCTCAATAGATAGTTGCATCAAATTAATGCTTCCATTGTATTTTTTACGCGGAAACCTGAATCTAAAACTGAAGAGTCTGATCTGGGAACACGCTAGTCACCCTCCTGGCAATGTGACAGTGTAGTACTTTAAACTATTTAATGTATGGGTGAGTTAATTGTGCAAAAGAAAAAAAAATAGTTTTAATCTTTTAATACTTTTGTATAAAGATTCACAAATTCTTTGAACACAATCAAACGTAGATTTTGATACGACGCATAGGAAAGTGTCCTGATACTCAAGTACAGAAACAAACCACTGTTACACATTCTTTCTCGTCATCAGTTCCAGACAAGTTAGATATGTTTGACAGTTACGCACTTTACAGAGACACTGTCAATCCCCAATTGATAAACTTATTCATGAGGAACGACAAAAATAACTACTCAGATTAGATGCTTTCCAGGTAAACTGGAGAAAATTTGAGACATTTTTGATGAAGGATGGCAAAGATTCGAGAAGATAAAAAATCCTGCTTTTAATGGTATTTAAAGCAACTTGAAATTGGTTAACTGTAACCTAAATCAAGTTTTTAATACAACCTTTGTAATTCACTTTAATCTTTGTCACCTCTATCGAAAATGTTTGAAAAACATATCAGGTCATTCACATGGTATTTCTCTTCTACCTCATGGTGTTATTTTTGTAGTTTGTAAAGCATATCAGGACATTCACATGGTATTTCTCTTCTACCTCATGGTGTTATTTTTGTAGTTTCCTTTTGAAGAAACTTGAAGGTTCAATTCGATGGACAGTGCGGCCTCTTTAAAATAGTGTGATTAAATTATGTTAGCAATAGCTGAAGAAACAAACTTACCCTTGGTCGACCTCTGATCCGGTAAACTCTAAAATTCCTGCCATTGTTGCTGAAGGATACAGTATACGTCTTCACCCATTGGTTGAGGTCCTGTCTACCTTGGGTCAGAATTTTCGTTATAATCGTGCGGCTTCTCAAATCAACCTGAATCCATTGTCTGCGGTTGTTTTTCTTGGCGGACCAACCTCCCCTATTTGCTCCTCTCTTTATATTGTTGAGACGAGCAAGGTGTGCGGCGTGGTACTTGTCCCATCTGGACGACGCTGTTATGGCGCGATCTGGTATTTTACCATCCTCGATACCGATTGGCACCTTGTAGATTGCTGTTGAATGGGTCAATAGGAACAACAGAATTAAGAAAAATCTCACTACTGAATTGTTTAGTCTGTACACGGTAATGCAGATCGACGGGAGTGAGACGGCAAACGAAAGCAACGCCTCAAGCTTCCAATTTTGTTGAGTTGCATCGTTCTCCCTCAGCGACCAACTCTTGTAAGCGAGCAGCTATCTTAAGCTACAATTCAGTATGTTACATTTGAAACTACATTGAATGTGGTCAATTGCGAGAGGTTCAACTGCAGTGTGGTATCGCATTCTATGTAGATTTTGCTGCTTTATAATTAACAAATATATGTCATTTAGCTGTGCCTCCATTCTCTGAAAGACGTACGCCTCTGTTGGTCTTGTCACATTGTGACGTCATCTGTGTATCTAATAAAAGGACACGGCAATATGACCTCTATTTGTTTATACAATGACGGTTTGTTGAAAAAGTGACGTCATCTGTGGGTATATACTTCATGGTAGTGTTTCGTTCCATATAGTCTCCCTGCATAATCATTTTCTCTACTGTTTTACAGTATTATACAGGGAGACCATATGGAACGAAACACTACCATGAAGTATATACCTAAAAAGATGGCAACCTGTATTTTTACCCACAATCCTTTGCGCGAACAACTTTAAATGCGTTATAATAAAGGTAGAGAGGTTTTGAATATTTAAAGCAAGCCAGTACAGATGCTGTTATCAATACATTGTTATGTAAAAGAACAGAGGATTTCTACGTGTTATTTTGACTGTGTTAGGTTCGCAAGGGATTGTTGTCAAATGTACAGCCGCCATCTTTTTCCGTATGGTGGATTGGCGCGCACTGATTGGCTGTCCATCATCAGTCTGTCAACCAATCAAAGCATGTGCTACACACTGTTTATTGTACGAAAGGTGACCTAAGAATGTTCTCAACCTTAAATGACAAGTAACTTACATGCTCGTGTGGTATAGAACTCAACACGCATAGAGATATGTCTGTGCCACGTCTGTGGGTAGATTCTCACAAAGCGAGTGGTGAATGTCGGATCAAAGAGGTTTTCCATCAATGAGTTACGGTCTCGGTTTCCACGGAATACCTGACATAGAAATACAAAAAGGACTTCAGTTACTTATAATTGTTCCTTAGGAAGTCCTTTGGTATGAGGTTTCAATTAGCCATGCATTTAATTTGCAGGAATGCAATCACGTGGTGTATACTGGATAGCAAAGAAAAACTATCTGGTTTCATTTATTAAAAGGCACTTTGTACATGATATCGGTAGTGTTATTAGCAAAACCTGTTTGTAAATGTTATTTTCCACCTGCAATCTATTGTCGATCTTTCTAAAGCAGCATTTTGAAGTTTTGTTTGCCATCCAGTAAAGCCTTTCCCACGGGATCACGAGCTCAATTCATTGGTTATTCAAGTGATATATCAGCACGTGACTTATACCAATAAAGACAAGCACGTGACTATTTCCTGCAATATAATAGGCCTATTGTCATTGATTGACCTTCAAGGTTGTCGGCTAACATTAGCTTGAGCTTAACATGTATCATGAAGACGAAACAAAGTAAAGTTTCATTGATACAACGCGTCTGTGCAAAGTTCTCTCGTTGAGGCAAATATTTCCAGAATGCTAACCAGTTGAATAGAACCACGTTACAGTTGCCGTTATTAATTTCATAAATAAGTAGCGAGGAACAAGGTTCAGGTAACATTCAGGTATCGTAAGTCTAAAAACGACAATTCAACTGAGCAGGGCCGGGGCCCATAACTAGGAGCGTCCATCCCGCATACAGGTCTATGTCACTGCGTTTTCACAAATTAGGTTAATTTTAGAACGGGTTTCCGGTATTCCTGGGTTGTAATAATTCCAAAGGGAATACAATCACAAAAGCGTAGCAGCCATGTTGGTGGTATAACAAAAGTAGCTAATGAGGCATCTTTTGTCTCTACCGGCATTGATGGCAGCCACCAATTGGTGGGGAACATAATCTAAAAATAGCCCAACTTATGAAAACGCCGTGACACTATTTTATAGGAGATATGGACGCTTTTGATTATGGGCTCCTAAAATGAGGCAACAAATCATTGCTACGTTTTCAGGGTGTTATTCTTGTTTCATTTCATGCGCCACTCAGTTATTGTGACACTACTGTGACACTACTGTGACACTACTGTGACACTACTGTGACACTACTGTGACACTACTGTGACACTACTGTGACACTACTGTGACACTACTGTGACACTACTGTGACACTACTGTGACACTACTGTGACACTACTGAAACTGGGGCCATTTAGGCAACGAGAACATTGCCAAATAAAAACAAAGCATTCCAGACTATAAATCCTAGCATATCTATGCGATTTTCTTCATTCGAAAAACTAGTCGATCAAATCCGCCTTTTACCAGATCGAAGCTCGAGCAAATAGAAATGCTATTGTCTTGTAACCGACACTGATTAGCTCAAGTAACCGTAAGTCGGAATGCTTTGTTTTCGTTCGGCAATATGATTGGTTCTCATTGTTTAAGTGGCCCGGTTTCAATAGTTTGTCCCTGTTACATCACTTCCAATGTGAACCAATTAACCTAGCATCATTGAACGTTCTTACCTTAGCGCGTCCTCTAGAGATGTATGCCACATATCGTCTACCAGTCTGGCTGTACGTGATGATAAAGCTTTTTACCCATTGGTTAGCGTCGCTGCGTCCTTGAGTCACAATCTTGAAGATTCTCTTCGGTCTTCTCAAGTCAAACTGCAGCCACTGTCTCCTGTTATTCCTTCGTGCAGCCCAACCTCCAACTTTCCTTCCACTTCGTCTACGGTTCAAACGAGCGAGCCATGCAGCGTGGTTTTTGTCCCATGAGCTCGAGGCTGTGATGTATCTGTTGGGTAGACGTCCGTTGGATATTCCAGAAGGACGAGGTCGAGGACGGCGGACTGGCGAGAGATTGAATTTCAAAAATTACACTTTATGTTGGTGTCAGGGGCGTAGAGAAGTTATATCGCTATTGTTTAAAGACTCTACGTCGACCGCTATGCTTTTCGAGGGTGTAGCTATTGTTACGTACCTTCTGAGAATACTAAAACAATACTAAATTATATCGCTATTGTTTAAAGACTCTATGTCGACCGCTATGCTTTTCGAGGGTGTAGCTATTGTTACGTACCTTCTGAGAATACTAAAACAATACTAAATTATATCACTATTGTTTAAAGACTCTACGTCGACCGCTATGCTTTTCGAGGGTGTAGCTATTGTTACGTACCTTCTGAGAATACTAAAACAATACTAAATTATATCACTATTGTTTAAAGACTCTACGTCGACCGCTATGCTTTTCGAGGGTGTAGCTATTGTTACGTACCTTCTGAGAATACTAAAACAATACTAAATTATATCACTATTGTTTAAAGACTCTACGTCGACCGCTATGCTTTTCGAGGGTGTAGCTATTGTTACGTACCTTCTGAGAATACTAAAACAATACTAAATTATATCGCTATTGTTTAAGGACTCTACGTCGACCGTTATCCTTTTCGAGGGTAGCTCTTGTTACATACCTTCTGAGAATATTAAAACAATACTAAATTATATCGCTATTGTCAGTTTAAAGACTCTATGTCGACCGCTATGCTTTTCGAGGGTGTAGCTATTGTTACATACCTTTTGAGAATACTAAAACAATACTAAATTATATCGCTATTGTTTTACGCTTTCAAGCTCGGAATTTCATATCATACGAAATTCGCTTAAGTCGCGCAAAGTGCAACGGTCGACAGAGCCTTGAAATCGTTTGTTCCAAGAACAACAAGCTACGATGCCCAAATTATTTCTTCTGATCAAGTTCTGTAATCCTTAGGCAATCCCTTTATGTAGGACGACACGAATTTTTACCAAAAATACAATAGAATTCAACACAATACAATTCAATAGAACAATAGAACGCAACACAATACAATACAATAGAATACAATTTGGTAGCAATTCGTGTCGTCCTACATGAAGGGATGGCCAATCCTTACCATATCGTCGACCATACAGCTCGATCCTCATGGAGATGTGTCTGTACCATGAGACGGCATAGATGCGAATATAACGAGCTGAAATAGACCTTGGCAATCGGTTGAAAACAATTGAGGCCCTGTCCTTGTTACCGCGGAATACCTGTAGGAAGAATGAATAGCTAGTAAGACTGGTTAACATTACAGACATAAGCACAATCAACCGACATACGTATACGCAGCAGTGCACTGATTATTAGCGGTACTTGCTTTTATCACACACCTCTGAGTAGAACAAATACCGCTAATGATAAATACGGCACGACGTCTGCATATGCTCCTTGTGCTTTTGTTATGTTTTTCTCCGAGTTCTCCGGTTTTCCTCCCTCCGCAAAAAGGGCCCATTGCTCAACAGATACCGCGCTGTCCTTGGCAGCCAAAGGACTGGTTCTCATCACGCATTGAGCAAATAATTTGTCCACTTCGAGGGTGGATGTTCACTTAGTATAGTGGTTATAACGTTGGCTTTGATGACAGAACTGAGGTTATTGGTCATGGGTTAGGTTAGGGTGGATGTTCACTTAGTATAGTGGTTATCACGTTGGCTTTGATGACAGAACTGAGGTTATTGGTCATGGGTTAGGGTTAGGGTGGATGTTCACTTAGTATAGTGGTTATCACGTTGGCTTTGATGATGGAAAGTTGTCCATATGTCAATAAAAACCTCGTACTCATTTTGTTCTCTCTCTACTTTTTTCTCTTTTGTTTACCTGTAAACCCTGGAACCCTAGCCATTAAACCTCGTAGAAGTGGTTAGGGTAAGTCTTATGGTACGGGTTAGAGTTTGTGTTAGGGTAAGTCTTATTATACGGTTAGGGTTTGTGTTAGGGTAAGTCTTATGGTACGGTTAGGGTTTGTGTTAGGGTAAGTCTTATGGTACGGGTTAGGGTTTGTGTTAGTGTAAGTCTTATGGTACGGGTTAGGGTTTGTATTAGGGTAAGTCTTATGTCACGGGTTACATTTTGTGTTAGGGTGAGTCTTATGGTTAGGGTTTGTGTTAGGACAAGTCCTATAGTACGGGTTAGGGTTTGTGTTAGAGTAAGTCTTATGGTACGGGTTAGGGTTTGTGTTAGGGTAAGTCTTATGGTACGGGTTACGGTTTGTGTTAGGGTAAGTCTTATGGTACGGGTTAAGGTTTGTGTTAGTGTAAGTCTTATGGTACGGGCTAGGGTTTGTGTTAGAGATTGGGATTGAAGTATATTGAGCTGTCTTTAGAAGCACGTCTTTATGAAGTTTGCAACTTTAATAAAAAACTATATAGTACTCAATTCATTTTTATTCACAGTTTTCAAATTATACAGAACGTTAAACATATTTGAGTACATAACGTAAATAGCTAAAAACGTAATTGTTACTTACCACAGTGCGTCGACCAACACGATAAGTGGCAAATCGTGTGCCTGTTCTGCTGTAGGCAAGCGTATATTTCGTGACCCATTGGTTGGCGTCTTGTCTACCCTGAGTAGCGACACCAGTAACACGTGCAACGGATCCGATATCAATCTGTAGCCACTGACGTCGTCTGTTGTGTCTTGTAGACCATGCTCCTGTTCTACGTCCTCGTCGGAAGAAGTTGAGTCTTGCGTTGGGTGCACGATGATTGTTGTCCCATATTGATGAGGCCGAGAAAGCTCTGTCTGGAATGCGACCATCTTCAGCTCCAAGAGGAAGTCGTCTGCGAACTGAATGAGAACATCTCGGGTTAACAAAATAATTTTGTCTGTGGAATTGTCTTGTTGGTAATTATAAGGAAATGCAATGCAGAGGTTCGTTCTAGATGAGTGTTTATGGATTTATTTTCTGTTTTACCACTCGAAGATTGACGAGCCCAACGCAAGATTAGGATGCGTTCTCCTTCGTCGAACGCAATTACACTTTATCACTCGAAGGTGAACGGAGGGTCTCAACACGCAGTAAACAGGCTTAACGCCCAGCTATGGGAGTAATACAGTAGGTGCTGCCTTTGAGTACCAATTTCGTTCACCATTTTCTACTTCAGAATTGAAATAGTTATACCTTCCAAACAATACAAAACACCTTAACCCAATTGCAAAGAACGAGCGGTAGAAAAACAAACAACAGAGCTACAGTATAATGGTCCAATCAAAATACAGGTCTGGAAGTGGTTCTACTCCGTTATGCCTCAGTCAATAGATGGTTTGCACTCAATCCCCAGAGATTCAAATGACAAAGGGCATGGCGGCCATGTTGGTGTACAGAACAAAAGAAGCTAACGAAGGATCTATTGTTAACTGTACACCAACATGGCAGCTATGACGTCACGTGCAAAGGGTCTATAGGCCCTTTGTAGGATACAGTCACGTGCTGATATAATACTTCATCAACGAATGAATTGGGCTCGAGATCCGCATGGCGAACAAACTTCGATTGGAGATGGAAAATATAATAGCATTCACAAACAGGTTTTCCTAATAACACTACTGATCTCTCGTAAAAGTGCCTTTACCAAACCTGCCTGTCAACCCCCTTCTCCCCTCCAGGTATTTGTGAGGCTATAAACATTGATGTAAAATTCTCTATCAGCTCCACACCCCTGGTCTGAACTTTGCAGTCAAATGCCCCTCCTCTGAGACTGATAAATTGTCAAATGCCCCCGGAGATCTGGGTATTGGGGTAGTTTGGAATTGACTGATTCATTAAGTCCCGAGTATTGGCTCAGCGGTGTAAATCGAAACTATGCACCTCCTGCCATGTGCCATGTGACGGGATAACGATTCCTCTATTTTCTAATTAGGCTGAGAGGTGATGTCAATTCCAGTTCTCGGCTTACCAGCATTTCGTCCATAGAGCTCAATCCTCATGGAGATGTGACCTCGCCAGCTGACTGGATGAATACGGATGCTCACTGCCTTGATGGCTGGGCGGAAAAAGCGTCTGACAATAGAGTTACGGTTTCTGTTGGCGCGGAAGATCTGTCGAGACAATACCCCATAAGTGAACTTCAACACGATTGCATTTTAACATTACCGGAGCATCTAAAGACCGCGCGATTTCATTGGCTACTCAGCGTGTGTGATTTTCTTATAATTCACGCTCGAGAATTTCTTTCCGCGTAGATCGAGTTTTATATTAGAAAACAAATACAAGATGGTTCTCCGTGTTTTATACCAAACTAATACACTTTCGAGGTCTGAAAATTCGCGTTCCGCTCGTGCATCCGCAGTTTTTCAAGACCTCGAACGTGCATTATTTTGTTATAGAACATAGATAACCATCTTTTATTTTGTTAAATATAATTTCTTAAGTCGCTAAGAATTCTAGAATTGCTAATGCATAAGTTGTATTGGTGGTTTTCACAGAAATCGCGCAAAAAGTCATTAAAAAGGTCTTGAGATTCCACTTTTTCACAAGCTTGCAAGACTCGGAATGTGGTGCCGTTAGCGCTTAGTTTTATAAGCGATTTGAGAAGAGTTCAGTATATTCGCTCTGTGTGAATTATCTTTCCGATACCTACAGCAATGATATTCACAAAATATTGATACTCAATGAAATTCTTTGGGTGATTTTTTTCGCGATTTGGGGCCTTTGAAGGCTTGTTAGATGGTAAATTAGACCATTTTCTAATTTTACAGGAACTTCATAGTATATAAAATACCTTCGTTCGTCCTTGACTAACATAAGGAGTGTAATGCAAGCCGTCCAAACTGTATGTCACGTAATATCCTGTTACCCACTGGTTGGCGTTACGGCGACCTTGGGTTGCTATGGCAACAATCTTCTTTGGGCGACGGAAGGAAACCTGAAACGAAAAATATTGATTTGCGATGTTAATACTCGAGGTGGAATAATTATAAAAGAGCCTTGAAGTCGGTAAACAAGAAAATCCGCTATAAAAGGGTAAGTCCTCCTCTTTTCACTTTTTTGCATGGGGAACTTGAAATTTGAAATTCAAATTAAAGAGCAGTGAATAACCAGGCGAGTGAATCAGCCTCTCCTGTTAAAATACGAAATTGTGAGAGATTAAAATTAAACAAGCCATCAAAAAGTGAACGGAGGGAAGATAGCTGATATTAAAGACTTTAGACGGTATTTTATGACTGTTAAGAACTCTGTAACCCTTATTCCTGCTAAAGTTTAACATTTATGTATTTTTGATTTGAATTTCGCGCGATAAGCAATCAGCAGGGAGCACTCATCACGGAGATAGCTGAGTGACAACTAAAGGCGTCAGTGACCGGACCGTGGCCCTTTTAGTTATATACCGGAACTTTCGGTTTAAATGAGATCAGTTATAATTCTGACGTTACTGTGTTATCGGTAAGTATTTGATGAAGTTATTATTTTGAATTTGCCGGTATCTCTTCCTTTGTGTTTTTTTTAGACTTCATGCTGCCTCGGCCAGCAAATTCCAAAATTTGTAAATACTAAATACCGATATTTCAATGTTAAAAACCCTTGCATACCCAAAACCCCTGGTCGACCCTTCATGAGAATATTTTCAAATGGAGTTTTGTCGTCCGGCAATCAAACATATCTTAATACTCTACCTCGATCCTCATTGGATAACATATGACTCGAGACGAGACAAATTACATTTTCCCCCGCATTTGAATGGTTTAGGCGCCAATGTAGCCAATCAGAATCACCGACACAGGGTTGAGTGACAGCAGCCTGTCATGTCACCGGTCACGTAAATATGAAAAGAGCTGTAACTGAAATCTTTAATTAAAATGCTTAAGAGTCAGCTAGGAATCTTTGATTTGTGTGCAGTAAACTGTTTTAAATCTTGTTTAACCATTATTTGGCGATATATGGTCGTAATATTTCTTTAAAATACATGATTATAAATCTTTGAAATGACATCATTTAGGAAACATTTTGCTAATGAGTTGAACATGAATTGAGTCATAGCATTGAATGTGTTTATTTTTTCAGTTGTTTTTCAGGAGTCAGACATTTGATCCTTGTAACCTTATTGATTAATGACGTCATTGGAATTTGATTCCTTAATAAGCGAAAATGGCAGACGCGAATATTTGTTTTCCTATGTTGGTGATTTTGTTTTTCACTTTGACCTTTAAATCAATGATAACTGACTAGAGCTCTTATTTAACATACTTTACCTGTAAGTACTGGTTGCGGTTGTTGTGTCTGGCAGACCAGCTACTCTGGTGTCTTCCTTTGCGTTTGTTATTAAGCCTGGCCAGGCTCGCGGCATGGTATCTGTCCCATACGGAAGAGGCAGTGATCTGGTTGTTGCGGATTCGGCGATTCTGCAATCCTAGGGCACGGAGGGGAACAGGAGGACGAACTGGTCCAACTGCAAGACGCAATGCATTTTTAATTACATTCGTCTAAACGCAAATGGTCACATGACACGGCACGGCACTCCTAACTTGGGCACAGCACCCTTAACGTGGGCACGGCACTCCTAACTTGTGCACGGCACCCTTAACTTGGGCATGGCACCCTTAACTTGGGCAAGGCACTCTTAACTTGGGCACGGCACTCTAAACAGGCGGGCCGCGACTACCTTTTCATAGGGTCTCGGCACCCCTAGATTTCCCGGCGCATGTACCAGGAACATTTCGATTTACACGACAAAAATAAGGGCTGCGGTACCTAAAAGATAGGAGTACCGTGCACAAAATGTTTGGACTGTAAACCGGGCTAACGTTGTTTATCTTTTTCTATATAGTGGCCGTTGAAAATATTTATTTCCTTTTCGGAAGAATATATTTTTTCAGTCATATCTGGCATTTTAAAATTTCAAAAGTATTTATAATTCCTCACCTGGTCGTCGTCCACGAAGTCCAATTCTCATGGAAATGTGTTTATACCAGGTTCGTGGGTGGAATCGGAAGAATCGGGCACGGATTGCACGCCTTAGAGAACGGATGACGACCGTGTTCCTATCGCTGTTGCCAAGGAATACCTGTAAAGGGTAAAATGAATTAGGCCCATTTCACTGAGACAGCGAATTCATCTGCCGCACCTAATTCATCTGCTGCACCTACTTCATCTGCTGCACCTAATTCATCTGCCGAACCTAATTTATCAGCCGAACGGCTAATTCATCTGCCGAACGTAATTCATCCGCCGAACGTAATTCATCTACCGAACGTAATTCATCTGCCGAACCTAATTCATCTGCGGAACCTAATGCATCTGCCGGACCTAATTCATCTGCCGAACGTAATTCATTTGCCGAATCTAATTCAACCATGTCGAACCCAATTGATGCAGACGCCTCCTTTCTGCTGTACTTAATTCATCTATTAATTTCGAAGTTAGAGTGACGTTCGCACTCGGAAACGAGTGTTATGGACTTTTATATGATTCCAACACTTGCAGAGTGATTTAGATTTAGAACATGAAGTACTCTGTCCTAAACCAATATGGACTTTGAAGTTTGAGTTCTTTACAATCGTCTAAGTATACTATGTAGGATTTACGAGATATAATTATAACATATAATATATATATAATATTCTTTTAAAATCCTGGTTTCCACGAGAGCCGTATATACAAATATTATAATAAAAAACTATAAATATAAAAGTTAGTTACAGGTTCATAAATATTAAAATTATCGCACTTTAACAGGCCACAGAGATCAATATGAATGAGGTCTTTTTTAAAAATCTTTTATACCCTTATAGATTTTGGTAGTAAGTTCCATATCTTATCCTCATCGTAACCATAGCTTTTCTTGAGTACCTCAGTCTTTGGTCTGGGAATCAAGAGATCTGTTTTGGATTTCCGCAAATTATTGTTCGTAATGAAATTAAAGATAAGTACAAGATATCTAGGGCTATGTCATGGTGTGGCGCAAGTATGGAGTCAATGTTCGACTGGTGGCTGTTATTGGATAAAAATAGTTAAAGTTTCCTGAATATTTTCTTTGAAGACTACGTAGGGCGTGCACACTTAGCACTACAGCTTACTACTTTTCATCACATTCTTTACGTCTATACACAGTTTGTTAGCCATGTTTGCATATTTGCTTCGATTTTAACCATCCCATGCACATATGTGCGCGAGGTTCGTCAGTTCATATGAAAATCGCTGATAATAACTGTGTCCGGCCAGGAGTAGAATATAACGGTCTCACACCGTGACACACCGCGACACAGCCCCTTTAAAACTTTAAAACTTTATTCCTATTCAATATCTAATACACTTACAAGTTCCTAAATCAAAATATAACATGATATATATTAATTAAAACAGGTACCTGTACCTTTACCTTTACTCGTCCTCCTAATCTGTAGAACCTGAACTTCTTTCCATTGTTGCCATACGACACAGTGTAGCTTGTTACCCATTGGCTGGCATCCTGTCTACCTTGAGTTAAGATCTTAGTGATGATAGTTGGTTTACCCAGATCAACCTTAAGCCATTGTCGGGGATTGTTCTTTTTGGCGGACCACGCTCCTCTGGCTGCACCACGCTTCTTGGTGTTAAGACGGGCACGGTGTGGACCGTGGTTGCGGTCCCATTTGGAAGATGCTGTGATTGCACGGTTTGGTATCTTGCCATCTTCGATACCAAGAGGTACCTTGTTACGAGCTGTTAACGCATAAGAACGTGAAACATTAACCGTGCTATTTTAATAACAAGAGGACACATTCTTAAAATAAAGAATACTGTTACTTTCGTGTGTATTTTGTAAAAAGGGCGTTTGAAAAATATTTTGCTTGCATAAATGATTTTAGTGCGAGTAAGCTTGCATGAAACCACAGAACTCTAGTCCTTGACTTTGTACTCTGTTAAAAAGTAGCGATAGCTGAGTTACGAAAGCCTATTTTAAACCAGGAATTAAGATTATGTACTTATTGACTAAGTGGGAGGATCGATGGGAAAAATCGAAGTCATGACGTACGTACAAATTGACCAAGAGCGAAATATGTTCCCGTCCGGCCTGACTTAACTCAATCAGTAAGTTGTTTTTAGCGTGTGGCCACTTTCAAATGGCGAAACAACAAGTAAAAACTCGAGCAGCTCACGTCAACACATAGCCCCATCAAGTGAGTTTGTAAATGGTTTTGAAAGGAAAGCCCGCGCGGGCCGTACGAGTTGGATGAGAAATGAGCTCTGTCATCGTTGACCAGATTTCTGTTACCTGTAATACAGTGTCTTATAGTGTACAAACCTTCATAGGGTGCCGTTTCCCATTTCACTGTTTCTCACAGAACGTTTTTAAACCAATTATAGCAAGAAAGGAGAAGCACTTACATGCTTTAGCCACATAAAACTCAGCTCTCAGAGAGATGTGCTTGTGCCATGTCCATGGATAGATTCGTACGTAACGACCAGTGAATGGTGGGTCAAACAGGTTTTCTTTCAGAGAATTGCGGTCGCGGTTTCCTCGTAATACCTGGGAACGAAATGTTCAATTAAACACTTGCTAGGACAAAAATAATTATTATATATTGAAGTCACAATCTCGTTTCTGATTGGCTGAAAAGAGTCCAATATAATGGCTGAGGTTTTGCATCGGAACTTCGGGAATATCGCGTGACGTCAATTCAAATCCCTTGAAATCCAATTTAATGAACAAGCCACACTTTGCATAATTAGCTATCATAACAATCTCCTTCAATATTTTACAAACATTTCTTTTTCAACCTTTTAGTATTCTATTGAATACCCTAGCATGCAATACATAATCGACTTAACTTCCACCAGTATTTATTGATATATTATAGCTTATATTTAGTATACACAGTATACTATAGCTTATAGATACTTTCACATTCGCAGATATACTTATATATATGTTGTAGTTTAAAAAATACTTCAGGTTAAATTTGTCCAAACTAATTTATTATTGTTTATTCATCTATTCTTTGTGGAGCGTTTTTAACATGAGCCAATGCCTCGGGAGACTGGGTAACCACTCCTTTCGTAATCGACCATAGATAAATTATTATATTATATTGTTTTGTAATCCAAGTTCAAGCATTCCAATCGGATACTAAGAAATGTTTCGAAAAGATAATCCGAACTTAGTTTTAAGAAGAAGATTCTAGAATGTTTACTTACCTTAACGCGGCTTTTGGATGTGAAAGGCACCCATCGTTTAGCATCCTGACTGTACATAATATAAAAGCTTGTAACCCACTGGTTAGCGTCACTTCTGCCTTGTGTGATAACCTTGAAAATATTCTTGGTAGATTTTAGATCAAATTGTATGAATTCCCCTCGTATGTTCTTACGCGCAGCCCAACCACCAACTTGCTTGCCGCGTCGTCTACGATGTAATCGACCCAACCAAGGAGCGTGGTTCTTGTCCCATTTGCTCGAAGCAGTGATGCACCTGTTTGGAAGACGGCCGTTGGCGATGCCAGAAGGTACTGGGCGTGGGCGACGAACTACAATATATATCGAGCAAAAATTATCAATTTGTTTGGAAATTACATATCAGGATGAAACTATGTTTTGTTAATGCTATCGGCCTTTTATCACGTAGCGGCCATTTTGGCTACAAACAATAGCTTTTGCACGTCCAGCCTCGTCTCTGTGTCGAGTTTAGAAGTACAAGAACAAAGGTTTTTATTCTCCTGGGACGCAACGAGGCCACTGCGTGATAAAGATCTATTTTGCATGTATTTGTTTCGTGGAAAATTGTTGTATTCCTAATAATAACAACTGCTATTCAAGGGATTTTCCCAGAAGAATCTCTTCATATGATATCTATGTTAATACTATTTTTAGTTTGACGGAAATGTATAAGGAAATCAGACCGCGTTGCTGACCTATAATGGGAAAAAGTACTAACATATTTTGTATGCTCAAAGTAAATTTTATAGTGCATATTGAATGTATGATAGTATATTACACACATTATAATTCTTAGCTTATGTAGCCCAAAATAGAGACAATATATACGTAGTAATGTTTCTAATATATACCTAGTAATGTTTCTAGTTTCTGTAGCTCAAACTAGGGTTACAGAACAATTTTAGTACACCTAACTTAGCAAACTATTTTCAGGAAAAGTACAAAAGGAATTGACGTTTTACCGTATCTTCGACCGTACAGCTCAACTCTCATGGATATGTGAGCACGCCAGGATTGTGGGTAGAAGCGAACATAACGAGCCGTCATTGACTTGATTCCGTGGTACACAACAGTATTCCTGTTAGTGTTACCTCGAAAAACCTGAAAATTAAAAATCAATCAATCAATCTTTTATTTATACTCATACATTTACATTTACAAAAAAGAATACAGAATATAGAAAAAGAAAACAATCTGCTGCTAATAGAAACTTAAGCCTTATTTAGAGTAAACGCTGCCTAGATTAACCATGAGGGCTATTCGAGCTAAGTAGCATAGGAAATACTTTAGACGGTATGAAAGTTAACTAACAATTTAAATTTAAATACAATTATACATTAAAAAAATAGCATTACATTCAATACTAGGATTATAGAACAATTTTAGTACACCTAACTTAATTAGCAAACTATTTTCAGGAAAAGTACAGAAGTGAAGTTTTACCGTGGTGAAGTTTTACCGTTTTTTCATTTCATACAATTATATTAATGCAGAAAAAAGTCGAAAATCTCTTCCGCATAGACTGGAGCCTACCACAAGCGATCACATTTCTAAAAATCTGTTTAGTGTGCAATATGCGACCACCTCTCTTTGGAGATATATCAGTGATAAAGCCCGGGCGAGTTCAGCCTCTTGTTGATAATTGTTTTTACGATCGCTTATGAGAGGCGAAGCTTGGTCAAAATGTCGGTATATACTTCATGGTAGACAAGTGTTTCGTTCCATATAGTCTCCCTGCATAATACTGTAAAACAGTAGAGAAAATGATTATGCAGGGGCCTATATGGAACGAAATATTACCATGAAGTATATACCAAAATGTCCCATATAATTTTCAACAACAGTAAGTTATACAAATAAACTGCTTTGCATAGCTTATTCAATTCAAATAGGTACTATAAGGAAGGAAGGTTATGATATATTCTCAACTCACCACTGTACGTCGACGAGACCTGTATCGTCTAAACCTCAATCCATCCCTGCTGTATCTTAATGTATATCTCGTCACCCATTGGTTGGCGTCATGCCTACCTTGAGTAGCGACACCAGTAATACGTGCAACGGATCCGATGTCAATCTGGAGCCACTGGCCGCGTCGGTTGTGTCTTGTGGACCACGCTCCTGTTCTACGTCCTCTGCGGACGGCATGGAGTCTTGCGTTGGATGCTCCATGGTTCCGGTTCCATATTGAAGACGCTGAGAAAGCTCTGTTTGGAATGCGACCGTCTTGAACACCGAGCGGAAGTCTCCTGACATCTTTAGAAAAAAAACATGAGAATTTTGAATCAAATCCCCGTAATGTCTTCAGGATTAAGTCTGTGCGACCATCTTGAATACCAAGCGGAAGTCTCCTGACAGTTTTAGAAATCAAACGTTTTTTAACGGAACCTGAACAATAGGGGCTGATCAAAGTGACCCAGCTCAGAGAACCACAGATCGAATTGATATTTAGGTTGTTTTTTGGAGAGGAAGGAAAACCGGAGAACCAGGAGGAAGGGCGAGATACCAACAAACTCAACTCACATGTTATTTGGGCACAGTTCGTGTCGGTCTGGGAAATTCTAAGGTCCTAGTCCTTGGTCGTTTAAAGTATATCCTATATACCAGAACGTAGTCATTATATCCATTAAACATTTATTACCAAATATAGCACTAAATAACAGTAATTAGTCTATACCACACAAGTGAATAGTGCGCGGCTCGGTAAATATTTAACAATTATTCACCGAAGTGGAGGTGAATAATTGTTTTAGTATATACCACACTGCAGGTGAATAGCCAGCACAAAATAGTGATTTTATTTTCTGTCAAATGGACAAAAACTCGCGCGAGGTGATCGCTGCTTCGCTCGGAGGTGAATATGAAATCATATTCACTGTTTGAGTAGCCAATCAGAGCGCGCGAAAAGTGATATTCACTGGTGTGGTATATACTAATCGCCATTAGTCACCTCCACTTCGGGGAATAACTGTTAATTAATGCCCATTTTGATTCGGTTTTCTTTGTTTTCGTTGGGTATTCATAACTACTAAATTAGCCATCACTTTATAGACAACCCGGTAGCGGGTTGTCTATATGTATAGACGACCTCTTCAACAAAATCTGAGAAAACCTCATGCAAATGGTACTAAGTCGGTTATTATTTAATTCGCTCCTCGGATCTTAGATATAGATTCCTCGGATCGAGTTAATAACCCTTACTTAAACAATAGAAAACAAAGGAAACCTGTTTCACGGATATAATGACTGCGCCCCATCTCCGTGATAACCTGTTTAGAATATACGAGTACAGGTAGACGAACAGGTTTAAATGATAACGTCATACCTGCAGATCTGCCATATAGCTCGAGTCTCATGGAGATGTGGCTTCTCCACGTGACAGGGTGGAAACGAATGCTTACTGCCTTGATGGCTGGTCGAATGAAGTGTCGTCGAATTGTATTACGATCACGATTTCCACCAAAGACCTGAGGAAAGCACGTGATAAACACGTCAGTCATTGGATAAGGGGGGCTTACAGTTAAATGCTACGCGATCTCTTTGAGATTTTATACAATCCAAAAATGGTATCATGGTCCTGTAGCACAAGGTCCCATAAAGTGGTCAGAATGTTTTGGAGATTTTAGGAGAGTTTGGGAAAGAGAACTAAGGGTGGGAGAATTAGGGATTTTTTTTAAGAAATAGGGGAAATTAAAATGAAGATTTTATGAAGACTTAAAATTAGATTGTTTAGTTAATACATATTAAATGAGCACTAAACTTTGTCTGCAAATTTAAAAAAAATCCCTTTTTCCTCTTTTATGCCATCGTTAAGTTTCACCCTTTCCCCTCTAAATTGAACTATAAGGCCCCCTTAAGAACACTCGAAATTGACAACAAAGGACAGGGGCCCAAGTTTGTAACGTTACTCTCATTTACGTAATGAACGGCATCACAAGAATGGGTAAGTTTACAAAGCTCGGGGACGTTTCATTGAATATTTACCATGTGGTGAGCTTCAAAAGTAAAAAAAAGGAAGAGACAGTTGTATGGTTTGGATGGTGAAGCGTCCTTCCAATCCATACAAACGTGTCTTATTTTTGTGATTTTTGCAAGCTTGGTATTCAGTTTCTATTTACCAAATCATGCCCAAACTTGGTATTCTTACTAATTCCAATGTGGTCTCTCTTCCGACGATGTTAATTTGGTCCAGATTCTTTTTCAAATTGGTAGTAGCCAGTTATAATCGTTTACTCCTAATTGGGTCAGTTGGGAATGTTCTAGAGGTTACCATACCCATATCATGTTTTAATTGATAAGTGAAAGTATCTAAGTGTTAAAATAGGTTTTGAGTTGATAAAAAAATATCCATATAAATGATGTCACACTGTTTTTAATAAGTTTTTGACAATCAACATATAATATTTTTCTATTAAGCCAAACACATAATCACAATACCCTAACTCTTCCTCCTCTGGAGTAGGCGGTATAATGAAGTCCATCCAGACTGGACGTGATGTAATAACTCGTCACCCATTGGTTCGCGTTCTGGCGACCTTGAGTTGCAACAGCAATGATCTTCTTTGGACTACGGAATTTGATCTGCAAATAAACCCGAGATATTAACCTAATTAACGTCATTGTAATGTTTCTTTATTGCAGTATATAAGCTTTACGGGTATGGTTTTCGACCTGTTTTAGTCTGAAATAGGGTATGATTTTGACATGGAAGTATGAGACAGCACGTATTTATTTATTTATCTTAACTTCTATTGTTATTTTAACTTCTATTGTTATTTTAACTTTGATATTCAAAATAAATCGAAGAAAATAATATACCACAGCGATTTGGATTAGATAACGCGATGAATGGGCGCTTCAACTAATTATGCAGGAAACAGGTACAGATTTTCGGAGTCAGGTCTGAAAAAAATGTATGGAAAATCATGATATATTTTGGTCTGAAATGGAGACCCATGCGGCACACCTCCACCCAGAATTCATGGGAGTACCCCCGGGGTAGAACCACCCAGAATTCATGGGAGTACCCCTCGGGGGTAGAAGGACTTCAGCATTCTTAGATTTTCAACATCATTTCTGACATGAGCTGACCTGTATGTATTGGTTACGGTTGTTATGTCTGGTGGACCATCCACCTTGGTATCGTCCACGTGCTCGTCTGTTGAGTCTGGCGAGGAAGGCACCATGGTTTCTGTCCCAGTTGGAAGAGGCAGAGATCTGGTGGTTACGGATGCGTCCACTCTGCATTCCAAGAGCAGGAAGACGAGATGGAGGTACGACGACTGGTCCACCTTAACATACAAAGACATGTGACATAAAAAAGTCTATTCGGGCAAACTATAACCGCGAATTTCTTTGACATTCTTGTTTGAAGGAACGAAGTTATTGCAACACCTACATCTAATCAGGTTTCCAATAAAATATGTTTACGACAAAACGCAGATTTCTCGTTTTCTGATTGGCTCTTGGCAATGATCAATGAATTTGTCCATCCTCACTTCCGGCTTTCACTTCCGGCCTTTGGCCTTCACTTCCGGCCTTTGGACCTAGCTCACTTCACTTCTAGCCTCCACTCTCTTCTATGCCCTGGGTCTGCGAGGATGGCATTTGTCGCAGGGGTAATCCTTATAAATATGGGTCATATAGGTAGGGGTTCCTTTGCTAACTGGTCTATTGGAATCTCCCTCAAACTCAAAGCCCTGATCAATTCCTCGGTTAATTGCCGCTTCCCGGTTAATGCCGGTTTGTTGTAAAAAACAAGTATCATACATTTTCCATTGTCAGTGCTATTATTAATCATAGATTACACAGCGATGTCCAAAACTTTGCAATAAAAATAACTAGATACGCTCGTTGTTTTAATTGGGTTTTGAAAATTTGGTGACGTATAATCTATGATCACTGACAGTATAGACAATGATAAAAGATCTGTCAAATAATGTGTGGAAATTGGGTTGTTGATATCTTATTAACTAGCCAGTTCAGTGCTTTACTATGCCTAAATGAAAGGGCGCTTCGTCCTTTCGTATTTCCGAGCGCCCATTTATTTTCCTAAGCACCATTCAGTTTTATTTAAGTTTTGCCTGAAAATTAACGGAATAAAGGACTCGAAAACTAACAATTGCGTCCGTCTCATGGGGTCAGCGGCGTAATGTACTGCGTTGTCATGGGAGACGCTCTTTGAGGGCCAATCAGTTCGCTTGTTTTTTTAACGCGTGAGCGCTGTAGGATCTCAAAGGTAACTAGTAACTTACGCAATCGCCTTCCTTTGAGTCCAATCCTCATAGAGATGTGTCCGTTCCATGTCACTGGATGGATCTTTACGATTCGAGCGCGGATTGGTGGTTTGAGAGCTCGTATAACAACTGTGTTTCTGTCCGTGTTACCCAGGAAAACCTGGAAATATTATGTAACAGAGTAGAGGTTACGCGGAGTAGTTTCAATGATTGTTAGATACTGGATCAGTGTTATTTTATCTCAGGAATATCTTGGTTTAAAGATGTTACGGAAAACTAATTCATGTTGTCCATTCAGGTGTATTTTAGAGACATTGACAAGGAAAGGCCTTGTCATTTGATGGCAGAACTTTGGAATGATTCGGAATAAAAACAAACTCTTGTAATTTGTTTGTTACATTTCCTTTAAAAAGTATTTCATTTAGACATTTTCTTTTTTGACGTACGCAACATTGTTGTACTAACCCTGGTTCGTCCTCGAACTCTGTACGTAACAAATCGTTTTCCATTGTTACTGTACGACACAGTGTAAGTCTTCACCCATTGGTTGGCATCCTGTCTACCTTGGGTTAAAATCTTAGTGATGATAGTACGTCTACCCAGATCAACCTTAAGCCATTGTCGGCGATTGTTCTTTTTGGCGGACCACGCTCCTCTGGCTGCACCACGCTTCTTGGTGTTAAGACGGGCACGGTGTGGACCGTGGTTGCGGTCCCATTTGGAAGATGCTGTGATGGCACGGTTAGGTATCTTGCCATCTTCGATACCAAGAGGTACATTGTTGCGAGCTTTGAATGTTAAAAGAACAAGGAAAGATAGTCATAAAGTTACCATTTTGCAAGATTACTATGAGCCACAGCATATTGGAGTCTCGGTGGCCTACTTTCGATATATGCTTCACTTGTCACGCACAAAAGGTTTCAATACGAGGCTCTGGGTATAATGCTCAGTGATTCGTGAAAAGAGAAGAATACATTTAATTTACCCCAGAGCCTCATAATGAAACCTTTTTGCATGACAAGCGAAACATATCGAAAGAGGGCTATTGGGTTTGGCCTTGCGAGCAGATAATCGAAATTAACAGCACATAAGAATTTGTTCTTAACAAAAAAAAGGATATAACCCGATATGAAGATAACACCATTGCCGCTACACAGACAGATTATTATTAAAGACAGTCATAAAAGGCGCAAGAGAAATATAGCCTAAAGCAGATATGCTATTGACTTTCTTGCGGCTTCTAACAGGTTCCTTTGCTAAAGTACTAAAAGGACGATAAAGGACTGATGCCCTTGGTAGGACAGACACGTGTTACACGTGAGCGATGAGATAATCCACTCAACAGCAAGGAGCACTGACTTACATGCACGGGTAACGTAGAACTCGGCGCGCAGTGAAATGTGTCGGTACCATGACATGGGGTAAATACGGACGTAACGGCCGGTGAATGGGGGGTCGAATAAGTTGGTCTTCAATGAGCTTCTGTCTCGGTTTCCACGGAAGAGCTAGAGTAGGTTGAGATGTGAAGGTTAGATTGGTTATGTTCCATTTCGCTTTT
The DNA here is from genome assembly GCA_030867875.1 of Actinernus sp. WN-2022. NCBI lineage: Eukaryota > Metazoa > Cnidaria > Anthozoa > Actiniaria > Actinernidae > Actinernus > Actinernus sp. WN-2022. The sequence goes on from JAOWCC010001679.1 coordinate 26,782,357, forward strand.
CATTTGAAATTCCACGAAGTGAGAGAAAATGATGAAATACATGCTTTTACAAAAGCTTTCAGGAACCGTACCCAAAGCTTTTTAAGCCGAATTTACACTAGCGACATTAGCATAAGCAACATAAGTAGACGAAATGCCGTATGTATCATCAGTAAAACGTGTTCTATATACTCACAGCTGTGACATAGAACGAGCGCCGCTAATTGTCAATGAGTTATTGGGTCTGCGAATGTTGCTTGTGTGTCGCTAGTAAGAACCAGGCTTTAATTGCTCTTAATATATTTCACACATATGAAAATTTGATAGTTTTTACGAAAAAATGTTATTCAAGAAAATATCACAGCCAACGTACCTGGACACGACTCTTGGTCTTGTAAGACGCCCATCGTTTACTGTCCTGGCTGTACTTGACGATAAAGCTCGTCACCCATTGATTAGCATCTTGACGTCCTTGTGTGATAACCTTGTACACCCTCTTAGGACCTCTCAGGTCAAACTGAATCCATTGACGTCTGTCGTTCTTGCGTGCGGCCCATCCACCGATGTAACGTCCACGACGCTTTCGGTGGAGACGACCAAGCCATGGGACGTGGTACTTATTCCACGAGGAAGAAGCTGTAATGTATCTGTTTGGAAGGCGACCATTGGCGATGCCAGAAGGACGAGGTCGAGGCTGACGTCCTGTTGATGAAAGAGGGTAAACATGGCGGAAATTGACCCTTGGCGAGAAACAACAGGTTGTGTCAGCCTCGAACTGAGCAGTTTTAGACTTGCAACAATAAAGAGTTTTATTCTCCTAGGACTCAAAATGGCCTCCATGCGTGAAGAGTCAATTAAGTATGTAATTGAAATAGAGCAAGTATTTTAAATGAGTATGAAATTTCACCTAATCGAAAAGCGCTGTAAATGATTTCCTTGGAATCTGATTAAAGTAAAAGTATTACCAGATACTATTATTAACAGAAAACGGCACGCAATAACTGGTAAACATGTATTCCTTACCATATCGTCGACCATACAGTTCAACTCTCATTGACATGTGACCACGCCAGGATTGTGGATAGAAGCGAACATAACGAGCTGCTATTGGTCTTCTCAATCGGTTGAACACTATCGAGTTTCTGTTGCTGTTACCACGGAAAAGCTAAACAAAATAAAAATTAGAAATATTCTACTGCCTCATTGGTTAGCTCAGTTGGTAGAGCACGGTCTAGACTGCGGGAGGTCAGGGGTTCACTGGTTAGCTCAGTTGGTAGAGCACGGTCTAGAGTGCGGGAGGTCGGGGGTTCACTGGTTAGCTCAGTTGGTAGAGCACGGTCTAGAGTGCGGGAGGTCAGGGGTTCACTGGTTAGCTCAGTTGGTAGAGCACGGTCTAGAGTGCGGGAGGTCGGGGGTTCACTGATTAGCTCAGTTGGTAGAGCACGGTCTAGAGTGCGGGAGGTCGGGGGTTCACTGGTTAGCTCAGTTGGTAGAGCACGGTCTAGAGTGCGGGAGGTCAGGGGCTCACTGGTTAGCTCAGTTGGTAGAGCACGGTCTAGAGTGCGGGAGGTCGGGGGTTCGAATCCCGGTCGTGTCCTTGGGTAGGGACGTATATAAGCCGTTGGCCTTCTCACATACTTCTAATCAGTATTTGAGGGAGACGCGAAAGAACATGTTGTACTACTAGAAAAAGAGCAGGGGATTATTACCCAGTACAGCAGCCTGGCTATTGTACTAACCACACACTCAACATTATAAACTACGTGGCAGCTATTAGCGCCGTAAGCAGTCCAAAACAAATCAATGACGGGATATGTCAGTAATATGTAGAGCGCCATGAGACTGTGGTGATATGGTGCTATATAAATAAATATTGCCATTATTATTATTATTATGAAAGGTTGGATAATTTTTCTAATTACATTTAGAATAACACTGAACATTTTCTTAATTTAGAGTTCTGATAACGGAATGTAACTAAGAATTTGCACTAACAGTATTATTCCATTTAAAGAGTAGAATATTTAAAGTGGATAAGCCCTACGAGATTATTACTGATTTGAAATCTCTGAATTGTGCACATATGGATGGGCAAACACGTTTTGATTCAGTCTAGCATCCCATAGCACGACTCAAAATCGCGCGCTGATTGGCTAACGAAGCGTTTAATATTTTGTGGAATTCAACGGTTTGAAAAAGCTGTATTCAACGATGTACAGGAAGCCCGCGCGTAAATATTTTGTTTATTTTTATTATCGCGAACAGAGACACAGATCATGTTAAAATTACAAACCAGGATATTCACAAAGTTAACAGTAGTCAAAGAACGTGAAAATTATATATCTTTTATTCCGTTTTTCACGAGAAATGATATGTTTTGGCCCTCGACTGAACAAGAGCGACTCTAGCTAATCCGAGGAATCGACAAAAACAACTGCAGTAAAAAAGTTTATGCGTATTATTACTGTGCAGCAGCTCTTCGGTTTGTCAGGTTTTAGATTTTCACTTTATAATATCGACAGGCCGCCGGTTTTCTAAATCTTTCACAAACATTCACAATTTTGTCTCCAGTTAATGCACTTTCGCTTTCTTGGTAAAGATTAGATCGAAATTAAGTGTACCTAAATAAAATACAGGTGTTTCAATGCATAAAAATGCATAATCCAAATTTTGTGAGCAACGACTGCACTTTTAGTGACTTTTAGTTGAATATCGTGTGAGTCTCAGTCTAATTTTAGCTTGATTCCTATTTGCTCGTTGGTTTACCGCGCAATGGGTTCCTGACGCGTGGCGGGAATTTCAGCAACTTTCAGACTGACTATATATTCTTTATTTATTTTCGTAAATCACTAGATGCAATGGGATTCAAAGAAAATTCATTGCCCGACTCGGGAATTCCACGTTAAATTTCGCTTGAAAAACCGATATCGCACGAATCGCGAAGCGAAGCGATGAGTGCGATATCGGTTTTTCGCGTGAAATTTAACGTGGAATTCCCTCGTCAGGCAATAATATTCACCCTGTCATCATGCCTTAAAGTATGCACTTCCGCCACGCCCTTTCGTTTATGTTTTATTATTTGTGACGTAAAAACGGATTTGTTTTTGCCCATCCATATGAACTGAATTTAGAGATTTCAAATTAATACTAACCTCATAGGGTTTATATACACTTTAATATCATCTTATTTTATCTGGTCTCGTGTTAATTGACCATTTTAGTGACAAAGGTGGTTTTTGAGAATTTTGAGAATTTTACAACTAGTCTGTATTTCAAGGACATTTAAAACTATTTAAAACGTTTGTAAAATGTCTTTAAATGAAGAAATTTACAGAGTTCACAATTTACAAGAGAAATATTCACATTTTACAGACATTTTTCAAAGTCTGTATTTGGTTGGATTATTCCAGTGCAAGTTCAAGAATTGTTTGCTCACCACTGTGCGTCTACGATTCCTGTAAGGTGCAAATCTTCTACCGTCCCTACTATAGGCCAGTGTATATTTTGTCACCCATTGGTTGGCGTCTTGTCTACCCTGAGTGGAGACTCCCGTAACACGTGCAAGAGTGCCAATGTCGATCTGTAGAAACTGGCCACGTTTGTTATGTCTTGAGGACCACGCTCCTGTTCTACGTCCTCTGCGGACGAAGTTAAGTCTTGCGTTGGATGCTCCATGGTTCCCGTTCCATACTGAAGAAGCTGAGAAAGCTCTGTTTGGAATGCGACCGTCTTCAACACCGAGTGGTAGTCGGTATAAAGCTGAAAAAGAAATATGCAATGCGTCGATCAATTGAGTCAGGAGCATATGTAGGGGATTACTGGATTCACAGAATTAGCAGCAACTAAGAGTGAAAAACAGCAACAATTACTAAGATTGAAGAGCGAGTAGAGAAAAAGTATGTTTTAAGGAAGGATACAACTGGACCCTGTAGCGCTGCGTGTCTTGGGAGCTCCAATAGGAACCCTCTACCCTTAATTATTGTCAAGACTGATACCAAGACTGATACCAAGCGCAGCGGTATTCAATATATTACTGAACTGTTATTTCACTAAAGCAGTAAATGAAAATGAGTTGTGAGTTGGTTTTCATAAGCTAATTAATTTAAATGTAGATATATTTTCAGCAGGGTCCAACATCCTTGATTTCAATGCCTTCAAGTTATGATTAGCTTACCAGCGGATCTTCCATACAATTCCAGTCTCATGGAGATATGACCTCTCCATGCGGTGGGATGGATACGGATGACCGTTGCTCTGATTGGTGGACGGAGGTAATGACGTACTATGGAATTTCGGTTCCGGTTCGCAGCGAAAACCTGAAAGAAAACAGAGCGCAAATGAAACTTAAGAACAACATCACAAACGAAAGCTATTCAAAACTGAGTTCAAGGTTATCCCCTGATAATTTAGTCATCGGCAGTAACGCTTTACAGAACCACAACGCAAGATAATCGTGTTTAGTATATACCACACCAGTCAATAGTGCTTTTTGCGCGCTCTGATTGGCTACTCAAACATGAGATATCCTTTGCAATCTTCATTTTCAAAAGCTATCATGAGAGACAGCATAAAGCTAGAGCTAACATTTCTTAAAATAAAAACTAGCAAGAATAGCGACAACTATAGAACACTGATAACAAGAACTAAACGGCTACGAGATCGTACCTGAGTTCTGCCATTTCTAACGTAGGGAGAATAATGAACTCCATCAAAGCTGTACGTGATATAATATCTCGTCACCCATTGGTTGGCATTCTGACGACCCTGTGTCGCTACGGCAACAATTTTCTTGGGATGACGGCGGAAGGTAACCTGGAAACGAAACCCACTCAAAGTGTAAGCATGAGTTGTGTCACTCACCGGATCTGTAACGTTAGTAGCACAGCCAAGAACTTAGGAACTATGTTGGCGATATTATCAACCGATATTTGGTATCTAAACTTTCTCAAAGTGCTCCGCCCGATTTTTCGCGAGTTGTTTTGGCGGGCGCGTCGCTCGCAAACGCTCCAGGAAATTGTGGTGGACTTGAGGCCAGTCTAGATACCGGCTATCAAGTTTACACATTGTGACCTCCTAACCTTTTCGGCGACGTCCAGTCTGGTAAAAGCGCATCTGATACATACTGACAGACATGAGCCGCGAATAAGACGAAACTTGCATAATCATATACACCGGCTAATAGCTCCGATCCTTTCAACTCTTGCTTAATAATCCATTTGATATTGTATACTTATCTACGAGTTCTCCATTCAAAGGTTATTAAGTTTATTAAACTAATGAATTGAAGCCGTTATATGAATCAAAGTCACATTTGAGCCATCACCTGTAGGTACTGTTTACGATTGTTGTGCCTGGCGGACCATCCACCTTGGTATCGTCCACGTGCTCGTCTGTTGAGCCTGGCCAGGAAGGCACCATGGTTTTTGTCCCAGATGGAAGTGGCGGAAATCTGGTTGTTGCGGATTCGTCCACTCTGCATTCCCAGGGCGCGGAGGCTCGTGACTGGTGGTCGAGCTGGAATAAAAATGGTTTATTTTGCGTCGAAGATACAGGGAGCTGTTACCGGGTCTCCCAAGCCAGATTTTTATGATTAAGTATTCCGACGAGGTTGGTTTTTGCGTAGGGAGGAAAACCGGAGAACCCGGAGAAAAACTTTCGAAGGAAACGTAAGATATCAACAAACTCAACTCACATATGGCGCCGGGTCAGGGAATCGAACCCAGGCCCCAGAAGTGAGCGCTCACACCACTCGGCCACCTTCCTTTCCAACAACAGATTGACAATTGAACAATTATCTTGCACATTAAATTGTAAAGTTAGTCCTATATCATGCTTGTTCATCCTTCTCTCACGCGTGAGTTTGCTTGTTTGTTTGGAAGGGAGTGTTTTAGTTCCATGTTTAGAGCGCTTTTCGTTTTTTTTTTTATACAAGCATATTAGAGTCATATTACGGAAGCAAATTGTTAAAAGATAGCCAGTACCATTAAACGTTTCCCTCAAATGAAATTGAATATTTATTCGTATGAATACGTATTTTTGAAAGCGTTTCACCTTATAAATATAAAACGTATAGGTAACATTAAATGCAATGGTGATATAAACTAGAGAACTTTATCAAGTCAAAAATCAAATATTTTTGTTTACGCTCGGGTATAGAGGCCTCTAGCCCACATAGCAGATCCTGCAAATGAGCATTCCCCACACACGCTTTTCACTACGTTCAATATTTACAATTCACATGCAGCACTCAACTCACATGTTGAATTTACGGAGGGTGGAAAACCGGAGAACAACCCTTGGAGCACGAGAATCAACATCAACTCAACTCACATATGACCTGACGCCGCGTCCGGGGTCGAACCCGGGTCACAGAGGTGAGAGGTGAGCGGTTACACATTGCCCCACCCACTCTCCATAGGGATTGATGCTAAAAGCGTGAATCGATAAATCAACAAGTATTTACCTGTTCGTCGTCCAAAGAGTTCAATTCTCATAGAAATGTGACCATAGTATGTCCTGGGGTGAATTCGTACGAAACGAGCACGAATTGGTGGGATTAACGTTCTGATCACAACCGTGTTTCTGTTACTGTTTCCAAGGAAGATCTACAAAAAAATGGAATGTCATCAAGTTTGGGATGTTTCTTTTAATTGTTAAAAAATATAAATAAAATTAATAAGGAATACAGTGTTTGACTGAGATTTGCTAATTGTCATCGAACGCCATTCGTTGTAACTTCGCACAGCAACGTCTGTATGACCTCCAATCTTCATTAAAGCTCGTTCTCATGGATATGTATACGCACTAACAGCAATCTAATGATTTCCTGTTACGATGCAGAGAATAAAAAAAGAGTACATACGTGTATACTAGGCTCGTCCCCAGTCTTCTATAGCCAGTCGTCATGCAATCCCAACACTTTATTTTCAAAATGGCGGCCGTTTTGTCTCCCGAGTATGAAGCCTGGAAAAACTCTCGCAAAGTGAAATATGTTTTGGAATTACGTTTATGGTTATGTTTTGACCTACGTAATACCTACGGCAGAAAATTCCGACTTAGATTGCACACGTGTCTTCCACAGACCTCTCAAAATCTACCATAGATCTCTCGATCTCGGTTTCAAGAGGTTTTGGCCAGGCTTCTTGGCGTGGGGTAAACCGTAGCAGTGACGTCACAATATCCAGCCGCGCGTAAACGAAAAGCCTGGGTACGAGTCTACGTATTGTACCAGATTCACCAGTTGCTAAATCAAGTTGTCAAACTAAACATCAACTTATGAAAGTGCCTATAATACCAATGTCTTATCATTAAAATCGATTATACATCAAGTAAATAGTTGAATAGTAAATATATTCTTGATATGAGTGTTGTATCTATGAGTTATAAATGTTTCAATTTCCTTATGCTAATTATGTGGTGTCAATTGAGGCCTCATTTATTATACAAAAACGTGTTGGCAGAGAAATTACTTTTTTCTACCCATCCATGTTATATTTGGGCTTTGTATCAGTGATTTTACCAAATATTTTATATAAGTCAGAAATAGTTTTATTCAAAAGGAGAACAAAATGACATTTTTGTTGGAGTTCGGTGACATCATATAATTACCATATTCCAAATATAACTATAATAACTTGTAGACGCAACATTCAAATCAAGAAATATTTTAATATTCACCTATTTGCTTGATGTAGAATCATATTAGGGATACAACAATTGGACTTACAGGCACTTGAAAACAACTATTCAATGTTTTAGCTTGATCATGAGCTTCTTCGAGAAACAGTTAATGCAACTTTGACTTACTCGGACTCTTCTTCGGACGGTATATGGTCTATATCGCCTTCCCTTATAGCTGTAGGACACAGTGTAAGTCTTCACCCATTGGTTGGCATCCTGTCTACCTTGGGTTAAGATCTTAGTGATGATGGTAGGTTTACCCAGATCAACCTTAAGCCATTGTCGGGGATTGTTCTTTTTGGCGGACCACGCTCCTCTGGCTGCACCACGCTTCTTGGTGTTAAGACGGGCACGGTGTGGACCGTGGTTGCGGTCCCATTTGGAAGATGCTGTGATGGCACGGTTAGGTATCTTGCGATCCTCAATGCCCATTGGAACAGAGTTACGAGCTGCAAAATATAAATTACATTATTTGTAGAACGTTTTCTTTACAGTATATGAAACATTAGCTGGCTTTTGAACGGTATTTGAATTTCATGGATTTTTCGTAAATTGATTGTCGAGGATTTGGTGTCATTAAAAGGGAACCGAAGTCTTCTTTAACGCTCTTTAGAATGCTTCACATACAAACCTAGGAGTTCTGTGAACGTATTCATATGCATTGGAAATATACATGTATATGACATTGTTGTTACTTATCCAAATCCAAAACTGAGTGTATTTCTGTATGGAACATCTCAATGAGACTTCGTCTCACAATGATCATAATCAGGTAAAGCTTTGGCATTGTAGTGTGATGCATACTCCTTGTGAGCTAGATGGTGCAGTAATCTAGGGGTTCCGGGGATATGGCACCCCGGAAAATTATAGAAATTTAGGTTCTGAATAATATTTCCTGCATTGTGAGGCGAAGGTTAAAGGAAAGGACTTGTAAAGAGAACGACTAGTAAGTCTGTGCTTATTATTGGCTTAAATGTCCCCGCTATTTATCTAGTAAGTCTGTGCTTATTATTGGCTTAAATGTCCCCGCTATTTATCTAACTTAACACACACCGTACCCAAGCTATTCTGAGAACCTTATTTAAAATAAATTAAACCATAATATGTGGCTGTTAAAAAGAGATACCATTATTATACTTACAGGCTCTGGTGGCATAGAACTCGACTCGCATCGAGATGTGTCGGTACCATGTCTGAGGATAGATGCGTACGTAGCGACCGGTTAACGGTGGACTGAACAAGTTCAATTTCACTGAGTTACGGTCACGGTTTCCACGGAAGATCTGAAAAATATAATAATTGTCAGTGTTTAAATATCTTTTTTCTACATAAAAACTCCAAAACATTTCCAGGTTGTGCAAAGTCATCAATGGCATAAATATAATGCTTACCACAACTCGACTGTTCCTTTTGAAAGGTACCCATCGTCTACCATCCTGGCTGAACTTGATAATAAAGCTCGTCACCCATTGGTTAGCATCACTGCGCCCTTGTGTGGCAATCTTGTGAATTGTCTTTGGACGTCTGAGGTCAAATTGCAACCACTGTCGCTTGTTGTTTGCGCGAGCTGCCCATGCTCCGATTTGTCTTCCACGTCGTTTGCGGTTCAGACGAGCGAGCCATGGAGCGTGGTTTTTGTCCCATGAGCTCGAGGCTGTGATGTATTTGTTGGGTAAGCGTCCATTGGAGATACCACAAGGTCTTGGTCGTGGTCGACGAGCTGCAGTGCCCAGATAATCAGATACATTTTTAGTACATCTAACATTGTGGTTTACTTACATACTGTTTGTATAATTATGGTTCTATAATTACGTCCATTCACTGTGATGTTGGATAGAGTGTTAAATCAGGTTGCTAAGACCTAGCTCAAACGTCGAACTTTTCATGCGGCGAATTAAACGCTAATAAGCTATATTACAACAGTTGCAGATGATTAGCATTTAATTTAACTCATAAATAGGTTCGAACTTGGCCTTAAGGTCATTAAAAACTATGCTTTCTTTCCTTAAATATATTACTTTTAATATGTATGTATATACATGCTTGTTTTCGTCTTAAACTTCGAAAACGCGATCAATTTACGATCAGAGTTAGAGTATCTGATTACTATTTATATACCACTCGAAGGTGGAGGGAAACTCAACAGGCTTCAAGCCCTTCTATGGAGGTCTCAGAGGACCTTACGGTTTATCGTCCTTATCCGAGAAGACGTGAAGGTCGAGAACGAAACTGTTTCACAAAGGCATCGCCTTCTACCTTGAGTGTTGGTCCTTCTGGGGTTTTGAACCCGCAACCTCGCGTATTTAAGAATTGAAACAGGTTTTTATATGTGAAGCTGTTAAATAGCAAATTTCTTACCGTATCGACGACCGTACAGTTCCACTCTCATTGACATGTGAGCACGCCAGGATTGTGGGTAGAATCGGGCGTAACGGGCAGCGACTGGTCTCCTGAGTTTGTTAAATACGATTGTATTCCTATCTCGATTTCCTCGGAAAAACTATTGAAAGGAAGACAGAAGGTGTTACGAATTATAAAGTAAAAAACACATTCACAATTATGAAATTACAAAATTCAGATATGAATTCGTAATTGTAATTTTCTATTTATATTTCCTACTTCAGCACACTATCTACAAATTCTAGATCTAGCTCCTACAACTATTATTCTGGCAGTTTTTGTTCCACTTCAGCGTAACTGTTTCTTCCTCAATGTATTTGTTAATATTTATTCCTTTTCTCCCTTGTTTATCTCTAAATGTCAATTAGTTTGGTGCGTGTAAAAATAAAAAATAAAAACCCACAAACATGTGAAATAAATCTCCCTAAAATATAAAAGAAAAACAAGGGCGCGAGTATGATGATCAGAGTTGGAGAACATGGATTGAATAGAGCAAAGTACAAAGCCGTAGTATTATTTGACTAGTTTTAGGAGTTATTTGGACTATACTGAACCGGAAATTGTCGATTATCTTATAGGATGGTAAAGTAGACATGTTGCTTACTGAGCAGCAAAGCCAAAAGAGAGGGAGAATAGGAGACGGAGGGAGGACAACGATAGGAACACGAGGAAACAGGCTGTCGTTTAGAGCCTAATAGCGGTGTTTAATGCCATATCTATTATTGTTAATGTGCCAGACAGACAGTCACACACAGTGGCCTTTTAAAATCATGGTTGGCGCATTAGCATAACAATTGTAATGTTTATAAAACCAAACATCGTTATACTCAGGTCAGCATTTTGTGTATAGAGAAGTTTCCAATTGAGTGTCGGAAAGTAATTATTACATGATTGCTTTCGAATTTGATTGGTTAGTTAGGTCTTTCCACGATTGTGTTTATTTTTCATCGCGATCGGTTCAAGTAAAACCAATCCCGAATTACTTCAGTTGGTGATTGGCTCATTGTGTTTTGACTTGCTCCTGTGATTGGCTATGTAATTACTTTGGTTTTGGTTTTACTACACTCAACTGAACACCGCTCTAAAACCAATCCCGAATTACTTCAGTTGGTGATTGGCTTATTGCGTTTTTACTTGTGATTGGCCGTCTGGATTTGGTTTTACGACACTAGCGAAAACTGCTCTCTGTCAAATGTGCCTTATCATACTAACCACTGTACGTCCACGTAATCTGTATTGACGGAAACGTCTCCCGTCTCTGCTAAATGCCAGCGTATATCTCGTTACCCATTGGTTGGCGTCTTGTCTACCCTGAGTGGAGACTCCCGTAACACGTGCAAGAGTGCCAATGTCGATCTGTAGAAACTGGCCACGTTTGTTATGTCTTGAGGACCACGCTCCTGTTGTGTGTCCTCTGCGGACGAAGTTAAGTCTTGCGTTGGATGCTCCATGGTTCCTGTTCCATACTGAAGACGCTGAGAAAGCTCTGTTTGGAATACGACGGTCTTCAACACCGAGTGGTAGTCGGTATAAAGCTGGAAAAGAAATATGCAATGCCTATTGAACAAACAGAACTAGAAAGTCTTCAGTAAGTATAACACATACAAATGCTGTATTTTCGTTCGTTTAAAATGTACTATATACAATGCAGATGAAACGGTTTGAGTTACGCCAATCTTTGTTTTCTTTCAAACCATTATTAGTATCCGATAAAGTTACCATCTTAACTCTATTAACATTATATATTAGACCTGTTGCAGGTACAAGTCACGTGCTGATATTTCACTTCAATAAGGATTGAATGGAGCTCGTGATACCATGGAATATGCTATAGTTTTCTGGAGGGCAAAGAATCTTCAAAAGTGCAGTTTTACAAAGATCTACAACTGATTGGAGGTGGAAAAAAGCATTTACAAATTAATAGGTTTTGCTAATAACACTACCGATCTCGTGCAAGTGCGCTTAAATAAATGACTGAGTCAGATACGTTTGCCCTCCAGTATAACTACGTGATTATATCCTGCAGAAAGCCCATCCTAATTTCAATGTCGATTCTTCGAATAAGTTGTACCAGTGCAACATACCAGTATTTCTTCCATAGAACTCGACTCTCATGGAGATGTGACCTCTCCAGCTCACGGGATGAACGCGTATATACAGAGCCTTAACCGCTGGACGGAAGTATTGACGAACAATGGTGTTTCGGTTACGATTTCCTCCAAAGATCTGTAAAAGAGATATTACATTCTTGGTTTTCAATTAATCCCAAGAATTTCCAATGACAAAGGCATGGCTTACAAGAGAACCTAACGAGGAATCTGCTGTTAATGTCAACCAAGATGGCGGTATTGATGTCACAGGTAAAACATTTGCGTTGAATTTCAGAAATTCAAATTCGATCTGCGGTTTAGCCGGGTCCTGGCTTTGAACAGCCCGGTTGTTTCAGGTCCTATTATAATTCACTGTTTTTTCTAATTTGTTTTTCACAAGTAGAAATGTCACTGAACTGAATTCAAAATCACGTTTGCAATAAGGATTCTGTATAGTTTTTACATAAAAGACTGAATATACGATGGTGAAAGAGCTATTACCTTGGTCTTTCCTCTGCTAACGTATGAAGCAAAATGTACTCCATCGAAACTATAGGTTATGTAATATCTTGTCACCCACTGATCGGCGTTCTGACGTCCCTGGGTGGCTATGGCAACGATCTTCTTGGGACGACGGAATTTAACCTAAAACATTAAAACAAAGGTAAAGTTATTTTTAACGACATATTCTTTAAACTAGGTCTTTCTCGAAAGAATAATACCTATGGCAGGCGAAGCTAATCGTCTTTTAATTGTTTCATTATTAAACCCTATTTCAGTGCGTACATACAAGTTACACGTTGTTAAAATTTCAAGTTGTCGGTAATATATAGGGAAGGGAAGTTCTACGTTACGTTTTTTTACCTGTAAGTACTGTTTACGATTGTTGTGTCTGGAAGACCATCCACCTTGGTATCGTCCACGGGCTCGTCTATTGAGTCTGGCCAGGAAGGCACCATGGTTTTTGTCCCAGATGGAAGAGGCGGTGATCTGGTTGTTACGGATGCGTCCACTCTGCATTCCAAGGGCACGGAGGCGGGCAGGTTTAGGAGCACCTGAAACAAAACATATCCTTAAGCTAATTTCGTTCTTATAACAGACTCAAAGTAAACTCACTTTATTTATTGAGGTAATACGTTTAACGATAACGTGTAGCTCAGTGACTTTCCACATGGATTTCTATTGACTTAAACCTACGATTCCACGTCCTTATCTGACTAGAAGTTTACACAGTGTTGGATAAATTGTAAAGACAGCACCTTCTATTCAATTTGTAAGACCCTTAGTGTTGGTCCGGACGGGCTTTGAACATGCGACGTCCTCCCGATGACAGACCTGAGCTTTACCACTAAGCTAACCGGGAGGCAGTAGTTCACATCCTTTTGTATTTTCGTTGAAATTAGATACCAACTTAAACGAAATTTAGAACTGATAAAGTACAACTTACAAGCAACGATTGGACGATGCTGAGCAAATATCAGGATTTATCTGTGGTTAGCTGTCAACTATTTGTCTATTTACTTTACTTCTCTAATGTTTGCATTTCAAACCTCGGACAAATCAGAGTATCGAGCTTCACAAACGAGTGTTCAGTGCGCATGCTCACAAAATCATGTACAGCGATAATGTAGCTGTCCTTACAGCGCATGCACAGATGGTATTCGCACGCTGCCTGGAATGTCCATCTCCCATACTACGTCTATGATGCAGCATTTTTACAGCATTTTTGTTTAGAATGCGTCTCCCCCGCGTTTGGTTCCGCTAGCCAATCACATGTTTATGATGTGGCAATCATGGGTGATTTACCAAACAAGAGAAGCTAACGAGGCATCTTTTTTTAACAACATACCGCAATGTAAGCGAACAACGTGAAGAAAATAGAAAAATGGCGCGGTCTGGGAAAACGCTGTACTACGAATATAGGACAGATAGACGCTCTGGGAAATGGGCTCCTGCAATCAAATATCGGAATGAAAATGAGTCCAATAATGTAAAGATATATTGGTTAATACGTTTCCGAAGCACTTACCCCTTCGTCTTCCTGCAAACGCGATCCTCATTGAAATATGTGCCACCCATGTTCTTGGGTGAATCCTCACGAAGCGAGCTCGAATTGGTGGTTTTAGTGTTCGTTCCACGACAGTATTCTTGTCACTGTTACCCAAGAATATCTGCGAAGGAGTCAGTTTCATACAAAATGTTAGTTAGATTTATAAAAAAACGGTCAATATTCAGCACTGCTAACTAAAACATAGTTGCCATTGGTTTTCATCGACTAAAGTTGACGAGAGTATGCTCAATGCCTCGGGAAGGAAAATGTACCTATATACTCATGGCGGTTAGTAAATGTTAGTTGATTTTTACGGAAAGTGGTAATTATACTAGAACTGCAGAAGGTTGCGTAATTATATAAATAGAGCAACTCTTTCTCACATTTATCAATGAGGTAACGAGAGAAACTTTAATCAGACGAATATATTCATATGATCTAAATCTAAATCAAAATAACAATATAGTATTTGTTTTTCACTCGAAACATTTTCACTATTTTGAATTTAAATGGTTTCCTTATCACTAAGCAACTTCAATTACCCTGACTCGTCCACGGACTCTGTAAGGCCTAAAGTTCCTTCCATTGTTGCTGTACGACACAGTGTAGCTTGTTACCCATTGGTTGGCATCCTGTCTACCTTGAGTTATGATCTTAGCGATTGTCGTAGGTCTCCTTAGTCTCACTTGGATCCATTGTCGGCGGTTATTTTTCTTAGCTGACCATCCACCCTTAGCCCTTCCACGCCGTTTATTGTTAAGTCGTCCATACTGAGGGCCATGATAGCGATCCCATTTGGAGGATGCTGTGATTGCATTATTTCGTATCTTGCCGTCTTCGACACCCAAAGGAACTTCATTTCGTGCTATTGGAACAAAAATACAAGATCGACATTGAAACTATTACTTATAATATTCTCTACGTTGTTTCCTAACATCTTTAATGTCTTTAGCAGTTTTCCTATTCCTATTTCTTTTTTGTTGCAAAGGAGGCATAATTTATTATAGAAACATTTGCTCGGCTGTTACAGATAAACGATCTTGTTTAATTATCAGTGTTGTACTTGTGGTTTAAATAAATGATTTTACAAATTGTTTTTCCTATATCAGCAAATAGATCCCGTTATTCACGAGCATTAAGAAATAATTGCAAATGCCTCCGTTAACGTCATGTAATTATCAGTTTGGAAATTAAAACCTCTAAAACTCACTGGCACGGCACTTCAAATAAAGAAATATTGTGGAAAATTTGTAAACCAGTCAATAACTTAATATTAATGGGATTTACTTACATGCTCTAACAGCGTAGAACTCAGCTCTCATAGCAATGTGACCGTACCATGTCTTTGGGTAAATACGAACGTATCGACAAATAAATGGAGGATCGAACAAGTTCTCCTTCACTGTGCTATGGTCACGATTTCCACGGAATACCTTTAACAAACAAAGTAATGGAAGATAAGTTACCGCATTCATGAACCATTTTCTCCGATTTTACTGTTTAAAATTGTTTTCAATGTTCTTTCATAATTAACCTAAGTGGAGGTGAATAGTGGTAGATATTTACCGAGCCCCTTCACTGACACTGAGGTGAATAATTGTTATAGTATATACCACACGAGTGAATATCCAACACCACATAGTTATTTTATTTTCTGTCAAATAGACAAATACTCGCGCGAGGTGATTGCTGCTTCGCTTGGAGGTGAATAGCAAAGGATATCCCATGTTTGAGTAGCCAATTAGAGCGCGCGAAAAGCACTATTCACTGGTGTGGTATATACTAATAGGCATTACCGGACCAACTACGAAATGCATCCTTCATTATGTCATTATGGATACAAAGTGTTGACGTCCCTGATTTATGAAACATACAGTTTGGTCTCTGATATAACACATGCTTGCTCATATTGTGAATAGTATTTACCTATGTTATCTTAAACAAGGACGCACACTATAAAAGAGAAATACCCTCTCCCTACACGCCCTTTGGGATTCAAAATTTGAATTTCAAATTTAGAACATTCAAGCAAGTAAGCAAGTAATCAGTCTTCTCCTGTTAGAATACTAAATTGATGAAGCTGAGAAAAAATAAGCCATGAAAAAGTAAAAACTCGGCAGCTAGTTGCTCCATTACGCCTAGGCCTGTCAATTGCGTTTCAGAACCGTTTACAAACTATTTAGTGTATTTTTAGACTTTCAAGTTCTCGATTTCAATTTTGCGCGACACCAAATGTCACAGATCTCTCAAGCGGAGCATCACATGTTGCAGAGCTTTGAACAGAGATGTTCACTTGACAAAGGCTGATTGACAACTGAAGGTGTATTCAACCTGGTTGAGGTCCTTTATATAATGCGGGTCCTTGTTTAACATACATCATTGTTATCATATGAACAGAGATGTTCACTTGACAAAGGCTGATTGACAACTGAAGGCGTCTTCAACGTAGTTGAGGCCCTTTTGTAGTGCAGGCCCTTGTTTAAAACCTGTATTGCCATGATCATATGTATGTACAAACTTATGTGGTAACAACTAACAGGATTATTTATGAATGGCTCTTCTTATGATCATGATGTGATGTTTAAAAATCTATAATTATGCTATCTACATGTTATTTGCTAATACAAGAATGGTGTTGCTTAAACGTATCATCCTTTCTCATTGTTTTGATTTTTTTCTCAAAACAGAAATGATAATATAAATAGGCCTTTCGCAGTCACATGCTGATATATCCGGCTTCAATAACGAATGAATTGTGCTCGTGATCCCGTGGGAAAGACTTTCCTGGATGGCAAACAAACTTCAAACCGCTGTTTTAGAAAGTTCGACAATAGATTCGAGGTGGAAAGTAGCATTTACAAACAGGTTTTTCTAATAAAACTACCGATCTCGTACAAGTACAATTCAGATTTTCTTGTCATCCGGTATTACAACCACGTGATCGTATTCCTGCAAAAGGCCCATTAATGTAATATCATGAGACCACTTAAACGATACCTTGATATTGCTCTTTGTTCTATAATACAAAAGGTCCATTAATGTAATATCATGAGACCACTTAAACGATACCTTGATATTGCTCTTTGTTCTATAATACACCCATCTTCTGACATTCTGACTGTATCTGATGACAAAGGTTTTCACGAACTGGTTAGCGTGACTTCGCCCTTGCGTGACAACCTTGAAGATCCTCTTTGGTCTCCTCAAGTCATACTGCAGCCATTGTCGCTTGTCGTTCCTACGTGATGCCCAACCTCCCATACGCTTTCCTCGTCTCTTGAGATGGAGACGAGCCAGCCATGGCGCGTGGTTTTTATCCCATGCACTCGAGGCAGTGATGAATTTATTTGGAAGGCGTCCGTTGCTGATACCACATGGGCGAGGTACTGGGCGTCGAACTATTGAAATAATTTAGAAGTAGAGATGTTATGAATTTTTAATTTAAGATTTGCCATTTGAGAACACATAGAACTGATTGAAATATATATATTTACCTTAAAAGACAACCATTAATTATTAAGGCTATAACAGTAATACTAGAAGTAATCATAGATTAGCAAAGTGCGTTCGACATGTATCTTTTTGTATGAGAAAAGATTGAGCTTCCTGTGGTGACTGAGCCTGCTGTGGCTGTAAAATATTCTGATCAAAATGCCTGTCTTTAAATAAATGTGAACAGCTTTGAATGTCTTGACTTATAAGTTATACAAGGGATGGATCTGTTCAGTTAAAATATAAGTCATCAAATGACTGGAATTATTATATGGATATATCCATAGCTCTTCATTTAGGGAAACAATGGACAAATAATAAACAATTTAATCCACATCAAAGTGCTTTTAAAAGTGTACTTGTAATCTCTAGAGCTTCCTTTAGTTAACGTCCTTATATTTGCTTAAAATGAACTAGTTAGAATGTAATTAATAACTTTCTTTAGTACAAAAATACTAGAGATCCTTACCATATCGTTTTCCATATAATTCAACCCTCATAGACATGTGCCCATGCCAGGAGACTGGGTAGAAGCGCACGTAACGAGCAGAAAGAGGTGGTCGAGAAATTCTGTTGTACACTATAGTGTTCCTGTCACTGTTTCCA